>LR738716.1:295821200-295840405 GCA_902687465.1 Secale cereale
GCCATGGCTGGAGCGAGGCGCAACACCGTGGTGGTGGGCGCTGCACCGCTGCCGCTGATGCCGCTCGTCGCCGGGAGGAGGAGGGATGGGGTTGAGGCCTACCGTGTGCCGGCTCGGTCTCACGCTGGAGCGCGTCGTGTGGCGACCCGTGCCGCATCGGCAGGAGGACGTCTCCGGTCTCCCACCACTCTGGTTGAGGCCGCAGGAGGTCGCCGCGGCCGTCACACCTTGCTGCCATGGACGAGGACGATAGCCACGGACGCATTGTTTGTTCTCTTCTTGGTAACCGCTTGGGTGAAATCAATCGGCAGTTGCGATCTAATCTCCATGGCTTTTGTGCCAAGAGCACCATCCAGAGGCATCTCCTCTGTTCCTTTGTGTGCCGAATCGCTCGATTGAATTTGCGCCACACGCCGGAGGGCATGGCCAGTCGCCGGCCGCTGGTTTCCGCGTTGCCGTGGAAAAACTCAATCGATCGAGAGACTCGCCGGGCGTGGCCTGCCGCCGGTTCCGCGTTGCTGCGGAAGAGCCCATCGAGGAAATTGCTCCGTCAGAGAGAGCGTGCTGATAACGTGTTAGATTGAAACGAGGCAAATGAATCAACCTTGTCTTATTCCATTGACGATTGCAGTATATATACAAGTGAACGGATGCGAACGAAGAGATGTGTCCGTTCGCAGGGGCGTGAGAGTGGGTCGCGATGGTTGCCGAGACAACCGCACGAGATATTACATAGGGAGGATTATCCCTTTAATTAAGAGAATTAATTAAATCCTAATGGGTGCGACGTGGGCTGCATGCTTTGCTAGGACGGTTGCCCCGCGCCCCGATAATTCTTCATCATTGCCTCTGCAGCAGCGTGTGTTAATGGCGATTAGACGTGCTGCCGGGCCGCCCGGTTGCGTGCGCGCCGGCTAGAAAGATCTCCTCGTTCCGCGAGCGCGCGAGGCAGGCAGGAGGAGGAGAATGCGGGGAGACCCCTGACCCATCGCGCCGCTCCGAGTCCCTGACGCGCGGGCTCCAGATGTCACCGCCGTTTCTCTTTTCCCCGGTACACCTCCGAGCCCGTCTTTCTATATAGCTAGCGACAGCGTCGTCCATGGTCCATCCACAGGCCGCTTGAGCTTCACAGACAGAGAGAGGCGAGAGAGGGGTTTTCTCGCTTCGTACCTTCTCCTCAGGCCATCTCCTTGGGTAGGGTTTGGTTCTAGCTTGTCCATGTCCTCGCGGGCCGGAGGCGGCCACCGGGGCCGCGGCCGCGGCGGCGAGTCGTCCGGGGCGCAGGAGGGTGGCCGCGGGCAGGGTGGTGGTCGAGGTCGAGGGTTGGAGGCCGGTGGCGAGCGCGGCCGCGGAGGACACGGCCACGCGCCGCGCGGTCGCGCCGGAGAGCAGGAGCCACATGGAGGACGCGGCGGGGACGGTCGAGGGAGGGGCCGAGGCGGCGAGCGCGGTGGCCATCGCGACGACGCGGCGAGAGGCCGAGGTGGTCGAGGGGGCGGCGGTGGCTACCCCTCGTCGCCCTCGCGCCCTGCAGCTGGCGGGCGTGGTGACGTCGCCATGGTCGGGGAGCACGACCCGCGTTACGGTGGCGCTGGACCTGGCCGAGCCGTCCAGCCAGTGGCGGCCCCGACGGCGGCGGTGGAGGTGCTGGGTGCCGAGGTGGAGCGGAAGATGGCCCTCTCTAAGGCCGCAGGCGAGCGGCCGTCGTCGTCGTCCTCGGCTCCGGTGGCAGCAGAGGAGCAGCGGAGGGTCGTCATGGAGCCTCGGGTGCCGGCGGCGCCGGCCAATCTGCCGCCTGTGTCAAGCAAGGCGGAGAAGTTTCCGGCGCGGCCGGGGTTCGGGACCATCGGGAGGAGGTGCCGCGTCCGCGCCAACCATTTCCTCGTGCAGGTCGCCGACAAGGAGATCTACCATTACGATGTACGTATTCATTCTCGCAAAAATTAAATATTTTGCGAGTATCTTTGTGCATTTTTTTTGACATGCATTCATTGATCTTGTGAATTGAATTTGTTGTATGCTGTATTTTGAACCATCCACATGTTTATGTCAAAGCTAATCCATATGTTAGTAAATAAACAAACAGATACCAAAATCAGTAAACTTATAGTAACAAGTTTCATGCAAATTTTAAGGTTTCGCCTTCCTTCAAATGTGGGCGAATAATTTAATTTAATTTCTGCAAGAGCACATGAGCATAGTTATTTTTCACCTTCAAAAGTGGGTGAATAATTTGATTTCTGCAAGCACATGCTCATGGTTAATTTTCACCTTCAAAAGTGGGTGAATAATTTCTGCAAGCACATGCTCATGCTTAATTTTCAGTATAACAACCATCTTCCTCTTGGGCAGGTGGCAATTGACCCTGAAACGAGGTCTCGCGGATGGAACAGATCGATAATCAACGAACTCATTAAACTGTACAAGGAACACTTGGACGGTAGGCTGCCTGTTTATGACGGAAGGAAGAGCCTATATACTGCTGGTGCACTGCCATTCAAAAACAAAGTATTCGTCGTCAAACTTGCTAATGCCGCGAAAGGGAATAAACGGTAGAATGAAAGCATTTCAGTTTTCCTTTTTTGTGATGAAAATATACTTGTTCATGTAATGGTTTTTACATAGTACACTTGTTATTCTGTTTTAGCGAGGAGGAATACAAGGTGACTGTAAAGCTTGCTTCAAATCTGGATATGTACAGCCTTCGACAGTTTTTGGCTGGTAGAAACAGGGAGCTTCCACAGGACACTATCCAAGCTCTCGACATCGCCCTAAGGGAGTGCCCCACAACAAAGTAATCCATTAATACTTTCTTGATGTGGAGTAGAAAAAGTTCATTCTCTGAGTGGATCGTCAGTTCATACATTTGTAATTCAAATTTTTGTTTGCATCTTCTTTAAATTGAAACAGGTACGTATCGATCTCTAGATCGTTCTTCTCTCAGTCATTTGGACATGGTGGCGCGATTGGCAATGGTGTCGAATGCTGGAGGGGTTATTACCAAAGCCTTCGCCTCACACAGATGGGTTTGTCACTAAATATCGGTATGGCTATGCCTAAATGTGTTATCGTGTCCTGAAAACTCCGTGTTCCAAAGTTTGTAGAAAAAGACCGTCATTAATATTTGTCATTTGATTGTTTCTTCTCAGATATTTCTGCAACGGCCTTCTACAAGGCCCAAGCAGTGATGGAATTTGCTCTTGAATATCTTAATATCCGAGATGCCTCAAGGCCCTTGATTGATCAGGATCGTATTAAGGTATGAATGATGATAGCTTATTGTTCTTCTTAGCTATTATTTTTCCTTATGTCTACCAATCTAACTGCTGCATTCCTTTTTCTTTTCTGCTTTATAGTTGAAGAAAGCCCTTAGAGGTGTCCGGGTTGAGGCCACTCATCGGACGGATAAAACCATACGCTACAAGATCACTAGTGTATCCTCAGCTCCATTGAAGGAATTAATGTATCTGTTCACTTTTATACCCTGTTTTCTTCATGCACTTTCTTTACATTTTCATTTATTTAGTCACATAACACTGTTACATGAACTGTGATTATTTATAGTGTAGGTAGAAATGAGCTCAATCGCAACTTTCCTGTGATTGTTTGTTATTGCAGGTTTGATCAAGATGGTGTGCGCGTATCAGTTGTCCAGTACTTTAAGAAGCAATACAATTACACTTTGAAATATATCAATTGGCCTTGCCTTCAAGCTGGTAGTGATAGCAGACCGATATATTTGCCTATGGAGGTGCTTATGATCTTATTTTGTGACTCTTTAAGTTTGTCTTTTGTTTTTGTAGTTAAATCAAGAGCTTGTACATGTGATTTCTTCAGGTTTGCAGCATTGTTGGAGGACAAAGATATTCTCGGAAGTTGAATGAACGCCAAGTTTCAAGCATACTAAAGATGGCATGTGAAAGACCAGCTCAACGGGAGAGCAGTGTTCTGGAGGTGAATATTAGCCCTTAATTCTCATTTACTCCGCACTTGGTATTTTGTAGCATAGCATAAGTGTACATTGCTCTTATATCAACATATTTGTATTCGTTTGATTTGAGGATATATGATCTGATTCCTTCTTTTTATCTTCTCAGATTGTTAATAGGAATAATTATGGCAACGATGACTATTCCAAAGAATTTGGCATGAAAGTCATGAACCAACTTGCATTGGTCGATGCTCGTGTACTACCTGTCCCAAGGGTAACTGCTTTTAAAGAAAATGACAGCATGACTGTTTTTACATAAATTTTTATTTATTTGACCTCTTCAGTATTTCTCCTGTTGGTAGCTTAAGTATCATGAATCTGGACGGGAAAAAGTATGTAATCCTTCAGTAGGACAATGGAACATGATAAACAAGGTATTATATCCTATACCCTATTTCCATGTGACACAACATTGTTATACTCACTGTTTATGTTTAGTATTATCAATATCACTTTGGTCTTGCGCGTTATTTAGTTCTAACACGTAAGTGGAGAACATTTGTGTTTGTCTCTGAATTCTTTGGTATGTAGGCTATTGATTGTAGGTGCTTTTTTAATTGATATATGATATAATGCATTGAAATGAGCGCCTTTCTTTTGCCTTGTTTATGGCGATGTTTCTATAACTTCTATTTCATTTGCTTTCTGCATCAGTCTTGGTATATTAATTTTGTTGTTTTTCCCAGAGAATGGTGAATGGAGGATCTATCAATCATTGGGCATGTCTAACTTTCGCGTCTCGACTTCATCCAAACGACATCGGCATGTTTTGCCGTGATCTGGCTCACATGTGCAATAGCATTGGCATGGTAACCTGTTCTTCTTCTGGAATGAACTTCTGTCGCTAGCATTATATATACTGACTGAATAAATTTTCGTGTTCTAGGAAATGAACATGGAACCATGCGTGAATATCACCCAAGCACGCCGTCAGGACACTGTGGAGTCTGCAATCAGAAATATCCATAGGCATTCTGCAGAAGTGCTCACTAAGCAAGGTCTAGAAGGGAAGCAACTTGAATTGTTGATCATCATATTACCTGATATTAGTGGTTCTTATGGTATGCTCTATGAATTGATTCTCTGAGCTGATATCTGACTGTTTCAAAATAGAAATCAGTTTTAATTCCAAATTTCTGCCATCTAATGCAGGAAAGATAAAACGGCTCTGTGAAACCGAGCTTGGAGTAATAACTCAGTGCTGCTTACCCAAGAATGTTCAGAAGGGTGGGAAACAATACCTTGAAAATCTTTCTCTGAAGATCAATGTTAAGGTATGAATCAATTGCTAGCTGCTCAACAATCAGGCCTGTGGAATGCTCAGACCATTGCTATTTTGTGATTAGGTTGGGGGTCGGAATACAGTACTTGAAGATGCTTTGTACAAGAGGATACCCCTTCTGACTGACGTGCCTACGATAGTTTTTGGAGCTGATGTTACCCACCCAGCTGCTGGAGAAGATGCATCTCCATCTATTGCAGCAGTATGTCACTCGTCATGTTACAGTTTATTAATTTGCAGTCTGTTTATTTGACAATAGACGGACAGAGTCAGCTGCACTAATTAATAGCACCCGACTTCCATTTCTATTTGTTTTTCTCACTTTTGTGCTTCAAGGAAGAAACAAACTACATATCTATTTTTCATTTTACTTTGTGTGGCTAGTACAAATCCTCTTGTTCTGTTTGCTGTCTTGGCACCATAGTATGAATGCATGATAGAATTTGTAGTTTTTGAACTAAGGCTTCTACTTCCTCACATCGTAGGTTGTTGCATCTATGGATTGGCCAGAAGTAACAAAATACAAATGCTTGGTCTCTTCACAAGGCCATAGGGATGAAATTATTGCCGACCTTTACACAGAAACAAAAGATCCGCAGAAGGGACTTGTCGGCGGTGGGATGATAAGGTAATCCAAGATACGAAGTATGTGCCTAGTTTTCCTTTTTGCAATAGTAACATTTAAATTTTGAAATTTTGCAGGGAGTTGCTTCTCTCTTTCTACAGAGCAACTGGATGCAAACCTCACAGGATTATATTTTATAGGTTTCTAAAGAAGTCCTCGTTTCTTCAAGAATCTTTTCTTTGTCTCTGCCTATAGGAAAATCCATGGAGACTGAATTTTGAAGAATTCAAAAACCATCCATTAAATTCCAAAAAAATCTGAAAAAAAAATCCAAATAAACATAGGGATGTAATGTAAATGTGCTTAAATTTTCATGATGAAATACATTAAAATCAGAGCTACCCAACAAAAATAACTTAATACTGAATTATTTAATATACAGAGATGGTGTTAGTGAGGGACAGTTCAGCCAAGTGTTGCTTTATGAAATGGATGCAATTCGCAAGGTTCTTCTCATCCCTCTGACCCTCTCCATATAAGGCCACATTTGGCCTTTTATTTTCCGTTTCATGTGTTGCATCATTTGGTAATTTGTTTGCCACACCATGTTCTTCTTGTTCCCAGGCTTGTGCTACTTTACAGGCTGGTTACCTGCCGCCAGTCACATTTGTTGTTGTGCAAAAGCGGCATCACACTCGCCTATTTCCTGAAAATCATCGTGCGCGGGATCTGACGGATAGAAGCGGGAATATCCTACCTGGTAAGTTTACGTGGTTAGTTAGCATAATATCGGTATGACTTGGTAGATTTTAGGTACCAAAGTTTGTTCCAGTAACAATATTAAAGCATCAAGTGTGATTTGTCCTCAGGTACCATTGTCGACACAAAGATCTGCCATCCTACTGAGTTTGACTTTTACCTCTGTAGCCATGCTGGCATTCAGGTAATGTTACATGATTCACATTTTCGTGAAGTCCCATACTTATAGAATGTACTGGGCAAATGTTTCATATGATGACACGGTACTCGACTCGACACTGAGGCTTCTTCTTTGTTCTCCTTTGGTCAGGGAACAAGCCGACCGACACATTATCATGTTCTTCTTGACGAAAACCGTTTCAGTGCTGACGCCTTGCAAACCTTGACCTACAATCTTTGCTACACGTAAGCTTCCCCGGCCAGTTCCTCCCTGATGAATGATGGACAACCGGCATACTATTGTACCCTGTTATATCTATCTAACTGTGTAACCTTTCTCTTGTGATGGTTCCTCGCTCGCAGCTACGCCCGGTGCACGCGATCAGTCTCTATAGGTACTTCAAATCTCCATATCTGCATGCAGGGGAGAGATGTTCATGATGTTAGCCATCGGCAATGTCTTTTGACTTTGTGCTGATTTTGCGTTCTTGCTACTGCGACAGTTCCTCCGGCGTACTACGCGCACCTGGCGGCCTTCCGCGCGCGCTACTACATGGAGGACGAGTTCTCGGACGGGGGCTCGTCGTCGGCCACGGCACGGTCAGCGCCTGCGAGGCAGCTCCCCAAGATCAGGGACAGTGTCAAGGAGTTCATGTTCTACTGCTGATACCTTGCTTGCGAGAACTACGTACGGTCTCCATGCCTTTTGCCTAGGGTTCATGCATGGTTACTACGTAGAACTAGAGCGCCTCATCGATGCCTTTTGTGGTGTATGAAACTTCTAGTGTTTTGGTAGGAGGTGTTGCCTGCAAGAGTTGTAGCTCTAGGGGTATATTTTGGGGTCTATCTGATGCTGTAGCCGGGCTTCCAAGTTACGATCAGTTGGAAAGATCTTCAGCTAGTTCGCTGGGTGGCATCCTTGGTACGTAATGTTGGAGTCACGGCTTGGTCACGCGCCCACCGCGGCCTCGCCGTCACCGCAGGGTGCTATATATTCTGGCCGGAGTCGGAAGTCAGAGCCAGCCATGGACTAGCTAGGTGCGTGGCTGGCCGGGAAGGCGATTCGCGTCAAACCAATCATCGCCATCAGTCGCCGCCTTGGGCCCGTGTGAAACGTAGACGCCGGTGCGCTCATGCCGGAGAGAGCAGGAGAGTGAGCTCCGTCGTCGTCGTCCCCATCTATGACTAGTAGTATATCTCACTGGTTTTGTTGTCGCGTAGCAGTTGGATGACTGCTTGTTGGAAGAAGATCCCTGCCTGTGGAGTGATGAGCTGTGCGTCGACTAGTCGATCGCCGGAGAAATTGACTGCTGGCGACGACTTGTCTCTATAGAAACCGGCTTACCTACGTGGTGTGGCATTTGGTTACGGGTAGGCTTCCGAGGGTGTGGGGAAACTGCATGTGCTCGACTTTGAAATGTATTCGTCTAGGGATTTTTACCTAAAAAGGCTTTCGCCCTGCTTTACAAATAATGCAACGACCCATCATAACTCAGATAAAAACACACATCACTACAACACACAACTCAGATAAAAACACACATCACTACAACACACGTACACCCTTGTACTACAAGAGCAACCGGAGTCCGTGTGCTTCAAGGTGGCGCCTTAAGAATGATTACGACACTAGAGCGTCGCCACCGCCCGACCCGAGGATTAGGGTTTCCTCTCGAGCAACAGAACGTACAATGAGAGCCGCGATGACGCCTTCAAGAAGGGAGTGACTTCATTGCCGCCGGTCCGTCCGAAGATAGATTAGATTTTCATCCAGACCAACACTCACAACCACCGGACGCCACACCCAAGTGACCATGCTGCCCACACGACCATGGCCATCGAGCAGCACCTAACCACGGGCTCTGCCCATGAGCACCACGGAACTACCACCAGGGCCGCCGCCCAAGCATCCTAGAACTTGACACCACCTCGCTCGAGACCCACCGCTACCCGAACCAAAGATACAGGCGGAAAGGACCTACCTTTTGCACCCCTGGGCCGCCCCCAACACCGAAACTCAATAGGCTGGCCAAAACTGGCCTCCATCAACCTGTCCGGGGCACCGGGCGCGGGAAGAGCACGATACTGCTGCCGGGCTCGAGACGAGGTCGGTCCTGCTGCCGGGCGTGAGATGAGCGATGGACCATAGTCGGCGGAGGGTCGAACCTTCGACGAAGGTAGCACCCGGACGACGAGGAGAGGGATCGAAGGCCAACACAAGCCGCCTACGGACAAGCCGACGCTAGAACATGCCCGCCACTGCCGCGACCGACCTGCCAAGCTAACCTAGAGCCACCCACGGCCAGAGCCGCAACCACTCCGGGCCACCGCCCATCCCGCCCTGCCCGGCGAGCTCCAAGCGTCGGAGGCATCGGACACACACCCGTGGGACCAGCCGTTGTTGCAAGCCACCGCGGGGCCACCACCACGCCGCGCTTGCACCAGATTTGCGGCACATACCCGCCACCATCCACCAACGGACCGGTGCTGTGAGGGAGTAGCGCCAGACCCACACCGACAAAACCACCTACACCACGTAGAGGCCACTGTCTTGGGGAGAGCAGCAGCCCCGGCCAGCACCACGCTAGCCAAGGCACACCACAGAACCTCGCCAGACAGCAGCCCGACAGAGAGGGCCGTCTTCGGCCGGGCAATGGGATCAGGAACTCCACCCGCTGCCAACCAGAGCCGTCGGGGCCTCCACCACGTGCATCCTCCCTTCCACCCACGCGGCCCAGGACGGCCAACACCGCCGCATCTTGCTGACGGTGATCGACCATCGTATCCGAGCAAAGGAGCCCCGGTCCACCGCCAATACGGCCAGCCGTCGCTCCTCCACCGCGAGGAAGATGGAGAGGAAGGGGCCGCCGCTTCCTGGGGCCGTCATGCTGCAAAAGAGGCCGGAGGGCCAGATCGGCCACGGTGCGCTGCTCCGCGACGCACGCCTCGATCGCTGTCCAGGGCCTGTCTCCGCCCACAACCGGAGAGAGGGGCTCATCGCCGCCGGCTGCCGCACAGGCTTTGCCCGGCGGGGGGGAGGGGGGGGGGGAGTAACTGGGGGCGGCGGCGGCGGCGTTAGGTTTCACCCGAGCTGCCCTCGTGGAGAGCGACGCGGGTGGGAGTCCCTTCTCATAGTAGGGCTTTTTTTCAACATCGATTGACTAGTTTGACAATATAATGAGGTGGTTCAACAATACATATCGACTCATTTTAGTTCGTTTTCATCCAGTTTCAAACGCAGCCAACTTTTCCATCCCGCGAGTCATAAGTGCTGACCAGCTAGACGCCGTTGACTACATTATTCCACATATTCAGGACTGCATGCAATGCATGGGTGGCCATGAACATTACTTTTTTCGCGATTTTTATTTCACTTGTATAATAAAAGGTCAACTTTATTTCAAAAGTGTTTTCAGATTTATTTTGACTTTTTAAAATTAGTAATTATTTTGTGTGTATATAGAGTGTATATACACCCAAGGACCAAACGTTCCTGTCGTAGTAGTGGGCAACTACTAGTGCACAAAATCTCAGCAACAACCATTTCATCCTCGCCCAAGGAAGGAGAGTCGTGGTGATCTAGAAAGGTTTGCTAATTGGATTTTTTGTCGAAAGAGACCCCTACCCACTGAAATTGCCAAAAAAAACTCACGTCGGATGAAATTGACAAAAAGGACCCCCTCGGCCATGGCGGCTGGCGCGCCAGGCGACACGTGGCACCAGCCGCCACGGTGCCAGACGGCAGCGCCTGCCACCAGCCGGCGAGGCGGCAGCCTTCGAGTAACAGCAAGCGGCGAGGCGGAACGGAACGGAGGCCGGTGGTGGGACCTGCCGCCAGTGGGGGAGGCGGCAGCACTGTGCCCTGCTGCCTGGGGTCGTGGCTGCAGGCCTATGTGTGCCTGCTGCTGCCGATCGATGCGTCGTGACTACTGCGCCACTGCTTTTATGTATGGTTTTTTTCGAGCAGATACGCTGCTGGATCCTCGCCCAAGTGTGTGACACACGAAAAAGGTTGTTTGACTCTCTAGGTCCCAGAGTAATTAGACCGAAGCAATTAGCCAGTGGAGTGGTAAGCACGAATTTGGTTAATTAAGCAGCGATGTACCTATCCGTTTAACTCGTGGATTCGCATCCCATTCCCTGCCATGCATGCATGCATCTTCCATAGCGTGTTGCGCGCACTACCCCCTACCTAGCCATAACGAAAATCGGCAGCAGCAGGCACGCACACTATCAGAATCGCCCCCTATGCTGACGGCCAGAGCCATTGGCATAGCCCTGAGTCCCGTCGGGACAGACCTATGCCGACGGCCCCCGTCGGCATAGGTCCGTCGGCAACATATACGTCGGCATAGCCAGGTTGGCCGTCGGCATAGAAAAGCCGTCGGCATATATGCTATGCCGACGGCGGCCGTACATCAATGCCGACGGCAAGGACCGTCGGCAAAGTCCACGCCTAACGGCGCCCAGGGCCGTTAAGTTCGCCCAACGACTGGCCGCCACGTGGCACAGTGCTATGCCGACGGCAGGCCGTCGGCATATGGCTGCCACGTGGCGACCAGTCGCTGCTCGTGGACCAGGTCTATGCCGACGGCTGCCGTCGGCATAGGAGAGCCACGTGGCTGCCTGCCGTTGCTCGTGGACCAGGGCTATGCCGACGGTCGTCGTCGGCACAGGCGTGCCACGTGGCGGCCTGCCGTTGCTAGTGGACCAGGGCTATGCCGACGGTCGCCGTCGGCATAGGCGTGCCACGTGGCGGCCTGCCGTTGCTCGTAGACCAGGCCTATGCCGACGTCCTGGCCGTCGGCATAGTTTGATATATAAGCCGACGGCTATGTCGTCGGCTTACTCATTCATACGCAGCTCCCCGTAGCTGACACGTGACAGTTGTGCCGACGGCCGGGCCGTCGGCTTAGTTTAAAATCTGTGCCGACGGCCAGGCCGTCGGCATAGACGCCACGTGTCAGCTACTGGGAGCTCACAGCAGCCCTATGCCGACGGCCTAGCCGTCGGCATAGTTTTCTTTTGCTTTTTTTTCTGTTTGGTTTCAAATGAATTCAATTCAAACAACAGCACATATATATGATAGAATAGACATATAAAACAGAATAGACATATAAACAACAGCACATATCAACGGGATATCATCCGGCACCATCACAACAATATATGCATAATTAAGCATCATCACACACAAATCTCTAAATGATCATCATCACAACCAACACCGCCGATAGTGATCACATAAACATATAGATAAGCACACAAGTCATCTAGGAGTATCATCGAGCACCACGGAGGTCGTCACCGCCAAGACCGTCGAAGCCCAAGTCGTCACTGCTAGCAGCAGAGCTACCACCAAGACCGCCGAAGCCTCCACCTCCGCCTTCGCCTCCGCCTCCGCCTCCGTGGATCGGAGTGGTCGGGCTCCGTGTCTCCGGAGTGCTGCGAAGACCACCGCCAACGGTAGATCCACCTGTTCCCTGGATGTTGAAAAGACATATTAACGGGATATATGACTGTGTTGAAAGGCATGACATGCTTTGGATGAATAGATTGGGGATGAACTAACCGGCGAGGGGCCAGCGGTCTGTGCCACAAACTCCTCAAAGGTCAGCAGCACTGGTTGCGCTGGAGGGCATTGTGCTGGCTGCAACTGAGGACACCTGCCGGCCGCCATTTCCTGAAAAGCCTGCTGCATCTGGAGATCCCTCTGCACTTGGTGTTCATAAAGCCTCTTATGCCACCCCATGGTCTCCTGGCGTGTGTACTCCAGGTAGGCCTACGGTATGCCATGATGGAACTCATAAAACTAATAAATGCGGAAAATAAAATGAGCAATGAAGATAAGAGGGAAAATACTTACAGATTGTTGCTCCTGGAAGAGGGACTGTGCACTGGTCACTGGCTGGCTCGTGCGCTGGCTCAGGCTCGGGTCGATCCGACGAAGCTGTGTGTAGGAGATACTAGGAGTGATCACAGCATCGAGAACCGCCTCCCGACCGTGCTCCTTGGGCCCCATGCTCACCACCGCCCTTTCGTCCAGAGGCGCCGCAATGGGGTCAGGTGTGTCAGGATGCAACTTTAGATAGGCTTCAGAGTAGGCTTGCATGTTCCCCGCGGTCTTCTTGCCGTAGTACTTGTGCTCGCCAGGCTTGGGGTCCTTCCGCGTATGGGCGATCTCCCACGCCTGCATGTCTGACAGCGGCCGCTTCAGTTTCTCCTCCTGCACCATCAAACAGAGGTTAGTCATACATAAGAAACTGATGGTAAATAAAAGAAGAAGAATGTTTAATGGGGTTAGTCATACATTAACTGCCTTGTGGAGATAGTGGTTTCGGTTTCCCTGAGCATGTACTCCCTCCGTCCCTCGGTTAGCCTTATTTTTGGTTCTCATAGCCGTCCAGGCTCCAGCCTCATCACACCAAAGATCAACCAATGCCGCCCAGGACTCGTCTTTTCCATAACACCAATTTGGACACACCTACATAATAAAAGCATAATGGCATATAGGTGTGTCCAAATTGGTGTTATGGAAGCATAAAGCATAAAGCATAATAAAAGCATAATGGCATAATGGCATAATGAAAGCATAATGAAAAATCATAATGAAAAGCATAATGGCATAATGGAAGCATAATGGCATAATAAAAATCTGTATGGCATAATAAAAGCATAATGGCATAATGGAAGCATAAAGCATAATAAAAGCATAATGGCATAATGGCATAATGAAAGCATAATGAAAAATCTTCTATACTTACCGCCAAGAACTCGGGCTTCTCCAAGGTAATGCCCATCCTCCACACATCTTCCTTGGTCATCTTCACACCAAGAACGTCGTGGTAGTATGTGGAGATGGCCACATAGCGCACCTCGTACTCCAGCTGGCGGGCCTTCTTCTTGCATTGGCGCAGCACGATCTGGTCCGCTCTAGCCCTATGCTCCGGAAGAACTCGATAGAATTTCTACAAACATGCATGAAACAAGAATGGAAGAAGCCATGAGTTAAATCATTCATGAAAGTAGAATGGACTTGTGCTTCTGAAGAGAACTCACCCAGAAAGTAGTGATCACAGCCTTGGCATGGGTGTCATGGTCCGCGTGGGGGGCCGCTTCCCAGTGGTCCCAGCTCGTGGCCAAAACCCGACGATCCAGCTGCCTGACTGGATCCGGACAGTACAACCCCGACCAGTGTAACTTCAGCAAGACAGTGATGAGGCCGTTGGGAAAACGGACCCCTTTAGAATATATCCAGTTGCTGCAAAAGAATGAATTATTAGCATGTGACAAGCAAAATAAATAACAACCGGAATAAGCATGTGACAAGCAAAATAATGAAATTATTACAAAGTGGCGCTTGCTCTTTTCCCGTGGGCTCAATGAGCCACTTCTGCTCCTCAGTAGCAGGAACCTGCTTTGGTAGCTTTGCGTTACCACGCAGCCACCCCTTGTTGTCAACCCCTGTCCCGTCACCACCATCATCCCTGCCACCACCCTCCTCCTCGCCTGCCTCCCCCTCCTCCTCCTCCTCCTCCTCCTCGCCTGCCTCCTCCGCCACCACCTCCTCCTCCTCCACCTCCACCTCCTCCTCCTCCTCCCTAGAGTGTACCTCACTAGAGGAGGGTACCTCACTAGAGGAGGGCCTCGAAGGCAACACCCCTAAGTCGGTGAGGGTGTGCTCTTTCTGGCCGCGACCCCCTGTAGTGGCTCTCCCCCCAGCACCTCGTCCTCTAGAGGATCTCCCCCCTCCTCCTCTAGGGGCACCTCTCCCTCGACCTCCCTGTGAGGAGTCATCGTCAAGTAGCCGAGGGGGAGGATTACATGCTCGACCACTCCGACTAGCCCCCCCGACGACCTTGCGTAGGAAACCCACGCCGTCGGCCTTCCCCTTGCCCATGTTCCACGAACCTGCATTGAAAAGAGAAAAAGCAATTAGTAAATTAATGAAATGAAGGAAAAGGCATGATAATAAACAAATTAATAAAAATGCATAAAAAGGCATATTCCTAAACACATTAATAAACACATTAATAAAAAGGCATAAAAGGCATATTCCTAAACACATTAATAAACACATTAATAAAAATGCATAAAAATACTTGAAACGTACATCTGCTAGAACCCATATGAATCATCACTGTTGTAACCTCTTTCTCGGTCCGTCTCATCATCACTATCAATCATATCATCTTCGTTGTCCGACGGAGGTGGAGGCTCTTCCTCGTCGTCAGCGGCTTCGTTTAACTTTTCTAGCATAAGTATGCCATTTTCATTGACAATGGTCTCACCATCATTCCGTGTATCGTCGACGTTTGGGTCCACATCATCATCACCCAATGGTCTAGCGTCATCGTTTCTAACCACAGCATCATCATCATCATCATCATCAGGTTGCTCTTGATAGAACACTCCCTCGTATGTCATGGGGTTAATGTTGTAGTAATCGTCTTCATTCGGGTCTGGCAGCTTACCATGTGGCGAAACCTTGAACACAACTTCCCAACCCTTTAGATACGCTTTCTGGCATGGGTAAGGCAGATAATATACTTGTGTAGCTTGGGTAGCCGCAATGAAGAGATCGGCTCCGGCATAGACGGTTGATGGTTTAACTTCTACCAAACCAATGGAAGGCGTATGTTTTACCCCCTCCCGCGGATCAAACCATCGACATTTGAACACAGGAAGACTTAGGGTCTCACGCCCCTGGCGGAATTTAACCTCGTATATATTTTGTACCCTTCCGTATTAGTCTACTGAATTTTGACCGGGGGTGTACACTCCGGTATTTATAGTTTTCGGATCGGGGCGGCTGTTTTGGTGCTCTTCTGTATGTAAGCGATACCCATTCACATCATACTTTTTACATGTCATGACGGCAGGGTCAAAACCCATGGAAACCCATCTCAATTCATCATCCATAGATATGTTCGGATCTTTTCCCTACAAGTATAATGGAAATTGTTGCGTGCATTAGTTTGGTTAACTAATAAATGTTGAAGTAGGTATTTAATAGGGGAGTGTGGAAAATTACTTTCTCCATGAACCAAGCAACAAAATTTTTACGTCCAGGGTTTCCATGACGGAGAAGAGTAAGTGCCTCCGCCTCAGTAGGAGGATTCACTCCCATCCATTCCACTTGAACGAAATCACTAAAAATAAGAAAAGCGGTGTTAGACCGGGACTAAGTGAACATGGAACATGATGATGTGGAAGACATAAAGGAATGGTGTAGTGGTATTACCTCATCCACACTTCCTCAACTTCCTTGATGTTGTGCAAGATATAGAACATGAGGTCCTCCCACTCTTGTCGTGGCATGTTATAAGATTTCGAGGCCCCAGCCCTCCCACCTTGCGTGTTGAATAGATCGAGCCTGGGTTGATACTTGGGCTCTTCTATATTGTATCGAGGCACCTTGTTATGCAGATGGGGAACATGGTCTGGATAGTATGATGTCCTGAGGTCTGACACCTCCTCTAGGATAACCGCCTCAGCTATGGAAGCTTCAATCTTAGCTTTGTTTCCACATTTCCGTCGGAGATGCTTGTTCTGCCTCTCAGGGCCGTACTGCCAGCGATTCTGCACAGGCCCCCCCAACAATACCTCGTTCGCGAGGTGCAGAATGATATGTGTCATCGGAGTAAAGAAGCCTGGCGGAAAGATTTTCTCTAGCTTGACTATCAACTCCGGTGCCTTCTTATGCAATTTTTCAATCACCTCTTTACTTACTTTTTTAACACAGAGTGTGCGGAAGAAATGTCTAAGCTCGGCAAGCACTCGCCAGACATGCTCGGGGACATAGCCTCGAACCATCACCGGCATTATCCGCTCAATCCATACATGGTAGTCATGACTCTTCAGGCCGGTCACTTTGCCCGTTGAAAGATTGACTCCCTTACTTATATTCGATGCATAACCATCGGGGAACTTCAAAATTTGTTTCAGCCAGATAAGTACTTCTTTTTTTCCCGGTGGTTTAAGGACAAAGTCAGCATCTGGCTTGAACCAGTTTTTTCGACCGCCTGTGGGAGGCTTCATGTTCAGCCGTGGTCTATCACAAATTCTCTGTTGATCGGCTCTAGCTTTAACGTTATCCTTCGTCTTATCAGTAATGTTGAGGATCATTGTGAAAAAGGACTCTGCCACATTCTTTTCGGTGTGCATCACATCAATATTGTAAGGAAGTTTGAGGTCCTTGAAATAGGGAAGCTGCGAGAACGGGGTAATGTGAGTCCAGTTGTGCGTCTCACCATATCCCTCGAAGCCTTTGCCTTTGCCTTTGCCTTTAGGCTTGAGAGCTTTTAGCTGAGCAAGAACATCTGTTCCCGAAAATGTTGGAATGTCGGTTACTTCATGAACAACCCGGCCTTTCGTGAAGTTCTTCTTGTCTTCCCTGTCTGGATGGTCTGGAGGGAGGAACTGTCGATGCAGGTCAAAGGCTACATACTTGCCACCCTTACTCAGCCAAATCATTCGCAGAGCCTGCATGCACACTGGGCATGGCATCTTACCACTTGTACACCATCCGCAGAATAGAGCATAGCCGGGAAAGTCATGCATGCAATAGTGCAACCAAACTTTCATCAAGAAATTTCTCTGTAGATCTCGGTCGTATGTCAACCTCGGAAAGTACCAAGAATGGTGCAAAGCATCCACAAGCGGCTGCATAAACACACCCAATTTCTTCCCCGGGTAGTCAGGCCCCGGAATGATGAGCGACAAGAACATGGTCTTCCGTTGCATTAGGGCACCGGGAGGAAGATTGAGCGGAATTACAAACACAGGCCAGCAGCTGTATGGATTGGACGACATACCATATGGATTCAACCCATCACCTGATATGGCTATTCTGACATTCCCAGCCTCGGCTGCTTCCTCGGGGTATTCTTCATCGAATGACTTCCATGCTTCCCCTCCCGATGGATGTACGATTTTATTTGGATTGTACCTTATACCTTCCTTGTGCCACTTCATCATTTTGGCAGACTCCTTCGTGATGAAAAGGCGCTGCAGTCTTTTTATAAAATCAAGATACCGAAGAACCTTAACGGGGATGGTTAGCTGCTTTTTCTCACCATCCTCACCGACCACCTCAATGTACCGAGATGAACCGCACTTCCTACAGTACTTGTCATCCGCATACTCGTGCCTAAACAAAAGGCAATTCTTCGGGCAAACATCTATTTTCTCATAATCCATAGAGAGTGCCTTCATGATTTTCTTTGTATCGTACATGCTTTTCGGCAGTTCATGACCCTCAGGGAGGCTGTTAGCCCATACTCCCCAGGAATGCTTCGAAGCATTTCTGGCTACAGCCGTACTCAGCCTTGACTGCAATCAGTTGCGAGATGGCATCCAGCTGAGATATTTTCGCACCCGCATAAAGAGGTTTCTTCGACGAGGCCAAGACCTCCAAGAAGGCCTTTGCGGTTGCCTCTGGCTCCTCCGGTTCATTCTCTGAAGGTGTCGCATTTGCCGTTTCTGCAACAATGACATCATCTAGCATGTCCCTGACCCCGTCGTCCTCATATCCATCGATGCGTTGTCGCATCACCTCCTCTCTACCACGGTCCTGCTCAGCTATGTTTATCGGCGGCATGTCAAAGTTTGGCATATATCCGTGCGTGCGAAGGTGCTCACTCATGTCCGTCTGATTTCTACGGTGACGTCTGGCACATCTCGCACAGGGGCATGGAGGGATAATTCTCATTGGACGACGGAATATCTCCTTCAAATACACATCGGTTTTCGCGATCCACTCTGATGTTACTCGATTCCGACGGATAAAACCACTGTACATCCACTGATTATCTGCCATCCTCTGCTTTTTTGCAACCCATACAACATAATTAAGGGTTCACTTAAATTAATCACATCAAATTTTCAGTTTCTACCGCGTTTAATCCACCTACATCTCTAATAGGTAAAGATGGGTCCTAATCCCACCCGAGGATGTGTAGATTGAGTACGTTCTCCATTCTACCCCGTCCCGAGACAAAATTTCGGCAGCACCTCCCCGCTGTTCTCCAGAAACACGTCTCGGCAAATAGCCGAGAGAATGTGCTCCGGAGAACAATGTGGAGGCACCGTCGAAATCCTGTCTCGGAACGGGGTAGAACATGGAGAACATACCCAATCTACACATCCTCGGGCTGTCCATGGAAAACGCTGGACAATCCGAAAGAGCTGCGGTGATAAATATGCAATTGAATGCATATTTATCGATGCAACCCTTTCGGACGGGAGACGCCTAGGT
Organism: Secale cereale; assembly: GCA_902687465.1. Lineage (NCBI taxonomy): Eukaryota > Viridiplantae > Streptophyta > Magnoliopsida > Poales > Poaceae > Secale > Secale cereale. The sequence continues at coordinate 295,840,216 of LR738716.1, forward strand.
TACGTCACTTGACTTGAGAATGAAATCTAGTGACATGAAAAATTGGAGGAGATGGACTTGTAGCTCACCCTCGGCTGTAGAGGAAGTAGTCGAACAGCAGAGGGATGCTCAGGGGGGCCAACGCGTCGGACAATGGTCACTCCAATGAAATGCGAAACCACAAAGCCTGCAAATTGCATCGCGACAAAAA
>LR738716.1:295843297-295857518 GCA_902687465.1 Secale cereale
GTCCGTTTCCCCCCTCCAGGTGCCGGCAGCGGCGCCGTCCGTGAGGGAGGGCACACACCGGACACGCGTCCCGCCTCTTCGGACATGCCACCACACCACCACGCATGTATGAGGGCCCGGTGCGATGCTCCGGTGGCATTGCTACCCCCCCAGTGCCCCCGGGCCGCCTAACCCTGTAGCATTGGACCACGGGATCTAGCCCTTTGACTTTGCGCGGACGGGCTTTGACCAGGGGACCTCCCCACCCGGTTGTGTTGGGTCAGCCCATAGGAACAGTCTGGAGAAACATCCGTCGACAACACACAGCAAGATCCCCTCCGTGTAGACCCCACGCGTCCGTTTCCCCCCTCCAGGTGCCGGTGGCGGCGCTGTCCGTAAGGGGGGGCACACACCGGACCCCCAAGACGGGCGTCTACGCATGCATGAACACTTTCACATATGCATCGAGACCCGTGCGATGTTTAGGTGACATAGCTACACCCCGAACCCCCCCACCAAGCAGAATTCCTTCCGTGTCGACCGTTTCCCCCCTCCGTGACACGGCAATAGCGACGTTCGTTACGGGGGGGGGGGGGCGGCAATCGATATACCATCGGGAATTTTTTTAGATAAGGCATAATTATCTTATGCAAAAGAAAAACTAAAATAATGTAAAAACAACAACAACAAAGCAAAGTAAAAACAACAAAGCAAACTAAAAATAAAAATAAAGTAAAGTACACCTATGCCGACGGCTAGGCCGTCGTCATACCTTTACACCCCACGCAGGTTGTGCCGCGGATCGATGACGTGGCGTGGCACAGGGATCGATGACATGGCGAATCAGCCTATGCCGACGGGTGTGCCGCCGGCATACCTCTGCCACAGATAACATAAATGAAATTTTAAAAATAATTAAAATAAATGTATGCCGACGGCCTGGCCGTCGGCATATCAGCCTTCATCCCACGGATCGATGACGTGGCTTGGCGCACGGATCGTGGACGTGGCAGAGGGGCCTATGCCGACGGCCAGACCGTCGGCATACCTCTGCCACAGATATGCTGACGGGCGCCGTTACGGCCCGTCGGCGTAGGGTCAACGCCGTCACGTGGTCTGCGCTGACCGGGCAGGTGGGCCAGGTCTATGCCGACGGCCTATCCTATGCCGACGGCACCCGTAGGCGTAGCTCGTGCGGTCCCGACGGCCTCTTCTATGCCGACGAGGCCGTCGGCATAGATGGATGTATGCCGACGACCTTTGTACGCCTACGGCCTACGCTTGGCCGTCGGCGTAGGTCCCTAGATGCCGACGGGGGCCGTCGGCATAGATGTGGCCGTCGGCAACCCCAGTTTTTCTGGTAGTGGCACATGCCTGCCGCCACGCCCCCCAGGCGGCAGGGCACAGTGCTGCCGTCTCGCCCATTGGCGGCAGGTCCCACATTCGCCCTCCGTTCCGTTCCGCCTCGTTGCTCCCTGTAACTTGAAGGCTGCCGCCTCGCCGGCTGGCGGCAGGCGCTGCCGCCTGGCACCATGGCGGTAGGTGCCATGTGTCGCTTGGCGCGCCTGCCGCCACGGTCGAGGCGGTCCTTTTTGTCAATTTCATCCAGAGGGGGTCTTTTTTGGCAATTTCGTTTGGCAGATGGTCTCTTTTGACAAAAAATCTGCTAATTGTACCAATGCCAAGAAAATGAAGCTTGGGGATTTGGTTGACTAATCTACCGAAATAATGCTTGTCGGACGATCACTCAATCCAGTTCATCCAGCTCAAGTTAGAACATCACAATCCTCAATGGTGTTGATGCTCTGGCTGTGTGCACATCGATGGACTCTCTTATCTAACAAGAGGGGACGAGAGAGATGTCGGTCGACGTCTTTGAATAATGACTTGTCAAGGTCTATTAGATGACGGTTTGGACTTTTACCTCGGTTTCGAAGAAAAATAGTTCCATTGTCATATATTGTATTTACAAAAGTATGCTACTAATGGTCAGAACATTTAGGTTTATATTTTGGATAGTAACATGTTGGTGCAAATTTCCAACATAAAGCAACAAGAAGAGTGTAACAAGACGCTGGCGCGCTTATCCCTTGTCAACCTGCATGCTCTCGGCCGGAGTATATTTTGTAACTCAAGAGTCAAGAGATACAGGTGCTTCAAAGGATTACGGAACATGAGGTGTAAAGCTCGTATGGCCAGAAATGGGTAGCTCTCTACCTCTCCGGAACTTCTAACAAGTGTCCAGAAATGTCTTTAATTCCAGCTCAAGTAATACTATGTAATAGCCAGCAATATTGATCCCACGGATCTTGGAGGTTTGTGCGTTAACATGCACACTGATTAGGAAAAATTAGACACGCACTGGTAAGACGTAACTGATCAGATTACAAGAAGATTTTTGTCGGCGACGTTATAAGTCTTTTCTCTTATATATGTTTTTTTTGTACATCATTTCATGTACATACCAGCCAAAATACTGGCTAATTTGTTTTTTTTTGCAGAAAATCATAATAGGCAGTTGCAAAAAATATATTTTAAAATGGAACTAATTCCTGCAAACTAGGCGATCGGATGCGAAGCGTCTGTCGCTTCGTCCACATGCCATGTGCCATGACTGAGCCCTCTGGAACGTGGCATGTGTTGCAAGACGCGCCAACGCAACATGGACTACGAACCACGGTTAAAAAAAATGTTGCACGGATGCAACAAGCCACGTGTTGCAAAGCGCTGCATATATATAGGCTCAAATGATGGTGTGCGACGGTTTTGATAGTTTGCAGTGAGCTTTCACAGTTTCATTCACATATGACAATTCAACAAACTACTGTTGGAACAATCAATCCAACCTAGCTACACAGCTAGCAAACGGAATTGAAGCAGTCCCCATCTCTTGAAATGCGGGATCACACAAGACTTGCTGATCTTCAGTAGCTACTTCTACTATGGAACCAAGAATTTCAGTTATCCGTTCTGTAGTAAACTACAATCGATCCATCTTTATAGTTCTACACAAATTGACCAAAGCAAGTGTAGCTTTCGCATCCATTCATATATATTTCTCAATGAAAAAAATAGCGTGCTACAACAAAATAGGGCCAATCTCAAATATGCTATTAGCGTGCTATATCGCGCTATAGCATGCTATTAGCGAGACAATTCTCGATATGCTATAGGACACTGTTTTTTTCAGTGATATTTCTACACAAATTTGGTTCCCCCATCGATGGACCTATCTCTCTCTCTCTCTCTAGTGATTAGTGAGCTGCACCGATCTTGCTGCCATTGGTGGTAGCGACGGCATCCTTGGTGGTGGCTTCTTCTGGCCGCTCCTCACGGGCTGGGACAGGACCCATGGCCAGCTGGTCGGCCTTGAACTTGCCGTAGAGGTCGCCCCTGTAGAAGTTCCTGGTCCTCCATGCCAGCAGCAGCGACACCAGGGCGCCCAGCAGCGTGACGCCGGCGATGATGTAGAATGACTCCCTGAAGCAGCGCACCCCGATGCAGGTGAGGTCTTTTCCCCTGCGGCCGCCCTGCCGGATCGCCTCCTCGTCGTAGCGGCGGCCGGCGATGCGCACGTTGAGGATGTAGGAGCCGACGGGGCTGGCGACGGCGCCGAAGTTGTAGAGCGTGGAGTAGTACTTGAGGCCGAAGAGCTCGGAGATGATGGCGAAGAGCAGCGGCCACTGCGCCCCGAAGCAGAAGCCAAGGATCACCGACGCCGCGTAGAGCCCGTTGTTGACGCCCACGGCGATGAGGAGGTGGCCCGCGCAGGCGAGTAGGAGCACCACCGTCAGCACCAGAGGCCGGGGCACCTTATAGCGGGCCAGCACGTACTCGGACGCGAACCCGGCCACCACGCGCCCGGCGTAGTTCCAGATGCTCACCAGGGAGACGAAGGTGGTCACGCTGCGCTGCGGGTAGCCCAGGGACTGCCCGATCTGGCCCAGGTTGTCGATGGCCGTGAGCGTGCCGCCCACGCCGCAGATGGTGGCCACGAACAGCACCAGCATGTCCACGCTGAAGAGCGCCTGCAGGATCGTGTAGTCCTCCCCCCTTGCTGGCGGCCGGAACACGTCCTGGAAGCACGTCGTCGCTGCCGGCGTCACGGTGGCTTCCCCCTCGTCGATGATGGTGGTTTTGGTCGTTGGGACGACGGACTGGGAGTGGGACTGGGTGGGCAGTGGCGGCTCTAGGTAGGTCTTTAGCTCCTGCTGGACGACGATGACGATGGGGAAGAAGATGAGGAGGAGGAGCACGGTGGCGGTGACGTAGTAGGCGGGCCTGGGGAACTTGAGCACCTCCAGCTCCACCACGTTCATGACGAGGAGGTAGACGGCGAGCACGATGGAGGCGTAGAGGAAGTAGAAGAAGGCCTTGCGCTCCCGGCTGCTGCTGGCGGCGGCGGCCGGGGCGCCCCGCGGCATGATGCGGATTGTGGGGATGAAGACGAGCGAGATGGCGGCGGGCAGCCAGGCCATGAGCAGCACGAGGTCGGCGCCGTCGTTGTCGGTGCCGTAGATGGCACGGTAGAGCTGCGTGAAGATGGCGCCGCTGAGGCCGACGAAGCCCTTGAGGAGCCCCAGCACGACGCCGCGGTCCTCGGGGAAGTTCTTGACGGCGGTGACGAGCGCGCCGGTGTTGGCGAAGGACTGGGAGTTGGCGCCGACGGCGATGTAGAAGCACATGAGCCAGACGGGCGGGCGCGCGGTGCGGCCGGTGATGGAGAGGTAGATCATGAGGTAGCCGAGGAGGTTCATGGCGGCGCCGCAGGCGAGGACGACCCAGGGCGGGGTGACCTCGTTGATGAGGCCCGGGAGGATGCCGACGTTGGCGCCCACGTCCTTGAAGAAGCTGAGCGTGTTGAGCGTCTGCTGGTCGTAGCCCAGCGACGACTTGATGGCCTTGGAGTAGATGGCGAAGATGTAGGTGCCGCCCGCCGCCGCCATGATCAGGATGGACGCGAAGAACATGAACCACCGCCCGGCCACGACGTGCTTTGCGAACTGCGTCGACGGCACTCGGCCGCCGCCATGGCCACCGGCGCCGGACACCATGGCTCAGCTAGCTCGATTGGACTTACGGCTGATCGACTTGATCTCGCAGGTCCAAGCTAAGCGGACACGAGTGTGCTTGCTGGTGTCCTTGGCTGCTTGCTCGGCTAAGCTATATATGTAGCGCGAGATCAGCGAGTGAGTGTGAGCTTCCGATTTGACCACATGAGCAAGAAAAATCAAACGGGTAATCAAAACCATTTCATAATTTGCATCCACAATTCTCTCACAATGACATGTGTAGTACGAGTAGGATTTACATCAGCATGCCCGTAAGAGCATCTCCAACGGACACACAAAAGTTCCGTGCGCTAAAATAGTTTTATCGCGCCACTGTAGCACTTTTAGCGTGTCAGACGCAACATTGGTTGAGCAGATGCCCAAAGATACACGTAGTGCAAATTGTGAAGCGTATGAAATCTGGCGCCCCTAATTTGCAGCTTCTGATAACACTCTTTAGCGCGTGCCCAATCCTTTTTTGCGCGTGCACTATTTTACAGTTTCTGCTGAAATTGTCCGGCGCCCCAAAAACCTGAATTTTACCGCGCGGAGCAGTTTTTGTGCGCCTGTTGAAGATGCTCTAACAGGCTAGAATGCTTATTATGGAATGAAAGAGCATTTCCCGTTCATGATCTCTCGAATGGATCATCATCATCGTGTGATATGAGAAAGAAGTTAAAGTGCTACTAGACGTAGAAGTGATGCTACCCACAGATATGGAGATATGGCTGAGATATGCGATTGCGCGCAAAACTCTACCTCTGTTCAAATCAATAAGGTAATGCTAATTGGTTGATTAACTCAAGGTTTATAATTTCTAAGTGGGAAATTTTTCACTCACCCTTGAAATGAAAGAAATTTTCAAATTTTCAAATTTTTCAAAAAATGTTTTAGACAAATCACCAAATTGTTTGTCTGAATTTGAATATTTTAAAATTTAAACATCTAAATAAAATAAACTGATGCACAAAGTGGACCAAACTGTATATCTAACCTGATGGTTGGTCAGTTGGTTAGCAATCAATTGGCCGCAATTCGAATCTCGTCTAGCACATATTTTAGGAAAACAAGGTGTAAAAATAAACAAAAAGTTTGTGCTACGCGATTCAAACTCCAGACCTACAAATAAGTGTACCTGTAATTGTTATGAGTATGAATAAAGTTACATGTGTTTAAAAAATAGTAGTTAATTTTTTCTTATAAATCGGACTATAGTTTTTGTGATGTATAGGTTATTTCCAACATTTGTAGGGGTTCATTTAGAATTTGAGTTTTCGATGTCTCAATTAACAATGCACAATGTAGTTTCTCGTACTCATGTTCATTCATAGACAATACCTATGGAGTCATAGTACAATACTTGACCAAGAGTTATTCCACTAGTACGTGCTTTATACTACATGATAGAAATGACAATGTAACTTTGAACAACCGAATCTTGGTATAACAATTCCATATCATATAAACCACATATTAACAAAATAATTCTTGGTCAATGTCTTGTCAAAACGAAATATAATACACTATATAAGGGTACTGATGGGAGCATTATTTCAACATTCCGTTACCGACGATACATTATTCAAACATGTGCACGTTGTTTCAGTATTAAAACATACTCTTTAAATTTAAAGAGATGCAAGGCATGTGTAGTTCTTAACAATAATGTTTTTGACATGCCACCAATAAAAAGTTTTTTTGATTTGATTGTTATAGTTAGTAATTTCTTAGAGGTACACGTTGCAAATTCAACATATTTTTCTAAAGCACCTAGACTCGATTATGCAATTAAGGAAAAAAGCAAACAAACCCGAGGCACTCTTTTCACACTTGCATCTTTAGCTGATCAACAAGAGCAAACTCCCTGGGCACTAGGCAAAATCAACGATTTCAGTAGTGAACCGCTGAAATTATTTCTGACTATAAATTGGGCTCGATTTTTTTGGTGATGCAGCTTATTTCCAACATTTGAGGGGTCCACTTGAAATTTGAATTAGTATAGGTTCAACATTTTTATACATTTTTGGTGTCCAATATTGTTTACGAATAAACATTTTTGGTGCACCATGTAGTTTCTTCCTCCTATTCATGTTCATTTATAAACAATATTTATAGAGTCATATTCTATACATTATAGAGTACATGGTCATAATATATAGCAATCAAACTTAGATTTGGCATTTCTCTAGTAGAGCCTGAAATCTCAAAAGCGTCATTATCAGTTTTTTAGCAAATTAGTAGAGGTTATTTCCCGATTGTGAACTACTCCACTTGACATGGAGTAGACGGCATGCACTTCATGCTTAGAACATTAACCTGCTAACTTGGCAATTGAGGCAGGTAGCAGGTCAGTATAACTGGCTTGAAATGGATTGATTGGTCGACTAGTCAACCCGCAGGCCATCATCGTCTTTGCATGCCTAGAATGTTGTTTAGCTTTCTACAACAAAATCGAATTAGATGACAAAACATCACCTTTTTTTTTTAACTTTTCATGCCGTTGGTATTCTTTTTTTTGAACTATATGGAGGAGGACTGCATGCCGTGATATTCATTACTACTCGTTTCTGTCGTTGTGTTTAGACCTGGCCATGGGCAGCCCGGCCCGGACGGCCCGACCCGACCCGGCCCGGAAATCCCGGGCCGGGCTGAGCCCGAACATGTCATCGGGCCGGCTCGGGCCTGATTTAGTAGGCCTGGTGGTCGGGCTCAGGCCTAGGTTTTCAGCATCGGGCTTTGTTTGGCCCGGCCCGAGATATGGCCAGGTATAGTTGTGTTGCATGCCTAGTTCTTTCCAAATACGGAAGTACTTCACGGACGATGTTCAGCTGGACGACACTCACCCGGCGGCTAATCAAACCGTATGCTACTGTGTAGACTTGCCCACAGATGGTTGGATATAGCATGTGGTCCGCGTTTCGGCCGGCAACTGATATATATATATATATATATATATATATATATATATATATATATACAGTTAATTTACCTATATATATATATATAGGATCCCGATAAGTGTCACAAGTGTGACACGAAACAATTCCGCCCTGACGTTTTTTGATGGCAACGTTAGTTACAAGAGGATGGCAACTTTAATTCTGAATCATGGCAAGTTTCCGCTTGGATGACAAGTTTCAGTTCTTTTGAGAATTTTTTTTGGATGACAACTTTAGTGTAGAAAACGTCAGATCGGTGTTACTTCGTGCCACACATGTGCCACTTATTATTTGGGTATATAATTGGGAAAAACTCACAATCCGTCGACTGATTATAACGCCACATGTACTGTGGGCCCTGCTCTCTCAACCCTATGCTCTGTCGCCTCCTTCCCTCAATATTCTCTCTCGTTCCTGTATTGATGCTCCTCCGACCTGACAGGGGACGGGCGCTGGAGCCACATATCCATTACTGCAAGCCTTGCTCCCTTTCCCCCCTTCCTCCTCCCTGAGAGATTGCAAACGGCCCGGCCCTCTTGCCTCTCTCTCCTCCTTCCACAGTTACATCAGGGTCGAGGCACTAGCAGCCGGACGTCACCGCGCACATATGATGCTGCGATGGGAGAGCGGCCCCTCCGGTAAAGATCTGGGGCAACATCTGGCTTGCTGCAAGGTTGCAGCTCGCAGCATCACACATGTTGCGATCGCAACATCACCCATGCTATGATGTGATCTGACGGTGTGCAGCTTTGATTTGCAAGGCATGTGTTGTTGATAAGCGGCTGCTACATTGAGTTGCTCCACACACTCTGATCCAACGGCTGAGCGAAAATGGATCTGAGGGTGTGCGAGGCTGCTGTTAAGTAGGGAGTTATCACACGGTATCCTTATATATGATACTCACATGACGTAAAAAAGAATAATCAGATTCTCTCAAAAAAATCAGATTGTGGGAACGCGAGTTTGTGTGACTAAACAAAATGTCAAAGTTCGTCAAAAATAAAAAAAAGTATCCACACACGTGTGGACCCTCTTGTTTTTAGAAAAATCTTGACGTGCTTTCATTGGACAGTTTGCGGTGAACAGAATACATTTCTCACATACGAAAGTGAGATCTCAAAGTTCTTTACGGCAAAATTGCCTCTTCAGACATATAGCCTCGCCAGTTCAGGAACAAGGCCTCAGTTTAAGCCCTCGCGCGCAAAAAAAAAAGGCCTCAGTTTAAGGCCGTGCACAAGCCTCGTTTCTGAAGAAGTTCAGGAAAAGAGTCCAGGGTTGGTCACAAAGGCATGTGAGTACTTACCAAGCTAGCCGCTTGGCCTTTTCTTAATCTTACTTATCTACCACCATCCATGACATTAGAGCGTCATAGACCAAAAATCTTGTAGCAATCTGATTAGTTACGTCTTACCCGAGCGGGCTTTACAAACAGGTGGGTTTTGATTGGATTAAGGAGGAGAAGTGGCCCACCCTCGTGAAAATCACGGGGAGTGGTTAGTTAGAAAGAAAGAATCCTAGTCATCATGTAAATGCGTGTACATCTTTGTATGTTTAGCATTATTGACTTTTTAATCACGTGTGTGTTCATGTTAACGCGCAAACCTCCCAGATCTGTGGGATTAATATTGCTGACCAGTGGGATTAAAAGTACGATAAGCGCCCCAGCGTCTCCTCAGAGTACTTTTCTTGTTTTTTTAGGGAAGAGAGTACTCTTCTTGCTGCTTTGTGGGAAATTTGCACCAAAATGTCACTATCGAAAATGTGAAGATATTTTTTTCTGACCATTAGAGCATACTTTTCTAAATACAGTATATGACAGTGAAACTAGTTGCCAAACTGATATCTAATAGACCTTGACAAGTCCTTATTCAAAGACGTCGGCCGTCGTATCTCACATCCTCCCTTAACAAAATCATGACCTTCGTCGGAAAAATAAAATAAAATCATGACCTATCCTATATGCTATACATCTTGATATACACACATTCCACCTCATCAAAGGCCCACCACAACCTGCAGTGGAATTATTTTACCCCCACTATTTCTATTATCTTCACATGCACACATGCCATCTCATTAAAGCCCCACTAGAACATCCATGAGACTTATCTTTATTATTATTAATTGATCCCCACTAATTCTTTTTATTTCAACATGCACACATTAGCCATGCACACATGTCGCCTTGTCAAAAGCCCACCCAACATGCATGATTTTTCCTCGTTATATTATACTAGCTATATGCAATAAATATTTTCATCTATACAATAATCCAAGAAAAATATAATATGCATTTTTAGCTTTCTCATATATTATTAATCCAAATGTTTCATACAACCAAAATTTATTGAAATATATTGCAACATATTCACCCCGCAATGCGCGATATATCTTCTAGTTTGTTAGATAAGAGATGACATCGATCCACACACAGCACCACTGGAGATTGTGACTTTCTAACTAGAGCAGGATCGCGTACAAACTTGAAATGGATTGAGTGGTCGACCGAAGTTAAGGATTTGATAGATTAGTCAATCCCCAAAGCGTCATTTTCTTTGCATTGCCACAATTAGTAAACATATCTAGATTTTTCTTTTTGAGAGAGAAATGGTATCTTTCTCCTCGGGCGAGGATGAAGTGGTTGTTACTGATATTTTGTTCAACTAGTAGTTGCCAACTGCTTGGTAGATAAAGCTTTGTGAAAGTCATCGGAGCTTCCGGGATGGTGATGGCTTGCCCGTCTGGATGAACCTCAGCTCTGTTTTAAGTTAAACCCGATGTGTAGATTTTTATACTTCATTTTCCATCTTCGGTACACGTCATTACATTGAGATCAACAGAGTTGCAATTACTAGCATTTTTCTTTTGAAAAACAGAGGATAGCCCTTGGCCTCTACATGCATTTGATCATCGTCGAGCTAGGGACCTCATGAACCTTCCAAACAACGATTGGTTCTCGTAGCATAGAAACATACTCCGCGCCGCTCTTGTTGGTGCCAATAGCGGGACTATTATTATTAATAATTAATCATAAATGATTGTATGCATCAGTCCAGATGCAGAGGCCGAGTGTCTTTGGTTTTTTTTTTTAAAGTGAACATAACACACGTGCTAATAATAGCTTTGTTACCACTGGTAAGAGAACTGGACCTTGACATTTGTCATGTAGCCATAAAAGAGTATGTTCTCGCACAAGGACTTACTCGTCCATGAGAACTTTGTTTGTTCAGTATGATTGCATATATCAATATCAATATTTGAGATTGTTGACCGGACTAGATATTGTATGTGTGGCGAGGAGAAAAAAAGTCATACATACATTCCTTTCCTTTTTCGATTTGAAGGACATATTCATATTCTTGCTTAACTGCGACGTGGTACCTGTGTGGCAACGCCGAGAACGAACACTAGCAAGGGACAATCTGCAGCGTTTTCTAAACATGGATTACAATGTAGACGGCTAGATGCACACATGCACACTCGCACCACCGTACACACCTACTCACACAATATCTATTGAATAGCTGGTCGGAGTTGTGAAGCTTCAAAATTGACGAACTCATTGTGAGCACCTCGCCGTCGACAAAAGGTAGCCTTTTATTAAAAGCAATGTTGAGGATATCGCTTATCGGGAACTTATCGGTCGACCCATGATAAGGGGTAAATCGGCCAGTTTATCGGCATATCGGCCGATTTATCGCCATATCGGCTGATTTATCGGCCGATTTATCTTATCGGTCAGACAACGGTAAGCGATAAATCGGCCGATTTATCGACATATCGGAAGATATCTTGAACAGTGATTAAAAGAATAATTTATATTAATAAAAAATCAAAATGCCAAGTGTCTCAAGCCTAAAGTTTGATCTCTAATGAACCGAGGATATTACTAACGTCCTAATCATTCAACCGGTGGTTGGTTCTTCCACAATTTGCAGAGTGCCTCCTTCGGTAGGAGCAATAATTGCTTATCTAGCTTCCCAGCAATTCAGGGTACGTCGACCCACCACGAACACTGATTGGTTTGACGACTTGAAGTGTGGCCGCGCATGCATTGCAGTCCCAAAATATGTGCAATAATATAGTCAACGGCGATGACTGATCAGCAAACGGGAGGGAAAAGTTGGCTGCGTTTGAAACTGGATAAAAAAACTCTAAAAAATGAGTCCATATATATCTCCAAAAGAAAATCCCTCGAGAGTATGAGTACATATCGTCAAGCACACGCAGTTTCCCACATCCTCGGAAGCCCACCCACGTAGGTACGCCTGTTTCCGTCAGAGACGAGTCATCGCCAGCGACGCGCCGGCCGTCACTTTCTCCGGCGACTAGACTAGTAGTCGCACAGCTCATCAGTGCTCTCAGGGATCTTCTTTGAACAAGCAGCCAGCCAACCGCTACGCGCCGACCAAAGCCGGGAAATACTAGTCGTGGATGGGAACGAGGGCGACCATCGAGCTCGATATCCAGCTGGGTTCCCCGTTCCCCGCATAAGGCCAACTTTAACGCACAATCTCAAACGAGCGTTTAATTTTATGCGGATTTCGTCCGTTTGAGACAGCAAAACATACATCCATGTTCAGTTTCTGGTTTGTGCGTCCCACGTGTAGCCGCATCTCACACATTGTTCGTGTTGAACAACAAAAAACTTTCATGAAAGGTAGAGCAAAATAGCTAGAAAAATAATAAAATTAAATAAACAATCCACGTCTTCGTCACGGCTCGCACATAGTACTTAAGTTCAAATTAAAAAAACAACAACAGAAAAACGGTAGATCTGCCGCCCGCCCGAGCCGCCGATGTCGTCGCCGTCTTCGGGCAGCCATCGTCCTCGCCGTCGTCGTCCTTGGTCAGGTCGATGTTGGGAGCCGGCATCCAGAGGTGGGGCGGGGGGCCCAAAATGGCCCGGCGTCCTATGCAGACTACGGTGATGGAGGCGGTGGTGCTAGTCAACGGCATCCACGGCGCCCGCGCCGCCCACGGTGCTGGTGGCGGCGACGGGCTCATGGCACCATGGTGGTCCCCGACTGCCCGTACATGCCCTCGTTCCTCATAGGAGTGGGCGGTCGGTCCTCCATGGCCTCCTCCATCACCTCCTCCTTCACTCCGGCTCCGACACATAGACATCTCCGACAGCCGAGGTGCGAGCATCTCCACGAGACCCACCCACTGCACCTGCTGGCTCCACTTGTACTCCCTCGCCATGCCTCTTCGTTGCAACACTCATCTCCCCGCCGAGCTCGCTGGGGCCATGTTACTTGCTGCTGCCAAACTGGTTTGCCCTCCACTAGTACAAACTGCTCACGGAGGCTTGGTCACCACTTACATGGACTTACATGCACTTTTTGGCGCTCCACTAGTTTGAATTCGCATAAACTGCGTGTCCACTTCAAATTTCAAATGCACACTATTGTCATGTCGCACTAAAAACAATCAATACCACCTTGCACAAAATGCACGCACTGTAGCTGTCACCTACTTAAGACCTCCTATGCGTTCGCATGATCCGCCAAGGAGACGCACAGGGGCGAACGCACCCTGAACAACCAAAAACATTCAGCAATCCGGTCAAACCTGGTACACCAGGCGTCACAATCTGTTGGCACCTCAAGCCTTTCAAAAGTGTGCGCCAGATAAAATAAAAATCAATTATTTCGGTCGACATAAACACACAATACAGCGTTAAACCCTTTACAAAAATCTAGTAAAAAATGTTCTGAATTCCATGTTCATAACAGTAAGTTCATCAATTCACATCGTATAGGTTACATGCGCATAGCACAAAGGAACAAGCGTCCTCACTTCTAACTCTGGCTCGTCGTCAGCTCCTCCGCATGCTTCCTTATTGTTTGCTCCAGAGCGACCATCCATGAAGCACAAGGAGTCATGCCCGGTGGTGGACTTCCTGGTCTCAGCCTGCATCATGAACGCTTTGTTTCTGTCACACTAGTAGAAAACGGGGCTTTGGTTTGAGCGGCTAAAGACATTAGTTCCGGTTGCATTACGAACTGGGACTAATGTGAGCATTAGTCCCGGTTCATGTGAAAAAGGCATTAGTTCCGAACCTTTAGTCCCGGTTTGAGACACGAACCAGGACTAAAGGGCATCGCACCCTTTAGTCCCGGTTCGTGTCGCAAACCGGGACTAAAGGTCTAATCCTTTAGTCCCGGTTTGAGGTACGAACCGGGACTAAATGGTGCGATGCTCTTTAGTCCCGGTTCGTATCACAAACCGGGACTATAGGGCCCATTT
>LR738716.1:295871417-295882177 GCA_902687465.1 Secale cereale
TTTTTTTTTTGTATCAAGTTTACTTGGCCCCTCCTATACCCAAATCCTAGCTCCACCCCTGCACACACATATGCTCAGTTGGCTTTTAATGTAGTTTAGTTGCATACACATTGATGTTTAGTTGACTTGTAATGTAGTCTAGTTGCACACACATTGATATTTAGTTGGCTTGTAATGTAGTTTAGTTGCACACACATTGATATTTAGTTGCCTTGTAATGTAGTCTAGTTGCACACACATTGATATTTAGTTGGCAGGAAGACAAGTTGCACACACATATGCTCAGTTGGCTTCTAATGTAGTCTGGTTGCACATACATTGATATTTAGTTGGTAGTACACTAGTTGTACAAACACATATGCGCAATCGACGCGGCAATGTAATCTAGTTGCACACACACAGATATTTAGTTGGCGGGACTAGTTACACACATATATGCTCAGTTGGCGCGGCAATGTAGTCTAGTTGCACACACATTGATATTTAGTTGGCAGGAAGACTAGTTTATCGAAACATCCACATGCGGGATCTACTTTTGAAGAGCACGCCGCGAGGGTTCAACGGTGAAAACGAATCTAAATTTCGACGCGCGGTTTAGAAGATATTTCTTTTATAAATTTGAAACAAAAAATTAATGCACAAGGAACAAACATGAGGAACATTAATGCAGTGGCATGGAGATAGAGCAGTGCTACACGTACGATTGAATATGTACGATTTTTGTACGAAGTAGTATGGCCACCGTTGATCAAAGCTGGCTCAAGGTGGGTTTACGGTGGATTGCATTATTGTATCAAATCGGACCAGCTTTCATCGTACGTGAGGCACTTCCGGAAGATATCCATCACGTGAGAAGGGACCGCATAGAGGGCAATTAATTAGCAGTGTCTTTTTAGCCACATATACGCGCACTATTTGGGAAAAAGAAAAGCAGCAGGCCGCCCAGAGCGCTAGCGGGTACCA
The DNA here is from genome assembly GCA_902687465.1 of Secale cereale. Classification (NCBI taxonomy): domain Eukaryota; kingdom Viridiplantae; phylum Streptophyta; class Magnoliopsida; order Poales; family Poaceae; genus Secale; species Secale cereale. The sequence goes on from LR738716.1 coordinate 295,872,381, forward strand.
GCCGCCCGCTTGACGCGTCCTTTTTTTTAGAAAAAAAAAAAACATCTACCCGTAAGGTAAAGCATACGTGTTACTTTACACGTCCTGGACTCCTGGTCGACATGTATACGGGATATCAAAGAGACAGAGTCCAGAAACACGTAAACGTGTTCGTTCCTATATACCTATACAACGGAACGGCACCCTTACGCTTAATTTGTGCCGAAAGACTCGAGCAACATACGTCGTGCACATCTTACTTTCGGCGGCGACAAACAGGCGAGGCCACGAGCGCCTACAGATGGACGACGGCAACAGCAGCCCAGACATCCCCACGGACGCCCTGGTCGACATCCTGGTGAGGCTGCCGCCCAACGCACGTCGCCGGGTGCGCCTCGTCTGCCAGCAGTGGCGCGAGGCCGTGGACGAGCGCGCGCCGGTGGACATGCGGCGGAGGGGCGCTAAGATCCTCGTCGTGGACAGCTATGGCTGCACGGACGTCTTCTCGACGGACGGGAGCCGCACGAACCTGTGGCGCGACTACGCCATGGCTGGGCGCTACAAACGCAGCAGCGTGGTTGGCACCTGCAACGGCATCCTCTGCCTGTGTAATGACTTTATGCCGGGCGGCGCCATCACGCTGGCCAACCCGTCGACCGGCGACGCAGTCAGCCTCCCCCCGCTGCCACCGCCCACCGCCTCCGTACTGTTGTACGAGTACTGCCGCAAGAGCTGGCACCAGGCCTACGCCTTCGCATGCCACCTGACGACAGGGAGGTACTGTTGGATTTTGAACTTGCGTAGATCAAATCCACCCAGGAGCACCACGTATGTGTACGTGCAAAGCTAGCTCGATCAAGCACTAGCCGGAGACTTGCGTATGTATACGCCTCTGCTGGCTAGCTTCTCGATGGAGTCGATGTACTTCGGCGTCGTCGGCGAAACACTTGAACGAAACAAACTGATCGATATAGATCGCCAAAGGCTCGTATCGAGCCTTGCTCTTGCTTTGTTTCTATTTCGTTGTGGTACAAAGATTACACGGGTACGTACCTATATATATTAGCTAACCAACACAAGCTAGCCTACTCCGTGTCTAATTCCAATCCTACACGGAGACACACTCATGCACGTGTAGTACCCGTACACTATGGATACTAAGCTGTGTTTAACTCTAATATTCACCCCCTTAAACACAGCGTCTCCTTTTCTTCGACCTGGATCCCAAATGCGACTACTACTATTCATAGTCATAATCTTTGGCATTGCTTTTGCCTTTTTCCGTAGCATCTCAGGGACCGTCTTTGCTGTCGTCATCTCGTCCATAGCTTGACGCCAGCGCTCCTCCTTGGTCGTGTCTTCAACCTTCACCTGTTCTTCGGTGCTTGGTAGACTATCATTTGGATTGTTGAGGGGTTTTCTTTTGAACCCGTGCGAGACCAAACTTCGGTCTAACATTGAGTTCCAAGCTCTTGGCGCTTGTTTTAGCCCGTAAAGTGCCTTCTTGAGCTTGTACACTTTCCCTTCTTCTCCGTTCTTCTCGTAGCCGAGGGGTTGTTCCACGTACACTTCTTCTGTGAGGTCGTCGTTGAGGAAAGCGGATTTCACATCCATATGATGAACCTTCCAATCATCTTGTGCTGCCAAAGCTAGGAGCACTCTCACCATCTCGATTCGAGCAACCGGTGCAAACACCTCCTCATAGTCAACTCCTTGACGTTGTACGTAGCCCTTTGCAACGAGTCTTGCTTTGTACTTCACAATGGCACCCTTTGTGTCCTTCTTTAACTTGTAAACCCACTTCAAACCTATGGCCTTTTGGTTCGGAGGTCGGGTTATCAAAGTCCACGTGCCATTGCTCTCGATCGCCTTCATCTCCTCATCCATGGCGTGCATCCAGCTTGAACTTTTGCTCGCCTCTACGAAGTTCGCCGGCTCCTCAACTCCGAGTAAACACAAATCGGAGTACTCGAGCGTAACTGGCTTTGCGTACTTGTAGACTTTCTTGAGGGTCTTGTAGCGATGAGGCCCGGAAGAATCCGTTGTGGCTTGCGAAGGAGGCGACACAATTTGTGTCGGCATCGATGCACTTGAGGAAGACGGTTGAGTCTCAGGTGTGGTAGATGACGGGTCGTTGGCATCCGCGTCGTCGGCGTAGTCGTCGTGATCGTGACCATCATCTTGATTGTCATTATCACTATGCGCCTCATTGTCGATGTCGTTGCCGAGATCTCTTCCCATGTCTTGCGCGTCGTTGTCGCTATGACCTTGCGACCCATGCACGTCGTCGTCGGTGTCGGCACCAAGATGATCACTGCCATTGTGGTCACCTTGGTTGGGCGTCTTGCCAACCACCTGGATATCTTCCCCTGCATCATCATCAGTTGGAAAATCAACTGTGAATATGTTACCGTTTGGAGCATCGTCGGCTGCTGTGCTCCAATTCCACGCTTTGTTTTCTTCAAACACGACGTCGCGTGAAATCCGTAGACGCTTGGTTCGTGGATCGTAGAAGCGGTATGCCTTTGTGTCGGGACTCCTCTCGTATCCGATGAACACCATCTTGGTGCTACGATCGGCAAGCTTTGAGAGATGCGGCTCCGCCGTCTTCACATGCGCCACGCACCCGAATGTCCGTAGATGAGACACATTCGGCTTACGTCCGTATATTGCTTCATACGGAGTCTTGCCGATCACTGCCTTCGTTGGAGCCCGGTTGAGAAGATAGACCGCCGTCGAGACAGCTTCTCCCCAAAAGGTCCCTGACAAGTTCTTGCTCTTGAGTAAACTTCTCGCCATGTCAACGACGGTTCGATTGCGCCTTTCAACAACCCCGTTCTGTTGTGGCGTATAAGGCGCCGTGAGGAACCTCTTTATGCCAATCTTCTCGCAGTAGTCGTTGAACTCATTTGACGTAAACTCTCCGCCGCGATCTGTGCGTAGAGCGCGAACCTTCAGCTTGTGTTCCATCTCTGTTGCAGCCTTCAGCTTCTTGAACGCTTCAAACGCCTCATCTTTAGATCGTAGGAGAACGACCCACATGTATCTCGAGTAGTCATCTACCACAAGGAAGAAATACTTCTTTCCTCCGTGAGTTGCTGGGGTGATAGGGCCACATAGATCACCATGGAGCAGCTCGAGTGCATCACTTGCACGATAGGTAGACTGAGCAGGGAACGGCCTGCGGTGCTGTTTTCCAACCAAGCACCCATCACATACTCGATCAACATGGTCGATAAACGGCATCCCAGATACCATCTCCATCTTTGACATCTTCTTCAAGGCGTAGAAGTTAACGTGTCCAAATCTAGCATGCCATAACCACGAATCATCATCACTCTTGGCGAGCCAACACTCCGGTTGAGATTGATCAAGGTTGAGGATATAGAGCCTATTCCGCGTGCGATTCACGCGCGCTAGCACGTTTCGGAGGTTGTCGAAGATCGTCATCACTCCGTTCTCAATATCCACCTTGCATCCATTCTCGTCAAGTTTTCCGACAGAGATGATGTTGTTGCGAAGCCGTGGGATGTAGTATACTCCGGTGAGTATGCGATGTTCTCCTGTGAGACCCTCGAAGAGGATAGAACCTTGCCCGCAAATCTCCACATTTGAACCATCACCGAACTTGACCGAGCCTCGAACATCATATTCCAGCTCGAGGAACTTCTCTTTGCACCCCGTCATGTGGTTACTGGCACCCGTGTCTAGATACCACGACACGTTCTGATTCCCGGATAACTTCGGTGTTACTTTCTTCTCATGAAGCAGCACCTTCCGGTTTGGTTTCACAACCGCTGTTTGGACGAGATCACAAACTTCGGCCATCAGAAGACCTGGACGTTCGTCTTCCTGCTTCGCCAAATTTGCCTTGATCTCCCGCTTATTAGGCTCCGGACAATTCTTCGCAAAGTGACCCATCTCGTTGCAGTTATAGCACTTGACCTCGGACATATCCAAGTTCCGTGGCTTCCGCTCTTTAGATCGGTCCGCCTTACCACGACCTTGTGGCTTGCCTTTTCCTTTGCCTTTTCCGGTTTGTCCGCCGCTCTTCGCGTTGCTTGAGCCTTCGCCACCGTTGCGCCTTCCTTTGCTACTTGGGGACTCCCAATCTGCGCGTGAGTACATGAGTTGGTCACCACCTCCTCCTTTGCCCTTCCGACAGCCACGAGCATTCTCTTCCCATGTCCGCAAGCGTCCGATCGCCTCCGTTATGGTCATGTCGTCGATGTCGTAAAGCTGCTCGAGTGTGCCGATGATGTACGTGAATTTATCAGTCACAGAGCTGAAAAACTTCTCCACAATCTCGGTCTCCTCGAGCTTTGCACCAAGCGCGCGGATCTCTCCCACCAAAGTAGTCAGACGCATGGCATAGTCGTTCACCGATTCAGTTTCCTCCATCTGCAACTTGTGAAGTTGGCGCTTCAGCACTTGTGCCCGAGCCTTCGTGACGCGATCTTCTCCGATCCTTATCTCTTTGAGTGCGTTCCACGCCTCTCTTGCCGTCTCGTATTCCGCCAATGTCATCAGCACGGAATCTGGTACAGACTGGGCTATGGCGGCCATGGCACCTTCGTCGCACTCCTCGTCGACATCGTCGTCCGTGATGGCCTCCCACACTCGTAGGGTTCGGAGAATAATCTTCATCTTGACCGCCCACACGCCGTAGTTGGCGTCGGTGAGCATCGGGTACTGGATGGGGATGTTGCGATGCGCCAGTACGTTGGCGCCGCCCGTTCCGCCACCACTAGTCGCTGACTTGCCGCCCTTCTTCACTTTGTCGCCGTTCTTGTTCGCCTTGGAACCGCCGTTGCTAGACTTGGCCGACTCAGCGTCGCTGTCCCCCATCGTAGATCGTAGATCGTCGAGGCTCTAGATACCAATTGTTGGATTTTGAACTTGCGTAGATCAAATCCACCCAGGAGCACCACGTATGTGTACGTGCAAAGCTAGCTCGATCAAGCACTAGCCGGAGACTTGCGTATGTATACGCCTCTGCTGGCTAGCTTCTCGATGGAGTCGATGTACTTCGGCGTCGTCGGCGAAACACTTGAACGAAACAAACTGATCGATATAGATCGCCAAAGGCTCGTATCGAGCCTTGCTCTTGCTTTGTTTCTATTTCGTTGTGGTACAAAGATTACACGGGTACGTACCTATATATATTAGCTAACCAACACAAGCTAGCCTACTCCGTGTCTAATTCCAATCCTACACGGAGACACACTCATGCACGTGTAGTACCCGTACACTATGGATACTAAGCTGTGTTTAACTCTAATAGGTACAAGGTCGTGCACGTCCCGGCGCACTACGAGAGCTTCTGGGAGCCCGGCACGGTGCACGTGTTCACGCTGGGAGAGGCGTCATGGCGGGACGTGGAGGCCGGCCCCAGTGCGAGGTGCAGCCCCGGCCTCTCCAGCCTCGCCGCCGTTGAGGGCACGCTCTACTGGCTCACGGAGGACGCAGGGAAGATCATGTCGTTTGACCTCGATGACGACCGCGTCGTGCCCACCGTGCCGTTGCCCGTGCCGGTCAAATCGTCCCGCTGCCGCCTGACAAAGGTGCACGCAAGGCTGGGCGTCGCTGTGGGCAGCGACCACGGCTTGGTGACGGTGTGGGTCCTGGAGGGCGAGCAATGGAGCCGCCGGTACGTGGTGGAGGTGCATGGGCCGCGGCAGCTCGCGGTGCCGCACTTTGCTCACGGCGACTACGTGCTGACACACGGAAGCTCGGAGGTGAATGGAGGGGTTTCCTTGTATCGGCACAAGATGAGTGGAGCGGCGAGGGTGCAGACCGGCGTGGTGCAGATCAGAAAGAAGGACGGCGAGGAGGTGGCGCGTCTCGTGCACCCGGTGTACCGGACGTTTGAGTACGTCGAGACAAAGGAGTCGTTGCGTGTTTACAAAACGGCTTTTCATGAGATGGGGCTTTGGTGACCCGCCGTCGACTTACATGGTCCTAGTGATACCCTGGCTTTTGACTGGTCTTAGAGACACCCTGGATGCTAATATGCATGATCTCGACTACTAAAAAAACCCCTTCAAACCTGGTTTCATGAGTACTCCCTCCGCCCCAAAATTCTTGTCTTATATTTGTCTAGGTACGGATGTATCAAGTCATCTAATACTAAAATGTGACTTGATACATCCGTATCTAGACAAATATAAGACAAGAATTTTGGGACGGAGGGAGTATATTTTATGGGACTGTCCAGGTCTCAATCGACTGACATCATCATATGGTAGATTAGGCCTGTTAAGTACCTCTCTATCTGCTGGGTTGAATCCGGCTTAACATCTGGGCTTGTTTTTCTTTTCCTGTTTGTTTGTTTCTGTTTGTGCGAAATCAACTAATTAAGGTGTACTCGTTGTAAAGATCACCCCAAACCCCCCATGTTGTAACAAGTGGCACGCTGCATGTGCCCCATTTATCGCAACCTGTGCGTTTTCCATTTTTTTGTAAATTCGTTTATCAAAACATTTTATCTCTTAAACCGTGCGTCCAAATCTCGAACTGTTTTTACCGTTTAATTCCTCGCGTCGGGATCTTCGAAACTAGATCCCATGTTGATAGGTTTCGACGAACTTGTTTTTCACGAAAAAAAACGGACGAAAAAATCGAACCGGGCGCACTGGTTTTTTCCCTTTCCGAAAGAGGGACGCTCGTGTCTCGCAAAATCACAACCGTGTCTCTGGCGAAAGCAACCGTGACTCTCGCGGAAGAGAAAAAAAACGCGTTTTTTTGTTTCCGAGGAGGCACGGCCGTGGCTCTCACGAAAGCCCAACCGTGCCTCCTGCCAAAGCAAAACCCTCACTCGCGATAGGAAAAAAAGTGTTTTTTTCGTTTTTGAGAGGCACAGTCGTGACTCTCGCGAAAGCACAACCGTGCCTCTTGCGGAAGCAAAATCGTGACTCTCGCGAAATGATAAAAAACGCGTATTTTTTCACTTTCCGAGAGGCACGGCCGTGACTTCCGCGAAAGCACAATCGTGCCTCTCGTGGAAGCAAAACCCTGACTCTCATGAAAGAAAAAAAACAGAAAACGCGTTTTTCCCTTTCCGAGAGGCATGACCGTGACTCTCGCGAAAGCACAACGGTGCCTCTCGCGGAAGGAAAACCATGACTCTCGCGGAAAAAGAAAAGAGTTTTTTCGCACACAAAAAATTTTGATCGAAAAGTTAAGGAAGACCGGTGGAAAACCAAAACGTCGAAAAACCCCGGAAAAAACCGTTTAAAAACAAAAAACGCGTGCAAAAAAATTTAAAAATAACAAAATCTGAAGGGAGCACCCAGAGCGCGACACGTGGCGAATGGCTGAAAGCGCGCCAAGTGGCGTTGATTGCTGCGAGGCTCGCGAAGGAGCGCTTGTTAACTAGTTGCGCTCGTGTTTGTGCTTGGCTGCTCAATTTGTTTGTTGTGATTGGGCTGGGCCATGACTTTGTTTGGTTGTGGGCCCGGACGACATGGGAAAAAGACAAAAAAAAAAACGGTTTGCTGTTCTGCTTTATGAACTATTCTTTTTGAGTAGAACCCAGGCAAAACCCCGATGCCCCAACCCTCTCTTCTCAGGTTTGTAACAGCAATCCTGCAGCAGTATGGAAGATTCCTGATGGGCACAGAGGTTAGAGTTATAATTTGTAGGAAAATTAGAGAGGAGGCAAAACTGAATCAAGTAGTATTTGACAGGCGTGTGTGTTGTAGCAATTCTGATAGCAGAAAATCATTTTATTTTTAACTGTGTGTCCATGAAATCTCAACCCATAAAAGGTCATCGATCCATGGTCAACCGAGCCATGGCCCTTGTTCCACTCAAAGAAAAAGAAAACGGAAATATGGTAATCTCAACGAGGCATGTGGCCCTTCAGCAGTTTGAGTGGCGGAAGGGTGCCAAAGACAAGGAGATACGGGGCTGTTTGGTTCATGCCCACAGCCGCCTCACCAAATCAAGGGCGCGCCACTATATTGGCGAGCGATTCGCCCGCCCCGCTTTCGCCTGTACGTGGGCGCAGAATTGAACTGAGCAACCGATTTTTTGGCGTGGCGCCGGCAATGGGGCTTCAATCCAATCGGCATCCAATGACACGAGTCAACGCCAAAATTTTGGCATGGCAAACGCCGGCCATGAACCAAACAGCCCCTACGTCTCCTTGTGTGCTCCAAGGCTGATTCGGTTTCGGCGGGCCAATACCTCGTACGTCGTAGTTGTTGTCCACGACGTAACCCTTGTCCTCCACCTCCTTCCTGATCCGATGCTGGTGCACCGCGCGTGCATCGTCGAGTTGGTTGAAGAAGTCGGCGGAGTCACCCTTCAGGTGGTCGTGTGGGGCGGGCTTCTCCCAGGATAGGCAGTAGTGGACATTCTCAGGCCACATCATGTTCATCGCCGGAGGTATAGGAGCCCCATCCTCCACGTCGTCACAGTTGGAGGATATGATTCACACTCTATTGATCATCAGGTGGTACATACAAGGTTTATATACACAGGGCGTTGCTCTAGTCATGAGGCACGCAGGCCCTTGATCCTAAATACATGGGCATGCACATCAGCCCGTTACAACACAACTCAACACCCCCACTCAGCCGGAACTCCATTGGCATGGACATTTAGGCTGGATCGGAACTCATGGAACACCGGAGATGGCAGGCCTTTTGTGAACAAGTCAGCGAACTGCGAGCTCGAAGGAACATGCAAGACACGGACGTCGCCGAAGGCAACGCGATCACGCACAAAATGAAGATCTATCTCGATGCGTTTGGTGCGTTGATGTTGAACCGGATTGCACGCGAGGTAGGAGGCGCTGATATTGTCACAGTAAACGATTGTGGCACGCTGTGGTGGACACTTGTGTTCGTGAAGGAGTTGGCGTAACCAGCAGGACTCGGCAACGCAATTAGCAACACCACGATACTCGCCTCCGCACTAGAACGAGATACGGTGGCCTGACGTTTGGATGACCAAGAGATGAGATTGGAACCAAGGAAGACACAAAAACCCGACGTGGATTTTCTCGTGTCCGGGCCACCCGCCCAATCCGCATCTGTGTATGCGATGAGCTCCTTGGAAGAGGACTTGTAGAACTGTAAACCATAGTGGGAGGTGCCTTGGAGATAACGTAGTATGCGCTTGACAAGTTGCATATGAGTGTCGCGGGGTTCATGCATGAAGAGGCACACCTGTTGAACGGCATAAGATATATCGGGTCGTGTCAAGGTGAGATACTGAAGCGCACCGGCAAGGCTACGGTAATATGTGGGGTTAGAGAGAAGCCGACCATGTGAGAGAGACAGCTTGGAGCTCGTGTCGATGGGGGTAGAGACTAGCTTGCAATGAAGCATGTTAGCACGCTAAAGAACCTCCAATGTGTACTGTTGCTGGCTTAGAAAGAGGCCCGAGGTTGTTGGAGTGACGTTGATGCCGAGGAAATGGTGGAGGGGCCCAAGCAAATATGCGATGGAAGTGCCGTGATGAAGGATAAACAAGGAAGTGTCACTCTTGGAGCCATGAAATCCAAGGGAGAGAAGGAAGGACCGAAAGCGAAGAAACCATGTGCGAGGAGCTTGCTTGAGTCCGTAAAGGGACTTGTGGAGGCGACAAACATGATCCGGACGAGCGGTGTCGACGAAACCAACTGGTTGGGAGCAGTAGACGAGCTCGTTGAGATCACAATGAAGAAATGCATTCTTGACGTCCATTTGATGAATGGGCCAAGAGTGGGAGGTGGCAATGCTCAACACCACGCGAATAGTGGCCGGTTTGACCACCGGACTGAACGTCTCGTCATAGTCCACACCTTCCCTCTGTGTGAAGCCGCAAAG
>LR738716.1:295883177-295909665 GCA_902687465.1 Secale cereale
TACTAAAAGAAGATGGAAAGGGGAGACGAGGCTGACGTCCTAGTTGACAAGCGGTACAAGGAGTATGAGCCTCTTTATTACAATCTGGAAGTACAGTGCTAGCTAATGTGGAGAGGGTATGAACGCCGGGGTGTCCGAGGCGGCGATGCCACAGGTCAGGCGAGGCAGTGGCAAGGAGTGCGGACGCCGAGGAAGCTTTATTGCCAACAAAGAGGTAGAGGTCGCCGTTGCTAATGGAGATCATGAGGACCCGCCGCGTTCGAAGATCCTTCACAAGAAAGCTACATGGGTAAAACTCAACAGAACAAGAATTATCCTTAGTGAACTTGCGAACGGAAATGAGGCTAGTTACTACGTGGGGAGAAACGAGAACATTGGTGAGGCGGAAGTCGTAAGGAGGAAGAGCGACAGAGCCGGTGGCCGTGACTGGGATGTGTTGGCCATTGCCAACAAGGATGCTAGATGGTACATGCTTTAAAGAAGAACTAGACGAGGTGAGGGTACCTGGGTTGCCGGTGATGTGGGAGGAGGCGCCACTGTCGAGGTACCAGTCCGGCGACGGGGTGGTGGGGAGGCCGTCGTTGCTGTAGTTGGCGTTCAACATGGCGAGATGCTCCCATGATGGTGGTGCGGGCAGGTAGTACGGGGAGGACGGAGGAGGAGCCGGCGGATACATCTGGTAGGTGTGGGCATGTGAGCCCGGCCGGGGGCCGAGGACCCCGGCGGAGTTGGGCGGCACCCAGCCAGGTCGAGGCAGAGGGAGTGCCATCCCGTACGGGGCGAAGTAGCCCATGAACGGCGCGGGCTGCGACGGAAGGCCGCGTCCAGCAGAATCGTGACGGCCACGCCCGCGCCCACGGCCACGTCCACGACCACGGTCGGCGCCGTCACCGCGGTCACCACGGCCGCGGGTCTGCTGCGGAGACGGAGGCGGGGCCTGGGAGCGATCAGAGCCGCGATCAGCAGAGCGGTCCCCACGATCACCCTGAGAGCGCCCGCCAGATCCAGAGGCATCGCCCGAGCCGGACGCGCCAGGAAGAGCGAACGCCGAAGCGCTCTCCTCAGCTGCACGCTGGGCCTGGGACTCCTCCGCCAGAACGACGGGGGAGAGGACGGTGTCGAAGGGCATGGTGGACGCCTGATCGCCGAGGACGACGCGGATGGTGTCGAGGCGCTTGTCGAGGCCGTGAAGGAACTGGGTGGTGAGATCCACCTCTTTGACGGCGTGGTCGATGTCGGTGAGCCCGTCAGTGAGCAGCTTCATGCGACGGGCGTACTCGGTGACGGAGAGGTCGCCCTGCTTCAGATTGCGGTACTGGCGGTTGAGCATCATGAACCGCGCAGCCCGATTGGCGAGGAAGAAGGCCTAGATCTTGGTCCAGAGGGCGTAGGTGGTGGTGGTGCCGACGACGTGGTCGATGAGGGGGTCGGCGAGGGTGGCGTAGATCCAGAGCACCACATGTGCGTCCAGCTCGAGGCACTGGGCGTCGGCGTTGGGCGGCGGGGGATGCTCGATGAGGAAAGTGACGCCGTAGCGGATGAGGACGAGGAGGAAGAAAGACTTCCACTTGTGGTAGTTGTGTTCGGCGGGATTGAGCTGGAATTTGATGTGGTTGGTGATATGGTCAAAGAAGATCGGATGGCGAGGGGCCGGGGTGGGCGGCGCAGGAGAGGCAGACGTGAAGAGGGGAGTGAATTTAGAGGGACCAGTGCTCCCGGAGGTGCCGGAGAAGATGAAAGGGGAAGTGCCCGGCGAGGTCGCCGAAGAGGTGGCCGGGGCAGTTGCCGTGGAGGAGAGAGAGCTCGACGAGGTCGCGGCGTCGGTGGCAGTGGAAGAGGAGCCGGGCGCAGCCATGGCGACGAGGAAGGAGGCCTAGTAACTGATACCAAGTTGGAGGATATGATTCACACTCTATTGATCATCAGGTGGTACATACAAGGTTTATATTCACACTCTATTGATACTTTACAGGAGAGGGTTGGCTAGCAGATGGCGGAGACCGAAGCCGAGCCCCAACCTACCACGCCATTAATCTCCTTCCTTCCGCCATTAGAGCTCGATCCCACCCCCACTCCCAACCCTCCCACCACCTCCCGTACTGCCCCGCACCTGTCCGCCAAGCCACCCGACTCCTTCTCGCTGCCGAGCGATGCCTGGAGGATCCCATCGCCGTGTGGTGCGGCCACGGAGGGCGAGGTCTGCGTCGGCGGTTGCGCCACCGATGGAGCCCCCCCTGCTCGACCGCAGGTTGCCGGCGGTGCAGCAGGAGATGTGGCGGGTGGTCCTCTCCAAGTTCCCCGACCCGTCGCAGTGGGGATAGGTCGTGGTTCGCATCATCCAGATGTCGACCTATGCGGAGCGGGCGCGCTTCATGGGAGAGGACGGCTGCGACGATGTGGAGTTCATCTTCTGGGCCGTGGTGGAGGCGGAGTCCTCGAACCCGGCGACGGCGTGGAAGTGGCGCGAATACAAGGCGAGCAGGCCTGTTCCCCTCAACATTCGGCGGCCTCCGGTGGGGGATCTGGCCTTCCCACCGCCGGGCGCGCTTCCACCCGGCGTGTGGCCTCCTTCCCCAAACTGAGCCCCGACGCCAGGGCCGGTGCAGACCGCTGTGGCTGCCCGGCTCGTGGCGGCGACCTGGAACCTCCATGGCCTGGTGAGCGCGGCGAGGTCCCATTTGGGCTCAAATCGATGAAGTGCGGCCGATTTTCTGGCCGAGAGTCTCACGCTTATGATGGGTTGTCCCTGACTGTGACTACTAGGAGTTCCAGTTATTTTTTGGAGTCGAATTCGAGCTTGTGCTCGAGCCCCATCTGTCATCCATCGCCGGCGGGAGGTTTGCCGGCGGCTGTGGTGTCGACCCCCATGGTAATGGCTGATTCCGTCGACAGTGTTGAGGGCCCACGGTCAGTGCTTGGGGGTCCTGCGATTACTAGTCCCCCTCCCATCAGATGTTGTAAAGTGAAGGCGGGTTAGCGAAAGGCGCCTCCTGCTTTGGATAACACAGATGAGTTGGTGACTAGGTTTTTTGGGCAGCTGTGGTCTATTCCTTCCCCCCGCCGCCGCCAACCCCATTCTCGCTCGCTCTCTTCCACCATAGGATGGCGGAGGAATGACCTAGTCTGCTCGGGATACTTCTCTCCATCTGATCTGAATCCAATCGATAAACTTGGTCCCTTTGATCCAACCCCCACCACTCTCAGAATTGTTCGTGAGGGCGTTGGTCCAGGATCCAAATCCTTTGCTCAAGTGGTCGCTATGGCGGACAAGGGATCACGACAAGGGGCACCGCTGCATGCGCCGCCTCCGCGCAAGAACACGGGTGGTCGTCAGCAGGGGACCGTCGGGGGGCGTCCTCCATCGACAGCACATGGGAAGACTGCTCCCCAGGCCGCACCTCGCCAAGCTCTGCCTCCTGCGGCCGTGCATCCCCCGGCTGCTCCACCTGCTCCACCTACACCTGTGACCCAGGTTCTCGACGAGAGGTACAAAGATATGGTTTGCTTCACTTGCGGGGGCCCTGGGCACTATGTTGGCAACTGCATAGACAAAAAGATTTGCTTCATCTGTGGTCTAGAGGGGCATAATGTTAACAACTGTTCAGCCTGGGCGCAGCCACACCCTGTTGCGACATTCTTCGGCAGCTCTGCTCTTGGTTTAGGGTTCTATCACATCGACGCGTGATAACCCTCAACCGTAAGGGATCGAGATAGTCTTCGCGGGTAAGAATAACCCAATTTATTGATTCGACACACGAGGAGCCAAAGAGTATTTATAAGCTTTAACAGTTGAGTTGTCAATTCAACCGCACCTGAAACATACTAACTTGCAGCAAAAGATAAGTGGTAACAGTGATATGATAGTGATGATAGTAATAGTGAAAGTAAACAGCAGAAGTAAATAGCAGTAGTAAATGGCAGAAATAGCAACTAGTGACAGGCAAGGTTTAAAATAATGTAGGCTAAGGAGATGGATGGTTGGGCGTTGCATGGATGAGATAGTTTCTAACTCGGGGCACGGCACACGGAAAAGTAATGATCATCTAGGCAAATATCAAACATTAGGCATGTATCCCGTAGGTAGTTGTACGTGCTTGCAATAAGAACTTGCACAACATCTTTTGTCCTACCATCCCGCTACGAACGGGGCCAAAAGGAACTAATGGATATTAAGGTGCTCCTGTCAAAGAGCACCGGAACAAAGCAATGAACTCAATGGATACATGTAATCCTCAAATTACGGGCCATCCCCTTTGGTGTCCCAAGCTGTCACTTTTGGGATCGCCGGTTCCGAATCGTAACAGGTGCATACAACTCATAGATAGGATCAAGAACACAAATATATTCATGCAAACACATATGGTTCAGATCTGAAATCATGGCACTCGGGCCCTAAGTGTCAAGCATTAAGAATAACAAGTTGTAGCAAAGATGATAAACACCATAATAGATGATAGGCAACATGCCCCCAACAATCTGATGAACTATTACATGATCTAACTCATCCAATCCCTACCATCCCCTTCGCCTACAGCAAGGGAATTACTCACACATGAGGGGGGAAGTCATGGAGGGATGATGGAGTGGTGATGATGATGACGATGGCGACGATCTCCCCTCTCCGGAGGCCAAATCAGCCTCCAGATTAGTCCTCCCGAAGAAGAACAGAGGGTGGCGGCGGCTCCGCGATGAAAAACAGCGAAAGGACTTCCGATCTGGGATTTCTCCATCGGGAGGAAAAATACGGGCTAAAGTAGGGCACCAGGGGGTGTGGGGCCCAGCCAGGCACCCCCTGGCCCCCCTCTGGCCCCACTTCTGGCATTTGGTTTCTTCGGGTGCGTGGTTTTTCGTGATTTTTCGTGGATTTTTCTGAGATGCTTAAAAATCCGTTTTCCTGCACACAAATAAACCATACAGGCAGCTCTGCTGAAAACAGCGTCAGTCCGGGTTAGTTTAGTCCAAATCATGCAAGAATGAGGTCAAAACAATATCAAAAGTGTTTGGAAAAGTAGATACGTTTGAGACGTATCAACTCCCCCAAGCTTAGCATATTGCTTGTCCTCAAGCAATTCATTTCAACGAACTGGACGCGACAAAGAAAACTTTGACAAACTCTTTTGCTTCATTAGATGTATATAAGCATGTACTACGAAAAGAGTTCAGCAAGTATTAAAACAGTACTTATGAGAACAATGCAAGGAGCAATCCTTCTTTCAAGTGACCAGTCACAAATAATTAAGAGTAAACAATATATTACCGAAAATCAAGACAAGATCACATTGCACATAGCTTGAGCATATTAAGGTGGTATCTCGCTAGCCTCCATGAGTGAAGCAAAACATAAATGCAGAGACTCCTCCAGAGTTTTAAAGGAGACTAGAACTAAGAATTTCAGAATAAATCATATCACAAGTATGCAGAAGACAATGTAATACTTTGGGACAATGCACATTACACTCAGAATGACAATTATGCTCTCCTAGTCAGTGCTTTGAAGAAAGAAGATGAGACTCTCGAACCGTGGCTTTTATTGGCAAAGTTGAAAACTCGTGATAGGAAACAAAAACTAAACATGTACCAGAGCTCTTGGTTTTAAAAACAGAAGTAAATATGTTTTTGAGAGGTGCATATTTCGTCAACGAATGCTAGCAGATAACTCAATCACTTTTCAAGCTAGACAAGTCTCGAGGAACGGCTCCCGCATGAGGACGATCACATCCTCTTAATCTCCTTTGTTTATCACTGCCAAAGTTTTCTGATTTCTCATGAACAAAGCGTGAAGGAGGGTTTGTTTGTTATATTATCTTTTCGAGCCGGGCGCACTCAATGCCAGTTCCTTTTCATATTAGGGGTTTGCACATTATACATGCAATCCAGGGGTGAAACTTGTCCAACTTAAAGAGATCATGAATTAACTACTACTTCCTCATGAGCTAAAACATAGGCACAAAAAGAGAAATGTTTTTGATTAATTTCGAGATGGTACATGAAAGTCTTTGTTAGGAATGGCAGGTAAATACCATATATAGGAAGGTATAGTGGACTCATATGGCATAACGGGTTTAAGGGCTTGGATGCACAAGCAGTCATTCCGCTTAGTACGGGTGGAGGTTTAGCAAAAGACTGGGAAGCGACCAACTAGAGAGCAATAACGGTCATAATCATGCAGAGCGACAAAGCAACATTGAATCGAGCATGAAAGTGATATAACTATTCTAAAACTCAAAGATCATCAAGGCAAAGTAGACTTTTTAGTCTTAAAAATGTGTAAGCATGTGCCAAGTCAATCCAAAAATTCTCTAAAGGGAAATACCACCTTAGTATGCCAGACTATGAACAGTGCGATGCATGCAGATCATTTCGATAACACGTTATGTACTCTAGTTATTCGGGACTAGCCACAAGGAAAGCATGAACCACTGAAAGAGCATTGTAAACATAGCACTATGTCGCTACAAGCTGGTCTCTAGATCATAAGTACAGGCATATGTACAAAAGTAGAAACAGAAAGAGTTCATACCGGTCTTCCTTGTTGCTTCCTTTCAGTCGATCTTCGTCATTACTGCTTGTCACTTGCACGATCGAACGTAGGAAATATAATTAAATGCCATCACGGACTCGAGCTGATCTCTGAAAACAAAGCAAACTAAAGAGAGAAAGGAAATCTTTTTGAGTTTTTCAAAAGTTGAATAAAAAGCAAAAGAAAGAGAAAATCTTTTTGTTGTTTTTTGCAAATAGAGGAATAAAGAAGAATGGGCAAAAACTTCGAAAAGATCAAAGCGAATAAAACGGATAATACAATGAAAAAGTGAGAAGGGCACGTACTCCCCCAAGCTTAGGCGTTTGGCCTAAGTTGGTAGCAGCTACTGCCCCCAAGAGCCTCCTGCTCCAGGGGTATGGTGGTGAGACCAAGGGTCGTAGAAGGATGATGGCGCGTACACCGAACTCCTCGGAGTCTCCCACGAGGAAGGTTCCGAGCGCCAAACAGAGGAAGACCCTTCACCAAACTCGGTGGCGGTCTCATCCTGAAAATGTGGTATCTCACCGTGCCTCTCCTCGTCGGGCACAACCCCCTCCATGGGGTTATGGAACTGATGCTGGACCATGAACTCATCGAACTGGACAACATCAAAGGACCATCCGTTCCTGCGAGAAAAATCAAACAAAAGAGGTGCAGGTAGACGGATCTCTTGTTCCGCGGTAGTTCCAAAACGCAAGATATAATAAGGTTATCAAGCTCAGAACCCATGGTAACAAACTTATGCCTTTTCATAGCAGCAAGATCAAAGCTTAAATAAGTAAAAGGAGTATCATCAGGGTGTGGGTGCCTCCAAGATGCTCTAAGATAAGTGTGGCATAAATGCCACCATATAAGTCCCCCTTGTTACCGTTCATAGCAAGGCGTCGAGCAATTAAGGTATCAATATTATAATCAGACCTCCCTGAGAGGGCTGCTGCCAGGATAGCAATATCCGGAGCAGAAATGCTGCTCGTGTTGTCACGAGCTAACACCCCTCTAGCAATATAATATGCAAAATACCTGAGGTGAGGAAACAAGATACTGGAGATCTTCGACCAATGAATATCCCTCGTACCCATGCTGCAGAGAGAGTTGATGACAGTTTTCAGCTCGGAGGGCTGAGTGGCCATCCTTGCCGTCCTCCCAACGTTCGGCACACCTATTAGTTCACAAAAATTTCCCAGAGTCATGGTGATAAGATCATTATTTTAAACTCAATAGCACCTGAATCAGGATTATATCTAAAACTGTTAATGAAACCGGAGGTGAGTTTCTGATACTGAGTAACACGGCTCGTGACGAGTCGTGTCAAACCTGCATTAGCACAAAGATTATAAAACTCATCCTTGATTCCCGCAGCTTCCATGAATTCATCACATGGAAACGTCATCGCACGTGCTGGACTTGTGTCATCCAACAACTCCAGGGGCACATGATCTTCATTATAGCTCACCCTAGCAGTCGATGGTGAAGCTGCGGCT
This sequence comes from Secale cereale, assembly GCA_902687465.1. Classification (NCBI taxonomy): domain Eukaryota; kingdom Viridiplantae; phylum Streptophyta; class Magnoliopsida; order Poales; family Poaceae; genus Secale; species Secale cereale. The sequence goes on from LR738716.1 coordinate 295,891,179, forward strand.
CTAGTGACTCGATCGGAGTGTGCCGGCCTCCTCTTCTCAAGCCATCCTTTTGCCCTTCCTAACAAACTCATTTCTGAATTTTTTTACAATTTACAAAAACGAGGATTAAAACAAAGTGAGCTAAGGCAAACTACTCAACTCACTTGCCCAAGGCATAAACTTGCATCAAAACTTCGAAAACAACTTTCTACACATGCATGCAAGCTCATCTCTACAGCACCAAGAACTACTAAATACTCACAAATGAGGCCACCAATGAAAAATCTAATTGGAGGGGTGGAGGAGTCACATACCAGGGAGTATTTGCTCAAAATTTCAGCTCAAATGATGGGCTGTAGAGAGAGATCGAAGAATCGCCCCCAAGAACAGCAAGAACAGAACTCGGGTTTCTGGAAAAAGAGAGAGAGAGGGGAAGAAGAAGTACCTGGAGGGGGGTCCCGCGGGCCCCAGGCGCCCTGTGGGCGCGGCCAGGGGCTGGGCCGCGCCAGCTGGCCGCCTGGGCCACTGGTGGCCTCCCCTGGCTGGCCCCAGGACTTTCCGGGTCTCTCCCGTTGTGGAAATTTTTAATATAATTTTTCTGGAATTTTTCTGAAAACTTCACTGTTGAATTTTTTTCGAAGTTCAAAAAGCTGCGAAACTCTCTGAAAACTTGAAGCAGTTAGTAGTATTGTGAAGCTTCAAAAACATAGATACTTGGTACAGCAAGTAGGACAATACTAAAAACAAAGGAAAACATAGCAAGCTCAACTTTTTATCCATATAAAACACGTTCGCTAGTAAGGTTGATCAAGTCTTACCAACAAACAAGCGATATATAGAGCAAAAAGTCTCACCTCCTACGAAGTAATCACTGAACTTTTACCTTGATGGACATTGTCCCTACCATGATAGTTTTGTATTTGTGAGGCACATGTAGTGGACAGTCCCATTCTCCAATTTTCACGGTCTCGATATTCTCTATAGAGTTGAGGGCATGCCTCCTATCGGTCTTCTTCGGAAAATATACCGTGTGTTCTTTATCATTCACATGAAAGGTAACATTCCCTTTGTTACAATCAATAATAGCACCTGCGGTGTTAAGGAAAGGTCTACCAAGAATAATGGACATGCTCCCATCCTCGGGCATGTCGAGCACAACAAAATCAGTAAGAATTAAACAATTAGCAACTTCAACTAGAACATCCTCACAAATACCTATCGGAACAGCGGTTGACTTGTCAGCCATCTGAAGGGAGATATCTGTAGGAATTAGTTTCTCTAAACAAAGCCTCTCGTAAAGAGAGAGAGGCATAACACTCTCTCCCGCTCCAAGATCACATAAAGCAGTTTTGACATAATTATTCTTTATGGAGCAAGGGATGGTGGGTATACCTGGATCACCGAGCTTCTCAGGAATCTTTCCACTGAAAGAATAGTTAGCAAGCATAGTAGATATTGCATCATTAGGAACTTTTCTTTTGTTAGTGACAATAGCTTTCATATATTTTGAATAAGGAAGTAACTTAATAGCATCAGTCAAAGGAATTTGAAGAAAAAGAGGTTTAATCCATTCACAAAACTTATTGTAATGCTATTCTTCTTTAGATTTGATGGACTTACCTGGAAAGGGCATGGGTTTCTGTACCCATGGTTCTTTCTCCTTCCCATGTTTTCTTGCGATGAAGTCTTCTTTAGTGTACCTCTTACGTTTGTCAGGTGCTTCTTCTTCTCGAACTTCAGGCGGATCATTCTTCTCATTATCATTACCTTCAGGTTCAGCACCGTCTTCAGTCTCAGCATCGGAGATAGATACACTGTTGGGATCAATAGCTGGCTCTTCATTTGCAATAGGATCATTAGAATTGTCAGTCTCTTTATGTTTCTTCTTCTTATTTGGAGAGACAACAATTTCTTATTCCTGCATTTGAGAATCTTGCTCGATTCTCTTCGGATGTCCCTCTGGATAAAGAGGATCTTGAGTACTAGTTCCTCCTCGAGTCTTAATCCCAAAAGCCTGCAATTTATCTTGTTTGGCATTGTTAGCAAGCAAATCTCTTTGCACATTAGAAATTTGATCAAGCTGAGTTTGAACCATATGAAAATGCTTCACAAGACATTGAACATCATTAACTGTTCTATCTAAAACACCAAGCAACTTTTTGATAGCAAGGGAATTATCATGCAACTGACTTTCTATCCTCTCATTAAAATGATTCTGTTTCATAATAAAATTATCAAACTCATCTAAACATTGATCAGGAGGCTTACCATGAGGGATGTCACTTGCGTTGAAATCTAAAAGAGAGTGTACCTCTACCATAGGAGGGTGAGTGGTAGGCTCACACAGCTTCTCAATAGGGGGTAGATTCTTCACGTCTTCAGCTTTAATACCTTTCTCTTTAATAGACTTCTTTGCTTCTCGCATATCCTCGGGGCTTAGAACAAACATGCCCCTCTTCTTCGTTGGTGGAGGTGGTTCAGGGACGGACCAATCTTCATGGTTTTTGGCAATCCTGCCCATTAAATCCTCCGCATCGTCCGGTGTTCTTTTCCTGAAAACACAACCAGCACAACCGTCCAAATAGGACCTAGATTCATCAGTTAGACCAGCATAGAATATATCAATTAATTCATTCTTAGGAATTTCATGTCCTGGTCTAGCCCGAATCAGACCGCAGTACCTCCCCCAAGCTTTAGGGAGGGACTCATCCTGCAACTGTTTAAAGTTATAAATTCTTTGTAAAGCGGCATGTTGCATATGAGCAGGAAAGTACTTATCAACAAAAGAGTGAGCTAAGTCCTGAGGACTCTTAATAGAACCGCATGGAAGTGAATCATACCATGCTTTAGCACCCTCCTTCAAGGAGAAAGGAAGAAGCTTGGTCACATAAAAGTATCGTATCTTCTCATCTGTGGTAAACAGACTACCTAGCTCACCAAGTTTAGTTAGGTGTGCAATAGCATCATCATTTTCTCTGCCATAAAAGGGGTCAGCTTCAACCATAGGTATAAGTGAAAGATCAACAGAGAAATCAAAATCAGGATCATCAATGCATATAGGAGATGTAGCAAACTCAGGATTAGGAATGGTTTTGTTTTTCAAAGAGTGTTTTTCAAATATTTTCTTAATAACTTCAGGGTCAGAGCCAGCAAACTCTGTCAGTTCCCTGCATAGATCTTCATCAAGCATATAGTAATCATCATCAAGGAGCCTCTCTTGGAGTTTACTCAAATCAGGATAATCATAAGTTTCACCAATAGGGTAGCGAGTAACAGGAAGTTCAATTCCATATTTTTCAGCAGCAACAACAATTTGTTTCTCAAGAGCATAACCAAGCGAACTAATATCATCATCAAAAGTAGTAGAAGCATCATCAAGAGTATCAGACATAATAACAGATTCAGTAGGAGCATCATGTGGTGGTGGTGAGGCAAACTTACTCATAATGGAAGGTGAATCAAGTGTAGCACTAGTGCTCAGAGCAGTACCTCTTCTTGTAGTGGATAGTAAGATCGGAACCTTGGGGTCACCTTTCTTACCCATAGTGAATAAAGTGCAGCAGGTAGGATACCTCAAGTAGACTTTTAAATATTGCTATGCTCCCCGGCAACGGCGCCAGAAAACGGTACTTGATAACCCTCAACCGTAAGGGATCGAGATAGTCTTCGCGGGTACGAATAACCCAATTTATTGATTCGACACACGGGGAGCCAAAGAGTATTTATAAGCTTTAATAGTTGAGTTGTCAATTCAACCACACCTGAAATATACTAACTTGCAACAAAAGATAAGTGGTAACAGTGATATGATAGTGATGATAGTAATAGTAAAAAGTAAACAGTAAAAGTAAATAGCAGTAGTAAATGGCAAAAGTAGCAACTAGTGACAAGCAGGGTTTAAAATACTGCAGGCTAGGGAGATGGATGGTTGGGCGCTGCATGGATGAGATAGATTCTAACTTGGGGCACGGCACACGGAAAAGTAATGATCATCTAGGCAAATATCAAACATTAGGCATGTATCCCATAGGTAGTTGTACGTGCTTGCAATAAGAACTTGCACAACATCTTTTGTCCTACCATCCCGCTACGAACGGGGCCAAAAGGAACTAATGGATATTAAGGTGCTCCTGTCAAAGAGCACCGGAACAAAGCAATGAACTCAATGGATACATGTAATCCTCAAACTACGGACCATCCCCTTTGGTGTCCCAAGCTGTCACTTTTGGGATCGCCGGTTCTGAACCGTAACAGGTGCATACAACTCATAGATAGGATCAAGAACACAAATATATTCATGCAAACACATATGGTTCAGATCTGAAATCATGGCACTCGGGCCCTAAGTGTCAAGCATTAAGAATAACAAGTTGTAGCAAAGATGATAAACACCATACTAGATGATAGGCAACATGCCCCCAACAATCTGACGAACTATTACATGATCTAACTCATCCAATCCCTACCACCCCTTCGCCTACAGCAAGGGAATTACTCACACATGAAGGGGGAAGTCATGGAGGGATGATGGAGTGGTGATGATGATGACGATGGCGACGATCTCCCCTCTCCGGAGGCCAAATCAGCCTCCAGATTAGCCCTCCCGAAGAAGAACAGAGGGTGGCGGCGGCTCCGCGACGAAAAACAACGAAAGGACTTCCGATCTGGGGTTTTTGCATCGGGAGGAAAAATACGGGCTAAAGTAGGGCACCAGGGGGTGTGGGCCCCACCCAGGCGCCCCCCCGGCGCGGCCCAGAGGGGGGGGCGCCCACAGGGCGCCTGGGCACCCCCTGGCCCCCCTCTGGCCCCACTTCTGGCATTTTGTTTCTTCGGTTGCGTGGATTTTTCGTGATTTTTCGTGGATTTTTCTGAGATGCTTAAAAATCCGTTTTCCTGCACACAAATAAACCATACAGGCAGCTCTGCTGAAAACAGCGTTAGTCCGGGTTAGTTTAGTCCAAATCATGCAAGAATGAGGTCAAAACAATATCAAAAGTGTTTGGAAAAGTAGATACGTTTGAGACGTATCAACTCCCCCAAGCTTAGCATATTGCTTGTCCTCAAGCAATTCAGTTCAACGAACTGGACGCGACAAAGAAAACTTTGACAAACTCTTTTGCTTCATTACATGTATATAAGCATGTACTACGAAAAGAGTTCAGCAAGTATTAAAACAATACTTATGAGAACAATGCAAGGAGCAATCCTTCTTTCAAGTGAGCAGTCACAAATAATTAAGAGTAAACAATATATTGCCGAAAATCAAGACAAGATCACATTGCACATAGCTTGAGCATATTAAGGTGGTATCTCGCTAGCCTCCATGAGTGAAGCAAAACATAAATGCAGAGACTCCTCCAGAGTTTTAAAGGAGACTAGAACTAAGAATTTCAGAATAAATCATATCACAAGTATGCAGAAGACAATGTAATACTTTGGGACAATGCAGATTACACTCAGAATGACAATTATGCTCTCCTAGTCGGTGCTTTGAAGAAAGAAGATGAGACTCTCGAACCGTGGCTTTTATTGGCAAAGTTGAAAACCCGTGATCGGAAACAAAAACTAAACATGTACCAGAGCTCTTGGTTTTAAAAACAGAAGTAAATATGTTTTTGAGAGGTGCATATTTCGTCAACGAATGCTTGCAGATAACTCAATCACTTTTTAAGCTAGACAAGTCTCAAGGAACGGCTCCCGCATGAGGACGATCACATCCTCTTAATCTCCTTTGTTTATCACTGCCAAAGTTTTCTGATTTCTCATGAACAAAGCGTGAAGGAGGGTTTGTTTGTTATATTTATCTTTTCGAGCCGGGCGCACTCAATGTCAGTTCCTTTTCATATTAGGGGTTCGCACATTATACATGCAATCTAGGGGTGAAACTTGTCCAACTTAAAGAGATCATGAATTAACTACTACTTCCTCATGAGCTAAAACATAGGCACAAAAAGGGAAATGCTTTTGATTAATTTCGAGATGGTACATGAAAGTCTTCATTAGGGATGGCAGGTAAATACCATGTATAGGAAGGTATAGTGGACTCATATGGCATAACAGGTTTAAAGGTTTTGGATGCACAAGTAGTCATTCCGCTTAGTACGGGTGGAGGTTTAGCAAAAGACTGGGAAGCGACCAACTAGAGAGCAATAACGGTCATAATCATGCAGAGCGACAAAGCAACATTGAATCGGGCATGAAAGTGATATAACTATTCTAAAACTCAAAGATCATCAAGGCAAGGTAGACTTTTTAGTCTTAAACATGTGTAAGCATGTGCCAAGCCAATCCAAAAATTCTCTAAAGGGAAATACCACCTTAGTATACCAGACTATGAACAGTGCAATGCATGTAGATCATTTCAATAACACATTATATACTCTAGTTATTCGAGACTAGCCACAAGGAAAGCATGAACCACTGGAATAACATTGTAAACATAGCACTATGTCGCTACAAGCTGGTCTCTAGATCATAAGTACAGGCATATGTACAAAAGTAGAAACAATAAGAGTTCATACCGGTCTTCCTTGTTGCTTCCTTTCAGTCGATCTTCGTCATTACTTCTTGTCACTTGCACGATCGAACGTAGGAAATATAATCAAATGACATCATGGACTCGAGCTGATCTCTGAAAACAAAGCAAAACTAAAGAGAGAAAGGAAATCTTTTTGGGTTTTTCAAAAGTTGAAAACAAAGCAAAAGAAAGAGAAAATCTTTTTGTTGTTTTTGCGAATAGAGGAATAAAGAAGAACGGGTAAAAACTTCAAAAAGATCAAGGTGAATAAAACGGATAATACAATGGAAAAGTGAGAAGGGCACGTACTCCCCCAAGATTAGGCTTTTGGCCTAAGTTGGTAGCAGCTACTGCCCCCCAGGAGCCTCCCGCTCCAGGGGTATGGTGGTGAGACCAAGGGTCGTAGAAGGATGATGGCGCGTACACCGAGCTCCTCGGAGTCTCCCACGAGGAAGGCTCCGAGCGCCAAACAGAGGAAGACCCTTCACCAAACTCGGTGGCGGTCTCTTCCTGAAAATGTGGTATCCCACCGTGCCTCTCCTCGTCGGGCACAACCCCCTCCATGGGGTTATGGAACTGATGCTGGACCATGAACTCATCGAACTGGACAACATCAAAGGACCATCCGTTCCTGCGAGAAAAATCAAACAAAAGAGGTGCAGGTAGACGGATCTCGCGTTCCGCTGTAGTTCCGAAACGCAAGATATAAACAAGGTTATCAAGCTCAGAACCCATGGTAACAAACTTATGCCTTTTCATAGCAGCAAGATCAAAGCTTAAATAAGTAAAAGGAGTATCATCAGGATGTGGGGTGCCTCCAAGATGCTCTAAGATAAGTGTGGCATAAATGCCACCATATAAGTCCCCCTTGTTACCGTTCATAGCAAGGCGTCGAGCAATTAAGGTACCAATATTATAATCAGACCTCCCTGAGAGGGCTGCTGCCAGGATAGCAATATCCGGAGCAGAAATGCTGCTCGTGTTGTCACGAGCTAACACCCCTCTAGCAATATAATATGCAAAATACCTGAGGTGAGGAAACAAGATACTGGAGATCTTCGACCGATGAATATCCCTCGTACCCATGCTGCAGAGAGAGTTGATGACGGCTTTCAGCTCGGAGGGCTGAGTGGCCATCCTTGCCGTCCTCCCAACGTTCGGCACACCTATTACTTCACAAAAATTTCCCAAAGTCATGGTGATAAGATCATTATAAATTTTAAACTCAATAGCACCTGATTCAGGATTATATCTAAAACTGTTAATGAAAATGGAGGTGAGTTTTTGATACTGAGTAACACGGCTGGTGACGAGCCGTGTCAAACCTGCATTAGCACAAAGATTATAAAACTCATCCTTGATTCCCGCAGCTTCCATGAATTCGTCACATGTATATGTCATCGCACATGCTGGACTTGTATCTTCCAACAACTCCAGGGGCACATGATCTTCATTATAGCTCACCCTGGCAGTCGTTGGTGAAGCTGTGGCCCTAGTGACTCGATCGGAGTGTGCGGGCCTCCTCTTCTCAAGCCATCCTTTTGCCCTTCCTAATAAACTCATTTCTGAAATTTTTTACAATTCACAAAAACGAGGATTAAAACAAAGTGAGCTAAGGCAAACTACTCAACTCACTTGCCCAAGGCATAAACTTGCATCAAAACTTGGAAAACAACTTTCTACACATGCATGCAAGCTCATCTCTACAGCACCAAGAACTACTAAATACTCACAAATGAGGCCACCAATCAAAAATCTAATTGGAGGAGTGGAGGAGTCACATACCAGGGAGTATTTGCTCAAAATTTCAGCTCAAATGATGGGCTGTAGAGAGAGATCGAAGAATCGCCCCCAAGAACAGCAAGAACAGCAAGAACAAGACCAGAACTCGAGTTTCTGGAAAAAGAGAGAGAGAGGGGAAGAAGAAGTACCTGGAGGGGGGTCCCGTGGGCCCCAGGCGCCCTGTGGGCGCGGCCAGGGGCTGGGCCGCGCCAGCTGGCTGCCTGGGCCACTGGTGGCCCCCCCTCGCTGGCCCCAGGACTTTCCGGGTCTCTCCCGTTGTGGAAATTTTTAATATAATTTTTCTGGAATTTTTCTGAAAACTTCACTGTTGAAATTTTTTCGAAGTTCAAAAAGCTGTGAAACTCTCTGAAAACTTGAAGCAGTTAGTAGTATTGTGAAGCTTCAAAAACATAGATACTTGGTACAGCAAGTAGGACAATACTAAAAACAAATGAAAACATAGAAAACTCAACTTTTTATCCATATAAAACACGTTTACTAGTAAGGTTGATCAAGTCTTACCAACAAACAAGCGATATATAGAGCAAAAAGTATCACCTCCTACAAAGTAATCACTGAACTTTTACCTTGATGGACATTGTCCCTACCATGATAGTTTTCTATTTGTGAGGCACATGTAGTGGACAGTCCCATTCTCCAATTTTCACGGTCTCGATATTCTCTATAGAGTTGAGGGCATGCCTCCTGTCGGTCTTCTTCGGAAAATATACCGTGTGTTCTTTATCATTCACATGAAAGGTAACCTTCCCTTTGTTGCAATCAATAATAGCACCTGCGGTGTTAAGGAAAGGTCTACCAAGAATAATGGACATGCTCCCATCCTCGGGCATGTCAAGCACAACAAAATCAGTAAGAATTAAACAATTAGCAACTTCAACTGGAACATCCTCACAAATACCTATCGGAACAGCGGTTGACTTGTCAGCCATCTGAAGGGAGATATCTGTAGGAATTAGTTTCTCTAAACAAAGCCTCTCGTAAAGAGAGAGAGGCATAACACTCACTCCCGCTCCAAGATCACATAAAGCAGTTTTGACATAATTATTCTTTATGGAGCAAGGAATGGTGGGTATACCTGGATCACCGAGCTTCTCAGGAATCTTTCCTCTAAAAGAATAGTTAGCAAGCATAGTAGATATTGCATCATTAGGAACCTTTCTTTTGTTAGTGACAATATCTTTCATATATTTTGAATACGGAAGTAACTTAATAGCATCAGTCAAAGGGATTTGAAGAAAAAGAGGTTTAATCCATTCACAAAATTTATTATAATGCTCTTCTTCTTTAGATTTGATGGACTTACCTGGAAAGGGCATGGGTTTCTGTACCCATGGTTCTATCTCCTTCCCATGTTTCCTTGCGATGAAGTCTTCTTTAGTGTACCTCTTACGTTTGTCAGGTGCTTCTTCTTCTCGAACTTCAGGCGGATCGTTTTTATCATTACCTTCCGGTTCAGCACCGTCTTCAGTCTCAGCATCGGAAATAGATATACTGTTGGGATCAATAGCTGGCTCTTCATCTGCAATAGGATCATTAGAATTGTCAGTATCTTTATGTTTCTTCTTCTTATTTGGAGAGACAACAATTTCTTCTTCCTGCATTTGAGAATCTTGCTCGATTCTCTTCGGATGTCCCTCTGGATAAAGAGGATCCTGAGTACTAGTTCCTCCTCGGGTTTTAATCCCAAAAGTCTGCAGTTTATCTTGTTTGGCATTGTTAGCAAGCAAATCTCTTTGCACATTAGAAATTTGATCAAGCTGAGTTTGAACCATATGAAAATGCTTCACAAGACATTGGACATCATTAACTGTTCTATCTAAAACACCAAGCAACTTTTTGATAGCAAGGGAATTATCATGCAACTGACTTTCTATCCTCTCATTAAAATGATTCTGTTTCATAATAAAATTATCAAACTCATCTAAACATTGATCAGGAGGCTTACCATAAGGGATGTCACTTGCGTTGAAATCTAAAAGAGAGTGTACCTCTGCCGTAGGAGGGTGAGTGGTAGGCTCACACAGCTTCTCAATAGGGGGTAGATTCTTCACATCTTCAGCTTTAATACCTTTCTCTTTGATAGACTTCTTTGCTTCTCGCATATCCTCGGGGCTTAGGACAAACATGCCCCTCTTCTTTGTTGGTGGAGGTGGTGCAGGGACGGACCAATCTTCATGGTTTTTGGCAATCCTGCCCATTAAATCTTCCGCGTTGTCCGGTGTTCTTTTCCTGAAAACACAACCAGCACAACTGTCCAGATAGGACCTAGATTCATCAGTTAGACCAGCATAGAATATATCAATTAATTCATTCTTAGGAACTCCATGTCCTGGTCTAGCTTGGATCAAACTGCAGTACCTCCCCCAAGCTTTAGGGAGGGACTCATCCTGCAACTGTTTAAAGTTATAAATTCTTTGTAAAGCAGCATGTTGCATATGAGCAGGAAAGTACTTATCAACAAAAGAGTGAGCTAAGTCCTGATGACTCTTAATAGAACCGCATGGGAGTGAATCATACCATGCTTTAGCACCTTCCTTCAAGGAGAAAGGAAGAAGCTTGGTCACATAAAAGTAGCGTATCTTCTCATCTGTGGTAAACAGGCTACCTAGCTCACGAAGTTTAGTTAGGTGTGCAATAGCATCATCATTTTCTCTGCCATAAAAGGGGTCAGCCTCAACCATAGGTATAAGTGAAAGATCAACAGAGAAACTAAAATCAGGATCATCAATGCATATAGGAGAAGTAGCAAACTCAGGATTAGGAACGGTTTTGTTTTTCAAAGAGTGTTTTTCAAATATTTTCTTAATAGTTTCAGGGTCAGAGCCAGCAAACTCTGTTAGTTCCTTGCATAAATCTTCATCAAGTATATAGTAATCATCATCAAGAAGCCTCTCCTGGAGTTTACTCAATTCAGGAAAATCATAAGTTTCACCAATAGGGTAGCGAGTAACAGGAAGTTCAATTCCATATTTTTCAGCAGCAACAGTAATTTGTTTCTCAAGAGCATAACCAAGTGAACTAATATCATCATCAAGAGTAGAAGCATCATCAAGTGCATCAGACATAGTAACAGATTCAGTAGGAGCATCATGTGGTGGTGGTGAGGTAAACTCACTCATAACAGAAGGTGAATCAAGTGTAGACTAGTGCTCAGAGCAGTACCTCTTCTTGTAGTGGATCGTAAGATCGGAACCTTGGGGTCACCTTTCTTACCCATAGTGAATAAAGTGCAGCAGGTAGGATACCTCAAGTAGACTTGTAAATATTGCTATGCTCCCCGGCAACGGCGCCAGAAAACGGTACTTGATAACCCTCAACCGTAAGGGATCGAGATAGTCTTCGCGGGTAAGAATAACCCAATTTATTGATTCGACACACGGGGAGCCAAAGAGTATTTATAAGCTTTAACAGTTGAGTTGTCAATTCAACCGCACCTGAAATATACTAACTTGCAACAAAAGATAAGCGGTAACAGTGATATGATAGTGATGATAGTAATAGTAAAAGTAAATAGCAAAAGTAAATAGCAGTAGTAAATGGCAAAAGTAGCAACTAGTGACAAGCAAGGTTTAAAATACTGTAGGCTAGGGAGATGGATGGTTGGGCGTTGCATGGATGAGATAGTTTCTAACTTGGGGCACGGCACACGGAAAAGTAATGATCATCTAGGCAAATATCAAACATTAGGCATGTATCCCGTAGGTAGTTGTACGTGCTTGCAATAAGAACTTGCACAACATCTTTTGTCCTACCATCCCGCTACGAACGGGGCAAAAAGGAACTAATGGATATTAAGGTGCTCCTATCAAAGAGCACCGAAACAAAGCAATGAACTCAATGGATACATGTGATCCTCAAACTACGGACCATCCCCTTTGATGTCCCAAGCTGTCACCTTTGGGATCGCCGGTTCCGAACCGTAACAGGTGCATACAACTCATAGATAGGATCGAGAACACAAATATATTCATGCAAACACATAAGGTTCAGATCTGAAATCATGGCACTCGGGCCCTAGTGTCAAGCATTAAGAATAACAAGTTGTAGCAAAGATGATAAACACCATACTAGATGATAGGCAACATGCCCCCAACAATCTGGCGAACTATTACATGATCTAACTCATCCAATCCCTACCATCCCCTTCGCCTACAGCAAGGGAATTACTCACACATGAGGGGGGAAGTCATGGAGGGATGATGGACTAGTGATGATGATGACGATGGCGACGATTTCCCCTCTCCGGAGGCCAAATCAGCCTCCAGATTAGCTCTCCCGAAGAAGAACAGAGGGTGACGGCGGCTCCGCGACGCGAAACAGCGAAAAGGACTTCCGATCTGGGGTTTCTGCCTCGAAGGAAAAAATACGGGCTAAAGTAGGGCACCAGGGGGCGTGGGCCCCACCCAGGCGCCCCCCCGGCGCAGCCCAGGGGGGGGGGGGCGCCCACAGGGCGCCTGGGCACCCCCTGGCCCCCCTCTGGCCCCACTTCTGGTATGTTGTTTCTTTGGGTGCGTGGATTTTTCGTGATTTTTCGTGGATTTTTCTGAGATGCTTAAAAATCCGTTTTCCTGCACACAAATAAACCATACAGGCAGCTCTGCTGAAAACAACGTCAGTCCGGGTTAGTTTAGTCCAAATCATGCAAGAATGAGGTCAAAACAATATCAAAAGTGTTTGGAAAAGTAGATACGTTTGAGACGTATCAACTCCCCCAAGCTTATCATATTGCTTGTCCTCAAGCAATTCAGTTCAACGAACTGGACGCGACAAAGAAAACTTTGACAAACTCTTTTGCTTCATTAGATGTATATAAGCATGTACTACTAAAAGAGTCTAGCCAGTATTGAAACAGTACTTATGAGAACAATGCAAGGAGCAATCCTTCTTTTAAGTGACCAGTCACAAATAATTAAGAGTAAACAATATATTATTGAAAATCAAGACAAGATCACATTGCACATAGCTTGAGCATACTAAGGTGGTATCTCGCTAGCCTCCATGAGTGAGGCAAAACATAAATGCAGAGACTCCTCCAGAGTTTTAAAGGAGACTAGAACTAAGAATTTCAGAATAAATCATATCACAAGTATGCAGAAGACAATGTAATACTTTGGGACAATGCACATTACACTCAGAATGACAATTATGCTCTCCTAGTTAGTGCTTTGAAGAAAGAAGATGAGACTCTCGAACCGTGGCTTTTATTGGCAAAGTTGAAAGCTCGTGATCGGAAACAAAAACTAAACATGTACCAGAGCTCTTGGTTTTAAAAACAGAAGTGAATATGTTTTTGAGGGGTGCATATTTCGTCAACGAATGCTAACAGATAACTCAATCACTTTTTAAGCTAGACAAGTCTCGAGGAACGGCTCCTGCATGAGGACGATCACATCCTCTTAATCTCCTTTGTTTATCACTGCCAAAGTTTTCTGATTTCTCATGAACAAAGCGTGAAGGAGGGTTTGTTTGTTATATTATCTTTTCGAGCCGGGCGCACTCAATGCCAGTTCCTTTTCATATTAGGGGTTTGCACATTATGCATGCAATCCAGGGGTGAAACTTGTCCAACTTAAAGAGATCATGAATTAACTACTACTTCCTCATGAGCTAAAACATAGGCACAAAAGAGAAATGCTTTTGATTAATTTCGAGATGGTACATGAAAGTCTTCGTTAGGGATGGCAGGTAAATACCACGTATAGGAAGGTATAGTGGACTCATATGGCATAACAGGTTTAAAGGTTTTGGATGCACAAGCAGTCATTCCGCTTAGTACGGGTGGAGGTTTAGCAAAAGACTGGGAAGCGACCAACTAGAGAGCAATAACGGTCATAATCATGCAGAGCGACAAAGCAACATTGAATCGGGCATGAAAGTGATATAACTATTCTAAAACTCAAAGATCATCAAGGCAAAGTAGACTTTTTAGTCTTAAACATGTGTAAGCATGTGCCAAGTCAATCCAAAAATCCTCTAAAGGGAAATACCACCTTAGTATACCAGACTATGAACAGTGCAATGCATGTAGATCATTTCAATAACACATTATATACTCTAGTTATTCGAGACTAGCCACAAGGAAAGCATGAACCACTGGAATAGCATTGTAAACATAGCACTATGTCGCTACAAGCTGGTCTATAGATCATAAGTACAGGCATATGTACAAAAGTAGAAACAATAAGAGTTCATACCGGTCTTCCTTGTTGCTTCCTTTCAGTCGATCTTCGTCATTACTGCTTGTCACTTGCACGATCGAACGTAGGAAATATAATCAAATGCCATCACGGACTCGAGCTGATCTCTGAAAACAAAGCAAAACTAAAGAGAGAAAGGAAATCTTTTTGGGTTTTTCAAAAGTTGAAAACAAAGCAAAAGAAAGAGAAAATCTTTTTGTTGTTTTTGCGAATAGAGGAATAAAGAAGAACGGGTAAAAACTTCGAAAAGATCAAAGTGAATAAAACGGATAATACAATGGAAAAGTGAGAAGGGCACGTACTCCCCCAAGCTTAGGCTTTTGGCCTAAGTTGGTAGCAGCTACTGCCCCCAGGAGCCTCCTGCTCCAGGGGTATGGTGGTGAGACCAAGGGTCGTAGAAGGATGATGGCGCGTACACCGAACTCCTCGGAGTCTCCCACGAGGAAGGCTCCGAGCGCCAAACAGAGGAAGACCCTTCACCAAACTCGGTGGCGGTCTCTTCCTGAAAATGTGGTATCTCACCGTGCCTCTCCTCGTCGGGCACAACCCCCTCCATGGGTTATGGAACTGATGCTGGACCATGAACTCATCGAACTGGACAACATCAAAGGACCATCCGTTCCTGCGAGAAAAATCAAACAAAAGAGGTGCAGGTAGACGGATCTCGCGTTCCGCAGTAGTTCCGAAACGCAAGATATAAACAAGGTTATCAAGCTCACAACCCATGGTAACAAACTTATGCCTTTTCATAGCAGCAAGATCAAAGCTTAAATAAGTAAAAGGAGTATCATCAGGGTGTGGGGTGCCTCCAAGATGCTCTAAGATAAGTGTGGCATAAATGCCACCATATAAGTCCCCCTTGTTACCGTTCATAGCAAGGCGTCGAGCAATTAAGGTACCAATATTATAATCAGACCTCCCTGAGAGGGCTGCTGCCAGGATAGCAATATCCGGAGCAGAAATGCTGCTCGTGTTGTCACGAGCTAACACCCCTCTAGCAATATAATATGAAAAATACCTGAGGTGAGGAAACAAGATACTAGAGATCTTCGACCGATGAATATCCCTCGTACCCATGCTGCAGAGAGAGTTGATGACGGTTTTCAGCTCGGAGGGTTGAGTGGGCATCCTTGCCGTCCTCCCAACGTTCGGCACACCTATTACTTCACAAAAATTTCCCAAAGTCATGGTGATAAGATCGTTATAAATTTTAAACTCAATAGCACCTGATTCAGGATTATATCTGAAACTATTAATGAAAATGGAGGTGAGTCTTTGATACTGAGTAACACGGCTGGTGACGAGTCATGTCAAACCTGCATTAGCACAAAGATTATAAAACTCATCCTTGATTCCCGCAGCTTCCATGAATTCATCACATGGATATGTCATTGCACGTGCTGGACTTGTGTCTTCCAACAACTCCAGGGGCACATGATCCTCATTATAGCTCACCCTGGCAGTCGTTGGTGAAGCTGCGGCCCTAGTGACTCGATCAGAGTGTGCGGGCCTCCTGTTCTCAAGCCATCCTTTTGCCCTTCCTAACAAGCTCATTTCTGAATTTTTTTTACAATTCACAAAAACGAGGATTAAAACAAAGTGAGCTAAGGCAAACTACTCAACTCACTTGCCCAAGGCATAAACTTGCATCAAAACTTGGAAAACAACTTTCTACACATGCATGCAAGCTCATCTCTACAGCACCAAAAACTACTAAATACTCACAAATGAGGCCACCAATCAAAAATCTAATTGGAGGGGTGCAGGAGTCACATACCAGGGAGTATTTGCTCAAAATTTCAGTTCAAATGATGGGCTGTAGAGAGAGATCGAAGAATCACCCCCAAGAACAGCAAGAACAGCAAGAACAAGACCAGAACTCGGGTTTCTAGAAAAAGAGAGAGAGAGGGGAAGAAGAAGTACCTGAAGGGGGGTCCCGTGGGCCCCAGGCGCCCTGTGGGCGCGGCCAGGGGCTGGGCCGCGCCAGCAGGCCGCCTGGGCCACTGGTGGCCCCCCCTGGCTGGCCCCAGGACTTTCCGGGTCTCTCCCGTTGTGGAAATTTTTAATATAATTTTTCTGGAATTTTTCTGAAAACTTCACTGTTGAATTTTTTTCGAAGTTCAAAAAGCTGCGAAACACTCTGAAAACTTGAAGCAGTTAGTAGTATTGTGAAGCTTCAAAAACATGGATACTTGGTACAGCAAGTAGGACAATACTAAAAACAAATGAAAACATAGGAAGCTCAACTTTTTATCCATATAAAACACGTTTACTAGTAAGGTTGATCAAGTCTTACCAACAAACAAGCGATATATAGAGCAAAAAGTCTCACCTCCTACAGAGTAATCACTGAACTTTTACCTTGATGGACATTGTCCCTTCCATGATAGTTTTGTATTTGTGAGGCACATGTAGTGGACAGTCCCATTCTCCAATTTTCACGGTCTCGATATTCTCTATAGAGTTGAGGGCATGCCTCCTGTCGGTCTTCTTCGGAAAATATACCATGTGTTCTTTATCATTCACATGAAAGGTGACCTTCCCTTTGTTGCAATCAATAATAGCACCTGCGGTGTTAAGAAAAGGTCTACCAAGAATAATGGACATGCTCCCATCCTCGGGCATGTCAAGCACAACAAAATCAGTAAGAATTAAACAATTAGCAACTTCAACTGGAACATCCTCACAAATACCTATCGGAACAGCGGTTGACTTGTCAGCCATCTGAAGGGAGATATCTGTAGGAATTAGTTTCTCTAAACAGAGCCTCTCGTAAAGAGAGAGAGGCATAACACTCACTCCTGCTCCAAGATCACATAAAGCAGTTTTGACATAATTATTCTTTATGGAGCAAGGAACGGTGGGTATACCTGGATCACCGAGCTTCTCAGGAATCTTTCCGCTGAAAGAATAGTTAGCAAGCATAGTAGATATTGCATCATTAGGAACTTTTCTTTTGTTAGTGACAATATCTTTCATATATTTTGAATAAGGAAGTAACTTAATAGCATCTGTCAAAGGAATTTGGAGAAAAAGAGGTTTAATCCATTCACAAAACTTATTATAATGCTCTTTTTCTTTAGATTTGATGGACTTACCTAGAAAGGGCATGGGTTTCTATACCCATGGTTCTTTCTCCTTCCCATGTTTTCTTGCGATGAAGTCTTCTTTAGTGTACCTCTTACGTTTGTCAGGTGCTTCTTCTTCTCGAACTTCAGGCGGATCATTCTTCTCATTATCATTGCCCTCAGGTTCAGCACCGTCTTCAGTCTCAGCATCGGAGATAGATACACTGTTGGGATCAATAGCTGGCTCTTCATCTGCAATAGGATCATTAGAATTGTCAGTCTCTTTATGTTTCTTCTTCTTATTTGGAGAGACAACAATTTCTTCTTCCTACATTTGAGAATCTTGCTCGATTCTCTTCGGATGTCCCTCTGGATAAAGAGGATCTTGAGTACTAGTTCCTCCTCGGGTCTTAATCCCAAAAGCCTGCAATTTATCTTGTTTGGCATTGTTAGCAAGCAAATCTCTTTGCACATTAGAAATTTGATCAAGCTGAGTTTGAACCATATGAAAATGCTTCACAAGACATTGAACATAATTAACTATTCTATCTAAAACACCAAGCAACTTTTTGATAGCAAGGGAATTATCATGCAACTAACTTTCTATCCTCTCATTAAAATGATTCTGTTTCATAATAAAATTATCAAACTCATATAAACATTGATCAGGAGGTTTACCATGAGGGATGTCACTTGCGTTGAAATCTAAAAGAGAGTGTACCTCTACCATAGGAGGGTGAGTGGTAGGCTCACACAGCTTCTCAATAGGGGGTAGATTCTTCACGTCTTCAGCTTTAATACCTTTCTCTTTAATAGACTTCTTTGCTTCTCGCATATCTTCGGGGCTTAGAACAAACATGCCCCTCTTCTTTGTTGGTGGAGGTGGTTCAGGAACGGACAAATCTTCATGGTTTTTGGCAATC
>LR738716.1:295915106-295953873 GCA_902687465.1 Secale cereale
TGGACACATGCATCCACGCTGTAGCAAATCGGGTCTACTGTAGTGCAGCGGGCAATGCACAGGCCTTGCTGTTGCAACCACACCTGGACGACACATATTGATTCAATAATAGAAGTGAGCATGGTTACCCCTAAGAGAATCTGTTTTTCAAGGGAAAATTTTCTGTTATATAAGTTAAAATACATAATGAAAGTGCAAATTAGAGATATTTTGTCCTGAAACTTGTATGCAAAATCTTAGGAACACTTATATGTAATTCTATATAAATGATTAGCTAAGACCCAAAACAAAAAATAAAAAAGATGACAAGAACACGTAAATGAGGAGTGGCAGTATCTATACAGACAAGACGATGGCGGGGAACCTGTTAGCCATCATGACCGGTTGGGAAGAAAACACTGCCTTGCGGTTAATTTGAGGCCTCACTAGCTATATCAAGCAATGCACGTGCGTTGCCCGGCCTACGATTATGTAAATTAGTAATCCAAATACTGTAATAACTAGGGAATTGCATGTGCGAGATACAAATATTCTGTACGCAATCATCGTGATTTACCTTACTGTTAATTATTAATATGTTTATTTTTTTTGGCAGAGTATTAATATGATTAGAAGCACCTTCAGCAAAACGCCCCCCCCCCCCCACCCAACCATGGGAGCACCGAAGTCAAAATATAGCACATGTTAATTATTTTTTGCAAAATATAGCACATGTTAATTATTTTTTACAAAATATAGAACATGCATGTTAAGGTTTGTTGAGCACTATCGATCACTGCCATGGGGAAGTGTTTGTTTTGTAAAACAAAAGTGGTGGTTTCTCCGTTTGTACAATTGGTGGCGGGAGGATTGTGCCTTTCCTGAGATAATGTGTGCTTTGGCTAATTTGAGAAACCCAAATTCAGGATGCAACGCTACTGGGCAGCTTTCGCATCCCACGACTGCTTGCTATGCCCGGTGGAAACATGCAGGCACATGCTGCTGCTATGCACGCTAACTAGCTGAGACTTCCAGATGAGTAGCCACGATACTGAATAATTTTGTTGGCAAACATTTTTATAAGCTAAATACTAATTAAACACTTGTTAGGAAAAGACAATCTGCAGTACTACTTAATCAGTGTTGTATCAATTTTACAAGCTGATATGATCAACGGAGAACAGAACAGAGAAGAAGAACAGCAGCTGAGAACAAACAAAGGGAGACTACCTAAGCAAGATGATGGACTGGATTGAGGATTCTGAAAGTGAATGATCGATGAAGCAGCTTATGCAATGCTGACTTGCTTAGGAACCTCCCACTGATATGAATCTAGTCTGCTCAAGCTTTTGAGTGCTCTTCAAGTGCAGATATGCCACATTACATATGGCAACGAGCTCTTAGCAAAACAAGAATTTTAATTCAGCGGCTGAAAAACGAAGGCCGTGAGATAAATATCCCTGTTGTGCATGAATTATTTGTCCACTTCATGGAAACGTGGGTTGGACTTCAAGATTGCTGATCGAGCTGGGCTTTTGCTTGATGTTCTCAACATGCGACACGGCTCGCTGCGAGTGACTTGTGCAGGAGTTCAATGGCTGTTCACAGTGGGATATGTAAGTTTCTGCTCACAGTGTTTCTTTGGCTCAAAAATCGCAGGTGCTAGTGGAGGTTTTTTGCGCTAGGAGCCAGTCGGTTTGGACCCTGCTACGTTTTGTTATGTGCTGATGTTGCTTGCTGACCTCGGTTGGCTAGACTGTAAGCAAAGGCAGGACTGGAAGAGACGGCGGCAGTAGGGAATGCGGCAAACGGAGGGAGGAGAGCCCTAGATCCGGTGGAGGCAGGGCCGGCGCGAAGAAGAAGAGAGCGGGAGCCACGGCAAGAACAGACTTCTGCTCACAGCAACAAAATTTGCCCGAAAACAAGAAGAAAAACAGGAGGACTTACCAGTTGAGGACCAGGCAGCAAGCGCCAGCAGCAGCAGCAGCACGGTGGCGACCTTGGGGCTGCGATCCATCGGCTGCTAGCTTCCGCCGGCGCCGAGTTGCTCCGGCCGGAAGATGCTCGCGGGCAGACCTGGAAGGCGAAGGGGAAAATGTGGTGTGCACGTGTCGGCTGGTCCTGACTCCTGAGCCCCCACGAAAGAGCAGCAGTACTACTAGACTAGTAAGTGAAGCACTGGTTTAAAAAACGAACAAGTGAAGTACTGTGTCGATTATGCCTGTGTCGATTATGCCGCTCTCAGACCATTTTTATGATTGTACATGCATGCATCGACTAGGAAAACAAATTATATGTTTTTGTATAAAAATGCAATCATAAGTTATACAAAAACAATTGTGTGACTTACATCAATTGGTTTATTCACATTCAACTAAACACTACTGTACACCCCCTAAATACATCAACGACCGAGATTACCTCATACCGATTCATAATAATACGGTAGAATGATCTTTCTTGAAAGTAGGTAGTATGCGCCCAGCAGGCCGATACGTGCGATTTCCACCTACACCATGGGCCGGCCCATTTACTCCCTTATTACTCTTCTGTTAAAACCCAAAAAATCAACGCCCGAACTCAGCCATGATTCAAACTCAAGACCGCCAGGCATGACACAAACAACGATAACCAACAGGACACCTTAGTTGTTATGACTTCTATATTTTTTTGTCTTCTTTAATAAAGCTAAAAACACTGTGATTTCCACTGTTTTCGGTTTCATATTATTTTTGGTTTCATTTTTCCATGTTTTTCCTCTGGTCTTTTCTTCTTCCATTTATCTTTCTTTTTTCATTCTGTTAATTCCTATTTTTTCTTAAAATTGTGATGTTTCTTTTTACATTCGCGAACATTTTTAAAACTGAGAACTTTTCTTCAATTCATGAACTTTTCTGAAAAACGTGAACATTTTTTTTAATTCACATACATCTTTTTTCAAGACCCTTTCCACTCTGGCACATCTCCTCGTCGCCATCAGAGGATCGGCCGATGAAGCCGCACATGCTCCCATGAAAGTGGCGGCGGGGCGTGTCGTCCCATCCTCGCCCTCTCGGCCCCCACGTGGCGGCGACGAGTTCACTAGTGGGGAACCCCGCGTGCATTTCCGTAGACGGTAGACCTTTAGGCTTTCTAGATCCACGCCGGTCTTGGCGGCGCCGCCTATGTTCTCAGCCCAGATGTGTCACAATGGAGTGGGATGCGGCCTCCTCTTGCTGCCCGTGGAGTGTTAACAAGCTAGGTTGTGTGTCGCCGACCGGCTCACTGATCCGTCATCTCTGATCGACAGTGAGGGTTGGGAGACACGAGTGCCGGTGAAAACTAGGATGTCCTTGATGGCAGACGACTTTGGTGCAGTTCTTGTCTCGTCCCTCGGGCTGCTTCGGGGAAACCGTAGATCTGGGCCTCCTAGATCGAACGATGGAAACATTGGAGGTCGTTCTACTTTCTCGGGCCATTGTTTTCAAGCAGCTATTGGCTAGATGGGTGACTAGGCACTAGTCTCTGCATGCTTCTCGTGCGGTGACCAATGTGGAGCGATGTCCAATCTACAGTACCGATGACGGCGAGTCTCGGCAGCAAGGTGTAGTTGGGTCTCGGCGCTGGATATAGTTTAATGGGCGCATGGAGGAGGCTAGTATTGTCCGGTGTCGTGGTGGCGTCGACGGCAGAAGGGTCTGACAAGATTAGTGCATTGATTGCTCCTGGAGATGGTACTATGAAAGCAGGCGGTGATAGATTATTCAGTGTGCGCATGCAGTGTACGCTGAGGGTGTGGTAGACCACTTGGTGATCCCGGCTAGTCGGCAGGCAGCTTGGTGAGACCACCGAATTTCTTGGTGTGCATGGCACGAGGTCAGGGCACGTCATCAACTTGTACGCAGGGCAGAAATTTTCACCATGAAGGTGGCTTTGGGTGGAGCTATTCATTTATTTCATGAGGCCATGTTGAATAAGGCAATAAAGATGGCTGCGTGCATCGCTTGATGCTGAGGCCTATGGTAGTCCTCATTTTCGTAAAAATGCTAGCTTATTGAAGCGCTTTCTGCAGAGGAGGTCAGACTAGCCGAGGAGTAAGGTCTTTGCCACGAACAACAGGAGTGGGAGCCAAAGAATGAGGTAGTTAGCGTGGACATCCGAACGGGCCACTTTGGGATCGATGGATGTAAACACTTATTGCGCATGCTATAATTTTTGGTTGGGACTACATATGTGTGTAACTAATAAATGTGTACTTAAATTGGTATTAATCTAGATATACATGTCAAAAATGGGGAGTCCAAAACGGGACGGACATTTGTTGACTCTAATTGGATGGCCTTCATCCATATTGTGTCTGTGGACACGTCCGGACACGTCCGGACGTGCCCATAGGCATTTCATGGTGTCCATTTCGTGAACCACGTTTGAGTTTCCCTTTATCTTTGTGGTTAAATCTAAACAAATTCTTCATGTAAATTTTTTATAGTTGCACTTCGTTGCAGTAGTGAATCACAGCCAGTAGATGTAGATAGCGAGTGAAACAAATATTGTGATTTTGGCGACGATCGTGGCCACAACCTAATCGATCGTTGAACCAGGCTTGGACGCCCTTCTCCTGCGCGCATGCATGATCTTACGACAGCGCAACGTACGAATGCCTAGGTTACTCATCATGCACCTGACCTACATAGATGCCACAGCTTTCCTGTTACCTACGTAGATGCTCCTGTTGCTCCCTTTTCTCCGTGGTGACATGCATGTACTTTACCGCCATGCATGTGAGTGAGTGAAACCCGGTCGGCCGGCGGCACTACAACATGGCGCACCTCCGCATGTCTGCTCATATATATCAAAACTGATTGAAGTGGTTTGCATACGATTATTGCCTTCCGTGTGATTCGAGCTCCCAACTTGCAGCTAGCTAGCATAGCTAACGCACTAACCAACTTGCAGCTAGCATAGCAAGCATTATTTTTAGAGGAGGAGGATCAACCCCGGCCTGTGCATATGGGTGATACATGCAACCATTTTATTAATTATTCACCAAAGACCTTATAAAGAAATACAACAATAAGTCTGAAGCCACCGTCTAGGCGACAACTGTCGCTACTCCTATCCAGCTGATGAAGGGATGCTGATAGTCCGGGCCTAGTACCATAGACCTCGCAGACAAGTCTAACATCTAAGACCTGAAGCCCTAACCAAGCCACTTGCCGGGTATGGGCACACACCGGTCCGGCACGCTCTGCTGCCGTCGCCAACTGCCACCACTCCATCTTCAGATCTGTACTAACACATCATCCTTGCCCGGTCTAGCTGTCGTCAACGCCACCATGGCGCCCAACGACACCACCACCCAACGCGCAAACTGCTGAGCACGTCGCGGTCGCCGCCGGTACACCTCAGCACCATGCCGTCAAGTACCACCAGCCGACACAATTTGAAGTCTCTGGAAGATCGGTCGGGCGTAGCACCTGCCGACCAGGCATGACAAAGCGTAGCACCTGTCAGTCAGGCATGACTTGACATCTCCACCAAAGCTCCGTGCAAGACGAAGCCGCTCCACCTCCTGCCTCTGACCACCAGCACTGCTCCACAAACGATGCTCCCAAGAGAGAAACGCCACCGCAGTGCCGCCATCGTCCGATCTGGAAGACCAGATCCTAGGGTTTCCCCAGAGCAGTACGGGTGGGTCGACATTAGTCACACAACGATGCCTTCATCAAGGTAATGACGCAGATCGCCGCCATCGCCCGCCGTCGGCTCGGTTTTCACTGGCAACTATGTCTTCCTGACTCGCAGCCAGTACTGGATCACGGATCCGGAGAGAAGAGGATGCCAAGATCAGGGCTCAGCACGCAGCCCTCCTGAAGGCTTTGACTCCCATTTAGTAGCCCTTTGTGTTCTTGATCATCTAATGTTTTACTTTTTTTAAAGTACATGTGGTTGTGAACTGTTGGATGATTGTATATCTTTGTGAAAGGTGTGTGTTTGCAAAAATTAACATTTTAATTAAGAATCGAGTTTTCCATGTCCTCCCTTGTCATTCAGTGTGCAAATATAGTGTCCATGCCTAATATGGGTTCGTTTGGACAAACTGTGGCACGGCTAACCCTAAACCCTAGCTCATTCCCCTTGAAAACCATGCACCCTTGTTCGTGATAGCTAAGTTGTATGAATGAAATTTCATGAAAATACCCATAGTCATGGTTTCTTATTTTTCCTAGTAACATAGTAACATAAAACGATGATGGGCACAAGTTTCATATTTTTTAATTTTTTTGTAAAACTAGTTATGTCCAACCCTAGCACTCAAAACCCCTCAAACCTCTCTCCAAACCCCGCACTACCAGGGCCATTGTTTCACTGTTTGGGAACGGTTTAGATCAGGCCGTTGTTTCACTGTTCGGGAACTATTTAGATCATGCGCTAGGGTTTTCCATGGTCTATCCACGAAATGAGGCCTGATTGGCTGGATCAGGCAAGTGCTTCGTGACTACGAACATGACATGAGTGGCCCACCTGGTAGCGAGGGAACAGGGACACACGACACAGGCCGTAGGCTACATGCTAGGCCGATGCATGCGCTTTACCGACCGACACACCTCGATTTAATGTGAAAAGACGAAGGCATTGCTCCATTGAACTCCTCGCACCAACGATTCACTCCCCGCACTCCTCTGATTAAATATGGGTGTGCAACCTCGTTCCACGAACGCTTCGCTCCATTGCTTCCACACGCAAGGATCTCCACGGGAGGTAAATGCCCCAGGGTGCCCGTGCCAGGCACAGGCGCCGACTCGAACACTTGAGCGGCTGCGGGCTCCAACTCTGGCGCATCCTCGTTGGGCTCCAACATCTACTCCAACTACTCCGAGCTTGAGCCCACGCCGTCTGAGCTGTCTCGTAACTGCAGGGAGATCGAGGAGGAGGTGGCCTTCGAGGCGATGTAGGAGGACCTCGAGATCTACGGTGTGGAAGATGCGGCCGAGGAAGATGCACTGCCTCCTACGCCTGGTGCTACTGTGCTCACTGCCAAGGCCGAGGAGGCCCTTCGCGCAGTGCAGGAGCAGCTTTACTAGGTGGTGCTAGCCACGTCTTTGTAAACGGCGCAATCAGAGTCTGTCAGGCGCCGAGCGACTGAAGAAGAATCCGCAGCTCGAGAGCAGAGGAGAGCGGCTACTCTGCGTGCAACGGCCGATGTCGAGGCGGAAAGCGAGGTACCAGATGTCATCATTCTATCCTCCTCCTCCGTCGAAGGCCACAACGACGACGACGACGATGGCACCATGATCCTTTGGGATGATGAAGACAGGTAGCCATCCATCTGTTGTCGTTGTTGCATTGAAGTGTACAAAGTGTTACATATCTGGTATTGCAATTGTGTAGGGATATGTGTGCCCAGCTATATTATTGTAGTATATTTTCCACATCGATTATGTAGTTGTTAGGGACATGTGTGCCCAGCTATATTATTATGTTTCCCTCATTGATTATGTAGTTGGTAGGGATATGTGTGCCGGGAAATACGCATTGGTTCCTGGTTGTATATGCACCCTATATAGGGTTTTTTTCAAAATATTTTAATAAAAAGTCAAAATAGGTAAGAACTATTTTGACGAATAACTTGACTTACTTTTGCACTAGTATATAAATTTTCATGAAAAAAAAGCCAAAGTTGACTTCACAGCAAAAAAGAGAAAAATTATTTGCTATTATAGGTCACTATTCACACTATTTCAGCCAATTTTTTTTCTTTTTTGAAAAGAAGTCAAAGGGAGATTTTATTTTTGTGGATTTTTTCTCGCGAGTACAATAAAAGGTGAAGTTTATTTCAAAAATAATTTTCAGGAATTTTTGACTTTTTGTTGAATTACTATTTTTTTTCCCATATAGGATGTAGATGTCCCCATAGACCACAAATATGCCTCCTATGTGTGCCGAGCTATATATATCATCATTTAGACAAAAAATGATTAACACTTTCGACGTGCTAAAACATGACGCTCTCGCATTTGCGGTGACCACCTTGCTAGTTACTTCATCAGTCAGACTTAAAATATTTGACTTAGGACGAATATAGGATTTCAAGTATATATTTTGGATCGAAGGGTGCAAATAAGATGCAAAGGCTGTAGCAGTAAAAGAAAAGAGAGCATGTGAGTTGTAGTGTCTCTTTACTGTAGCACCTGCGTGCTGTAGCGTCCTTTTGTAGCAAAGAATAGATTCCTGCACTAATTTCCCAAATGACGCGTCATGTGGACGTGAACAATCATTGCTCTCTCCCGAGAAAAAAGAACAGGACATAGATCACTCTCCGCCGCAAACAATCATTGGAGCGCCAGGGCAATTCTAGAACCGGCGCCGGAAGCAGCAGGAGCAGCACACACAAACCCCATGGCTCTCAACTCTCAAAGTCGCCCTTGCCGTGTGTTCGCCTCCGTTTTGCTCCTAGCGCTTGTGGTGCTATCTTCGGTAGCAGGTGAGCCTCCCTGTCCAATTGGCAGCTATTGTTCTTCTTCTGTTTCCGTTTTGCTGTGCGTGAGCGCCAGGAGCATCGATTTAGCCAGGGAAAGAGATTATTTGTTTGTTGCTCAATTCCTCGAAGAAGCTTGGCCAAAGTCTGCAGTTGATGGTCTGCTGTCTGCTATTGTTGTCTCGCAGCATCACAACAGTTGTATCCCTTTAATTTCAGCATGCATCACTCCCATGCTTCCCAACCTCTACGCATTAGTAAAAACTGATAAAAGGCTCGGGCCAACTGACTATATGCAAAGCTTCAATTGTATCCTCATGGTTACTAGCCGTCTTTTTTTGTTCCCAGCCACTGTTCTGTTGTTTTAGTTTTGCTGCACAAACTGTGCCAGCAAGTCAGTACTCTGCTTTGCTTTAGTTAGTTGTCTGTTATTGTTGTCTCTGCATGACAATCTAGCTCCTCCATTGCAACCTTTTCATCCCTTTTTAGCATTTCAATCTCTTCTTGCATCCCAAACTTCCTTGGCCACTTCTAAGGCTCCGGACACCTGAAGATAACCAAAGCATGAAACATTTTGTTCTTCCCTTAGACAAGTTGTATTAATCCTAGTTTCTGCATGAACTTCAAGTAGTATAATCACTTGGTCATTATTCTTAGAAAACGGGTAGCTGATTGTTCTCTATGAGTGACACAATTGTTCTTCGTAACATTAGTTCTTATAAAAATAACTACATTAGCTGTTAAGAATGAAACCCCAATATGTTGCTTGATGCACCTTCTTTTGTTAACTGTTACCGTGTGGCACATTGAAGCAAGCTGATGGTCCATCTGTCGATTGTTTGAATTCAGACTCTTTAGTCGAGTTATCCCATGCTTCCCAATCTCTACGCATTAGTAGTCATCGGTGTAAGAATTAAGCAGTCACTACAGATAAAAGGCTCGGGCCAACTGACTATATGCAAAGCTTCAAGTGTATGTATAGTGGTAGGCAGTAACCAGTAAGTCATTTCGTTTAAGAGCGCGCCCCGAAATGTGCCATGTACTCATGTATAGACTATAGACAATCTACCTGCAACAATAATTCTAGCTAGATACTTTTAACCTAATCGCTTTCAATCAAATAGTGTTTGTGGTGTAGGTCATTTTTTTTCATGTTTTATATATATCTCACAAATAACAAAGTATCTCTGCGCTTATGCAGCTGTAAGGGAACTGAATTGCACGGTGCACATGGCCAAAGACCCACACTGCAGCGACATCGAGCATGGCATCGATGATGGCATTTGTTCTGGACAGTGCTACTCGTTGGGATACACACTTTCGGTTTGTATGTCTCCGAATGTATCTGTTCCGTGCCTTGCGAGGTCTGTCTGCGAAGCTGCCCCTACCTGCAGCTGCCTCAGCTGTGCACCTGCAACACATGCTCCGGAACCGCATGCTCCTGAACCACATCCTGAATCTAGCGCACCAACACTGGAGCTCCAAGGTGTGCACGTAATCCTGCTGCTGGCGGCCTTCCTTCTTCAGGTATTGGCGTAATAGTCTGTGACTGGCCATGCAGCGTGAGTCCGTTCACGACGTGGCCATATGTAGCATGCTAATGCCCGTCTCTAGTTAGTAGCTTAGGCCACTCGGATCGCTTCATGGGATGGCACGAGAGATGAGACCAAATAATTTTCGCACAATGTAGATGGTTGAAGAGTGACTGAGCGAGTGGGCTGTGGGATGATGCAGCCGTCAAACTTGGTCTAACCCCCAAGGATATATAACTCGACTTATTTGTAACCGATCAATAAGTAGCAGAACTAAGACCAGAGATAAGCTGCAAGGTTTTATGCAGTGCAAACACCATGTGTTCCTTTCATGCACTACTCTTGCTTATTTTACCTGTTGTTTCGTTTTGTTTTGGAAGTAGAACTGTGTTAGACTATGCAGTGTAGAGCACGCTCCAGCCAGTGTACATCGTCAGCAGCGGGTGGACGTGCGACGTGCTTAGAGCATCTCCAACAGCGGCGGTAAATCCCCCACACGCAGGGGAAACCTGTGATTTGGCGTGCGTGGAGCGGTTTCGCACGCTCTAGCAAGCGCGGGAGATTCCAGCACGTGGCAAAAATTCGCGCGCGCGAAAAAGCAACTCAGGGCGCCGCAGTTTTGGCGTGCGGTGTCCGGCGCGCTCTATAAAACACATGCGCCTGAGCCGGTTGTTGGCGCAGCCCTAGGCTACCTCTCTCTGGTTCACCCACGAACGGAGGTAGACAAAGGCAAGCTGGACAATATTCTGGCGACCAATGCCCAGGCGCCCAAACGCCTCATTTGTATTCAGTACAAACAAATACCTGTGGCACACACATCGCACTCCAAACACGAGCACACCAGCCTGCTTTGTAGCCAGTAGAGACGCATCGCCCACGCTTCCATCACGCATGCATCCACGCCCACGTTCGGCTCTGCAATCGGCCACTTGACCCGATCATGCATACAGCTAACAACCAGCTAACAACCTTATGCAAACTAACTCCTCTAGACTCGGCCAGCACACCGGTAACCGGACGCTCCAACGTCCACTGCTGCTAGCTACGTATATGACCTAGACTCTAGACTACCCAGTGGACACCAACGTGAGTACAGACTCACACGTCACCGGGGCACACACGCTACACACATACACGCACACTCGCCACGCTTTCGCTCTCCCTCCACACCCGACGTGCCCAACGAGCCCGACCGTACCAATGCGTCCCGCACGCGCCGCGCGCACCTGACGCGCCAGATGAGCCCGACCACATCACACGCCATGGCTTATTCCAACACCGGTAACCGCACACTCCAGCGCCCCGCCGCCACGCCCTTCTCCCCCGCCGCCAACATGCCGCCGCATCGCCGGAGCAGCTCCGGCTACCGCGGTGTCCGCATCCGCCTTTCCGACATGTGCTACGCGGAGATCCGCCCCGGTGACGTGCGTCTCGGTCTGACGTTCGAGACCGCGCACGAGGCCGCCCACATGTACGATGCGGCGACGTGGCGCCTCTTGAGGCCACCCTCGTAGATTAACTTCGATGACGCGCAGACGTGCCAGCAGGCGCAGGACTTCGCGCCTCCGCTGCGTCTAATAATGGACGAGGATCGTCGCGAATACCGTAGGCGGCAGTGCCGCCTCCTCATCGTCGAGGTAGATGAGCAGGCCCCGACGGAGTGGCGCTAGCGTGACCCGCAGGACGTCGCCAAGGATAACGCCTTCTGGGCAGAGAGAAGGGCAAAGCGGCGCGCGGAACGGCCGAACAGGCGCCGGCGGAAGGCACTAGCAACATCGCAGTGTGACATGGGACATGCGTCGTCCTTTGACGACAACGATTCTTAATGGGATGACGCGTTTATGTTGGCGTCGGACGACACCATCGAGGAGGAGGACGACGACTCGGAGTAGTTTCTAGTTCATTTGCACCGTAGTATCGTTTATTATCTATTTTTATTTGTATGAACTATGGTATTTGTTTCGTTGAATTTTATCTATATATTGTTTCTCAAATAATGTTCGTACGTGCTTTGGATCCTCGCGCACGTCTTTTTTTTTTTGCAGCGCCTGTTGGAGCGGCTCGCGCGCGTAATATTTGCAGCGGTCGCTGGAGTAAGCGCTCTGCTGCATGCAAAAACATGTTATTTCGGTGTTGTAAAACTTGTTTTAGCGTACCGTGCGTTGTGTGCCTGTTGAAGATGCCCTTATAGAAGTAGTGCACGTCATAACCCAGCCTATGACCTAATGAAATCTGTGTCGAATCCTAAACCTTTCCCGCTCGCACCTCGTTTCCTTCTCACGTGGTATCAGATATCGCTGACTTGATCAACCCATTTGCGATCCCGCTTTGGCAGCCATGCATGGATGAGAACTCCATCCTTTTGCGATCCCGCTTCCGCAGCCATGGATGAGAACCCCATCCTTCCGCAGCCATGACGATGAAGCCGACGGCCATGGAGAAGCTGATCTCGACGAATACCACGACTCTCGACGGCTTGCTCTCCTCGTGGGTGGACGGAGTCTGCGACGGGTTGTTGATGGAGCTGGAGCAGATAAGTGGTGACCAGTCGAAGGGGAGTCCTTCGCGATAGGATGATCCATCGCCGTCGCGCCTGGCTGGGAATGGTTGTTCGAAATATGCCCTAGAGGCAATAATAAAATGGTTATTATTATTATATTTCCTTGTTCATGATAATTGTCTATTGTTCATGCTTTAATTGTATTATCCGGAAACAGTGATACATGTGTGAATATATAGACCACAACGTGTCCCTAGTAAGCCTCTAGTTGACTAGCTCGTTGATCAATAGATGGTGACGGTTTCCTGAACATGGACATTGGATGTCATTGATAACGGGATCACATCATTAGGAGAATGATGTGATGGACAAGACCCAATCCGAAGCCTAGCACTAGATCGTATAGTTCGTTTGCTAAAGCTTTTCCAATGTCAAGTAACTTTTCCTTAGACCATGAGATTGTACAACTCCCGGATACTGTAGGAATGCTTTGGGTGTACCAAACGTCACAACATAACTGGGTGGCTATAAAGGTGCACTACGGGTATCTCCGAAAGTGTCTGTTAGGTTGGCACGAATCGAGACTGGGATTTGTCACTCCGTGTGATGGGGAGGTACCTCTGGGCCCACTCGGTAGGACATCACCATAATGAGCTCAATGTGAACAAAGAGTTGTTCACGGGATGATGTGTTACGGGAACGAGTAAAACGACTTGCCGGTAACGAGATTGAACAAGATATCGGTATACCGACGATCGAATCTCGGGCAAGTATTGTACCGATAGACAAAGGGAATTGCTTACGGGATTGATTGAATCCTCAACATCGTGTTTCATCCAATGAGATCATCGAGGAGCATGTGGGAGCCAACATGGGTATCCAGATCACGTTGTTGGTTATTGACCGGAGAGTCGTCTCGGTCATGTCTGCGTGTCTCCCGAACCCGTAGGGTCTACACACTTAAGGTTCGGTGACGCTAGGGTTGTAGAGATATTAGTATGCGGTAACCCGAAAGTTGTTCGGAGTCCCGGATGAGATCCCGAACGTCAAGAGGAGTTCTGGAATGGTCCGGAGGTAAAGATTTGTATATAGGAAGTCCAGTTTCGGCCACCGGGAAAGTTTCGGGGGTCACCGGTATTGTACCAGGACCACCGGAATGGTCCCGGGGGTCCATCGGGTGGGGCCACCTATCTCGGAGGGCCCCATGGGCTGAAGTGGGAAGGGAACCAACCCCTGGTGGACTGGTGCGCCCGCCATGGGCCTCCCCCTGCGCCTAGGGTTGGAAACCCTGGGGACGGGGGTGCCCCACCAAACTTGGGGGGCAAGTCCCCCCCTTGGCCGCCACCCCCCTTGAGATTGGATTTCTAGGGGCCGACGCCCCCCAGGGCCCCTATATAAAGAGGGGGAAGGGAGGGCTGCACACCCAAGCCCCTGGCGCCTCCCTCTCCCTCTCGCTGAGCTTGGCGAAGCCCTGCCGAGATCCCCGCTGCTTACACCACCACGCCGCCGTGCTGCTGGATCTCCATCAACCTCTCCTCCCCCCTTTCTGGATCAATAAGGAGGAGACGTCTCTCCCAACCGTATGTGTGTTGAACGCTGAGGTGCCGTCCGTTCGGCGCACGGTCATCGGTGATTTGGATCACGACGAGTACGACTCCATCAACCCCGTTCTCTTGAACGCTTCTGCTCGCGATCTACAAGGGTATGTAGATGCACTCCCCTCTCCCTCGTTGCTAGATGACTCCATAGATTGATCTTGGTGATGCATAGAAAATTTTAAAATTCTGCTACGTTCCCCAACAATGGTCATGGTGGCGCCTCGACTGATTCCCCCGGCTTCGACAACGACCACCGGGGGAAGGCACATAATACTTATGTCCCTCCTCCGGTCAGAGGTGCGCGTGAATCCAGTTTTCCGTTTCGTCCTTCGCTATGATACTGCTGATTTGTTTGCGTTTGGTGCTCGTTTGGAATTGCCGCGATTTGATGGTGCCAATCCGCGTATGTGGCAAACGCGTTGCGAAGATCAGTTCAGGCTATGTTGTACCCCGACTCACCGGTGGATTTCTCTGGCCACGGCTCAGTTTGAGGGTGCTGCTGCTTGTTGGTTGGAGTCGATGCAACGTCGTCAACCGCAGGCAAACTGGTTTGAATTTTGTCAGAGTCTGCAAAACCGCTTCGGGCAGAATCAACATCAGACACTCTTGCGTCAGTTATTCAGGATATCTCAGACATCATCTGTAGTTGACTATGTGGAGCGTTTTGCTGATCTGTATGATCAATTATCTGCGTATGAGGAGGCACCCAATTCTCTGCATTGTACAACCGGGTTCCTCGATGGTCTTAAACCTGGTGTTCATGTTGCTGTCGCTCTACAGAAACTGCGTGATCTTGATGCAGCATATGACTTAGCCCTGTTACATGAGGAGTTGGGGGAAGGAATTACACCTCTGAATCAGGTTTCAGTTGCTAAATCGAGTCCTATGACGTTGCCACTACCACCTCACCGAGCTCGTAGCTATGAGGATAGGCGCAGTTTGGAAGTTCAGAAACCAGTTCAGACAGAAGATAAGTTGTCTGCATTGAGGAATTTTCGTAAGTCTAAAGGATTGTGTTTTGTCTGTGGTGAGAAGTGGTCTAAGGATCATGTCTGCAAGTCTTCAGTCTAGCTGCATATAGTTCAGGAACTCATTGACCATATTCAATCAGAAGAAACAACAGCCACTGATAGTATTGCTCAGGACCAAATGTATGTTTGTAGTATGCAGTTGTCTACTGCTGTTGTAGGGAAACAGTCTAATGCACCAACTCTGCAATTGTTGATTGAGATATATGGCATGGAGCTTATATTTTTGGTTGATTCTGGCAGTACACATTCTTTCATTGACAGCAATCTGCAGCATAAGTTGACTAATGTTCAGACACATACTCTTTTGACAGTAGATATAGCTGGGGGAGGAACCCTGCAATGTGAGTCAGTTCTGAAAAGTTGTTCCTGGAGCTGTGATCATGTGGAGTTTGCAACTACTTTCAGGTTGTTATCCTTGCCCAGTTATGATGGAATAATTGGGTTGGACTGGCTTGCTCAACATAGTCCTATGCAGGTGTCGCCGGCCAGCCTGGCCAGGCGTATGAGGTAATAGTCCACTACAAATTAGTTTATTTTTTAGGTTTTATTCAAACTGACAAAATATTGTCAGTTTATGTAAAATTCATCAAACTTATGTCTTTTTGCATGAACTCCGTAGTGTTTTGCACAAATTATGTCCAACTTTGTTTGTATTGCAGGTGAAGATTTACGGCAAGAATGGTATGGTGGTTCTCGTATCACTTTTATGTGGACGCATCCATGAACAAATACTATGTCTATTTTGGGGCCAGTGTCGAAGATGCCCTTATTAACCTTCAACTATGATGCTGCAGGGTCAACCATTCTTTATGTTTATGCTTGTCGCTTAGTAGGCTGCCTCCCTGATGATGATAGATGCTTTAGAATGCTGAAGGTCCAAGTGGAGATGAGAGATATGAACTATCCTGCAGCTGGAAAATTTATTGCAGCTGGAAAATTTATTTTTGTTTGATCCATCGTACATAAACCTCGTTTTTTTTTCTTGCGGAAACCATAGCTCAAAACCTGATTAGGAAATTCCATCCTAAGGCATGCAGATCTTCCATTCGATAGTGTTTTGTTTTATCCGTAATTCAAGACCAGATTACATCGTTGCTAGTATTATTAGTTTTTATTTTACTCTAGCGACTAGTTTGATGCCCGTATGGCTGATACACACAAACTTCAAGTTGGACGATTAATTGATCACTTGTGATTGTTTTATTGCCAACTTGGAACAGAAGGCATCCATGCACTTGTGCACCGAAGTGCCAATATATGAAGACAATGACCTTTTTTTTTCGAACAAATCTATTTTTTCCATACAAATCTGCTGAATGGGTTCCACTATCCCACGATAATATACAGTAGAACACAAGATCGTCTTTGACAATCCACATACAAAGGGCCAAAGAATAAAAACAATGGAAAAGGATATCAATTTTTGTTTATTGATTCAGCTTATTAGATTAGGTGCATACTCGATCAAGGACTCAAATCTCCGCGTGCTGGTTTAGCGTCAAGTGATGAGTGGCAGTTGAAGCACACACATTTGCCATCACTGCACAACCCAAAATGGTAGCCTTCATCGCCGCATTGTTGGATACATCCGTCCACAGTGATGCAAATCGGGTCTTTAGGATTGTGAATCGGGCATTTGACATGCCTTACTGCAACCACACCTGGATGACATATTGATTCAATAAAAAGTGAGTGTTGTTACCCCTAAAAGAATATCTGATTTTTAAGGGAAAAATTACGGTTATATATAAGATAAAATACATAATGGAACTACAAATTAAAGATATTTTGCCCCTGAAGCTTGTAGTATGTAAAATCTTATTAACTCTTGTATGCAATTCTATATAAGATAATTTGCCATGAAGATAATTACTGGAAGGCGCAAAAAAAATCACCTGAAAAAGGAAGGAGGAGTGCCAATATCCATACGGACAAGACGCTGGTGTTGAACCTGCTAGGCTGCTTCATGTCACTGCCCATCTCACCTCCCGTTCCGTGAATCACACACATAAAAACACGCCAGAATTTTGACACCAAAAGGCGGCAGATCAGATGGCAGGTGACCCAAAATCCAAGAAATGAATCGAACAAAAACAGAGGGAACTCTCCTTCAGACACCTGCGTCGAGGTCAGATTGCAGCCAGCAGCCGTGGACCGGGGCCGCGCCGGATGATGGGAGTAGGCATGGGGCAGGGGTGCTGAAGAGTGGGGAGGCCGAGAGGGTGGCTGGTGGCTGACGGAGGCCGGCGGCGGCACCGGAGCAACCGAGCAGTGAGGCGGCGGCGCGAGCATTGGAGGCTGCGAGCATAGGTGGCGTGATGAGGCTCGATTCGGGAGCAATTCTCTTCGGTTTGTTTCTATAGATACTTTTTCCAGGTTTTCATTTATTTATTTATTTTGGTTCGTTTGTTCATGAATATGTCTATGAAAATATGTTCAGGTTTTTTTTCTAAATCATGAGTTTTTGTGGATTTTGAACACTATTCATGAATTCAAAAAATATTCGCGAATTCGAACAATGTACACATTTAAACTATCCGTGAAATAAAAAAAGTTCACGGATTCAAAATATGTTTACGGCGAATTAAAAAAAAGTTCATGAATTCAAAAATGTTCATGTATGCAATAATTTATTTTGATCTGTAGTTCAAGACGAGAATACATTCGTTGCTGGTATTATTAGTTCATTTTTCCAAACACCGATTTCGACGATTAGTGGCAGTTGAAGCACAAGCATTTGCCAATTTCGGTGCACAATCCAAAATGGTAGCCTTCATCTCCGCATTGTTGGACACATGCATCCACGCTGTAGCAAATCGGGTCTCTACTGTAGTGCAGCGGGCAATGCACAGGCCTTGCTGTTGCAACCACACCTGGACGACACATATTGATTCAATAATAGAAGTGAGCATGGTTACCCCTAAGAGAATATGTTTTTCAAGGGAAATTTTCCTGTTATATAAGTTAAAAAACATAATGGAAGTGCAAATTAGAGATATTTTATCCTGAAACTTGTATGCAAAATCTTAGGAACACTTATATGTAATTATATCTAAATGATTAGCTAAGACACATAATAATAAAATAAAAAGATGACAAGAACACGTAAAGGAGGAGTGGCAGTATCTATACGGACAAGACGATGGTGGTGAACCTGTTAGCCATCATGATCGGTTGGGAAGAAAACACCGCCTTGCGGTTAATTTGAGGCCTCACTATATCAAGCAATGCACGTGTGTTTCCCGACCTACGATTATGTAAATTGGTAATCCAAATACTGTAATAACTAAGGTTTTAGTGTTAAACATATATAGCCCTTATAACTAAAGCGTCCATTCATACTTGCTGTGAGACAGCCTGGATGCGCGAGAGCAAGGTCCACCTAAGTTCTAATTTTGAGAGAGGGAGGGAGCACCATGGGATGAATTCGGCTTCTTTATTTTTGAAGCGAGGCAAAAGATTTGTCATTTTTAATGATTAAGAAGAAGAGACTTGCCCGGTTAATTAGAGGAAACCCGGACGAAAACCTAGATTACAAATCCCACAAGGGGGACACGCGGACGACCTGTCCACACACGCCAAACAGTCGACCGAAGCATCGAGGACAAGGTAGCTTCGATTTTGCTAATGAGCTTCACAAAGAAAGTTGCATGCCTCGCACCGACCTAGTCCAGCGTATCATCCAAAGAGCATCGCCCGCTAAAAACCATTGACGCCACCGGACCGTCGGCATCAGAAGGACATGCCGCGACTCGGCACTACTCACCACCATAGTCGTTGCCACACCCGTCGCAACACCATATCGACCTCACACCACTGGTTAGGCACCTTCCGACCGCGATGATGTGCTCGTCCAGCCCTTTGGGAGGCGCGTAGGAGACCATGACCTTCAAGGCGACGCCTCCAAGGGGGGAGAGACGCCGTCGCCCAACTCACACGGAGTCTTGAGCTTTCGCACGAAGGACATGACTCGGGGTGGAGGAGGTGGGAGAGCTCCACAACGACCCTCCAGCGAGGAGAACGACGCCCACGGGCGACGCGTTGTTGGCACAAAAAAACTGGGCAGATTCTCATCCGAAGCATCCCAATCCTCTCCAACCCACGCAACCAACGACAGAAGAGCCGCAGGCCCGCACACCCGCTGGTCCAAGCACCTCAAGCATGGAGACGGCGCCATCCCACGCAAGAGCAACCACCTCGCCACCGGATCCGGAGACAAATCCAGCAACCTCCTGCAGCAGCACCAACGCACAGGCCACCAGAGATCGGTCCGCGCACGGAGGCCTCCAAAAGGCAGGAAGAGGGGGCCGCCACCCCGCCGCTCCGCGCCGGCGAGAGCACCGAGCCGTAGCCCAGGAGCTCTTAGACGCCGTCACCACGTCAGCAGCCGCCCGCGACGCAGCACCAACAGAAGCAGAGCACGCACGCGGAGGAGCCTCCAGACAGCTGGAAAGGGGGGCGGCCACCCCACCCCGACGCACTGGCGAGAACACCAGGCCGCAGCCCATGGACCCGTCGACGCCGTCACCTCGGCAGCCGCCGCCGGAGACGCAACCCGGAGAGCACCGCCGCAGAGCCCGCCGCGACGCATCACAGGAGGGCGAGCCTCCCTCCGCCGCGAGATCCAAACCTAGGACAAGGAGATGGCCCGCCGCCGCCGTCCGCCGCGTGGACTTAGTCCGGCGACCTCATCCGGCGACAGCGAGGAGGAGTCGGAGATAGAAGGGGGGCCGGCGGCGGCTCGATCTAGGGTTCCGCCCAAGCCGCCCCTAAAGGCGACCGAATTCGCTTTTTGGATTATAGTTCTCTCCTTGACATTTTGAGAGAGGTGGAGAGTAGCGTCGGATGAGTTTACTTTTTGGACGTCAGTACGTCACCACCTAGAATTATTGTGCCTCAACCACCTAGACCACAATACAGAAGGTGATCACGTGGTTTACCTAGTGTGGGATATCAAGCTATTGTAAAACTCTCTCCACTACAGTAGTTAACTCTTAGGAAGATGCATCAGGAATTCAGGATGGATGCTCAGTTGCTCACCTGAGTACTGCGCCATGAGCAGAACGAAGAGGACCACAGCTCCGGCGACCTTGCAAGCCATTGGGTTTGAGGTTGAAGGATCTACGGTGATTTGGGAAGGGTCGGAAGTGTATGAAGCTCGCGCAGCTGTTGGTGTAAAAGAAAATAGAGCGCAAGCCAAAAGTGGTGGTTTCTCCGTTTGTACAATTGGTGGCGGGAGGATTGTGTTTTTCCTGAGATAATGTGTGCTGTGGCTAATTTGAGAAACCCAAATTCAGGATGCAACGCTACTGGGCAGCTTTCGCATCCCACGATTGCTTGCTATGCCCGGTGCAAACATGCATGCATATGCTGCTGCTATGCACGCTAACTAGCTGAGACTTCCAGATGAGTAGGCATGATACTGAATAATTTTGTTGCCAAACATTTCTGTTAAACTAAATAGTAATTAATTAAACACTTGTTAGGAAAAGACAATATACAGTACTACTTAATCAGTGTTGTATCAATTTTACAAGCTGATATGATCAACGGATAACAGAACAGAGAAGAAGAACAGCAGCTGAGAACAAACAAAGGGAGACTACCTAAGCAAGATGATGGGTTGGATTGAGCCCCCACGAAAGAGCAGCAGTACTACTAGACTAGTAAGTGAAGCACTGGTTTAAAAAACGAACAAGTGAAGTACTGTGTCGATTATGCCTGAGGTGCAAAAGTAATATCCAGGCACCGGCTCTCAGACCTTTTTTATGATTGTACATGCATGCATCGACTAGGAAAACAAATTATATGTTTTTGTATAAAATGCAATCATAAGTAAGTTATACAAAAACAATTGTGTGACTTACATCAATTGGTTTATTCACATTCAACTAAACACTACGTACACCCCCTAAATACATCAAATTACCTCATACCAATCCATAATAATACGGTAGAATGATCTTTCTTGAAAGTATGTAGTATGCGCCCAGCAGGCCGATACGTGCGATTTCCACCTACACCATGGGCCGGCCCATTTACTCCCTTATTACTCTTCTGTTAAAACCCAAAAAATCAACGCCCGAAGTCCGCCATGATTCAAACTCAAGACCGCCAGGCATGACACAAACAACGATAACCAACAGGACACCTTAGTTGTTGTGACTTTTATATTTTTTTTGTCTTCTTTAATAAAGCTAAAAACACTGTGGTTTCCACTGTTTTCGGTTTCATATTACTTTTGGTTTTCATTTTTCCATGTTTTTCCTCTGGTCTTTTCTTCTTCCATTTATCTTTCTTTTTTCATTCTTTTAATTCCTATTTTTTCTTAAAATTGTGAAGTTTCTTTTTACATTCGCGAACATTTTTAAAACTGAGAACTTTTCTTCAATTCATGAACTTTTCTGAAAAACGTGAACATTTTTTTAAATTCACATATATCTTTTTTCAAGACCCTTTCCACTCTGGCACATCTCCTCGCCGCCATCAGAGGATCGGCCGATGAAGCCGCACATGCTCCCATGAAAGTGGCGGCGGGGCGTGTCGTCCCATCCTCGCCCTCTCGGCCCCCACATGGCGGCGACAAGTTCACTAGTGGGGAACCCCGCGTGCATTTCCGTAGACGGTAGACCTTTAGGCTTTCTAGATCCACGCCGGTCTTGGTGGCGCCGCCTATGTTCTCAGCCCAGATGTGTCACAATGGAGTGGGATGCGGCCTCCTCTTGCTGCCCGTGGAGTGTTAACAAGCTAGGTTGTGTGTCGCCGACCGGCTCACTGGTCCGTCATCTCTGATCGGCAGTGAGGGTTGGGAGACACGAGTGCCGGTGAAAACTAGGATGTCCTTGATGGCAGACGACTTTGGTGCAGTTCTTGTCTCGTCCCTCGGGCTGCTTCGGGGAAACCGTAGATCTGGGCCTCCTAGATCGAACGATGGAAAGATTGGATGTCGTTCTACTTTCTCGGGACATTGTTTTCAAGCAGCTACTGGCTAGATGGGTGACTAGGCGCTAGTCTCTGCATGCTTCTCGTGCGGTGACCAATGTGGAGCGATGTCCAATATACAGTATCGATGACGGCGAGTCTTGGCAGCAAGGTGTAGTGGGGTCTCGGCGCTGGATACATTTTAATGGGCGCATGGAGGAGGCTAGTATTGTCTGGTGTCGTGGTGGCGTCGACGGCAGAAGGGTCTGACAAGATTAGTGCATTGATTGCTCCTGAAGATGGTACTATGAAAGAAGGTGGTGATAGATTATTCAGTGTGCGCATGCAGTGTACGAGGGTGTGGTAGACCACTTGGTGATCCCGGCTAGTCGGCGGGCGGCTTGGTGAGGCCACCGAATTTCTTGGTGTGCATGGCACGCGGTCAGGGCACGTCATCAACTTGTACGCAGGGCAGAAATTTTCACCAGGAAGGTGGCTTTGGGTGGAGCTATTCATTTATTTCGTGAGGCCATGTTGAATAAGGCAAT
The DNA here is from genome assembly GCA_902687465.1 of Secale cereale. Lineage (NCBI taxonomy): Eukaryota > Viridiplantae > Streptophyta > Magnoliopsida > Poales > Poaceae > Secale > Secale cereale. The sequence continues at coordinate 295,937,674 of LR738716.1, forward strand.
AAAGATGGCTGCGTGCATCGCTTGATGCTGAGGCCTATGGTAGTCCTCATTTTCGTAAAAAGCTAGCTTATTTTAGCGCTTTCTGCACAGGAGGTCAGACTAGCCGAGGAGTGAGGTCTTTGCCACGAACAACAGGAGTGGGAGCCAAAGAATGAGGTAGTTAGCGTGGACATCCCAACGGGCCACTTTGGGATCGATGGATGTAAACACTTATTGCGCATGCTATAATTTTTGGTTGGGATTACATATGTGTGTAACTATTAAATGTGTACTTAAATTGGTATTAATCTAAGTACATGTCAGAAATGGGGAGTCCAAAACGGGACGGACATTTGTTGACTCTAATTGGATGGCCTTCATCCATATTGTGTTTGTGGACACGTCCGGATGTGCCCACATGCATTTCATGGTGTCCGTTTCGTGAACCACGCTTGAGTTGCCCTTTATCTTCATGGTTACATCTAAACAAATTCTACATGTTAAAATTTCATAGTTGCACTTGCAGTAGTGTATCACAGCCAGTAGATGTAGATAGCGAGTGAAACAAATATTGTGATTTTGGCGACGATCGTGGCCACAACCTAATCGATCGTCGAACCAGGCTTGGACGCCCTTCTCCTGCGCGCATGCATGATCTTACGACAGCGCAACGTACGAATGCCTAGGTTACGCATCATGCACCTGACCTACATAGATGCCACAGCTTTCCTGTTACCTACGTAGATGCTCCTGTTGCTCTCTTTTCTCCGCGGTGACATGCATGTACTTTACCACCATGCATGTGAGTGAGTGAAACCCGGCCGGCCGGCGGCACTACAACATGGCGCACCTCCGCATGTATGCTCATATATATCAAAACTGATTGAAGTGGCTTGCACACGATTATTGCCTTCTGTTTGATTCGATCTCGCCGCAACTTGCAGCTAGCTAGCATAGCTAACGCACTAACCAACTTGCAGCTAGCATAGCAAACATTTTTTTAGAGGAGGAGGATCAACCCCGGCCTGACCCCGGCATGTGCATCTGGGTGATACATGTAACCATTTTATTAATTATTTACCAAAGACCTTATAAAGAAATACAACAATAAGTCTGAAGCCACCATCTAGGCGACAACTGTCGCTACTCCTATCCAGCCGATGAAGGGATGTTGATAGTCCGGGTCTAGTACCATAGACCTCGCAGACAAGTCTAACATCTAAGACCTGAAGCCCCAACCAAGCCACTTGCCGGGTATGGGCACACACCGGTCCGGCGCGCTCTGCCGCCGTCGCCAACTGCCATCACTCCATCTTCAGATCTATACTAACACATCATCCTTGCCCGGTTTAGCTGTCGTCAACGCCACCATGGCGCCCAACGACACCACCACCCTGCGCGCAAACTGCTGAGCACGTCACGGTTACCGCCGGTACACCTCAGCACCATGTCGCCAAGTACCACCAGCCGACACAATTTGAAGTCTCTGGAAGATCGGTCGGGCGTAGCACCTGCCGACCAGGCATGACAAAGCGTAGCACCTGTCAGTCAGGCATGACTTGACATCTCCACCGAAGCTTTGGGATGATGAAGACAGGTAGCCATCCATCTGTTGTCGTTGTTGCATTGAAGTGTACAAAGTGTTAAATATCTGGTATTGCAATTGTGTAGGGATATGTGTGCCCAGCTATATTATTGTAGTATGTTTTCCACATCGATTATGTAGTTGTTAGGGACATGTGTGCCCAGCTATATTATTATGTTTCCCTCATTGATTATGTAGTTGGTAGGGATATGTGTGCCGGGAAATACGCATTGGTTCCTGGTTGTATATGCACCCTATATAGGGTTTTTTTCAAAATATTTTAATAAAAAGTCAAAATAGGTAAGAACTATTTTGATGAAAAACTTACCTTAGTTTTGCACTAGTATATAAATTTTCATGAAAAAAAAAGCCAAAGTTGACTTCACAGCAAAAAAGAGAAAAATTATTTGCTATTATAGGTCACTATTCACACTATTTCAGCCAATTTTTTTTCTTTTTTGAAAAGAAGTCAAAGGGAGATTTTATTTTTGTGGATTTTTTCTCGCGAGTACAATAAAAGGTCAAGTTTATTTCAAAAATAATTTTCAGGAATTTTTGACTTTTTGTTGAATTACTATTTTTTTCCCATATAGGATGTAGATGTCCCCATAGACCACAAATATGCCTCCTATGTGTGCCGAGCTATATATATCATCATTTAGACAAAAAATGATTAACACTTTCGACGTGCTAAAACATGACGCTCTCGCATTTGCGGTGACCACCTTGCTAGTTACTTCATTAGTCAGACTTAAAATATTTGACTTAGGACGAATATAGGATTTCAAGTATATATTTTGGATCGAAGGGTGCAAAGAAGATGCAAAGGCTGTAGCAGTAAAAGAAAAGAGAGCATGTGAGTTGTAGTGTCTCTTTACTGTAGCACCTGCGTGCTGTAGCGTCCTTTCGTAGCAAAGAATAGATTCCTGCACTAATTTCCCAAATGACGCGTCATGTGGACGTGAACAATCATTGCACTCTCCCGAGAAAAAAGAACAGGACATAGATCACTCTCGGCCGCAAACAATCATTGGAGCGCCAGGGCAATTCTAGAACCGGCGCCGGAAGCAGCAGGAGCAGCACACACAAACCCCATGGCTCTCAACTCTCAAGGTCGCCCTTGCCGTGTGTTTGCCTCCGTTTTGCTCCTAGCGCTTGTGGTGCTATCTTCGGTAGCAGGTGAGCCTCCCTGTCCAATTGGCAGCTATTGTTCTTCTTCTGTTTCCGTTTTGCTGTGCGTAAGCGCCAGGAGCATCGGTTTAGCCAGGGAAAGAGATTATTTGTTTGTTGCTCAATTCCTCGAAGAAGCTTGGCCAAAGTCTGCAGTTGATGGTCTGCTGTCTGCTATTGTTGTCTCACAGCCTCACTAGACTTGCATCACAACAGTTGTATCCCTTTAATTTCAGCATGCATCACTCCCATGCTTCCCAACCTCTACGCATTAGTAAAAACTGATAAAAGGCTCGGGCCAACTGACTATATGCAAAGCTTCAAGTGTATCCTCATGGTTCCTAGCCGCCTTTTTTTGTTCCCAGCCACTGTTCTGTTGTTTTAGTTTTGCTGCACAAACTGTGCCAGCAAGTCGGTACTCTGCTTTTCTTTAGTTAGTTGTCTGTTATTGTTGTCTCTGCATGACAATCTAGCTCCTCCATTGCAACCTTTTCATCCCTTTTTAGCATTTCAATCTCTTCTTGCATCCCAAACTTCCTTGGCCACTTCTAAGGCTCCGGACACCTGAAGATCACCAAAGCATGAAACATTTTGTTGTTCCCTTAGACAAGTTGTATTAATCCTAGTTTCTGCATGAACTTCAAGTAGTATAATCACTTGGTCATTATTCTTAGAAAACGGGTAGCTGATTGTTCTCTATGAGTGACACAATTGTTCTTCGTAACATTAGTTCTTATAAAAATAACTACATTAGCTGTTAAGAATGAAACCCCAATATGTTGCTTGATGCACCTTCTTTTGTTAACTGTTACCGTGTGGCACACTGAAGCAAGCTGATGGTCCATCTGTCGATTGTTTAAATTCAGACTCTTTAGTCGAGTTATCCCATGCTTCCCAACCTCTACGCATTAGTAGTCATCGGTGTAAGAATTAAGGAAGTCACTACAGATAAAAGGCTCGGGCCAACTGACTATATGCAAAGCTTCAAGTGTATGTATAGTGGTAGGCAGTAACCAGTAAGTCATTTCGTTTAAGAGCGCGCCCCGAAATGTGTCATGTACTCATGTATAGACTATAGACAATCTACCTGCAACAATAATTCTAGCTAGATACTTTTAACCTAATCGCTTTCAATCAAATAGTGTTTGTGGTGTAGGTCATTTTTTTTCATGTTTTATATATATCTCACAAATAACAAAGTATCTCCGCGCTTATGCAGCTGTAAGGGAACTGAATTGCACTGTGCACAAGGCCAAAGACCCACACTGCAGCGACATCGAGCATGGCATCGATGATGGCATTTGTTCTGGACAGTGCTACTCCTTGGGATACACACTTTCGGTTTGTATGTCTCCGAATGTATCTGTTCCGTGCCTTGCGAGGTCTGTCTGCGAAGCTGCCCCTACCTGCAGCTGCCTCAGCTGTGCACCTGCAACACATGCTCCGGAACCGCATGCTCCTGAACCACATCCTGAATCTAGCGCACCAACACTGGAGCTCCAAGGTGTGCACGTAATCCTGCTGCTGGCGGCCTTCCTTCTTCAGGTATTGGCGTAATAGTCTGTGACTGGCCATGCAGCGTGAGTCCGTTCACGACGTGGCCATATGTAGCATGCTAATGCCCGTCTCTAGTTAGTAGCTTAGGCCACTCGGATCGCTTCATGGGATGGCACGAGAGATGAGACCAAATAATTTTCGCCACAATGTAGATGGTTGAAGAGTGACTGAGCGAGTGGGCTGTGGGATGATGCAGCCGTCAAACTTGGTCTAACCCCCAAGGATATATAACTCGACTTATTTGTAACCGATCAATAAGTAGCAGAACTAAGACCAGAGATAAGCTGCAAGGTTATATGCAGTGCGAACACCATGTGTTCCTTTCATGCACTACTCTTGCTTATTTTACCTGTTGTTTCGTTTTGTTTTGGAAGTAGAACTGTGTTAGACTATGCATTGTAGAGCACGCTCCAGCCAGTGTGCATCGTCAGCAGCGGGTGGGCGTGCGACGTGCTTAGAGCATCTCCAACACTGGCGGTAAATCCCCCACACGCAGGGGAAACCTGTGATTTGGCGTGCGTGGAGCGGTTTCGCACGCTCTAGCAAGCGCGGGAGATTCCAGCACGTGGCAAAAATTCGCGCGCACAAAAAAGCAACTCAGGGCGCCGCAGTTTTGGCGTGCGGTGTCTGGTGCGCTCTATAAAACACATGCGCCCGAGCCGGTTGTTGGCGCAGCCCTAGGCTACCTCTCTCTGGTTCACTCACGGACGGAGGTAAACGAAGGCAAGCTGGACAATATTCTGGCGACCAACGCCCAGGCGCCCAAACGCCTCATTTGTATTCAGTACAAACAAATACCTGTGGCACACACATCGCACTCCAAACACGAGCACACCAGCCTGCTTTGTAGCCGGCAGAGACGCAGCGCCCACGCTTCCATCAGGCATGCATCCACGCCCACGCTCGGCTCTGCAATCGGCCACTTGACCCGATCATGCATACAGCTAACAACCAGCTAACAACCTGATGCAAACTAACTCCTCTAGACTCGGCCAGCACACCGGTCACCGGACGCTCCAACGTCCACTGCTGCTAGCTACGTATATGACCTAGACTCTAGACTACAAAGTGGACACCAACGTGAGTACGGACTCACGCGCCACCGGGGCACACACGCTACACACATACACGTACACTCGCCACGCTTTCGCTCTCCCTCCGCACCCGACGTGCCCAACGACCCCGACCGTACCAGTGCGTCCCGCACGCGCCGCGCGCACCTGACGCACCCGATGAGCCCGACCACACCACACGCCGTGGCTTATTCCAACACCGGTAACCGCACACTCCACCGCCCCACCGCCAAGTCCTTCTCCCCCGCCGGCGACATGCCGCCGCATCGCCAGAGCAGCTCCGCTACCGCGGCGTCCGCGTCCGCCTTTCCGGCATGTGCTACGCAGAGATCCGCTCCGGCGACGTGCGTCTCGGTCTGATGTTCGAGACCGCGCACGAGGCCGCCCACACGTACGACGCGGCGACGTGGCGCCTCTTGAGGCCACCCTCGTAGATGAACTTCGATGACGCGCAGACGTGCCAGCAGGCGCAGGACTTCGCGCCTCCGCTGCGTCTAATAATGGACGAGGATCGCCGCGAATACCGTAGGCGGCAGTGCCGCCTCCTCATCGCCGAGGTAGATGAGCAGGCCCCGACGGAGTGGCGCCAGCGTGACCCGCAGGACGTCGCCAAGGATAACGCCTTCTGGGCGGAGAGAAGGGCAAAGCGGTGTGCGTAACGGCCGGACAGGCGCCGGCGGAAGGCACTAGCAACATCGCAGTGTGACATGGGACATGCGTCGTCCTTTGACGACAACGATTCTCAATGGGATGACGCGTTTATGTTGGCGTCGGACGACACCATTGAGGAGGAGGACGATGACTCGGAGTAGTTTCTAGTTCATTTGCACCGTAGTATCGTTTATTATCTATTTTTATTTGTATGAACTATGCTATTTGTATCGTTGAATTTTATCTATATGTTGTTTCTCAAACTAGCAAAGTGGCCCGCTCGATGCGCGGGCTAGAACTTTAGAAAGATTATTATAATGGGAACGTACTTGATTTGTGTTAAGAAAAGAGACCAAAATGTCAATATAAAATCTCATTGTTTGTAGTTACAATAACAATATTGAACAAATAGTTGACTTAATTTCATAAGGATCCTTTGTAATTTGGTCTTCCCTTTATTAGAATAACTGTTATCATTTTTGTTCCACATGTAACAGTAATGGGGAGGTAAATGCAAATAAAATGAATTTCAATATTGTAATACAACATTATTCGATAACACATTTCATTACACAATATCAAGTGTCCAAAGGTTATCCACCTATTTTTATTGTTTGTGCAGATAATAATCAAAATGATTCGAACTGTTGCAAATACCGAACATACCCAAGTTAATTATTACTTAGGATAGCTGATGCAAGTGAGTACGTCTCTCCGGAACCATGCATAAAAGTATGACTTATTCAACCTCTTTCTAGGCATACAAACAAATCATCTAGAGCTTGATGGGCGCTTCTAACATTACAGGAGGTGTCCATGTAGTACTGCAGGTGAACATGGTCACCGATAGAGGTTATAATACATGGAGCAAAAGATCCAAAATGTACTTCATGTGTATAAAAAATATGTGAATCTAAATGAGTAGATAATAAAACTTGAGTGATGTATGAGCTCTGCGCAGAGAAGGGAAAGATAGTCCTATACTTTTATAACAATATGGTCACACAAGACCAATGTAAGATTAGAAATTTTTAGAAAGGGAGCCCTCCTTCAAAACATGTAAAAACCGGACACTTAGATTTAAGTGTAGTGCTTCCAGTTCATCTTAACAATATATATAGGCTTTTGAATTTTGATTTGACCTCGATGCAACATCTTCTTGAACCATAGGGTACCCACGGCAAGTGTGATTTAGAGATGCAAGGAATAATAGAGCTTCTCCTTCCAAACATATATGGTGATGGTAGTTAGAAGAAAAAGCATCTGTTAGTCAAACTGCGATAACACCACACAATATAGTGCCAAGTGAATACGATAGTCCTCATCGCGAGGAAAGAGCAATAAATATCCCCCGTATTGCTGGATGTAATAGATGTCATGATTTTTTTGCCAACATCAGAAAACTACAAGCCAATTGACAATGGAATCTCCCATGGAATCGTTCTGTTAGCATAGACTGAAACCAGTTCTCTGTTGAGGAATATGACTGAATAATCTTGCGGTTTTTTAATGTATTAGCTCATAATCACAATATCCGAAATATGACCAGTAAAGTAGGAGCTACCAAGGATCTCAGGAATTGTCATTCACAAACTTCTCAAAAGAATTATAAGCATAAGAAAGACTACACTCTTGAGCATCCCTTGGTCCCCACTTTGTAGAAATTTTGTGAGCTCATTCCAGGTTAGAACCACAACCAAGGCTAGGGTACTGCCCATAATTCAGGCCGATTTCTCCAACTGTGCAATTAGTGAAGAAGCTCCTTGGTGCTAGTATGTGTGACAATTTGTCTGTCCAAATAATGTGTATCAAAAATATTCCCAACTCCCAATTATTTACTCGGTGCTAGACTGAACAAAGTTGTGCAATTATACGATGTAAATGTTTGCGACATTATTCAGGTAAGAAACTACTATCTAAGCCTATTTTCTTACGATTCGGTGAAAAAAAATCAAAAATTAGAATTGATGGTTATCTCGAAACGTATACATTATAAATTTTAACATAATACATCCAATAAACTAAATGTTTGACCACTCCCAATTTAACTGAACTGGTATGATCTTAACACCTAGATGAGCTACTGGAGGTCCATAGAATAACATGACACCTAAGAAAACATAACCACTTGGCTTAGTGAACATCTAAAACTAAAGTATACTCATAATGACTTGTGGTGTTGATAAATATGTGATCATTGTAGTTGTACTCCGCCAAAGGACATGGGAGTTGTTATGTGGTTGTACTTGAACTTCGTACGGTGTGTGGACAAGTAAATGTGCAACTATAATTCCATTTCTAGAAGCTAAATCTGAAGAAGGTACATAGGTGAGAATGATTAACCAACCAAGATTCAGGCACGAACCGTTATGTGATGTATTAATTGGAGATATAGCAATGCAATATTTTATCAATGAACTGACACTCAGCTATAGCTTCCTGGTCAAAGATTATGATATTTCATTGATTTTTTTTTTGAAATACACGTTCATCATAGAAGTAATAATACGACTGATATGTTATTAGAAAAAAGGGGAATTAGATGCATAACATCACCATGCCTAATGCCATATCAGATGCGTATACTGGAATGTTGATTCAAATCCACCATTTTCAACTAATCGAACGTGTTCAACCGGCAATAGATTTTTTCTAAGTCGGTACATATGTTGTAATGAATAATAGCGCTATGTCATGATTTATCACCACATTAAATTAAATCTACCTGAAATATTGAGCATGTGCAGCTCATAACTGAATTTCTCTTCTGCATATAATTGCATCTATAATCAGCAAACCACCAGAAAGCCTCGGTTGCTCATATGATTCAACAAAACTATGCAAAGTGCCAAATAATTAAGATGTTCATTTTAGATAAATGTACCTGGAGCTTGAGGTGCATCGGTGGCACTACCGGAGAGCTCGGCGAGGAAATCCACAGGCTCATTTCTATTCTGTGTGATCTCTTTTTTTCCTTCCGAATCCACCAATCCTGGGCCATCGTTTGCTGCTGAATCCATTGATCTGTTCTCCCAATGTCTGGTGCTTCCTCGAGTTACACGGCATATTTTGTATGTTGATTTGTGTCTAGAATTAGCTGTTTCCAGCAAACATCATAAGGATTTTTCCCACTCCAACTCCACCTCAAACATTCTACTAAATCAAAATTTACAATAAGATGAAATTCTCTGCAACTGTAATATTAGTACATACAAATCATACTGGTAAATTCTCTGATGACGCACCTAATATGCCCTAGCCATGCATGATATCGATCATGTTGATGGATGATATATCCCTAGTAATTTGGCAGAGCCCCTGCTTGCTTCTTAAAAAAAAGTACTAAAATTAATGCATTGCTATTTACAATATTTTTTTGAAGGATTTTAATCTAGTATCCTCTAAGACGTGATGGGGTGTAAGAAAAGAATGTACTGTTTCAGCACCGATTATTTTACCTTCAGGACGTTTTTAGCACCCTCTAATTAGATTGTTATTGGTGTCATTGAAGTTTACCTTGCTTTGCTATTAGCAAGAGCTGGGCATTGTATTTACAAAACCAAACACTGACCCGACACGCTGCAGCTGGGCGATGAGATCCGGGAAGCTAATCTTATTTTTACCTTAGAGAATAATTAGACAACCTTGGTCTTCACTCCTTTGCATCTCCACACCTCCCACCAACAGAGTTCTGGCAGAATATAATTCGTCTTTCAATGGCTGTATCTTCTCAATATCTTTGCTGCGCACCAATAGCAAGAATTGTACTAATCTGCCGAGATTAACTGCATGAAAGTACGTTGATGAACACCCGATGCGCACTATATGATTCAAAGGATGGAGCTGGCCTCAACACGCATGGACGTACACAGCAGGGAACAAAACTGATTTATTCCCTGTGTGCAAAGGCTGGCCACGCTATCTAATTGAATCAAGGCCAGCCAGAAACCCACGTCTACGTGAAACATAGCACTCTCTAGTGGATGAAATCTTACCGCTGATATTATGTATAGGTACACAGCTTTCTTCTGCCCATTAATTGCTTCGGTCTTCGGGCTAAATGTGCAGGCGACAGATGAAGCTAGCCGTGAATATGTAGTATATGTGGGCAGGTAGACTCTTAACTAATTGATTCACGGCTGGCAGGAAACTCACGGCCACAAATTAATCTCAAGGTTAACAAAATAGATAAAGCTAGCCGGTAGCTAGTTGATTCATGGCCTACCGGCCAGTTCCGCTGTGACCAAGTAACTATTCTCAACGGGGCTAAAAAAGTGAAGGAGCAAGGAATTGAAGGAGAAAAAAAAGAGATTAATCGAGAGCAAGAGCTCGTTGGTCATTCTTTGAGATTAACAGCCAATTAAGCGGTTGTGGGATCTACAAACGTAGCATCTCTGTGATCACCTACCCAATCTTCATGAAGCATCTTGGTCCAGTATCTAATCTGCTCCATGCTATGGCGATAGATCAGGGGCATACCTGGGTGGATCAAGGGGGCCAAGGTTGAAGTAGACCGTTGGTTCACAACATCGACCTTCTGCAAAGGGATCATGGCCGTTGTTGATGCCTATGCAGAAGATGTTGAGGCCGCCGACAGATGAGACAATACATGCCTTCAAAATTCAAATTGGATGGCACGGCTGTGGTGATAGGATCAACCGTCTCCAATCGGATCATGGACGGGCGTTGAGGCCAATGGAGAAGGTGTAGTGGTCACCGGCAGATGATGATACACGACCTATCCAATCGGATCATAGACGTGTGTTGACTGTTGAGGCCAATGAAGATGCATGAGGGGCTATGGGATCGACTTAACATATACGTGGATCTTGGGTTGTTTTACGGCTTATGATTAGGGTTCCGTAAATGCTTGGTTCTAATTTTCAGGATGCGTGAGGGGCCATGGGATCTAGGGTATTTTGATGGTGCGTGAGGCATGAGGGTCCATGGGATCTGGCCGATTGGATGGCTTTGATTTAATGTTTAACTAAAACTGAGTACCACGCTGTGGCAACCAACATCCACGCACGGTCTACCTTGATGATGAGTACCACGCTGTGGTGCTGGACGACATGACGATCAGTAGTACTGCGCCAAGCTTAAGACCTTCGTTGATTAGCTCCAGTAATGCGCCAGTCTGTCCTGAAGACCAGCCAGGTGTTGCATATCTTTTGTGCGCTCGGTCGCCACAATCAAGGTTTTGGTTACCGAATGAGGCAATTTTACCGAGGGGCGCGGATAAACGTGGTTACCACGGTTACCGGAAAATACCGAGAATATTTCGAACGAATTTTATAGTTGAATTTTGAATTCAAATAAATGAATGAACGAACATTCGAACCAGAGACCTGTCAAAACAGGAACTAGGTTCCTACAAACACGTCAGAATCAACTCTCATGGCATTAATTAGATCCTACGCACTTTACTACAAATGGAGCGTTTAAATTTCAAATAAAAAATAAAAAAATGGTATTATTTGCTTGGTATGAGGATTTATCGAGGGGCACGGAAATATGCGGTAACCATGTGAAATTTTGAAATTTCGACCGGTAACCAAAACCTTGGCCACAATACGTTGCCGCTATCCCGCACATCACATTGCATATGCTGCTCCCCTCCTTCCTGCGGGCCAGGTCCTTCCTGCTGCTCGAGGAATACCATGTGGAACAGTTGGCGCGTCCGGGCGCGCATGCGCTCGTCGCCGCCCGCGACACCCGTGCGCAAGCTAACCCGCCTACCATCTCCGATAGAGGCTCTCATCGTGGCACCTCATGCCTGCTCAATCATTTTGGAGGTAGAGCACTGCCAAGGCCATATCGTGGTTAGCTCACATACCCCTTATTTAAGCCTGTCAACCATTTTCCTGTCCCAACTAACCACTGTGTTTCTTTCTTAGGACCACCCCCAAGGATGCAGAGTTACTCAACTCACCAATCCAGAACTACTCTCAGATGCAGCACACATTTTCCTTTGACCTGGCTACATTGTTTGCAGTAGTGGAGATACGATGGGGATGCTTTCACATGTTGGCCTTGCTTCAACGGGGAGGGAGGCTTGACTGCCCGGGCTCTTTTTACCATGGTGTCTGGACCATAGTTGCCAGGTTCCCGGGTCGATGAGGTCGAGGGACGGGAACGAGGGTCGAGGATCGCTGATGACCGATTATAGGGAACGATTGGGGTATACATCTTTCGACCGAACCGATCGATAGGTGGAACGTGAACCCAACAATTTGGGAACGATGACCCCGGAACGATTAGGGGGGTCGAGAAACGTGACCTCCTTAATTTGGTAAGGATGCCCTTTCCACACATTATTTTACAAACTCAAATTATCCTCTTTTTTTTAGAAACAAAATCAAATTATCCTTTTTTCAGAGAATATATAGGAACTACATTTCTTTTCGCAGCACATTTTTTGGAAGATGGCATGAAAGGAAGGGAAAGTGTGACAATATCCCGCATGTTTTCGCGGCAGAAATTTATCTACTCCACACACTTTTCCCATACATACGATTACCAAACACCAATCAAGATCCCGGATGGGCATCCATGCGGCACATACCAGAGCAGCGGGAATCCGGCCACAACGTCCGCATACGCACGTCCACACCAGCCACCGGCGCCGCCGGGCACCGCGTCCGCACGTCCACACCAGCCGCCGGCAACGCCGGGCACCACATCAGCAGACAGCAGCCCGCACGTCCACACCAGCCGCATGTACGCATCTATCAACAGCGCTTGAACCTACCAGAGATGTCGTTTTGGTCGACGGTGGAAGGCCGATGCCATGGATTCCAGGTATGTCTCAACACTATCCAGTTGGCCTTCCGTTCCTTCGAGTAATTGGGGTCGCTGAATCGGAGCTACAAACCTACGATTCCGGGGTCGCGTTCCTGTCACCGAATCGCATCGTTCCCTATGTCGACCCCGATCCTCGATCCGGGTCGATGTTCCCGGTACAAGGGACGTGGCACCGTTCCCCGTTCCCGGCAACTATGGTCTGGACGGCTATATTATCTGCAGTTGTGGAGATACAACGGATTCCTTCGTGTGTTGGCCCCAGTCCGATAGTGATGGTGCCTTTCCTACCCGGGATCTTGTCTTCATGGGGCCTGGCCTGCTAGATTCGTTTAGCAGTGGAAATATGGCGGTGAAATCCATGAAGATCGGTATTCATCCCATCGGACGCCATCTGTCAGCGATGCTAACCAACAGGAGGACAACCCTGAAGATTCACTGCGGGAGTCAAGCTCTGAAGATCAACACCCAGCGACAACAGGTTCAGATACTGTTCCTAATCCGGCAATGGACGAGGTAGCTGTGAAGCCCAAGACTCCGAGTGGGCCTGCGGCGTGGCCCACTCGAATCATGACGAAGCCCAGGTGGAACGACGGCCCAGAGTGGACTAGGTAGTTTAAATACGAACCTGTAACATTCGGTTGTACTGGCTAGGATTTGGACGGCGGCTCCGGCCGAACTGTAATGAACTGTGGCTGTGAGGGAGGTTGGGAGGAAATACACGCCACCGAATCCCCCTTTGTCCATGAACCCTAGCTTCCTCCTCTAGATCGACTCGGGTGCTTACACTTGGTATCAGATTCGGCGGTCCTGGCGCTTCCCCAACACCATCACGAGATGCGGTGGCGAGATCGGCGGCGAGCGGCGGTGATGAAACAGCTGTCGGAGGATGGGCGCGGCGTCTATGAGCTCCTCCGAGCGGATCTCGTGGTCGACCTCGACAAGCGTTTCCGGGAACAAGGTGCGGATCTCCTCAAGGCCATGGAGAAGCTGATCTCGATGAATACCACGACTCTCGACGGCTTGCTCTCCTCGCGGGTGGACGGAGTCTGCGACGAGCTGTTGATGGAGCTGGAGCAGATAAGGGGTGACCAGTCGAAGGGGAGTCCTTCGCGACAGGAGGATCCATCGCCGTCGCGCCTGGCTGGGAATGGTTGTTCGAAATATGCCCTAGAGGCAATAATAAATTGGTTATTATTATTATATTTCCTTGTTCATGATAATTGTCTATTGTTCTTGCTTTAATTGTATTATCCGGAAACAGTGATACATGTGTGAATATATAGACCACAACGTGTCCCTAGTAAGCCTCTAGTTGACTAGCTCGTTGATCAATAGATGGTTACAGTTTCCTGACGATGGACATTGGATGTCATTGATAACGGGATCACATCATTAGGAGAATGATGTGATGGACAAGACCCAATCCGAAGCCTAGCACTAGATCATGTAGTTCGTTTGCTAAAGCTTTTCCAATGTCAAGTAACTTTTTCTTAGACCATGAGATTGTGCAACTCCCGGATACTGTAGGAATGCTTTGGGTGTACCAAACGTCACAACGTAACTGGGTGGCTATAAAGGTGCACTACGGATATCTCCGAAAGTGTCTGTTGGGTTGGCACGAATCGAGACTAGGATTTGTCATTCCATGTGACGGAGAGGTACCTCTGGGCCCACTCGGTAGGACATCACCATAATGAGCTCAATGTGATATAAGAGTTGTTCACGGGATGATGTGTTACGGGAATGAGTAAAGAGACTTGCCGGTAACGAGATTGAACAAGGTATCGGTATACCGACGATCGAATCTCGGGCAAGTATCGTACCGATGGACAAAGGGAATTGCTTACGGGGTTGATTGAATCGTCGACATCGTGGTTCATCTGATGAGATCATGGAGGAGCATGTGGGAGCCAACATGGGTATCTAGATCCCGCTGTTGGTTATTGACCGGAGAGTCGTCTCGGTCATGTCTGCGTGTCTCCCGAACCCGTAGGTTCTACACACTTAAGGTTCAGTGACGCTAGGGTTGTAGAGATATTAGTATGCGGTAACCCGAAAGTTGTTCGGAGTCCCGGATGAGATCCCGAACGTCACAAGGAGTTCCGGAATGGTCCGGAAGTAAAGATTCGTATATAGGAAGTCCACTTTCGGCCACCGGGAAAGTTTCGGGGATCACCGGTATTGTACCGGGACCACCGGAAGGGTCCCGGAGGTCCACTGGATGGGGCCACCTATCCCGGAGGGCCCCATGGGCTGAAGTGGGAAGGGAACCAGCCCCTGGTGGGCTGGTGCGCCCCCCATGGGCCTCCCCCTGCGCCTAGGGTTGGAAACCCTGGGGGTGGGGCGCGCCCCACCAAACCTGGGGGGCAAGTCCCCCCCTTGGCCGCCCCTCCCTTGAGATTGGATCTCTAGGGGCCAGCGCCCTCCCAGGGCCCCTATATAAAGAGGGGGGAGGGAGGGCTGCACACCCAAGTCCCTGGCGCCTCCCTCTCCCTCTCGTTGAGCTTGGCGAAGCCCTGCCGAGATCCCCGCTGCTTCCACCACCACGCCGTCGTGCTGCTGGATCTCCATCAACCTCTCCTCCCCCCTTGCTAGATCAAGAAGGAGGAGACTTCTCTCCCAACCGTATGTGTGTTGAACGCGGAGGTGCCGTCCGTTCGGCCCTCGGTCATCGGTGATTTGGATCACGACGAGTACGACTCCATCAACCCCGTTCTCTTGAACGCTTCCGCTCGCGATCTACAAGGGTACGTAGATGCACTCCCCTCTCCCTCGTTGCTAGATGACTCCATAGATTGATCTTGGTGATGCGTAGAAAATTTTAAAATTCTGCTACGTTCCCCAACAGTGGCATCATGAGCTGAGTCTATGCGTAGTATATCTTGCACGAGTAGAACACAAAGTAGTTGTGGGCGTCGATTTGTCAATTCTCTTGCCGTTACTAGTCTTATCTTGACTCGGCGGCATCGTGGGATGAAGCGGCCCGGACCGACCTTACACGTACGCTTACGTGAGACAGGTTCCACCGACTGACATGCACTAGTTGCATAAGGTGGCTAGCGGGCATTTGTCTCTCCCACTTTAGTCGGATCAGATTCGATGAAAAGGGTCCTTATGAAGGGTAAATAGAAATTGGCATATCACGTTGTGGTTTTGGCGTAGGTAAGAAACGTTCTTGCTAATAACCTATAGCAGCCACGTAAAAACTTGCAACAACAATTAGAGGACGTCTAACTTGTTCTTGCAGCATGTGTCGTGTGATGTGATATGGCCAAAAGGATGTGATGAATGATATATATGTGATGTATGAGATTGATCATGTTCTTGTAATAGGAATCATGACTTGCATGTCGATGAGTATGACAACCGGCAGGAGCCATA
>LR738716.1:296054231-296086342 GCA_902687465.1 Secale cereale
CCCCCCCCCCGAGCATTCCGATATCGCCCATTCTAATTTCTCCTGCTTGCATTAGAATTTGCTACTGTTACTGTTTTTCCTATTTCTGCTGAATAGCCTGTTTATTGTAGCCTACTGTTGATACCTGCCTGCTATCCTATACTATTTAGAATAGGATGGGTAGAGCCTTATCAGAGACCCACTTGTCCCGACTGCCCCGCTGGAGTATCAGAAGACCCGATCAACAGGATCGAAGACCAGACCCCGGCACCGCACCTCACTTCCCCTTCGTTGCTCAACACTACTGGGTTACTATCGAGTGCCGAAGGTGATACCTCGTCAGCACTTCTGATGATAACCTTGTAGGTTAGTTAATCGGTCGTGATAAGCGAGGGTGATTCCTCCTACACCACCCCCCGATAACGACGAAGTCGTGCAACACCTCAAGTGTGGACCTCGAGGGTGATTCCTCTGCGCAATTAAAGTCAAAGCTCTTTCCCCTCAGTCTCATTCTCTCACACTCTCTCACTCCCCATCGCTCCCTCTCCCGCGGTGCTGGACGGCGTGGCTCCTCCATATGATCGATGGAGCAACGAGGTCGGTGCGAGCATCCGGAGGCAACGCCCCTCCGCCACCCGCCACGCACCACCACGAGGTGACGACAACACCGGACCTTCCTGTCGTTGTCCCCGTTCTCCACCGAGAGGTGAGGAGCAAGCGCGACGCCGACGCCGACGCCGACTCGACCTCAGCCTCGCGCTCCACCCGCCATCCATCCCCGCCGCCACCCTTCTTCGCGATGACTATGAGGAGATCTCGGAGGCGGGATACGGCGTCGGCAAGCGGGCCAGCCAGCTCCCGCTTGGGGAGGCGGCGTCAGCCGTCCTCGCGGCCTCGCTCGCACTCCTGCCTCCACTGGCGCCATTCCCTGAATGACACACCGAGGAGGAGGTGGCGGCGATGCTCGCGGCCGTGCTTGCACGCTCCATGGTGGAGTTCGCGCCGCCGGTCCGAGAACCGGCACTGGACACGGCCGGCTTCGTGTATGCCTGCTCTGATGCGGAGGAGGCGGCCATGCTCGAAGAGGGCTTTGACCAGTCCGTGCTCGAGGCGGCCGCAGATGGCCACGCGCAAGCCATAGATGACGTGGCCCTAGCTGCCGGTCATGCGACCTCCGTTGCCGACCAGGCCGGCCATGCGCTCTAGGTGCGCACACGGCCCCGCGTGACCGGCTGGCGAGTGAGGAGGTTATCAAATTTACGGGGATATACTTAATAATTATGACAGTTCTTTTGCCACATTTGATGTGTAAAACAAGTGGCGTCCCACCACAGACCAAACGCCACTAAAATTGTTCGGGTTATGTGTGGCACCGGCAAATGTATCAGCGGCGTGCCGAGGAAGCCGCATGCAAAAGAAATTTAGCATAGAACCAAGGACGTGCCTTCCCAACACCAACACCACTAGTATAGTTATAGCAGTGGCGGTCTAGTTACTGCACACGCCCCTGGTATTTTTCTGAACTACCAGTGGCGTGCGTTTTTGGGAACGCGTCACTAATTATCTACACCTGTAAGATATTATAACACAACACACAGCACAACAGAAAAATTCAAATCCTATCCACCCAGTGCCCTCCTTTCCTTTCCGTACCCACCCGATCCTCGCCGCCCCATAAGCAGCCACGTCCTCGAAGCAAACACGCCACCTCCATCCCCACCGGTGCCATTTCCGCCCCGATCCCCAATTCGGAACGCCGCTGGGAAATCGCCCCACCTTCGTCGCATGCCGCGCGCCCCAATTCCTCCATTCGTACCTTCTCCTCTATGCTTTACCCTTCCTCACTGCCGCTTCTTGCCATCACGAACCGCTTTCCTGGCATCCACCCTCCCTCGCGCCGGGTGGCCATCATCCCTCCACCCTGCGCACCTACGCTCAGCACCCCGCGCAGACACCTACCCAGCACAGCCACTCGTCGTGTCATGTACGACCCCCGACCTGGCCCCATGCTGCGAAGTCACCCACCCCAACCCAAGCAGCTACACGCACTTGCCGCGCACCTGCCAGCTACCAGCCATGCCCTGCGCGGCCCACCAGTCACCCACCCAGTGCAGCTTGTCCACTGGGCATGGCCTTAAGAATGAGACGAAGACGGACCCATGCGCTCTCGCGTAGCGTGGTCGTTCTCTAAGGGGAATGAGGCAAAGACGGCACCTAGGGAGGAAGCACCTGGAGAGAGCAGTGGAGCAAGGAGACGCTGGCGCCCAACCCGTAACGCCACAGACGGGTCGATCTGCAAGATCCCAGCCTGACCTACTGCCTCCGTCAATTTACAGACATGCTGAGGCTACCAGACTGCAATGCAACGCGTTGAGCTCCTGGTCTCATAATCTCCACAGCTCTCGACATGATGAACTGATAATTCATTTACTTTTTCCATGTGTTACTGTGATTTAGTTTCTGTTCTGGGGGTTGAGTCGTCAAGCTTATCATCCTTCTTGCCTTGAGGCTAACAGCATAGCCAGATTGTGTTTTTGACCCATCAACGACAACATGTTCGGTTTTAATTTTGCCTCTAAAGAAATATATAAAACCATATATGCAAAGATCCGTCTCTTCCAAAAATTCCGCAGCCGGATGTAATGGTACGCAGAGGGGTGCAGATCTTGGTGTTCTCTTCGGAGATTATATAGGCAAGTCATCACCGACGACCCGTCAGTGGTGACTGGACCAACCATGACCAAATAATGGGCCAAGTCACCACCAATGGTCCAGGGAGAGGCCCGTCGGTACAGATCACTGAACCGGTGATGGGTCGCTCAAGCGACCCGTCATAGGTGACTTGCCGTCAGCGGTGTGCCACCCGAGGGTGGCCGCTCCAGTCACCGCTGATGGGTCGGCAAATGGCCCGTCAGTGGTTACTATTCACAGCAGTCGTCTATGAGTTACTGCTGACAGGCCGACAATATCCCGTCAACGGACCGACTGCTGTGACGCTTTTTGTAGTAGTGGTATTACTAGTTGGATATGAATACAAATATGGTTTAAACACTATTCGACCATATTTGGTAAAATTTGGATATTTTTCGGATATTATCGAGATAGCTTTGTTCTAAGTTTGAGTAAATGAAAGAAATGCAAATGTGTCAGAAAATTCCAAAAGTTTCAAAGTCATATTAATTATGAGAAAGCCAAATAAAATACTTGTCACTTGTACTAGAGTAAAAAATAACTAAAAATGGTCTGAATAAAAAAAATCTTATTACCTTATTTAGTGGAAACAAAATATTTTTTTCAATTGTTTTTTTCATAATCTTGACTCATGTAAATAGCTATGTGATGTTAGTTTTGCGGTATGCAGGGGCGGATCCTTGTGGGGACCAAACCGGGCCATGGCTCGCCCTTTTCTTTGCATTTTCTTTGAGGATTTGGTCTGAATTCGGCCTAATAATAAAAGATGGCCCACTAAGCAAGCTGCTGGCCCGCCCTTGGCCCGTTCTTGATTTTGTTTCACGCTCCGCCACTGGCGGTATGTACATATTATCATCCATGTAGGTATGGTTCGAATGGTACCCAGCCATATCTGCTCCTAGCGATTACACCCCTTCATACAGTCCATATATTTTGATTTAGTTACATATGCCCTTAAACGCGCGTGCACACAGTGGAAAGAATTTATACGTCACCGATAGCACTAGCAAGGTCCATAACACGTACTAGCTAGTATACCAAGAGTGAGAAATCGAAGGGAAAATCCGTTAATCATATATATATATATATATATATATATATATATATATATATATATATATATATATATATATATATATATATATATATATATATATAAACTCCTAGAATGGCTAGCTTGACTGAAACATAGACCTGGACTTTCTTACCATGAGACTAGATGATGTCCACAGTCCACTACGTACTTAATTTGTAATGGTCCATCCATATGCAGTAGGATCGATGGTGATGACATGACACAGTAACTGATTCCGCAGGGAACTGGTGATGGCATAAAATGGATGGGTGCGCCTACGTACACAGCGATGGAGATGGATTGTGTTTTGTAGACCTGGCTTGAGAGAGATGTACCCAGCAGCTGCAGTGTAAGTGCTGCGGACAGATCTGCCGGCCAAGCATATACGGTCGGTGGCACGAAATAAGGAAACGCCATGATTGTCTCAAGTCTGTGATTTCAGCTGCACCAGGCCGGCGTGTAGTCTTGGGTGTTCACTTTGAGTGTGGTTTCAGCTGCACGACGCGTACGTGTAGTCTTGGGTGTTCAGACTATGAGTCTGTTTCAGTTGCACATGGAACTTGATTAGGCCGTCTTTAATTCACAAGGGAGCAACTGCCCTCGTCTACTAGATGAGATGTACAACTAGTGGTTTGTGTGGTCTTGATATTGAGATCTCTCGGGGGTGTTTAGTCCATCTCTTCATATAGGGTTGGAGCATCACCGTGGCAGGTACAAACTCCTCCGCAGGTGCGTCTCCTGTTTCAAAAGTCGCAGTGATATTTTCCCTTATCTTTGTAGAGTCTGGATAGCTGCAGATATTTTTGCTTTTTTTGTTGTCACCTTATAAACAACTAGACCCCACCACTCAAAACAATGAACAGTGATGACTGATAAGGTGGGCTTATCACAGCGGAGAGATTTGAAAATTTAACTGGTTAAAAGCTTAATTCCATTTTAAAAAATGACGGCTAAAATTGCGAGCGGCTAAACTCGACTCAAGCATATAGACATACTATTAGCCGTTGAGGTGCCATTATCCCCAAAGGCCCCGCGGGAAGACATGGCTTGTGAATGTACAACATCATGGTACCTACAACCATCATGGCTTGTGAATGTCCGCATCATGGTACAACATCATGGTTCTATTTTTCTTTCGGGCAAAGAGAATATATTAAATAGGGATTTGGATTACTATCAGTGTTCATGGCTTCAGAGCACTTTGGTTGATTTGTCTGCCTGGGTCGCAAGCGCGTACCTACATCAGCCCGTCACTGTTAGTGTTATGTCCCAGCTGGCACAGACCATGTCACATCGAACCTGGAGTATATGGCACACAATTTGGGTGTAGTCTTACTAACATTAACTCCTGCCTATCCTGAATGAAGCCGATTGGTGTGACATGCAATCATATTATTAAGGCCACTTTAGCACTTGCTACTACTAGTGCACATGGCCCATGATAACAGCGACCCTCATCTGGTACCAGTGGCGGAGCCAGAAACTCAATATAGAGGGGGCCAAACATGTTATATAATGTTAGACGGGGCCAAATCATCTAAATCTTGCTAATTTTGTTTGACAAATGGAGGATTAGGAGGACATATAGCTGTATTTGTGAGAGCAGAAGCGGGGCAAGGCCCCTGCCAGCACCCCCCTGCCTCCGCCACTATCTGGTACGCCAATACATTGTTTTCCTAGAATCCAACACAATTGGCTCTACTTTGTATAATTACTCTGGCCTAACTCCCCAAGTTTCTTTGGCTCAAATTTGATTGCTTCTATGTGGGCCACAAGAGAAGGCATCGATACCAACTGATCGATGGGGATAGCTGGAATCCGTGCAGCAAATTAAGGATGGGACATTGATTTTTTTATGAAAAACCAGCCGGTACATGAAGGAGATCTTTACTATAGTAAAAGAGCATTTTATAGAAGTAGAGAAATTATAATGTGTCGATAGCTCCGTGCGGCTTATAAGAGGTACAAATCAGGTATAGTTTTTTGCACCGAATGGTAGGAGCTCTACATTAGATTATAAGGAAGGGGGATTCAAATACAAATTTGTAACAACCCCAGCCCCTAATGCCCTGTTATGCTAATTAATGTGCCATGTCATCATGATCATCCCCATAAAATTGCGTTTAGGAATTAATCTAACATTCAAATTCAAAATTCAAATAGCAAGTGAAATTTGAAAATCCACAAACTTGCAAGCAAAATAGTTCATCATTTTGTAAATAATCCATAGGTAATTTTAGTTCAGGAAAACAACATCACTTGTTTGCTTATTTGGAAACTATCACCCAAAAACAGTGATTAAAACAGCCCATTAACTCCTTTTTCAATTAAGCAAAATTCAAATGGATTCATCTTGCCTCCAAACTTTTTGTGGCAGTACCTAATAATGCCGATAGCTCTGTGCGGCTTATTGTGTTAGTAAAAGAGTATTTTATAGAAGTAGAGAAATTATAATGTGTCGATAGCTCCGTGCGGCTTATAAGAGGTACAAATCAGATATATATTTTTGCACCGAATGGTAGGAGCTCTACATTAGATTATAAGGAAGGGGGATTCAAATACAAATGCCCTCAGAATCCTGAAAGATCCCAAGCAATGGACGAAGCGAGAATAAAAACAACACAATAAAAAACAAAAGCAAGTCACCATGCAGGGCCACCTCCGAGGACAACATTGCACGGCGCCGTGGCACAAACCCCAAAAGAAGCCGAACAACCAAAACCGATGCACACATTTAACAAGCGCTCCACGACAGCTCAACATGCCACACTTCATCATTTTTTTTTAGAACGAAGACGCTAGGGGCGTCCGGCTTTAAATTAATAAAGCCCATAGCTAACAGGCAGAGTATCAAACCGACGAACATTACACCCAAAAGCCAAACGGCACGGCCTTGTGAGAAACGAAAGTCTAGAATAGGGTCTGAAACCGGGGAACGAGCTGAATACAAGGCCGGAGCCCATGAACATAAGCACGCAGGCTCGCAAGACAAAAGGATGCCCCACCGTTAGGTGGACATCACCGGCTCCCTAGCCGCCACCCACATTTGATGCACCCGAACTTGCGCCAGCTTCATGAGTTCAGCGTCCTTCTGTCTCGCCAACGGACTCCATTGCTGCAATAGGATAGAGCATTTGTATATAATGTTAGCCGGGTGCGATGGGAACGATCCTTCAATGGTAAACTTGTTGCGAGTTAGCCAAAGGGACCACAGCATCGCTCCAATACTAGTCCATAGCACCCGTCTGGGCTGACCCTGAACCGAGTGTAGGAGGTTCACTAGTTCGGATGAGGATTTAGGGTCCCAGGCTACCCCTGCAGCCTCCCGAACGATACTCCACGCAAACCTAGCGAGGGGGCAGAGGAAGAAAGCGTGGTTCGCGTTCTCCGGGTTTCCGCACAGCGCACACCTACCCGTGGCTGGGCCATTCCGTTTAGCAATGTTTACGGAAGTGGGTAAGCGATCCCGAAACAATTGCCAAAGGAAAACTTTGATCTTAAGCGGAGCACGTGCCTGCCACAATCCTTTCACCTCTCACTGTACCGACCCCTGGCACAGTTTGTGGTATAAGGATTTAATTGTAAACCTCCCGGAGGCGTTGAGGTGCCATGTTACCCTATCTGACGTGTCGGTGAGCGTCACCGAGGACAGCAAAACGAGCAAGGCGTCCCACCTTGCTGTTTCCTACACATTAAGGTTACGATAGAACGCCACGGCATGGGGAGCGGCCATAGCCTCGGCCACCTTTTGATTAGGGTGCACCGCTAGGGCGTAAAGATCTGGGAATTCTTCCCAAAGTGGTCGGACGCCCACCCAGTAGTCTACCCAAAATCTGGTAGAGCGGCCATTACCAATATTAAACTTGGCTCCTTGATCAAAGGCTGGTCTGATGGCCTGCAAGTCCTGCCAAAAAGGGGAGCTCCTTACTTCCCCTTCAAAATAATTCCCATTTGGGAAGTACTTGGCACGGAGGATGTCAGCCCATAAGCCCGTCGCCCCTTGCGATAGCTTCCAGATCCATTTACACATTAGCGCGATATTCTGAAACCTTGTGTTAATGATGCCCAATCCTCCCAAGGATTTAGGCCTGCAAACCGCTGCCCATTTGACCAAGTGGTATTTGCGTTTTAGGCCCGTCCCTTCCCAGAAGAAACGAGAACGTGGCGTGTCCAGCTTGACATGAACCCCTTCTGCCAGCAGGAACAAGCCCATAGCAAACATGGGCAGCGAGGAAAGGCTTGAGTTAGTGAGGACAAGTCTAGCCGCGGAGGACATGAACTTGCCACGCCAAGGGCTCACTTTCTTTCCTGCTTTCCCAGTTAACGGAGCCCACTTGTCTATCGTCACTCTACGTGGCGCTAGAGGTAAGCCTAAGTACGTAAAGGGGAACTTCCCCACTTTACAGTTGAGGAGGTCTGCGATGCGCTGTCCCTCCTCGTTATCTATCCCCATAGACAACATTTCGCACTTGTGAAAGTTGATTTTCAACCCAGACATAAGCTCACAGCTCAAAAGCAAAGCTTTCACCGTGGCAATACTATGAGCATCCGGTTGAAACAGCAGCATTGTATCGTCTGCGTACTGCAAGTGCGAGATCCCCCCGGGATGAGATGGCCGACCACTCCCTTAATATGGCCCGCCATGGTCGCCTTCCGGAGCATAGCAGCTAAAGCGTCGACCACGAAGTTGAACAGGAGCGGAGACATGGGATCGCCCTGCCGCAGTCCCCGCCTGTTCCGGAAGAAGCTCCCTAGCTCCCCGTTCACCGAGATCGCCGTCTGGCCTCCCATGACCAGTTGCATGACTCGGTGTACCCACACTGCCGAGAACCCTCGACTGAGTAAGATCTGGCGCAGAAAGTTCCAGTTGACACGGTCGTACGCTTTTTTGAAATCAAGTTTGAGGAGGATAGCCGGCTCCTTAGTGCGTTTAAGCTCGTGAATGATTTCCTGCAGCGCGAGGGATCCCTCCATGATGCTCCGGCCTCAGATAAAAGCGGTTTGCGTGCGACTAATGGTGCGTTGGGCTATCGGAACAAGACGAGAGGTTCTGGCTTTGGAGCAGATTTTGAAGGGCACATTGATGAGCGCGATCGGTCAAAACTGACGGATGTCGTCCGCCCCAACCACTTTGGGGATCAGAGACAAGATCCCGAAATTTAGCCAGGATATATCGACCGTCCCGCGCATGAAACCGTTGCAAACCTCAAACACCGCCCCCTTAAGGAGCGACCAAAAGTGTTTGAACATGGCAACCGGCCACCCGTCCGGACCAGGGGCTGTATCCGATTTCATGCTCCGGAGAGCCTCATCTATCTCCTCGGGCAAGAAGGCGAGCCCCAGCTCTTCATTTTCTCGGTCAGTGACCAGTTGGGACGGATCCCATATATCAGCACGCACCCCAGCTCGCTGCTCGACGCTCGTCTCCATGAGCTGGATGTAAAAATCATAAATGTGGCGGACGATGTCCGCTTGCACCAGTAGGAGCCCCTGCTCCGACTGAAGACGGAGGATCGCACACCTACGACGTCTCTCGTTGGCGTAGGCGTGGAAGTACTTGGTGTTCGCATCTCCTTTAAGCACCCACTTGAGGCCACCCCGGCGCCTCCAGTATTCCTCCTCCGCGCAAAGAAGCGCCTACACCTGATTCTCCAGCGCGTATCGACGAGCCCATTCTTGTTCGGAAAAGGGCCTCGTATCCGCCTGGTGATCGAGACTCGCAATCTCGGTTAAGATCCCTTCCCTAAGCGATCTATCTTGGCTACCCAAATTGGCTCCCCAGCCCTTTAGGCTAGCTCGAAAGCGGCTACCCACCGCAATCCAAAAGTCCATTGGGCCGCGCTGCTGACCCACCTGACTAACACTCATGTTCCACCTTGCCCTGAAGATTGAGTCAAATTCGGGCTTTTCAAACCACGCCGTTTCAAAGAAGAAACGCGGGCTGCGCCTGATCCTATCCTCCCCTGAGGACAGAATAAGAGGCACATGGTCAGACCCGATCCTAGTTTCCGCGATGAGCGTACATAAAGGATACATCAGCTCCCATTCTGCAGAGATGAACACTCTATCTAGCACCGATCGCACCGGGTCTAGCTGCTTGTTCGTCCATGTGTAGCGAGCCCCGGACCTGGCCAACTCCCGAATTGCCATGGAAGCAATTGCGTTATTGAACATGGACACCCGAGCCCAGTTAATATTGCAATTGTTCTTGTCCGTACCCGAACGGATGAGGTTGAAATCCCCCCTACCACGAATGGAATCACCGCCGCACTCACCGCGTGCACCTTTGTTTCCAGTTCGCCCAAAAACTCCGCCGAGCGTGCGTGATCCGCTGGGCCGTAGACGGTGATCACCACCAGCTCCCTCTGAGACTGACGGTGGCGAACGTGGCCGGAGAGGAAGAAAATGCCAGCGTCCCAAGCTAGCACCTCGAACACAGATTGGTCAAAACTGAGAAGCATACCCCCAGAGTGCCCTAACGCTGCTAAATGATGCCAAGAAAACCGTTCCAGCGGGTCGATAGCTAGAAGCTCATGGTGGCGAAAGTCTTGCTTGATCGTCTCCTGCAGAGCTACAATGTCTACTGCCTCTCTACGCATGTACTCTTTCAATTGGGATCGGCGCCCCGCATGGCCGAACCCTCGAATGTTCCAAAAGATGGCCCGCATCTAAATAATCCTGTTTCGAAGGCGGATGCCTCGCGAGGACACCGCTTTGGCCACGCGTCTCACCTTGGGACAACAAGGCGAGGAAGGGGGGGCCGCCCCGGTGGCCTGCACCCCCTCTTCGGGCCGGATCGCCAACGGCAAGGAGACCCCTGTCTCCTGCACCTGCTGATCCGCGCGCGCTACTACCACAGCCGCGATTGCCGCTTGCGCCAATTCCGCCGCTCGCAGCAAGGGGAGCAACTCACTCGTACCCCCCGAACACGATGCATCCACCCCACTCTCCTCCAACACCTCCGCAAGATGATCATCGGAGAAAGTATGCAGAATCGAAAAATGCGGGGGCGGGTTACCTGAAATCTCGAGATTCTTCTGGGCTTGAATGAGTTGGGCCCGTTGCAGAGCCGGCAGGCCCGCCTTGGCGCCCCTGGAGCGCGAGCTGGAGCGTATCGGAGCCGCCTCCACCGCCTTAGACCGCTTGGCCTGCACAATCGGAGCCGCCTTGGACACTTCCTGGGACAGAGCAACGGCGAGGGGTTGAGCTAGTGGGGACGCCAGTGCCATCACCGTCTGACGCGGGGTAGGCGGGGCGCCCAGCTGCTCCATTGGCCGGACGCCATCCGCGGCCACCCTGCAGCCCGCTAGCTTCTTCGATTGCCTCACGGAGCCGCTCTTGCTGCCTCCCTGTCCCCCCGAGGCCGGAGACCTGGCCACGGCAGGCTGCATGGTGCTGGTCAAGAGCAGTAGAGGCGTGCGCTCTCCGGCCGGCACACCAGTGTCGCAGGACGCCGTCAGCCCCTTATCGAACAGCGCCGCCGAAGGAGGGGACGCCATCCCCAGATTGGAACCGTACTGGTTGGCCACCTCCACATCCACATCCATCGCCACCGTCGCAGTTGAGCCGAGCCCCGGGCGCTTGTGTGCCGCTGAAGAGCCCGCACCCCAGATGCCGCCGTATCAATGGAATCGTCGTCCATGCTCGCATCGGGGTCCTTGTCGTCGCCTTTGTCATGCGGCTTGTCCTTGTCGCCTCTGTCCGGGCTCTTGTCGGTGTTTGGTGGAGGGGGAGGAGGCAACGCCGGAGCCCCACGGCGAGGAGGATCTAGCGCAGGCTCTAGCGTGATAAGGAAGCCTTCGCCATTGAACCAAACCTGCACCGAGCCCCTCATCTTCTCAGGCTTGCGGCATGCGAAGCGCAACCTCACCGGGCCGGAGCGGAGCAGGGACAGATCGTCCACCACCACAGGGCGGCCAAGCATCGTCAGCCCAGCCATCAGCCTGTCCACCTTACGGTGCTTGGGAGGTATGCCCCCAAGCTTTATCCACACTTCCGGCATACTCTCCCCTTTTGGAGCATCAGCCCCGGCCTCCCGAATGAGGGCGGTGATGTTGTTGATGGAGAGGAAGAGTTTGCCGCTGCGGGTCGCCATGCGCAGCATCACCGGATCTGGGAAGACCACCGAGAAGCTGTTGGAGTCGGTCGGGGCCACCTGCCAGTCCCACTCGCCTTCGAACAGATGTGGGAGCTCCACCTCCAAGATCTCCTTGGTGAGGACACCCGGGGCCGCGGAGAGGATGGCCGCGTTGACCCCGAAACCGCACACCTCCTCGTCGTCCACCTCCAGGAATTGCAAGTAGAAGAAACCCCCTCCAAGAATAGCATGGCCCATGGTCTGCAGCAGTAGTGGCTTGCCACGGGAGGGGCAGCAGGCAGAGACATGGCCCTCCGAAGAGCAGAGGATGCAGAGCGGCTTGAATTTGCAGGTGCTCTGGAAATGGCCTGCTCTGCCGCACCTGAAGCACTCGCGCTCGTCCGCCTCCTCCACCAGGATTGGCTCTGCCGCCGTACCCTTGGAGGATCCCGCCAGCTGCGGAGCCGACACCTTGAGCTTCTTCTTCTTCTGCTTCGTAGCGAAGGGGTCTCCTACCCTGTCGCCTTGAAACTGAGGCATGTCCTCGGCGCGCTTGAGCTCGAGCCCCCTCTTCTTGTGCTCGTCCTTCTTCCTCTTCTTGCGGTCTTGCTCCTTGAGCCACCATGCCGGCGGCAACCCCCATCCACCGGCCCCGCCGTCCCGCGCGGCTCCCTGCGCCTTGGACTGTGCCCGCGGCTCGCGCTCCTGACCACGCTCCACCGCAGGTTCGAGGGGAGGCAGAGAACGCTTGTCCACCCGCCATTCGCCCTTGGAGCCCATGGCGACCACCTCGGCGAAGGAGCGCACGAGGGGCGGCAGTGGGCGGGAGGGGAGGAGAGAGCGGGCGGAGAAACCAAAGTGGCGCACCTCCGAGCTGGTGGCTGGAAACCCTAGCGACGGATCTAGGGCTCCCCTGGGCATCCAGAGCCACTTAAGTACCGACCCCTCTGGGCCCGGGCCAGCCGGGTTGCCCACTGGGCCGGGCTGAGAAACCATAGCCGCAGGAAACCCGTGGGACGGCTCCTGGGCCGCCAGGGCAACCGTGGGCCGCGTGGCCTGATTGGCCCCGAGGCCCGCACGCCCAACCGTCGCCTGATCCCCAACCCTAGCAGCAGGCGATCCCGACGCCGCCGCCACGTCCTGCGCCGCCGCCGCCAAAGCTGCGACCACCACAGGGCCCGGCGCATCGCACGGATCAGGAGGCCCTCCTCCGCTTCCGGTGCCACGAGCGCCGCCCCCCGCGTAAGCAGGGCCGCAAGGCGCGCGCCGCGGTGGACTGCCCCAGACCCCACACCGCACCGCCGGCGGCCACGGCCTCCGGGCGCAAACGCACGCCGCCGACCAGGGTGGACCGAGCCCCCTAGCTCCTCTTCCCTGGCCACAAAGTCGCCCACCGAGCACTGAGACGGGCCACCGCCCTCCCCTGCTCCGGCGCCCTCGTTGTCAGCATCATCTTCGGGATCCTCCTCGGCCAGGGCCCAAAAGCGGCTGCCTGACCATCCGCCGGCGCCCACCGGGGAACCCCGCGGCTCCGCCCTGGGCGCAGAGCTCGCCGGCGCCGCGACCGCTTGGACCAGCGTCCACTCGTCCTCACTCCGCCGGGCAGGCTCCACCGCGCCGGCCTCGCTCCCCGCGTCGCCCCTCTGGTCGCCGCGCCGTACAGGAGCAGTTGGAGACATCCTTCCCATCGGTTATCGCAGGCCCACTTCATCATCGCCACCGGTATTGGCGCCACGGTAGCTCCGACTTCGTCACGACCCACCTTGCCAAACACTACTACAGATCCGAATAGCACTAACCCCTCATCACTGACTGGTGCCTGTCCGGAGTGGTCCGTGATATGTGTTTTTGGGCTCGGCTGGATGTTTATCACAGACCGGTCTAAAACACACCGGTCAGTGATCGCACTTTCCGATGACCAAAATGGACAAAAGGTTATCACTGATCGGCTGCAATATTTGACCCGTCTGTGTTGTTCATTTCATTCTCACCCTTCCCTTTTCCCGCCGGCCAGTGTTGTTACGTATTGTACGTGGCCTGTTATAATCCATCGTCCAGCGCCCGTCTCCATTCTAAACCCTCGCTGCCGCCACCGAACCCCTCTCCATTTAGTTTTCACTCTCTCCAGCCGCGCACTGCCTTTCATCTCCATGCCGTCAGCCTCCCTCAAACCCTTCCTTCCCTCCCGCCGCTGAACCGTGCTGACGGTGCCCTCGCGACGCCCACGCGGCCACCTGGTGTAGCTGCACCGCCCTGACGCTCCCACACCCACGCCGTCCAGAGCGGTGCTCTCTTGCTATGCGTCGTCTCGATGGTCACGCGGCATCACCTCCGTCCAGTCATTTCTGGTGCCATGCACTCCACCCTACCATTGGACGCCGGGTCTCCCACGCATATGCGCGCGGTCGTAGACCCGGCATGTGCTTCCTAATTCTTTGGTTGTGGCGGCGGCTGTTGACACACGAACACGTCACGTGTACCCTCGACGCTCGGGGGTGATGCACCACAGCTCACGTCGAACGAGACCCGACCGACAGCGCGATACGCAAGACAGTCGGCGGGCGCTTTTGAGACCCGAAACCCCACACGCCCGGGAGGGACCCCGTCAGGGAGTGCGGCGGCTATGGGCTGCCCAAGGTCGATTCGGTCGCCCCTAGAGCCTCGGGATTCGCAGCTCTCAAACTCGAGGAACAGCGAAGAACGAGAGAGAAAAACGATGGAGGGATAAAACGTAGACTGAAAAAGTAGTATATTGATTTGTTCGATTGTGTGTTGTTTCAATTGGCGGTCGCCCCTAACATATATAAGAGGCGGCTGGACTTCCCGTACAAGTAAAGGATTCATCTAGGCTTTCCTTACAAAAAAATTACATCAATTCACGTCCTACAGTTCTAGTTTCAGTCCAACTCGGATTCAGCCCGAATCTGTCCCATACTCCTGTCCCGCTTCTTGCGTGGGCTGTAGAAATCGCATACTAACTCGGATGGAGTCGAGTTCAACATCAAACTTGTTCACCTCGATGATCTGCATAATACAAAGCAGGCCACTTCTCCTTTTAAGGCCGTCTTTATGACTTTTAGGGCCCATCTTTAACTGTGGGTCGGATTCAATTATGCAGTTTTCTGAACTGTTCGAGCCTTGTAACAACTTTGCAGGCCGTATACTATCTCCGATGATGATGAATCCAAAAGTAAAGTTGACCGTTTCGACGATACGCATAACTTCCGTGTAGAACACTTTTCTATCCGAGGTCATCTGAATAATCTTTCGAGCCCATCTCCAACTTCTGGCCGGATTGAGTTTGACAGCTTCCACTTTCCCGGCAAGCTTTTTCCCGGCAAGCTTTCCACACCGGCAAGGTTTCCACCCCGGCAAGCTTTCACACCGGCAAGGTTTCTACCCCGGCAAGCTTTCACATCGGCAAGCTTCCACGCCGGCAAGCTTTCACACCGGCAAGATTTCCACTCCGGCAAGCTTTCACACCGGCAAGATTTCCATCCCGGTAAGCTTTCACACCGGCAAGCTTCCACGCCGGCAAGCTTTCCATGCCGGCAAGCTTTTCCTTTTGCTGGCAAGCTTTTTACTCGGATTTCTCGACTGAAAATATAGCCTGATCTTGATTTGCCTCTCGAGGTCGCATATGACCTTGGATTGAGACGATTTATATATGAAAATCGATCGGCTCGACGAGACGAAGCTTTCTCGTGTTGAAGGTTTTTCGATTCAAGGCCATCTTAATGGCCAAATGACTTGCGCGACCCATCAGACAGTGTGTTTGGTACCTCGCGCCATATTTTCGTTTAGGTTCAGTCTGCAGTGTATTGTCTCTAACTTTTGCATACGAACTCGGATTGAGATGATTTATATATGAAAATCGATCGCCTAAGATAGGGTTGGATGATAATAACCTAAACATCAAAATTGTTCCACTCGGCGACGTGAAACTTTTCACGCTGACCATCTCATTTTCTTTTTATGCCGTGCCAAAATCTGATGTCAACACATGCCTACCTGTTTTTCGGCAAAGCTTGCATGCCAAAAAATAATATGCACGGTATTTGTTCTAAGGACGATGTCAACACTCCATCGGCCATTTATATATCTCAGGGTGATAATTATGTATCGGCTATGTTTGTGCTAAGGGCGATAATCATATATCGGCCATTGCTTACTTAGGCTTCTTGCCACACACTTGGGTGGTATTTCTTCAAGTACTTGTCATTGAGAGCTCTAGGTAACAATGCCCCTTGTACAGATTCCACCAAATAAGAGTTTCCAGGAACTACTCTTGTAATCCTAAAAGGACCTTCCCAACTCGGAGACCACTTCCCGAATTTTCTATCTCTTGAACCAATCGGTAGAATCACTTTCCAGACGAGATCGCCAACTTGAAAATTCTTCAACTTAACTTTCCTATTGTAAGCTCTTGCCACCCTCAACTTGTCTCTCTCTATGGCCTTTAAAGCAGCCAAACGTTTATCGGCAACCTCATCAATATTGTCCATCATCAAGTTATAAAAGTCTATTGCCGGTAAATCATTTTGTTTGGCTATTCTCAAAGCATTCAAATTTACTTCCACCGGTAAAATAGCCTCTTGACCATATACTAGCCCATATGGAGTCACCTTCGTAGCACCATACCTTGAGATCCTATGTGCCCACAAAGCTTCAGACAACAACTCATGCCATCTTCTCGGATTGTCCTCAATCTTGTTCTTGATAAGCTTGATTAAAATTTTATTGCTGAACTCAGCTTGTCCATTAGCTTGGGCATAATACGGAGAGGAATTGAGCAACTTTATGTTATAAGATTCGGCAAATTCTCTGACTTGATGTGACATGAAAGATGAACCTTGATCTGTAGTTAATGTTTGAGGAATGCCGAATCTATGAATAATGTGCTCAGTTATGAATTGGATTACCTCTGTATGTGTCATGTTCTTGAGAGGTACTGCCTAAGACCATTTAGTGAAATAATCGGTTGCCACCAACACGAACCGATGCCCCTTTGAGGAAGACGGGTGAATTTCTCCAATAAAGTCTAAACCCCATCCTCTGAAAGGCCACTGCTTGACAATAGGATGTAACATAGCAACAGGAGCCAATTGAATATCACCAAATTTTTTACAAGCTTCACACCCTTTATAATATCTGAAGCAATCATTAATCATAGTCGGCCAATAAAACCCAGCACGTCGCAATAACCACTTCATCTTGGGAGCCGACTGATGAGTGCCACAAATGCCTTCATGTACCTCTCCCATAGCAACTCTTGCTTGGTCCTCGTCCAAGCACTTTAAAAGAACATCGTCAACTGTTCAGCGATAAAGGTCATCATTCTTCATCGTATATTTAAAAGCCATACGCCGAACAGCCCTGTCCACCCTTCTACTAGGATCACACAAATAATCAATGATGGGTTTCCTCCGGTCTTGATTTTCTCCTGCATTGAATATTTCATTAGTGGCCGAAACAGTGGGCTCCGGTTCGGCCTCCCCTATGTTGGCAAGACTAGACATCGGCCTTTGAGAAATATGAAACATGCCATGATCAACATGATAGCCGGATGCTTGTTGTGCCAACTCATTTGCTCTCCAATTGTCATGTCTAGATATATGAGCAATGCTAAAATAATCCAAAGTAAAAATTATATCTAGACATTTATCAAGATAAACATTAAATGATTCGTCAAAACATTGAAAGACTTTGGATATTTGTTATACTACTAATAACGATTCACCAAAAGCCTCAATATGTGTAGCACCTATGGCAAGCAACATCTCTAAGCCGAATAACAATGCTTCATATTCGGCTTGATTATTTGTGCAAAAATACTCTAAACGGCATGAGGCTTCAAAAACAGCACCATGAGGAGATATATAAACAATACCAACACCTTGGCCATTGCTACAAACTGAACCATCAAAATATAATCTCCAAGGTACTAATGAAACAAGGTTTATATCAACATCATGCTTGTCATTAATCCTATGCTCAACAATAAAATTAGCAATGATTTGGCCTTTCATGGATTTTAGAGATTCATAAGCCAAATCATATTCAATCAAAGCATAAGCCCACTTGCCAATTCTACCACTAAGAATTGGCCTATGCAACATGTATTTAATGACATCGGTTTGACAAGCTACTATGCAAGCACTCGGTACTAAATAATGTCTTAATTTTGTGCAAGCATAATATAAGCATAGGCATAGTTTTTCAATAAATGTATACCTTGTCTCAGCGTCCAATAAACGCTTGCTCCAATATGTAATAGCATGCTTTTTTCCTTCGGTTTCTTGAGTCAAAACAGCACCAATAACACCTTCTTCTGCTGCAATGTAAAGCTTAAAGGGTTCCCTATGCTTGGGCGCTTTCATCACCGGAGGAGTGCACAAATAGTTTTTGATCATATCAAATGCTTCTTGCTGTTTTGCCCCCCAAGTGAAATCAACATCGTTCTTTAACCGAAGGATAGGAGTAAATGCATCAACTTTCCTTGACATATTAGTTATGAACCTTCTCAAATAATTGACCTTGCCAAGGAACTTTTGCATATCTCTCTTGCATGTTGGAGCCTCCACTTTCTGTATGGCCTCTATCTTTTTGGGATCAATCTCTATGCCATCTTCATGAATAATGAAACCCAAAAACTTTCCTGCCGATACGCCGAATGCACACTTCAAAGGATTCATCTTCAGTCCATATTTTTTCATTCTTTCAAAAGCTAAACGCAAATCGGCTAGATGAGATTCGAAAGCATCTGATTTGACAACAATATCATCAATATAAACTTCAAGTATAACGCCAAGTAAATCATGAAAAATTAAATTCATAGCCCTTTGATACGTGGCACCGGCATTTTTTAATCCAAAGGTCATCACTGTCCACTCAAATAAACCAAGGAAACCAGGACATCGAAAAGCCGTTTTGGACATGTCCTCTTCGGCCTAAAAATCTGGTTATACCCCGCATTACCATCAAGAAAGCTAATGACCTTATGTCCAGAAGCATCATTAATAAGCATATCGGCTATTGGCATGGGATACTCATCTTTAGGTGTAGCTCTATTCAAATCTCTGAAATCAATGCACACCCTCAACTTGCCGGAGCCTTTCTTCTCTACTGGTACAATGTTAGAAATCCACTCGACATACCTGCAAGGTCTAATAAAATTAGCTTTAAGCAAACGACCGATCTCTTCCTTGATCCGGTCATATGTTTTTGGATTAAACTTTCTGGCCGATTGCTTGTATGGTCTAAAACTAGCCTTTATAGGTAACCGATGCTCCACTAGCTCTCGGCTTAAACCTGGCATCTCATGATATTCCCATGCAAAGCAACAAACATATTCTTTCAAAAGCTTGATCAACTTAGCTTTATAATCGGCTCTTAAATTTTCGTTTACAAATGTCGGCCTAGGAATTGAACCATCTCCTATGTCTATCTCTTCTAATGGATCGGCCGACGTAAAACCTTGTCCTAATTTATCTATATCATCTAACTCCT
Source organism: Secale cereale (assembly GCA_902687465.1). Classification (NCBI taxonomy): domain Eukaryota; kingdom Viridiplantae; phylum Streptophyta; class Magnoliopsida; order Poales; family Poaceae; genus Secale; species Secale cereale. The sequence goes on from LR738716.1 coordinate 296,073,563, forward strand.
CTATAGATTCATACATATCGTTCTCATTGGACCGATATTCAACAAGACACTTTTGCAACCAATCTGAGTTAGAATCCATTTAAATACATCATACCTTGGAGCCGATTACCACCAACCGGCTTTAAAGAATCGGGCACGAAACCACTTTTTGTGGTGCAAAGAAAATCAAATTCTGATAAGTTGCGTCCCGTCAAGCAAGTAGCATTGGGATGTAACCAATCCACCGATGCATCGGCCAAAGCAACACAAGCCGAATTATCCGCATAAATGACCTCCACTTCATCATCCACCCATTGAATCAAAAACTGGTGCATAGTAGACGGCACACATTGGTCTGCATGAACCCAATCGCGGCCTAATATCACATTGTAGTTACCTTGCACCTCGGCGACAAAGAATGCGGTAGCCAAAGTTTTGCTTCCCACCATAAGCTCCACATACATTACACCTTTGGCTTCAGTTTTCTCTTTGCCTTCAAATCCATTAAGCACCATGTTGGTCTTTATTAACTCTTCGTCACGCAGCCCCAATTTTTTGAAGACCGAATATGGCATAAGATTCACCACAGCACCACCATCGACAAGCATTCTAGCAACCGGCGATCCATTAATATGACATTTAAGGAACAATGGCTTCAAGTGTGTCACCGGTTCTTTTGGCTTCTCGAATATAGCATTTTTAGGACCAAAATCTAGCTGAGCCACCTCCCCTTCTTCATCTATAGCATGAAATTCAGCGGGTAAATAATACACCATATTGATATCCATACCGTCGTGGACCAGTGTAGGCTCATAATCCAACATATCATCTTCCTCCTCAGGTGTGTTCATCGATTCTGAAATCTGTCCGAGCAAAGTGGAATCAATAGGTGTTGCGGACGATGTAATAGTGGTGGCATCGTCCTCCTTTGGTGGTGTAGGTGCTGCTGTGACAGATGTAGAAACCACTGCACCTTGTATTTGTTTAGGCATCCATATTTGTTTTGTAGGTACCATGGGCCGAATGTCATTGAACAATTTATCTCTTTGCTTCTCGGCCTCGTATTCTGCCATCTCTTGACTCCTCATGCGCTGCAGTCTCCTTTTTTGTGCCTTGGTCAGACCGGAAGGACACCACTTAGGCTGAGTATATTTTGGATCCCTCGACTTGGCCTTGCTTGTGCTAGCTTCATGATCATTAGCCATGGGACCTTGCTGGACAACAGCCACATCTTTATTGGAACCAGCCGGTTTTTCAACAATAATCGGCTCTTTGATTGTCAATTCTTTAGTGCCTATCATAATAGTTTCAGCACTAGTATTCTTCTCCTTTTGCTTGCTAGGCTCTGAAATTTCTACACTTGGTGATTTAGTACGCCACACTTGCTTGCCAACCCTTTTTTGATTATCTTGCACTGGCCGATTGACACCATTGTTCAAATGGCCTCGTGTGGGATAAGAAAGTCTCTCATGAACGGGCCTCCTTGGTTCTGCCCAACCCGGATGAAAAGCATAAGGGGCCATTGGGGGCTGCCACCATCCTCCATTGAAGTCTCCCATGTAGTATGGCGCATAGGGGGGTGGCGGCATCCATGGTCCCGGTGCCCACGACCCATATGGTCTTGCATGATGCTGAAATTCTTCCCGAGGAGGTGACCTTGAGCGCTTCAAATTTGATGACCGGTTAGAGCTAGAACCGGCCGCTTGACTGGCATACTTGGACAACAACATATCAAAAGTTGGCTTGATTTTCTTGCGCTGTACTTTAGCTTCATTCTTCTTCCACTTGCCAACCCCTGGACTCTTGGGATTAACAAATTTAACACAAGTATTTTCTTGCACTTGCGGTTGCCCCCCGAGTGCAGGATTCTTGATGGTGATTTTGATCACCTCCTTGCCATCGGGTTGCTTATCAAGCACAACCTGTCTTCCCAAGACCTTGTCGCCCTCCTTGTCTTTCCTGGGCTCACCAACAATGACATTAGCTTTATTAGCAGATTTGGCTACCTCCGGCCGAATGAGTAGCTTCTTCCCCTCCAACTCCATGGTATTCATTGGAAAGGGCTGTTTATCAACTTGCATCTCAGAAAAGTTCAATCGTCCGTCATTAATGACCGATTGTATCTGTCGTCGAAAAACATTGCAATCGTTAGTAGCATGAGAAAAAGAATTATGATACTTGCAATAAGCGCGCCGTTTCAGCTCTTCAAACGGCGGTAAAGTATGAGATATTCTAATAATTCTGGCTTGCAGCAAAGCATCAAATATTTTATCACACTTGGCAATGTTAAAAATAAACTTCATCTCCTCATCACGATTCTTATGAATCGGTTTCAGATCATTGCAAGTAAAGGGTTTGGCCTTAGATGGCCAAACAAATTCAGTAGCATAGATATCACCCTCATCGTCCGAGTGATCACTATCATATTTAACCATGTTCATCTTAGGACGATCAGCTTTATATCTATGCACTTCTTTGAGATCTTTGCTTCGGCTTTCGTGAGCCAAAGCCCTTTGTAAGACTTGGTTGATATTTAAGAACTCATAGCCTTCTAGCTTTTCTCTAATGGGAGTTCTCAAACCATTCAACACTAGGTCTGCCAAGTCTCTCTCGGTTATCACCAAACTATAACACCGGTTTTTTGTTTCTCTAAATCTCTTAACGCAATCGGAGACTGATTCATCATGCTTCTGTTTAACCGATGTCAGATGTGACAACTTGAGTTCATTGTCGCCGCTATAAAAGTGATCATGAAATTTCTGCTCTAGCTGCGACCAAACCCGAATGGAACCATGTGGTAAAGAAGAAAACCATGAAAATGCAGTACCAGTTAATGATAAAGGAAACAAACGCACTTTCAATTCATTTAGCGAGCCTGCCTCGCCTAATTGTGCTAAATATTGACTAACATGCTCCCATGTGGTTTTTGTGCCTTCTCCGTTAAACTTAACAAAATCTGGAATTTTATATCCCGGAGGACACTGGATGGCATCAAAGTACTCGGGGTACGGCTTTTGGTAAATCCGATTCCGAGGCAACTCAACTCCAAAATTCTCTCTAAGCATCTTAGCCATCTCCTCTCTAAAATTAGCTAGGGCATCGTCTGTAGTAGACGATGAAGCTTGTTGCAGTGGCATAGGAGGAGTAGGACTACTAGCTGCAGGTAGGAATTGTGGCATGTATGCCGAACCATAGTTCGGTAGTGGCCGAGTGGTTGTACCTGTAGGTAGGGTTTGGTTCAGCGTTGCCACCGAACCTGGCATGCTCATGATAGGATTAATGGGTGCAGCCACAATCTGATTTGTTTGGGTAGGATAATAAGTCATCGGCACGGGAGGCGCCGATGAAATAGGTAAAGCCAGATTAGGGTTTTGCACACTGGCAGCTATACCACCATTACCACTAGATGATTGAGATATATTCTTCTGAGCATTAGTATTTTCTAGGAAAGTTTGATAAACCAGATTGTTACCATCAGCAATACGACTCTCAATCTCAGCCCACTGCTCAGGAGAAAAAGCAGTACTTACAGAGGGTTTAACCTGCTCGGCTTGAAGAGGAGGGAACTTGATTTCTTCAATCGGAGTAATGATGCCTTGGCGATCCTTCTTGAACTTTGCAAGGAACTCCTGCAAGTCCTTCTCCTCGCGCGCCTTCTTGTTCTCCTCATAGACTTGGCGATGATCGGCCGATATCTCATCAAGACTGGGCTTAATGATGTTATCGGTGTCTATCTCAGATGGCTTGGGAAGATCGGACATGGTGGATGATGATGATTGATCTTCAGTCCCCGGCGGAATCGCCAAAAAATGTGTTGACACACGAACACGTCACGTGTACCCTCGACGCCGGGGGTGATGCACCGCAGCTCACGGCGAAGGAGACCCGACCGACAGCGCGATACGCAAGACAGTCGACGGGCGCTTCTGAGACCCGAAACCCCACACGCCCGGGAGGGATCCCGTCAGGGAGTGGGGTGGCTCTGGGCTGCCCTAGGTTGATTCGCTCGCCCCTAAAGCCTCGGGATTCGCAGCTCTCAAACTCAAGGAACAGCAAAGAACGAGAGAGAAAAACGATGAAGGGATAAAACGTAGACTGAAAAAGTAGTATATTGATTTGTTCGATTGTGTGTTGTTTCAATCGGCCGTCACCCCTAACATATATAAGAGGCGGCTGGACTTCCCGTACAAGTAAAGGATTCATTTAGGCTTTCCTTACAAGAAAATTACATCAATTCACGTCCTACAGTTCTAGTTTCAGTCCAACTCGGATTCAGCCCGAATCTGTCCCATACTCCTGTCCCGCTTCTTGCGTGGGCTGTAGAAATCGCATACTAACTTAGATGGAGTCGAGTTCAACATCAAACTTGTTCGCCTCGATAATCTTCATAATTCTCCGCGGGCCACTTCTCCTTTTAAGGCCGTCTTTATGACTTTTAGGGCCCATCTTTAACTGTGGGTCGGATTCAATTATGCAGTTTTCTGAACTGTTCGAGTCTTGTAACAACTTTGTAGGCCGTATACTATCTCTGATGATGATGACTCCAAAAGAAAAGTTGACCGTTTCGACGATACGCACAACTTCCATGTAGAACACTTTTCTATCCGAGGTCATCTGAATAATCTTTCGAGCCCATCTCCAACTTCTGGTCGGATTGACTTTGACAGCTTCCACTTTCCCGACAAGCTTTTTACCGGCAAGCTTTCCACGCCGGCAAGGTTTCCACCCCGGCAAGCTTCTCACACCGGCAAGGTTTCCACCCCGGCAAGCTTTCACACCGGCAAGGTTTCCACCCCAGCAAGGTTTCTACCCCGGCAAGCTTTCACATCGGCAAGCTTCCACACCGGCAAGCTTTCACACCGGCAAGATTTCCACCCAGGCAAGCTTTCACACCGGCAAGGTTTCCATCCCGGCAAGCTTTCACACCGGCAAGCTTTCCACGCCGGCAAGCTTTTCCTTTTGCTGGCAAGCTTTTTACTCGGATTTTTCGACTGAAAATATAGTCTGATCTTGATTTGCCTCTCCAGGTCGCATATGACCTTGGATTGAGACGATTTATATATGGAAATCGATCGGCTCGATGAGACGAAGCTTTCTCATGTTGAAGGTTTTTCAATTCAAGGCCATCTTAATGGCCAAATGACTCACGCGACCCATCAGACAGGGTGTTTGGTACCTCGCGCCATATTTCCGTTTAGGTTCAGTCTGCAGTGTATTGTCTCTAACTTTTGCATACGAACTCGGATTGAGATGATTTATATATGAAAATCGATCACCTCGACGAGATAAAGATAATCCATGTAGAGTGCTCCTTCATCCGAGGTTGTCTTGAAGGCGTAACCGGCTGAAAAGCACTCGGAACACTAAATTCTGCCACTCGGAGCACAGTTTCGGCCCCTAAGATAGGGTTGGATGATAATAACCTAAACATCAAAGTTGTTCCACTCGGCGACGTGAAACTTTTCACGCTGAAAACCCTTTCACTCGAGACCATCTCATTTTCTTTTTATGCCCTGCCAAAATCTGATGTCAACAGCGGCCACAATGGCGAGCTCTATTCCTTTCTATTAATGTTGAAATTTGAAGTTTGTTATGCATATTATGGATGTGTCATTATTACTGTGGTATAAATTCATATGTTATTTTACTATGCATGTTAGAATTCTACTTGTGCACACTAAATTTTATTATGGATGCTGGGTTGGCCCGGTGGGGGGGGGGGGGGTTCAAAGATGGGGCGCCCCTAGGAGAGGCCGGGAGCGATTTTTGCATGTTACTAAATTCTTAGGTTAGTCCTTACGTACAAACCAGAATCATTTAAGGTCCAACCATTTAGATACATTATAACTGAGCACTTTTCCTGCCCTCTCAGGCCATTAGCTTTTCTAGCCGTTGGATCGTCACTTTTAGACTTCCTTGACCGTCTGATTTGCACTTAATTGTGCCCAAATCGCGCGCACAGGCTTCCTGACGAGGGCTAACCTTCTCGGGCCGCTGCTCCGGTGGTTTTTTTGGGCATCAGAGATTCAACTGGGCCTACTGGGCCTGGACTAGGATCCGTCCAGCGCAAAAGTGGAAAACCCTAGGGACCCTGGTCTCTTTCGCTCGTAGCCTACTTTCGTTCGCTCACAGCCGTGGCGGCGCCTCCAACCTGGGTGCCGACTGATGCGTGGCTTGGACTGCCATGGCAACTGCGCCGGGTTTCCACCGACGCGACGGATATCGCCTACTCGATCCGTTTGGTTGCACGGACACGACAGACAGCGGTCCCTCGATCCGTTCAGTTCCATAGCGCGACCGGATGGTGTGCAGCGATGAACATCCATGAAGTTCAATCGCCAAGGATAATTGATTGAAAGTTTAATCGTCCATCAATACCAGTTGATGCTCCGGGCAGGTCAGTTTCCATTGGCGATTCATATTTTTTCATTCAATTCATGCATCCCATATAATCCCAACCTTGCCGCTGCTCCTTTCCCACTCCGCTCATTCGCAGACCATTCTACAGCACAACAGGGATGGGTGATGCTTAGATCTCCAGTTGTTCCAATTCTCCTCTTTGTTGCATCTCCTCTTTCCCGAATTATTCGTCTATTTGTAGTGATACTTTTCTTTGTATTAGAAAAACGCAGGTCAGCTTGCTTCAGCTGGGCTAGAAGGTGATGCGCTGGTTCTAATTCACAATTGTTGTCTACATATACAGATGTGTTCTCTGTCTAGTTACATCTCAAAATAAAGCACAAACAACAGGAAAACTCAAAAATAGTCCCCTTGCCATGCTCATTACTTTACTGGCTTACATAACTAGTTGCATGGAAATTACAGCGATAAACTAGTTTAACTGGGGGTGAGCGTGTAGGCAGGAGTTTTGACTGCCGTTTTCATACTTTACAGAATCGGAAAAAAAAAGTATCCTGCTGCATGAAGATGAAGTGCTTTCCGCTTGATCTAACATGCTCGACAGAATCTAAATTTGTTCAGGTCCTTGTTTATCTTCTAGTGCCATGTAAAATGTAGTGCTCTCTATTTCATAATTAGTGATTCTACACCTAGCTGCCATATACCACTTTAACCCTTTTGACGTAGTACTATCTATTTCTTTAGCGGCTTCACTCTGCATTTTTTCCTTTAGAGCCCAGACATAATACAATCAAAGTTCGAAGTAAATCATTTATTTGAAATAGTCATGTAAGTTATAACCTCCTCTGGTTTTTAGCATTCCTACGTACCATCACAAGTTTTACCCTTTTTTTTAACAGGGTCCTATATAGATGCATCATGATGATACAAAATATACTTAACCTCTCTACAACAACATGACGTCAATAACAAACATGCCGGGACATTGAGTATGCACACAACCATGTTTTCCGAAAAAGAAAAATGTAAAAGGGAAACGTGACAACCAGTTGATGCGTGTGATTTTGTCTTGAATATGATTTCTCCACGTAAGATTTCTCTGGTGCCAAATATCACTTGCGTAAAAATTGATGTAGTATGATGGGTTCATGCGTAGAAGACCTATATAGTACACAACATAGCTGGAAGTTGGTTCGTGTCGCCTGACAAAAAGAAGAAAAAGAAAAAAAAATGAAATCTTGCAGTTTCACTGAGAAAAAACATGTGTTGTTGGTGATTGGCTAATCCAGCAGTTTTTTTTAGATACACTAATCTACAGCTAATAGTAGTCTTTATTGACTACAGCGACAAAAATGGCCCACTTAGTGAGGCCAAGACCTACAGAAGTGTCTATATAAATGCGGCGTGCATGGTGTCTGTGAGCATCGACAGTTCATCTATCTAATATTTAGAGAGGTAGAGAAGACAACATGGATGGCCGTCGGCAGGATGGTGTTGTCGTCAATTTGGCAGCTGAAACTGGCCATGCGGTGGCTCCACTACTCTGTCCAGCCTGTGGTGATGCGCTGGCTCCACAAGCCCCACCGGCCCATCAGGAAGGTCAACAACCTGCTCCTGCCGGTGGTGCGGCACCTGCCGTTGAGGAAGGCCAACAACCTGATCCGGACGGTGGTATGACAGCTGGAGATGCAGCGGCAATATCAGCCGAGCTTTTCCGCGGGCTTGCGTGGCTGATGATGCTATTGCTGGCCACGCTCTTCATGGGCATGGCATTTCTGGCAATCACGAACCCGCCAAACTGGATGCCCCCAGACTTTGGTTTTACAAAAGCTGGGAAGGCAGCCTCTGCTCTGCTGCTCCTTCTCCGGCATCTGCGGATATCAGCACGTCCCGCATCGCAATTGGTTATTTGGTGCTAAACACAGCTACTTTCGCGATGGCACTGACAACGGTGCTAATGCCGCTCAGTACAGAGGCACCGCCCACCAATTATCTCAGCGGCATTACCCATATGATGGTTCTCGTCTACATAACTTTTTCCTGTTCCTTCGTCGTTGTTATCTCCAATGATCCACGCATTTTTGGAGTTGTTGTTGGTATCCTTGCAACGTTCGCCACTGTTGCGTATTTCGGCATCAGGTTCCTTTCCAAGCCCGCAGCAAACTAGTCACGAAGTTTAAACAGCAAATTTAATTTGAATCCCCGGATGCACGTTTAATATGTGCTACTTTGGCCATCGACGTTTATCATGTTTCTTTCAATATAGTGTCAACTAGCTGGTCACCCGCGCAGATTGTGTGCCTAGACTTATGTTGTAAAATTGTATATTATTGTTTACTTGTATTTCAATTCATAAATATTTGTGTAATCTTGAGCTAGCTCATCGCCTGTCCCAATTCTCCATGTTCATGAGCGAACAAAGCCCGCATGACATGCTGCAGTAACATGTCTATTGTTATCGATATTTATATTACGAATACCAAATGTGCAGTTTAAACTGTTGTGTACCGTACCTGCTCGTTGCGGTGGTAAATTTTTTATTACTTGAACTGGCCAAGTATTCACGTTGTAATTCCGCTAGCTATTACTTTTTGGGCAACCATGTCGAGATGCTACTTCCATATGGGCTTCCATGCCTTTGAGCTGTAAGTTGAAAAATATAAGACATGTAATATGGTAATTAATTCGCTTAACTTAGTATGTTTGTAGCAATCAATGAAAAACCTTACCATGTGTTCTAATTCCAGGTGGGCTTTCTTAAAATCTTTTGTTTGTATATGCATGGAGTCGAGAACTTGTACTAGCCTTTGTGTATTCGTAATATTGGCCAGAAGAGAAATCTGCAGTGAAGACATTAATTAGCATTCGTGAACCTTTACCATCAGCTATATACCAGAAATAAAAAATATTAACAGTTAAGTGGTCGAAAAACTATAGAACTTAGGAATGACTAATTATCCCCGAATCTGTTGGTGGCAAAAAGTGAAATAATGGTGATGGTCACGGCTACCTAGGTGGCTCCCAAGGCTCTTTTAGGTCATGTATGACCTGAAATAGATAGATGACATTGGTTTCAATTTTATAAATAAATTATAAGTAGTGACAGAATAAAAAATAATAAGGAGCATTATATAATGTGACTACCTCTCCAGCCTTACGACCGTGCTGCTTATCTAAAACAGCACAGACCTTGCACGCCTTCACCACGTCCCAATACTTGACGAGTGGTCTCTCACGTCCACTGTTGTCGATTGTCTTGTCAAGTCTATTGAGACGAAGCTTCTGCCAGAGGCCTTAAATGACAAGTATCTGGGATTGCCTGCTACTCTTGGACTTGATAAAAGTGACAGTTTTCAATATCTAATAGATCGGTTAATTATGAAGCTTACGGGGTGGAAGGAGAAGTGTCTCTCTTCAGGAGGGAAAGAAGTTCTTATTAAGTCTGTTGCTCAAGCAATACCAACTTATGCGATGTCGGTCTTTCAAATTCCTAAGAAAATTTGTAAAGGAATCACAGATGCGATATCTCGTTTTTGGTGGGGTGATGACGCAACTCATAAGAGGATGCACTGGTTTGCATGGTGGAAGATGTGTATTCCCAAGAAAAAAGGGGGTATGGGCTTCAGAGATATTCACTGCTTTAATCTTGCACTTCTGGCAAAACAGGCATGGCGCCTTATTGACAACCCGGACTCTTTGTGTGCGTTGATCCTTAAGGCGAAATATTTTCCTGATGGAGATCTCATGAATGCAACTTTAAAAAAGAAGGCTTCATATACATGGCGGAGTATTATGGCCGGAGTTGATACGCTCAGACGTGGGTATATTTGGAGAGTTGGTGATGGTGAGAAAATTAGCATATGGGATGATCCCTGGATACCTCATAGCCCAACAAGAAAGGTGATTTCACCAAGGGGCAACAATCTTCTTTCTAAAGTTTCTGACCTCATTGATCCAGTGACAGGGAGTTGGGATGAGCAGCTGGTTAACCAAACGTTCTGGCAAGTGGATGTTCGAAGGATTTTGGCCATTCCACTACCATTACATGAGATGACAGATTTCCTGGCATGGAACATGACAAAGTCAGGGACTTTCACGGTGCGATCTGCATACCATACAGAATGGGAATTCCAATTTGGGCACAAGTTGGAATCAACGGCTGGAGCTTCAAACCCATCTTATACATGGGACTCGGTATGGAACTTAGTCTGCCCAGCAAAGATAAAAATATTTATGTGGCGCGTGCTCCAGAGTGCTATTCCCTGTCGATCTATCCTGGCTAATAAGCACTTGAAAATAAATCCGAGTTGCCCAGCCTGTAACCAGGGGCCTGATGACATAAGACATATGTTGTTCGAATGCAAATTGGCAATGGACGTGTGGAAGATGCTCGGTCTTGAGCTTGTTATCAAACAGGCACTGAAAGTTGACAAGGCAGGTGAGCTTGTGTTGGCACATCTTCTGTGCCTTCCAGAACAACAAATCCAAGTGTTGGGCTTGCCGAAGTTCAGAGAAACGATGGCAACGACGGCTTGGTATTTGTGGTATGAAAGGCGAAAATTGACACATGACGAAGAAACTCAAAGCGCATATCAAATCAATATGTCAGTGAGAGGCTTAGTAGCAAATTATACCATCTCTTACAGCCCAAAGGCTCACGTCCGTTCAGATGCTTGGTTGAAACCAAAGTATGGTTACGTGAAATTAAATGTTGACGCGGGATTTGATAGTGACACACTCGCAGCAACATTTGGAGCAGTTATCCGGGACCATAGGGGGAAATTTATAGCGGCTGCTAATGAAAAGATGGACCTTTGCTTTGACTCATTCACAGCAGAAGCAATTGCAGTGAGGTTTGGTTTGAATCTTGCTAATACCGTCGGATGTAGTAAGATTGAAGTGAATTCGGATAGCGTGGAGGTGGTGAATGCGTTGAGCCAAGGCTACTCTTCTTCAGTCGCTTCATCCATTATAGACGACTGTTATTTCATGTCATTAGGTTTTTCCCATGTCATTTATGATCATTGTAATAGGGAACGTAATCGAGTAGCTCATGAACTAGCAAGGTTAGCTAGGTTTTCTTCTCCGAGTGTTTGGATGGATAACGCCCCTGATGAGGTTATCCCTTTACTTGTAAACGATGCTACTTTACTTATGAATGAATAAAGGAGAAGAAGTTTATCAAAAAAAGCTTCTGTCAGAATCAAAACTGCAAAATGTAGACGAATTAGTCACTGTACTGTGTTGTGCCATAGATACAATTTTACAACCATGTGAATCAGTGTGAGGGGCAACCAGCAACAAAGGTTTCTGGTTCCCTGGAGGGCTGTTCTTTCGGCGTCTTTTCGTGCTGTGTTATATTGATTAATTAATGGACTTGATTAGATGATGAAGCGATAGTTTTTTTTGAAGGCAAAGCAAAGCTTTTTATATTAACGGTGCTTGGGCATGTCACCCATAGCACAACCAGCCACTGAGGGCGGTACATCGGACTCCCAGTCCATACAAATACCAGGCAAACACATTCGGCCAATCTGGCCTAGCTCATGTGCTACAGAGTTCGCACTACGTCTACATGCACGCACTTCATGCCTTACAAACCATAGCTTCAACTGGAGCTTGATATCTTCAATGATGGCCGCATACGGCGATGAGTCGACCCTCCGTATGTCCATGGCATCCGCCAGCAGTTGAGAGTCGGTCTCGAAGACTACCCTGACAGCTCCAAGGTCAGCTGCAAGAGCTACAGCCCCTGCCATTGCCTGAACTTCCGCTCCAAAGGCATCCTGGGCTTGCTCCTGACGGCCTGCTCGGGCGGCGATAATCTGTCCCGTTGAGTCTCGTATCACAGCTCCCCAGCCACAAAAGTTGCTGCCTGGTGTAAACGCCCCATCCAGGTTTATCTTTAAATCGTCCCCGCTGGGCGGATGCCACTTCACAGCCTTCACCCTGTCCTGCTTGGGCGCAAAGATCTCCTCATACTCCAAAGCATTGCACCTGACTCTCCGTACAGTTTCAGAAATATTCGGTGCCTGCTCTCCTTCCCGTATCTTATTTCTATTATTCCACCATTGCCACCATAGAGTAATAATCATCACCCGCTTCTTCTCAGTAAATCTCCACAAGGAGTCCAACATTGCATGGACATCTCTGAATTCCTCAAGTTCACTCCTTTCTGTTTCTAGACCAAGCTCTCTCCAGGCTTGTTTAACATGCTTGCATTTTATAAATAGGTGCGCCCCATCCTCTTCAGCTCTACCACAAAAGTAACACTTGGATTGTTCCAGATGAAGCGATAGTTTTTCATCATGATTGTTTCCTTTGTCCACACATTCACTTATGTTTCAGTACACTCCTCCTACACACATTAACGGCTGAGATTACCCCATACCCCTTCATAATAAAGGGCACGATGGTCTTTTTTTTTTTTTTGAGGTAAAA
>LR738716.1:296130541-296141224 GCA_902687465.1 Secale cereale
CGGTTTGCTGTCTAATTGCAGGTCAGATTGATGTTTGATATATGGGGCATGTTTGGAACCTTTGAGCAGATAATCAAACATCTATAAACTGAATGTCCGTTTCAAAGGTATACACTGAACCACTCCATTGCTCCCCTTATTTGCTGTCATTTGTCCAGTCTCCACACATGGGTTGACATATGTTTGTTGCTTATTAGGCATTTGTAGAGGGATGATGCTTCCAAAGATCTCTCATAAGGCAGAATGGCAAGGCGACAAAGTGAAATTATGGCGTAGTGTTTGTACCTTTTCTTTCTTATATCATGGTCTCGCCTGTGAGTGGTCTGCAGCAAGAACTAGGTAATTACTTGGCCTACCTCACGAAGACCACACGATTCATGTCTTTTCTTGATTGATATCCATCGCCTTTGTCACGTCATTTATCCTTTGAGGTATATCTAAATTTAATTTTGACCCGAGTTCTTTGTTCAATACATGCATAACATTTCTTGCTCAAAATAAATAAATGCATGATGTGTAACTTTTCTGTCAATTGGGAGCAAGCTTTGTTAACCTGTTCAATTATATTATAATAGTCGGACCTGTATATTTCTACCAGCTTTTGCTATATGGTCTTCAATGGATCATCAGACTGTACATACTGTTAACCTCAAAGCTACAAATTCATTATCTGCTATCGTTGCTAAATGCTTGCAATATAAGCCTGTGAAGATACGTTGGCTGCTGAGCCGCTGATATTGTTTCTTTGTTGTCCCTTTTTTGTGCTTTGCGGTGAACTTTCACCTTAGGTTGCATAACTATGGGATACTCTTATTTATCACCATCCACGTTGAAAATGCTTATGTGTGCAGAGTCATTGGTGATCATGCTAGCTTTTGGCATTTAGCTAGAACAACACTTTTGGAGGTATTAAAGAACCAGTATTGAGTCTACATGTGTGCATCCAGATTCCTCTTTTGCTATCAGCATTTGTCATTCCTTAAATTTGTTATGGCATTGCAAAATCGTTTAACAGTTGCAAATATATATATATGGAATTAAAGGCTTTGGAGACCTAACTAAATAAGTACTTTACATTTTAGCCGAAATTAAATACTGCACTCTTTCAGTACTTGTGGGTGACCAGATTTCCAATGGATAAAGTTGTTTTGCGTCAGCTAGAAATGATCACCACCTGCTTGGCTTCTTGCGCTTTCCATTCTTTTCATTAATGTACAGAAAACATAGGCTTCTTTATCCTTTCTTATCTCATTGACATGTATGTTATCTTTCACAGTGGAAGAGTATTTTGCAAGTTTGTGCCCATTGGCAAGATCCTACAGCCGGTGTTGAATGAGCGTGTGACCCCTACTACCTGCTACTGGAGCTTGGCATTCCTTCTACGCGATGAAGACGAGACCATGCTTGTTTTTCAGGTAACTCTCGCCTGCTTTCAATTGATATTCAAGTGCATTGTCAGGAACCTTTGGTCTGATAGAGCTAATTTGAAGAGACTTCATCCACCCATCAAACTGCAATCAGTGTTTCGTTGTACCAATGCTTCCTGGTATGGGACCTCTGTTTGATATGTAAAACATTTTGTTCATCCGGTTATTTTCATGCCGATTCTTGGCTTGAGACATGTTGAGATTTATTTCTGTTCATCTTAGTTGAATTTAAATAAGATTTTGCCAATACATAGTGATCTCTATGTGATACATTAGTTAATAATCGATAACTAATCACTTCACTTTTATTTTAATACCGGAACACATGCAAGCAGATCTACTCAGAACGGGAAAAGCAGAGGTTGAGTCATCAATAGGAATATGCCATGTCATTGATCTTATTGCCTTAGAAAGAAAATTGACTGTTCGTCACAGTTGTTTCCTAGGTATAATATTTTTTTGCCTACAAAAACTTCTATGATAAGCGACATGTGCAGTTGCAAGTGAAACTATTAACTTGATGTTAACATTACTATGCATGCCAAGATCTATGTTTCCGTTCACTTTTGGCAGTAAACCTGTTGTTGCTATAATTTTAGGCTAGAATGGCTGAAACCCCTCCGATTCAAAATAAGGGTCTGGATTTTTGTTCAAATTATAACTAAAACTATGACACTTATTTTTGATCAGAGGATTTATTAGTTATCCAGTGAAAGATTTTAGATTTTGCAAGGTTGCTGCCTGCTGAAATATGTATTTCTGAATATCTTTTGCACAATGTATTTGTGAAATAATAGATAATGAAAAGCAACTGGTTACTTTACATGAACCCGTACAGGTACTTGTATTGTAGTATACATGTGTCCTTTCAATTATTACATACTTTACCTGCTCTATTTTCTCTATTTTTCTTGGGTTGGAGCAGATTGTGTGGGTTATCAATCCCATATACCAGTGTATAGTAGGCACAAAAAACTTTCGTTGATTTACCTTTTAACCTAAATTTATTTAGGAAACTTACACTAACCTGTATTCTTAGTTAGTTGCACCGGCCTGCATGTAATTTAGCTGTGGTTCCTTTATTCACAGTTAGTTGCATCAGCTTGCATTTATTATGTCCTTCCATGCCTACTTACATGAGTGTGCCACTTATATAATTTTCATGGTGTCTGGGGGCTGATCATTATACAACCGTTATGTTCTATCAATAAATGTTAAGATGATAGAGAGATTGATTAGTGTTTCTCGGATAATATATGGTTTGACTTATTGTTGTTATATACTTGCTTCAGATATAGGCCTGGTACCATGTCTTTTCTTGTTGGACATGCCTTCCGACACCGATAGTGATGACTTCTATCCCGCTCCTCTCCCAGCAAGGCATCTCTACCTCCCTCCTTCAAAGGTACCCGAAGACCGTCTTGGACCCTTCCTTCTTCAGTGTTTCCTCTTTTTGTTACACAACTTTGTGGTGCTTAGTGCATGCATCATTCCCTCTACCAATTCATTCTGAAAGAAAGAGAGGGAGAGATGATCATGTTCTTGATTGGGTCCAATATTCAGGGTTGGTAGTGTTTATTGGAAATGGTTGCATTTTACAGAAAAAAATGCCTTTGTTCACCGGCTTTGCTCGAGATAAAAAATTCTTGCCTACTATTCGTGTCAAGCTCTTGCTTTAGACTCATATGATTTAGAAATAGATATGGTAACCTTTTGGCACTTAAATAGGATTAGGTATAATGTAAATCATTTGCTTCATTTGGTTGACAAATTATAGCTTTAGCTCTCAGGTACTGAATGCTTGATTGATCCTAATTCATTCGTTGTACTTGTGTGATCTATATAGTTTCTGTTTGCTCAGATGGTCAGATGCCATGGATGATCCTTTTCTTCATGGTGACTGATCCAGGAGCAATGTTATATAGCTTGCTCAGAGTTTCATTCTTATTAGTTGCAGATACTTCACACATCGTACACCGCATGATCTTAGAACCAGATTTACTTTCATGTGTGTCAATGTGGTCGGCTATGACATGGATATCTTTTTCATGTTTGCCTGGCTTCTTATGTTGATCCCCGGAATGCCTTTAGGTTGTGAATGTTTGCTTAGTTTTGTCTTACTAATGTTTTATCTGTTCTTTTGCTTAATTTTTTATAGGCCTTGCCTTAGACTTCCTAAAGGATTGCTACAATTGTTTAATTTTTACCATGGGATGGTGTACAATTTTCCCATTTGGGGCTATATCAAGTGATAAGTAAGTCATGTTCTTTAGTATTTTTTCTCATCGGTATGAATGCTACATCTACTTTGTGTATTCTCACTTTCCAACATCCTTTTTTATAGACTGAATTTGATCTCGATGAAGAGGAACTACCATCTCAAACTACAATAATGACGTAGGATCTGGAAAATTTGAAGTTGGTCTCTTTTGTATACACATCTCAACTTTAAGTAATTTATCTTTGGATGGTCTGCGCACTAGGTTTGACTGCTTGATGATCCTATCCTACCTTGTAGTTTATACATCATTTAACAAATAAACTGTAACCTGCTTTTTGGTTTGGATCTGAGCGCTGGGCCATGGTGATGGACATGACACCATGCCCCAAGACCACTCTTTGGAATTCCAGTATAGTTGGAGAAAGAAGCGAAAGTTGAGGACCAATAAGTTAAATTCCAATATCATGATGTTTAGTCCTCGCTGAAGCCGGTGGTTTCACTCATAAATAATTCAATATTGCATAACTATACATTCCTTTGCATTCATCTACGTGTTAACATTACTCAAAACATGGTCACATGACTCTTTGATCCTTGAACACAGGATTACGTTGACCACCATATTGAAAAAAGACTCCTACAATCTATAAAACTAAGAAAGGATTAAGATTATTGTGTGTGTTAGATTTAGCAAGCAATTATGTAAAAAAGGCACATAAGCCAGAACATATAAACCTAAAACTGATATCGAAGATTTTTGTAATTGGAACTAAAGGGTTTACAATTGGTGCCTTTCTGACATTTGTTGTTTTTTTAATCGATTTAGAGCTACTACAGGCTATCGTTCTATGCATTTTCTGTCTTTGCGTTGTTGGTTCTGTCCTGTCGGGATTCTCTTGCTTGCCTGTTGCTGTCCATGGACGCCGGAGCTGCGCCTGCGCCTCCGGTTGGTCCTCCTCGACACCATCCGTGCCCTCCCGCACACTCGCACAACATCGCCTCCTGGTCACTGTTCCCGAGTTCCATGACTCAATGTGTCATCGGCGATGGACATGTTTGGTCGTCGGCTGTGCGCACCCCTGCTTCATCCACCTCCTCCTCGGCCACTCCATTGGCCTCCCGTGCGTGCACGGTCGAAGGCTGGTGGCCCAGAGCCAGGTGAGCTGCTCGCTTCTCATTCGCTCGGCGGGGCTCGGGGAGAGGCTGCTTTCCCTCGTTGGTGCCTTCTTCTTCTCCTTCCCTCTCACCCTCTTCCATTTTGTTCTTCTGCGCTCACTGCTCTTTGCTGATTCCTGTCGTGATGCTCCTTGCTTGGTGTGTCGGATTGGGAGGCATGGATTCAATGGCATCGGTGTGCCACGTGGTTTATTAAGGTGGCCTCTTTTCTCGGATCCAATTTTTTCGGAAACAGATCCTTGATTTGCCTGCTTTCCCTTGCAGGTTGATCTGCTAGGGTGCTCGTGGCTCTGGTCGGTTTGTCTTGCTGCGTCTTCTTCTATTCTCAGTTCTCCAGACCTGCACTTGCCTGTGCTATTATTCATGCGTTTGTCAGCCTCGCAAAGATTTTTGGTTTCTTCTTGTGAAGGAGATCCTAAGGTCTAGGTAGGTTCTAAGAGACTTTTTGAGTCTTTTGTTGTTTTGTTGGTGCCTTGTTGTCTATAGAGATCTTCAGGTGTGGCTAGGTTCCAAAGAACATATTCTTCTTTGTCTTTGTTGTTCTGTTGGCACTTTATTGTGAAACAAGGTCTTGGCATTGTCTCCTTTTTGGCAAAGTGCATCTTTATTGCCTGATTTTATTTGTTGGCTGTCTAGCTTTTTCTCTGTCTGACAATATATAATAGTCAAGAGCAAATGAAAAAAATCACAGCATGAACAAATCTACACCATGGCCAGACAGAAAATATTGATGGAGGTGGGGTTTCTGGAAGTAACATAACCTTTCAAAATGACAAATAACATGATTACTTTCATTATTTGTTTAAATTATGTTGAACTATTGTCTAGAGAATACTTGGTCAGTTCTTCCGTAAGAAAGCTAAAGTTGGATATTAGGTGCCTTAACAAAGCTAAACTCTTTTAAGCAATTACATTACAAAATTTGTTGCATCATCTAGAGGACCAAATTGCTAGATATATTATTTGGAACTCTCTAAAGTTGAAAGGTTCTGATGCTGAAATGGTACAGTTTCCTGAACAGGCTTAAGCATAATTTATTTCTACATGTTGTACATCTCGTGCTTTTAGATATGCAATATTTTCAGCTTCTTCTGGTTGTATGTTTGAACAGAATAACTCGAGTTTGTCTTTATGTGAGAATAGGATAACTCGTGTTTGAACAAATTAACTAAGAAAAGCATGTGTTATGTATGAAGCAACAATAGATTGTACGCATTGTGTGCTTTTTTCCATATCATCCGAAACCAATGAGACAACCCATGAATTTCTTCTTTGTTCAGAGCAGGTTTTTATCTTTGGTCCCAAGCTTTGAGTATTCACCCCCAGGTTGTCTTTTTTTGTGGTTTCAGGTTCTGTCAAATTGGTTTTAGTTAATGTTTCTTATGTATTGTGGATACTAAGGGGCAATGGGCACAACTACAACACTCAGAGCAGCGAAACCCACATATACTACCTGAAGAAGAGCTCTCTGTTCTCCTTTAGTTATCACCTTTTATCGTTCTTTTACCTTACCATACCTAAGAATGGAGATTCATGTCGAGTGGTTGCACTTTTGGTATTGAACTTCATGTCGAATGGCTATCTTTTGTGGTCTTATAAATACCGTGAAATCGATTCTGACTTATAATATCATGTCGATATTGAGCACCACTATGTCTCGCTCCTATCACAATTGAATATTCTTCTTAACTTTATTGTTATTCTATATGAATGCATATGTTAAATCTGTATTCCTTCTAACTTAGCATTACCTGCTTAATCAAAGTGTTCGGGCCGGCACCCTCGCGCCAAGGCGCGATCCCGATCTAGTGAATATGAGTGACAGATCAATACTCGAGCAAACCATGCACTCTCTACCAGAAGGGTAAATCCGTTGATGCCGTTGCTGGACTGAAGGTAGATGCCTGTCGCGACCAAATCAGACCAACTGTTGAGTAACGTGTTTTTTTAGATGAAAGGCTTAAAGCCCGACATCAAATTAATGAAGTCAAGTAACGTGTTTACTTAGAAAATATGAGATAGATTGGAATACATTCTAATTTGTCTTGTATTCCAAGTTAATCATGTACTCATTATATATAAGTCTATGAGGCTTAAGTAATAATCATCGATTCCACCATTCCCTCTCAGTCCCTTCTAACATGGTATCAGCCTAACAGATCCAACCCTAGCCGCCGCCCACCGCTTTCGCCCTGTGCGCCGTCACTGGGGTGGTCGGCCGCCATGAACGCTGCCGGGGCCGCGCTGCCCGTATCTAGGATTTGTCAGTGCGTCGTATTGACCGCCTGCCTAGAGTCTTTTTCTCAAGTCCTTGTTCCGGGTTTTTTCTCTCTCGACCCCCATGCCTCAACTCCGAAATCAGCGTCGACTACACCGGCCACTTCGTCATCAACCGCGCGGCAAGAATGGACGCGCTGCCCAAGGGATGCCTTCTTGTGTCACTGTCGGACACTCATCCATGTGGTCTCCATTGCCGTTCCGTCTTCGTCGTCATCGCCCGGGACATCACCGATAATGTCACCATCGACTCCGATATGCGCGTCATCCCCTCCATGGCGCGTACAACGCACTATTCACGTGCCTGTCTATGTCACGCCCGTCCTCGAGCGTGTGCGTACCATCGGTCAAGCCGCAGGATGACGCTGCGTCGTCACTTCGGACCATCACCCTCGGCCAGTGATTCTCCCCGCAGCTACCTCGACCCGTGAGCCGTCGCCACACCATTGCCGCCCAAGGCCGTAGTGTCGCGGAACGTGGTCACCATTGTCGCCCAAGGCAGTCCCCGCGGCCGCACCGACCCACACACCGTCGATGCGCCACCCCTTCGGGCCGTAACATCGCGGCACGTGGTCCACGCTGCTGCCCCTAGGTCTTCCCGTCGCCGCTCTGTCCCACATGCTGCCGTTGCGTCGACCCTCCGGGCCGTAGCGCCGTGGCGCGTGGTCTACTCCGCTGTCCCCACGCGTCGAATTCCACGTGGTACGCGTCGCGCCGCCTCCTTCGGCCCGGGAAAGCCACCGTCTGCGTCCGTCCTCCTCACGCTGTCGGGTTCCTCGCCTACTTCGAGCAGCACTGTCGCGCTCCTAACCTAACCGCCACTGCCGTCAGGCCGCCGTCGCCGCTATTCTTGGGCCCCGCCGCTGGTACCCTGTAGCCGCCGCCCGTCCACCCCCTTCATCTTCATCCAGCACTAGCCTGTCGCCAGTGTCGCCATCATTTTCCCCGACCACTTTGTCTATTCCGACCAACGTCGGCGATATCGGCCCCACACTGATTGGCGCTGCAACTATTGTCGGGTCCTTCTCTGTTGTCCCCTCCGACTCCTCCACATGGCATATAGCTCGTGCAGGTACCTTGTCTACGCATGCCAGGTGCTGGCAACACCGATGTGTGTCTTTGTCCATGACGTTTCCCCATGCCTGGCAAGCCTGGGCAGCTCTTTGTCAATTTCGTCTTCTACTGTCTACGCATGCCCGGTGCTGGCAACACCGATGCGTGCCTTCATCTACGACTAGTCCTCAGGTTTGGCAAACCCGGCGCGACGCCTCGTCAACAACGTCTTCTTTTCGGCGCACCACTACTTCGACACCACTACGCCCTTGACTAACTTGGCGCCTCTTGCACCCGCGGCTGTCTGCGTCGCTACCGTTGTGACTGCGGGGGATGTTGAGTAACGTGTGTAGTTAGGAAATATGAGATAGACTATGATACATTTCTGGCTTGTCTTGTATTCCAAGTTGATCACTGTCTTGCATTCCAAGTTGATCATGTACTCACTATATATACGCCTACGAGTCTCAAGCAATGAACATTGATTCCACCAATCCCTCTCTATCACTTCTAACACTAACCACTTCTCTTCTTGTGTATTATCAAGGAGGCTAGGCTGATGACTTGCCGGAAGGAAGATGTGTTAAAAATTTGTTCGTCTTTTGCAATTATATTTGGCAGAATGCCTTGAATCGTACATATTACCAAGGGTGTGAATCAAAGGTCATTGCTGCTCCCCTACTTGCATGTATGTTCATTCATTTAACAGAACAACTTGCATTCGCTTATAAAAAATGGCGCGTTAGTTCAAGCCTTCATTCTATCATGCTGATGCTTCACCAATTTTGTTGCAACAATGGTCTGATTGAAGGGTATATCGACGGAGACCAGTTCCATGCATAATATCTTGAACTGAGGGGATGCTAGCATCAGTGTAGCAGAAGTAGAGTGCGGACTTGTCCGGGAGCATATATATTTTGTTTTTTCATTTGTATCAATATGTTGTTGACGGTAAGAAGTGTTATTTTCCCTATCAACATCACTGTTGGGGTGTTCAGTTCAAATAATAGAAGCCTATGGGACACATAAAAAATCTTTACTTTTTATTGCATGTATATTGCTAAGGGAAAAGTTTTATCTTGTTGTTCTCTCTTGTCAGCACTAACAACACCATGGCGGAACTGAAATCTGTCAAATCCAACAGACACAAAAACACAAAGATAGAAATGGACAACGTGGAAAGAACAACCATTGATAAAACAGAAAGAGGAAGAGAACTAAGAAGATGGGCCACACGTATCTTCAGAAAAGGATACACCGGCTTAGAGGATCTATATTTTTTGTTTCTTCTGTGGATTTCAGAGTTAATAAGTATTTATGTATTTTAACTTGAAAGGCAAACTGATATGGACCATGTATCGACACCTCTGCAGTCATCTAAGCTAGAATGTATTCATGGGTCGATTCATCGCTTGATCCGGTCACTCTTTCGGTATAGGCTTCAATACTGGAATGCATGAAGAAAAATGACTTATTACCAATAATGTTAAATTTCTTTGGAAATAGCATTCAAACTAGTATTGCAAACTTTGGGAAATGCATCGAAGCGCAAACGACTTGTCCTTTTCTTTTCACTTGCTAATAGGGGTTATGGATAAATGGTTTTGGATTTTATGTACCTTCTCTCTTAGTTTCTGGATTTTTTAAACTGTTAGAGTTATATTTCTATATATATATATTGGCCTTGGCCTCCCAGTAATACTAAGTTGCATATTTTCATAACATGGTATCAGATCTTAGATTTTTCTCCCTGCACGCGGAACTCGTGCTCTCCAGATCCAATTGCGCTGCCACTGACCACTATCGCCCGCTGTCGCTGCTTCATCGGCGTCTGCAGGCGTGCTCCTGCAATCTGCCAGCCGTGCTTAGCCTTGCTTTTCACGCCGGCTGTGCCTTCTGAGTTACAGCTTGCAGACTTCTTCACGAAGGCCAGAATAGAGCGCAACATGGATTTCACCTCTCCAAACTCAGTGTTGTAGATCCACCATGTGTTTGAAGGGGGGTGTTATAGTTATATTAGTGATGTCTTTTGGCCTTTTGCATTCTAGTCTTTTGGCATCCTCATGTATGTGTATATATGTTGGCTTTGACCCCCCAATAATACTAAGTTGTATATTGTCCTAACACAAACTTTCTGTATATCTAAAACAACAATAAATTTGTATGTACCTAGGCATGTAATTTCTTGTGTACTCTTTGGAGCAAGTATTCCTAGAAGAATTTTTAATTAGCATATTTAGAGCTACACCAACTTTACCTTCACTTGAAATTACACATTTAATGTGAATATTGTGATCTAAATCTGGAGTGATTGCTTGGTTCACATAGTAGATTTTTTTATTGTTGCTACTATAAACTATTTTGCAACATAATGACGCCCCATATGCAACCGAACATTGCATGCCTGCACATGGTAACAAATTGGCACACATGGTTGTTGGACTATGTTGAACAGACACACCATATTCCTATTTAAGAGCACAACATTGAACCATAGAATAGAAACATCGAGCGGACGAACACAACACT
>LR738716.1:296141234-296155442 GCA_902687465.1 Secale cereale
CGGTTTGCTGTCTAATTGCAGGTCAGATTGATGTTTGATATATGGGGCATGTTTGGAACCTTTGAGCAGATAATCAAACATCTATAAACTGAATGTCCGTTTCAAAGGTATACACTGAACCACTCCATTGCTCCCCTTATTTGCTGTCATTTGTCCAGTCTCCACACATGGGTTGACATATGTTTGTTGCTTATTAGGCATTTGTAGAGGGATGATGCTTCCAAAGATCTCTCATAAGGCAGAATGGCAAGGCGACAAAGTGAAATTATGGCGTAGTGTTTGTACCTTTTCTTTCTTATATCATGGTCTCGCCTGTGAGTGGTCTGCAGCAAGAACTAGGTAATTACTTGGCCTACCTCACGAAGACCACACGATTCATGTCTTTTCTTGATTGATATCCATCGCCTTTGTCACGTCATTTATCCTTTGAGGTATATCTAAATTTAATTTTGACCCGAGTTCTTTGTTCAATACATGCATAACATTTCTTGCTCAAAATAAATAAATGCATGATGTGTAACTTTTCTGTCAATTGGGAGCAAGCTTTGTTAACCTGTTCAATTATATTATAATAGTCGGACCTGTATATTTCTACCAGCTTTTGCTATATGGTCTTCAATGGATCATCAGACTGTACATACTGTTAACCTCAAAGCTACAAATTCATTATCTGCTATCGTTGCTAAATGCTTGCAATATAAGCCTGTGAAGATACGTTGGCTGCTGAGCCGCTGATATTGTTTCTTTGTTGTCCCTTTTTTGTGCTTTGCGGTGAACTTTCACCTTAGGTTGCATAACTATGGGATACTCTTATTTATCACCATCCACGTTGAAAATGCTTATGTGTGCAGAGTCATTGGTGATCATGCTAGCTTTTGGCATTTAGCTAGAACAACACTTTTGGAGGTATTAAAGAACCAGTATTGAGTCTACATGTGTGCATCCAGATTCCTCTTTTGCTATCAGCATTTGTCATTCCTTAAATTTGTTATGGCATTGCAAAATCGTTTAACAGTTGCAAATATATATATATGGAATTAAAGGCTTTGGAGACCTAACTAAATAAGTACTTTACATTTTAGCCGAAATTAAATACTGCACTCTTTCAGTACTTGTGGGTGACCAGATTTCCAATGGATAAAGTTGTTTTGCGTCAGCTAGAAATGATCACCACCTGCTTGGCTTCTTGCGCTTTCCATTCTTTTCATTAATGTACAGAAAACATAGGCTTCTTTATCCTTTCTTATCTCATTGACATGTATGTTATCTTTCACAGTGGAAGAGTATTTTGCAAGTTTGTGCCCATTGGCAAGATCCTACAGCCGGTGTTGAATGAGCGTGTGACCCCTACTACCTGCTACTGGAGCTTGGCATTCCTTCTACGCGATGAAGACGAGACCATGCTTGTTTTTCAGGTAACTCTCGCCTGCTTTCAATTGATATTCAAGTGCATTGTCAGGAACCTTTGGTCTGATAGAGCTAATTTGAAGAGACTTCATCCACCCATCAAACTGCAATCAGTGTTTCGTTGTACCAATGCTTCCTGGTATGGGACCTCTGTTTGATATGTAAAACATTTTGTTCATCCGGTTATTTTCATGCCGATTCTTGGCTTGAGACATGTTGAGATTTATTTCTGTTCATCTTAGTTGAATTTAAATAAGATTTTGCCAATACATAGTGATCTCTATGTGATACATTAGTTAATAATCGATAACTAATCACTTCACTTTTATTTTAATACCGGAACACATGCAAGCAGATCTACTCAGAACGGGAAAAGCAGAGGTTGAGTCATCAATAGGAATATGCCATGTCATTGATCTTATTGCCTTAGAAAGAAAATTGACTGTTCGTCACAGTTGTTTCCTAGGTATAATATTTTTTTGCCTACAAAAACTTCTATGATAAGCGACATGTGCAGTTGCAAGTGAAACTATTAACTTGATGTTAACATTACTATGCATGCCAAGATCTATGTTTCCGTTCACTTTTGGCAGTAAACCTGTTGTTGCTATAATTTTAGGCTAGAATGGCTGAAACCCCTCCGATTCAAAATAAGGGTCTGGATTTTTGTTCAAATTATAACTAAAACTATGACACTTATTTTTGATCAGAGGATTTATTAGTTATCCAGTGAAAGATTTTAGATTTTGCAAGGTTGCTGCCTGCTGAAATATGTATTTCTGAATATCTTTTGCACAATGTATTTGTGAAATAATAGATAATGAAAAGCAACTGGTTACTTTACATGAACCCGTACAGGTACTTGTATTGTAGTATACATGTGTCCTTTCAATTATTACATACTTTACCTGCTCTATTTTCTCTATTTTTCTTGGGTTGGAGCAGATTGTGTGGGTTATCAATCCCATATACCAGTGTATAGTAGGCACAAAAAACTTTCGTTGATTTACCTTTTAACCTAAATTTATTTAGGAAACTTACACTAACCTGTATTCTTAGTTAGTTGCACCGGCCTGCATGTAATTTAGCTGTGGTTCCTTTATTCACAGTTAGTTGCATCAGCTTGCATTTATTATGTCCTTCCATGCCTACTTACATGAGTGTGCCACTTATATAATTTTCATGGTGTCTGGGGGCTGATCATTATACAACCGTTATGTTCTATCAATAAATGTTAAGATGATAGAGAGATTGATTAGTGTTTCTCGGATAATATATGGTTTGACTTATTGTTGTTATATACTTGCTTCAGATATAGGCCTGGTACCATGTCTTTTCTTGTTGGACATGCCTTCCGACACCGATAGTGATGACTTCTATCCCGCTCCTCTCCCAGCAAGGCATCTCTACCTCCCTCCTTCAAAGGTACCCGAAGACCGTCTTGGACCCTTCCTTCTTCAGTGTTTCCTCTTTTTGTTACACAACTTTGTGGTGCTTAGTGCATGCATCATTCCCTCTACCAATTCATTCTGAAAGAAAGAGAGGGAGAGATGATCATGTTCTTGATTGGGTCCAATATTCAGGGTTGGTAGTGTTTATTGGAAATGGTTGCATTTTACAGAAAAAAATGCCTTTGTTCACCGGCTTTGCTCGAGATAAAAAATTCTTGCCTACTATTCGTGTCAAGCTCTTGCTTTAGACTCATATGATTTAGAAATAGATATGGTAACCTTTTGGCACTTAAATAGGATTAGGTATAATGTAAATCATTTGCTTCATTTGGTTGACAAATTATAGCTTTAGCTCTCAGGTACTGAATGCTTGATTGATCCTAATTCATTCGTTGTACTTGTGTGATCTATATAGTTTCTGTTTGCTCAGATGGTCAGATGCCATGGATGATCCTTTTCTTCATGGTGACTGATCCAGGAGCAATGTTATATAGCTTGCTCAGAGTTTCATTCTTATTAGTTGCAGATACTTCACACATCGTACACCGCATGATCTTAGAACCAGATTTACTTTCATGTGTGTCAATGTGGTCGGCTATGACATGGATATCTTTTTCATGTTTGCCTGGCTTCTTATGTTGATCCCCGGAATGCCTTTAGGTTGTGAATGTTTGCTTAGTTTTGTCTTACTAATGTTTTATCTGTTCTTTTGCTTAATTTTTTATAGGCCTTGCCTTAGACTTCCTAAAGGATTGCTACAATTGTTTAATTTTTACCATGGGATGGTGTACAATTTTCCCATTTGGGGCTATATCAAGTGATAAGTAAGTCATGTTCTTTAGTATTTTTTCTCATCGGTATGAATGCTACATCTACTTTGTGTATTCTCACTTTCCAACATCCTTTTTTATAGACTGAATTTGATCTCGATGAAGAGGAACTACCATCTCAAACTACAATAATGACGTAGGATCTGGAAAATTTGAAGTTGGTCTCTTTTGTATACACATCTCAACTTTAAGTAATTTATCTTTGGATGGTCTGCGCACTAGGTTTGACTGCTTGATGATCCTATCCTACCTTGTAGTTTATACATCATTTAACAAATAAACTGTAACCTGCTTTTTGGTTTGGATCTGAGCGCTGGGCCATGGTGATGGACATGACACCATGCCCCAAGACCACTCTTTGGAATTCCAGTATAGTTGGAGAAAGAAGCGAAAGTTGAGGACCAATAAGTTAAATTCCAATATCATGATGTTTAGTCCTCGCTGAAGCCGGTGGTTTCACTCATAAATAATTCAATATTGCATAACTATACATTCCTTTGCATTCATCTACGTGTTAACATTACTCAAAACATGGTCACATGACTCTTTGATCCTTGAACACAGGATTACGTTGACCACCATATTGAAAAAAGACTCCTACAATCTATAAAACTAAGAAAGGATTAAGATTATTGTGTGTGTTAGATTTAGCAAGCAATTATGTAAAAAAGGCACATAAGCCAGAACATATAAACCTAAAACTGATATCGAAGATTTTTGTAATTGGAACTAAAGGGTTTACAATTGGTGCCTTTCTGACATTTGTTGTTTTTTTAATCGATTTAGAGCTACTACAGGCTATCGTTCTATGCATTTTCTGTCTTTGCGTTGTTGGTTCTGTCCTGTCGGGATTCTCTTGCTTGCCTGTTGCTGTCCATGGACGCCGGAGCTGCGCCTGCGCCTCCGGTTGGTCCTCCTCGACACCATCCGTGCCCTCCCGCACACTCGCACAACATCGCCTCCTGGTCACTGTTCCCGAGTTCCATGACTCAATGTGTCATCGGCGATGGACATGTTTGGTCGTCGGCTGTGCGCACCCCTGCTTCATCCACCTCCTCCTCGGCCACTCCATTGGCCTCCCGTGCGTGCACGGTCGAAGGCTGGTGGCCCAGAGCCAGGTGAGCTGCTCGCTTCTCATTCGCTCGGCGGGGCTCGGGGAGAGGCTGCTTTCCCTCGTTGGTGCCTTCTTCTTCTCCTTCCCTCTCACCCTCTTCCATTTTGTTCTTCTGCGCTCACTGCTCTTTGCTGATTCCTGTCGTGATGCTCCTTGCTTGGTGTGTCGGATTGGGAGGCATGGATTCAATGGCATCGGTGTGCCACGTGGTTTATTAAGGTGGCCTCTTTTCTCGGATCCAATTTTTTCGGAAACAGATCCTTGATTTGCCTGCTTTCCCTTGCAGGTTGATCTGCTAGGGTGCTCGTGGCTCTGGTCGGTTTGTCTTGCTGCGTCTTCTTCTATTCTCAGTTCTCCAGACCTGCACTTGCCTGTGCTATTATTCATGCGTTTGTCAGCCTCGCAAAGATTTTTGGTTTCTTCTTGTGAAGGAGATCCTAAGGTCTAGGTAGGTTCTAAGAGACTTTTTGAGTCTTTTGTTGTTTTGTTGGTGCCTTGTTGTCTATAGAGATCTTCAGGTGTGGCTAGGTTCCAAAGAACATATTCTTCTTTGTCTTTGTTGTTCTGTTGGCACTTTATTGTGAAACAAGGTCTTGGCATTGTCTCCTTTTTGGCAAAGTGCATCTTTATTGCCTGATTTTATTTGTTGGCTGTCTAGCTTTTTCTCTGTCTGACAATATATAATAGTCAAGAGCAAATGAAAAAAATCACAGCATGAACAAATCTACACCATGGCCAGACAGAAAATATTGATGGAGGTGGGGTTTCTGGAAGTAACATAACCTTTCAAAATGACAAATAACATGATTACTTTCATTATTTGTTTAAATTATGTTGAACTATTGTCTAGAGAATACTTGGTCAGTTCTTCCGTAAGAAAGCTAAAGTTGGATATTAGGTGCCTTAACAAAGCTAAACTCTTTTAAGCAATTACATTACAAAATTTGTTGCATCATCTAGAGGACCAAATTGCTAGATATATTATTTGGAACTCTCTAAAGTTGAAAGGTTCTGATGCTGAAATGGTACAGTTTCCTGAACAGGCTTAAGCATAATTTATTTCTACATGTTGTACATCTCGTGCTTTTAGATATGCAATATTTTCAGCTTCTTCTGGTTGTATGTTTGAACAGAATAACTCGAGTTTGTCTTTATGTGAGAATAGGATAACTCGTGTTTGAACAAATTAACTAAGAAAAGCATGTGTTATGTATGAAGCAACAATAGATTGTACGCATTGTGTGCTTTTTTCCATATCATCCGAAACCAATGAGACAACCCATGAATTTCTTCTTTGTTCAGAGCAGGTTTTTATCTTTGGTCCCAAGCTTTGAGTATTCACCCCCAGGTTGTCTTTTTTTGTGGTTTCAGGTTCTGTCAAATTGGTTTTAGTTAATGTTTCTTATGTATTGTGGATACTAAGGGGCAATGGGCACAACTACAACACTCAGAGCAGCGAAACCCACATATACTACCTGAAGAAGAGCTCTCTGTTCTCCTTTAGTTATCACCTTTTATCGTTCTTTTACCTTACCATACCTAAGAATGGAGATTCATGTCGAGTGGTTGCACTTTTGGTATTGAACTTCATGTCGAATGGCTATCTTTTGTGGTCTTATAAATACCGTGAAATCGATTCTGACTTATAATATCATGTCGATATTGAGCACCACTATGTCTCGCTCCTATCACAATTGAATATTCTTCTTAACTTTATTGTTATTCTATATGAATGCATATGTTAAATCTGTATTCCTTCTAACTTAGCATTACCTGCTTAATCAAAGTGTTCGGGCCGGCACCCTCGCGCCAAGGCGCGATCCCGATCTAGTGAATATGAGTGACAGATCAATACTCGAGCAAACCATGCACTCTCTACCAGAAGGGTAAATCCGTTGATGCCGTTGCTGGACTGAAGGTAGATGCCTGTCGCGACCAAATCAGACCAACTGTTGAGTAACGTGTTTTTTTAGATGAAAGGCTTAAAGCCCGACATCAAATTAATGAAGTCAAGTAACGTGTTTACTTAGAAAATATGAGATAGATTGGAATACATTCTAATTTGTCTTGTATTCCAAGTTAATCATGTACTCATTATATATAAGTCTATGAGGCTTAAGTAATAATCATCGATTCCACCATTCCCTCTCAGTCCCTTCTAACATGGTATCAGCCTAACAGATCCAACCCTAGCCGCCGCCCACCGCTTTCGCCCTGTGCGCCGTCACTGGGGTGGTCGGCCGCCATGAACGCTGCCGGGGCCGCGCTGCCCGTATCTAGGATTTGTCAGTGCGTCGTATTGACCGCCTGCCTAGAGTCTTTTTCTCAAGTCCTTGTTCCGGGTTTTTTCTCTCTCGACCCCCATGCCTCAACTCCGAAATCAGCGTCGACTACACCGGCCACTTCGTCATCAACCGCGCGGCAAGAATGGACGCGCTGCCCAAGGGATGCCTTCTTGTGTCACTGTCGGACACTCATCCATGTGGTCTCCATTGCCGTTCCGTCTTCGTCGTCATCGCCCGGGACATCACCGATAATGTCACCATCGACTCCGATATGCGCGTCATCCCCTCCATGGCGCGTACAACGCACTATTCACGTGCCTGTCTATGTCACGCCCGTCCTCGAGCGTGTGCGTACCATCGGTCAAGCCGCAGGATGACGCTGCGTCGTCACTTCGGACCATCACCCTCGGCCAGTGATTCTCCCCGCAGCTACCTCGACCCGTGAGCCGTCGCCACACCATTGCCGCCCAAGGCCGTAGTGTCGCGGAACGTGGTCACCATTGTCGCCCAAGGCAGTCCCCGCGGCCGCACCGACCCACACACCGTCGATGCGCCACCCCTTCGGGCCGTAACATCGCGGCACGTGGTCCACGCTGCTGCCCCTAGGTCTTCCCGTCGCCGCTCTGTCCCACATGCTGCCGTTGCGTCGACCCTCCGGGCCGTAGCGCCGTGGCGCGTGGTCTACTCCGCTGTCCCCACGCGTCGAATTCCACGTGGTACGCGTCGCGCCGCCTCCTTCGGCCCGGGAAAGCCACCGTCTGCGTCCGTCCTCCTCACGCTGTCGGGTTCCTCGCCTACTTCGAGCAGCACTGTCGCGCTCCTAACCTAACCGCCACTGCCGTCAGGCCGCCGTCGCCGCTATTCTTGGGCCCCGCCGCTGGTACCCTGTAGCCGCCGCCCGTCCACCCCCTTCATCTTCATCCAGCACTAGCCTGTCGCCAGTGTCGCCATCATTTTCCCCGACCACTTTGTCTATTCCGACCAACGTCGGCGATATCGGCCCCACACTGATTGGCGCTGCAACTATTGTCGGGTCCTTCTCTGTTGTCCCCTCCGACTCCTCCACATGGCATATAGCTCGTGCAGGTACCTTGTCTACGCATGCCAGGTGCTGGCAACACCGATGTGTGTCTTTGTCCATGACGTTTCCCCATGCCTGGCAAGCCTGGGCAGCTCTTTGTCAATTTC
Organism: Secale cereale; assembly: GCA_902687465.1. NCBI lineage: Eukaryota > Viridiplantae > Streptophyta > Magnoliopsida > Poales > Poaceae > Secale > Secale cereale. Next base: position 296,149,510 of record LR738716.1, read on the forward strand.
GTCTTCTACTGTCTACGCATGCCCGGTGCTGGCAACACCGATGCGTGCCTTCATCTACGACTAGTCCTCAGGTTTGGCAAACCCGGCGCGACGCCTCGTCAACAACGTCTTCTTTTCGGCGCACCACTACTTCGACACCACTACGCCCTTGACTAACTTGGCGCCTCTTGCACCCGCGGCTGTCTGCGTCGCTACCGTTGTGACTGCGGGGGATGTTGAGTAACGTGTGTAGTTAGGAAATATGAGATAGACTATGATACATTTCTGGCTTGTCTTGTATTCCAAGTTGATCACTGTCTTGCATTCCAAGTTGATCATGTACTCACTATATATACGCCTACGAGTCTCAAGCAATGAACATTGATTCCACCAATCCCTCTCTATCACTTCTAACACTAACCACTTCTCTTCTTGTGTATTATCAAGGAGGCTAGGCTGATGACTTGCCGGAAGGAAGATGTGTTAAAAATTTGTTCGTCTTTTGCAATTATATTTGGCAGAATGCCTTGAATCGTACATATTACCAAGGGTGTGAATCAAAGGTCATTGCTGCTCCCCTACTTGCATGTATGTTCATTCATTTAACAGAACAACTTGCATTCGCTTATAAAAAATGGCGCGTTAGTTCAAGCCTTCATTCTATCATGCTGATGCTTCACCAATTTTGTTGCAACAATGGTCTGATTGAAGGGTATATCGACGGAGACCAGTTCCATGCATAATATCTTGAACTGAGGGGATGCTAGCATCAGTGTAGCAGAAGTAGAGTGCGGACTTGTCCGGGAGCATATATATTTTGTTTTTTCATTTGTATCAATATGTTGTTGACGGTAAGAAGTGTTATTTTCCCCATCAACATCACTGTTGGGGTGTTCAGTTCAAATAATAGAAGCCTATGGGACACATAAAAAATCTTTACTTTTTATTGCATGTATATTGCTAAGGGAAAAGTTTTATCTTGTTGTTCTCTCTTGTCAGCACTAACAACACCATGGCGGAACTGAAATCTGTCAAATCCAACAGACACAAAAACACAAAGATAGAAATGGACAACGTGGAAAGAACAACCATTGATAAAACAGAAAGAGGAAGAGAACTAAGAAGATGGGCCACACGTATCTTCAGAAAAGGATACACCGGCTTAGAGGATCTATATTTTTTGTTTCTTCTGTGGATTTCAGAGTTAATAAGTATTTATGTATTTTAACTTGAAAGGCAAACTGATATGGACCATGTATCGACACCTCTGCAGTCATCTAAGCTAGAATGTATTCATGGGTCGATTCATCGCTTGATCCGGTCACTCTTTCGGTATAGGCTTCAATACTGGAATGCATGAAGAAAAATGACTTATTACCAATAATGTTAAATTTCTTTGGAAATAGCATTCAAACTAGTATTGCAAACTTTGGGAAATGCATCGAAGCGCAAACGACTTGTCCTTTTCTTTTCACTTGCTAATAGGGGTTATGGATAAATGGTTTTGGATTTTATGTACCTTCTCTCTTAGTTTCTGGATTTTTTAAACTGCTAGAGTTATATTTCTATATATATATATTGGCCTTGGCCTCCCAGTAATACTAAGTTGCATATTTTCATAACATGGTATCAGATCTTAGATTTTTCTCCCTGCACGCGGAACTCGTGCTCTCCAGATCCAATTGCGCTGCCACTGACCACTATCGCCCGCTGTCGCTGCTTCATCGGCGTCTGCGGGCGTGCTCCTGCAATCTGCCAGCCGTGCTTAGCCTTGCTTTTCACGCCGGCTGTGCCTTCTGAGTTACAGCTTGCAGACTTCTTCACGAAGGCCAGAATAGAGCGCAACATGGATTTCACCTCTCCAAACTCAGTGTTGTAGATCCACCATGTGTTTGAAGGGGGGTGTTATAGTTATATTAGTGATGTCTTTTGGCCTTTTGCATTCTAGTCTTTTGGCATCCTCATGTATGTGTATATATGTTGGCTTTGACCCCCCAATAATACTAAGTTGTATATTGTCCTAACACAAACTTTCTGTATATCTAAAACAACAATAAATTTGTATGTACCTAGGCATGTAATTTCTTGTGTACTCTTTGGAGCAAGTATTCCTAGAAGAATTTTTAATTAGCATATTTAGAGCTACACCAACTTTACCTTCACTTGAAATTACACATTTAATGTGAATATTGTGATCTAAATCTGGAGTGATTGCTTGGTTCACATAGTAGATTTTTTTATTGTTGCTACTATAAACTATTTTGCAACATAATGACGCCCCATATGCAACCGAACATTGCATGCCTGCACATGGTAACAAATTGGCACACATGGTTGTTGGACTATGTTGAACAGACACACCATATTCCTATTTAAGAGCACAACATTGAACCATAGAATAGAAACATCGAGCGGACGAACACAACACTAGAACATTATAGTAGTAGCCTACAAGTTGTTCATCTCGCAATGCCACCCAACCATGATATATCAATATGTTTGGATTATGAAGCACCGGGATTCAGTTTTATACTTCAATATATAGTGTGTTTCCCCTTGTGATTAGTCAGTTTAGTCGTCAAGCTATAAGGTGTCAAGAAAAACATATCCACGGTTCGGTGAAGCACCAGATCTGGTCACTGAGACGATGACAAACCTCTCTAGTACTGTTGCTACCTTCCTCAAGCTACACGAGCCAAGTTAGATATGAAGTGCCTGCAATGTAGGTTGACATGAGGGATTCTGCTGTGCAAGAACTTGCAACTCCAGTATGGAAGCCACCACAAACAATGCTCCATTATATATAACATTGGTTCTCACTATGCTTAACTTCTTTCGGGTGAGAAATGCAAAGCACCCTATATGTTGGTGTGGAGCAAGTACCTTGATGTACTATAAAAATATCGTTAAAACAAGGATTATAAACATTGAAATGCATTATTAAAGAATATAATCTCTGCGTGTCGGGTAACAACATATATCATATATGTTGTCCATTCACGTGACCCTAAATATATGTCGGAATTTACATGGACTTTCTTATTATTATTTTCAGTCTCATGGTCTCATATTTGGTAATGTACACACGTGCTGCCTGTTGAGTATATGTGTTATGTGCATATTGTGTATTGGGCCTGCCTTCTAGTTCCTTGTATAGTTGAGGTCCGTGGTCCATCTTTGTACATCATATATACGTGCCTATGCATGAAGAGCAATACATCGTGCAATTCACATATTCTATATGGTATCAGTTTTTTAGGTTTTCTCGCTTCCGCCGCAGCCGCCGCCGCGCGTCTCCTACACACCGCTGCCACCCAGCCGCCGCTGCTCGTGCGCCCTCCGCGCGGGCCGCCGTTCCGATCCTGCCCGATCAATCCATCCTGCTGGCCTGCCCGATCCCGCTGCCCGATCGATTCCGCTGCACGCGTCTCGGACGATCCGTCAATCCAGATTCTGTTGCAACCGCAAGACGCCGAGACCGACAGGTTTGTGCTGCTGATTCGTGATCGATTCCTAGGCGGACACAAACGTCCGCTGCGCCGCCGCCGTCAAATCGCTGGCCATGAAGGATAGCAACTTGTACTGCGTATACACGTGCGTCAGCTTCTGGACCAGCCGCTGCTCCGCTGCTGGGTGTTCATCGCGGCCACGTCTTCGTGTCCACAGACAAGCTCAAGTCTAGAGGAGGAGCAGTCTGTCCAGCCGCTAATCGAGTTGTCGCTGCTACGTACTGCCTCACGTCAAATCAATAGCGATCAGACTAGTACTTCAGCCAGTACTATTCACATCACGTGGAGGCCAAGGCTGATTGCTAGTTCAATTTTTTGGACTTTTTCATCTCTAATTGCTAGCCTCACCGAAGCCTCATGCTCTTGCCGCCCAACCGTGCCGATTGCCTCCGTCGGACCAGCAATGGCGTCACTAGGCCCGTCCGTAGCGGCCTCTGCCGTGCTGCCGCCCACGCCCTACGGTGCGGCCCCGCTGCCATACGGGGCGGCCGCTACCTAGGACGCACCTGTTTCCACGTACGGAAATCCTACGTACGGGGCATACGGGACTCCGCCCACATCCACGTACGAGTCTCCCGGGTCCTCGTGGGGGTCGTTAGCGGGCCAGCACTCGCCCGTTGGGCAGCAGACGGACGACGCCCAGCATCTGCAGCATCCGTCAGTGGGCCCGCAGGTTTTTCCGATAGGCCATCCGACCTACTCGGCACCGCAGTTGCAACCGGGGCAGCCGGGGCTGTATGCAGCGTACCCATCGCAGCCGTTGAGCGGCGGCTACGGCCTTCCCATGGTGTCTCCACCCCCCTCGCCGGCCCTGCCGCCGGCGCCTTGGGACCCGGTGCTCCTCACCGGGCTGCATGCCGCTCCTTTTGCCGAACAACTACACTGGAGGTGATGATTGGTACATGGACACCGATGGTACGGCTCACATGTTTGCTCATCCTGGTAACATTGCCTCCTTCACTCGTGTCTCCACCGACCACCGGATCATTGTCGGCGACGGTTCCACACTTCCTATCACACATGTTGGGCACACTTATTTTCGTTCTACTTCTACTCAATTTTCTTTGTTTAACATACTTGTGTCACCTCATCATCTTATTAAAAATCTTATTTCTGTTCGTTGTTTCACTCGTGAAAATCCTATTACCGTTGAATTTGACGAGCTTGGTTATTGTGTCAAAGACGATCGCACCAGGATGGTACTTCACCGATGTGACAGCCCCGACGAGCTCTATCGGGCGCACTCGCCTTCATCCACCACCACCACACCGGTTGCTCTCTCCGCTGGTATCGAAACTGTGGCATGCTCGCTTGGGTCATCCCTATCCCGTCACACTTCGTCATATTCGAGTTTCAGTTTCAGTTGCAATAAGATCGAGCATCACACTTGTCATGCCCGTCGAGTCGGCAAACATGTTCGCCTGCCATTTACACAGTCCACCACCATTGCTTTTTTCCCTTTCAGTTGATTCATAGCGATGTGTGGACTTCTCCGGTTTTCAGTAACTCGGTCTATTTATATTATCTGGTCATTCTTGATGATTATTCTCATTATGTGTGGACTTTTTCTTTGCGCAAAAAGTCGGATGCACTCTCTACCTTGACGGCCTTTTACTCCTATGTCCCCACGCAGTTTCGTTGTCCCATCCTTGCGCTTCAGACGGACAATGGAAAAGAGTTTGACAACCTCGCTTTCTGCACCTTTTTGTCGCATCACGGCATAGTTTTCCGCCTCACATGCCCATACACTTCGCAGCAGAACGATCGAGCCAAACGTATCCTTCGCACTCTGAATGACTGCGTTCGCACGCTCCTCTTTCATGCCAACGTGCCGCCTCGTTTCTGGCCCGACGCACTCGCCACTACATCACTTCTTCTTAACATTAGACCATGTCGCCCGCGATGGAACTAAGCACCTCACCATCTTCTCTTTGGTACGCCCCCGTCTAATGACGACTTGCGTATTTTTGGGTATCTTTGCTATCCTAGCACTGCTGACACTGCTTCTCACAAGCTTGCACCTGGATCTCTTGCTTGCATCTTCATCGGCTATCCCTCCAACTCCAAGGGATATCGGTGCTACGATCCCGTCTCCCACCGTGTGTTCACTTCCCGGCACCTTTACATTGATGAGCATGTGTTTCCGTTTCACCAGGTACCCCCCCCCCCGTTGTTCCTCCCACCACTGGTGATGCGGGCTCCTCAACGCCTCTTCCAGGGCGCTCGCACACCTCTCTTAGTCCACCCCTGGCTTTGAGGCGCGACCCCGCATGCGGCGCCACCTACAGCCGCGGCGCTGGCGCCCCCGGCGCCCGTAGCCCCAGCGGCTCCTCTGGCTCCCGCGGTCCACGCGGCGCCCCTGACGTTGGCGCCCGCGGCCTCGGTGACCCCACCCAGCGCCCCCGGTCACCGTGGCCCCCTCGGTGCCCGCGGCCTCCCTGCCCC
>LR738716.1:296164092-296174448 GCA_902687465.1 Secale cereale
GGCCCCCCTCACCGGGTACGCCAACGGCTGGTCGTTGCCGCCGTCGAGGTACATCAGCACGCCCTCCAGTGTGCGGCCGGGGACGCCCCACCACAGGTGGCGCCCCTCGCTATTCTTCACGCCGCCGACCACCGGCGCGCCGTTGGTGGATGCCAGGCGCTGCTGCTGGCGGCGCTCGAAGTACGCCGCCCATGCCGCGTGGTTGTCGGCGGCGTACTGGGGGGGGGGGGGTGGAGAGCCCGGCGTCGGTCAGGGAGGCGTGCACGAGCTCGACCTCCTCGGCGAAGTACTTGGGCTTGGCCACGGCGTCGGGCAACGGGGGAACGGGCAGTCCCATCGCTGAGGCGCCCACCCCGTCGGCCCGGCGCGCATGTCCGGCGGAACCGGGATGTTCGCCTGGAACAGGAGCCAGGACTCCTATTCGCGGAGCGAACGGCGGACGAAGCCGTTGGCCGCCGCCTCGTCTCCGGGGAAACGTTCTGCCATGGCGACGGGCTCGGGAGAGTTAGAGAGGGAGAGAGAGGGGCTGGGTGGCGGCGCTCGAGAGAGGTAGACAGAGAGGAAGGGGTTGGACGTCGGCGAGGGGCGAGGCTGGTGTGGGCACAGGCGAGTGAGACCGCCGGCTTTATAGCCGCTCCGCGCCCGTGTGTACGCGTGCGAGGGAGGGGAGGCGTCGGCGAGACGTCCCGTGACGCGCCGCCCGTGAGGAATCAATTGCAAGGCAGACTGGCGACAGCCTTGCCATTGATTCCCCACGGGAACCGAGGCAGTTGGGGGAAGACGAGCCGTCATGTCGCTGACACTGCTGGCCCGCGGCTTTTTCACGCCAAAACAGTTTGCTCCGGCGCCCCCGGGCGCCCCCCAGCGCGCCGGGTCCGGTCTGGGTCCGCCGGCGCTGTTTTCGGACCAGACCGGCGAAAATCGGGCTGCTGGGAGCGTGACTAGGCCATTTTTTCGGTGCCGGCGCGAAAAAATTGCCTGGGGAGGCCTTCCTGGGGGCGCGGCTGGAGATGCCCTTACATGGGTAGTTATAGATGGAACAAGTCGACCTAAGCATGAACCGACCTAATCCTACCAGGTAACTGTCTATTCCCTCTCGTTAGGGTTTTACTCCTCCCGGGGCGATTTTAGTCGCCGCCGTTGAGATCGTGATTTCCCTCCTCCCATCACCGATTGCCACCCCTCGCGACCGTCTCAGGGGGCCTCCTCCTGGGATTTGGCGGAGCGGGTGGATATCGGGGGTTTAGGGTTGCTACTTCAAGGCCCGATTTTTGTCTCCATCGGGTTAGGGCTTTCAGAGAAGATGTCTTCGAGCGCGGCTCAGGATGAGGCGGCCATAGGCTCATCGGAGACGGATGATGTGGAAAAGATGATGAGGGAATTGGGGCTTCGAGAGGAAGACCTTGATGATGTGATCTATGATGAAGAAGAGGCGCCGCCGGAAGCAGCCAGATGGATAGCCATAGCGAGGGTGCACTCCGAGAAGACGTACAGTCAATACTGGTTTTTCAGGAATATGAGATCAGCATGGGATCTGGCGCAGGAGGCGATTTTCAAGCCTCTGGAGGATAATCTTTATACCATCCAATTCTCATGCTTGGGGGACTGGGAGAGAGTTATGCAGGATGGACCTTGGCACTTCAGAGGAGATGCAGTGATCATCAAACCTTACGATGGGATCATGAAGCCGTCCACAGTTCAGCTAGACACCATCGAAATCTGGGCACAAATTCACGATGTACCACAGCTTTATGCATATTTGGTGCCGTCACTTGGAGCTAAGATTGGAGAGGTGCTGTTCAAAGAGCCACAATCACAGGATTTTAAGGGTAACTTTTATCGAGTTTGGTTGAGGATCAATGTCTCCAAACCTCTAAAGAACGCTGTATCCATGATTCAGGATGGCAAAAGGCAGATCTACAGAGTTAGATATGAAAAGCTGCCGGATTGGTGTGTTGTCTGTGGGATGCTTGGTCACCAATTCAAGGAGCATGGCAATGGGATACACCCTCCTTCAGCTTTGGTCTTTAAAGATCTGAGGGCAGGCTGGTTCATGCGCACTGGCCAAGGCCCTGGCGAAGGACGAGGCCGGAGAGGAGGCCGAAGGGGTGGCCGATCAGGTGGCCAAGAAAGGGGTGCTCAGGTCCAGCCTCACCATGGCGATAATGTCTTTGACGAGGTTTTTGAGGAAGACAGGGATGTTGTGATGAAGGAGGCAGAGAATAATAGAAAGAGGGGGTCAGATCTAGCAGTGAGGCGGAGCGTTTTGCCGACCGGATTTCCTTCAGCAAGCAAGGGACAACAGTCTGCGTTAGCGCTTCCAGCCCCCGCTGTCCCTCCTAGTCCAAACAGTAAATAGGAGCCCAAGAGGACAAAGCAGCAAACAGATGATGGAAAGAACACCATGGACAATACTGGAGTACAGGGAAAGGTTGAACAAACAGTGGCGGGCCTCGAGGGGCGCCGCCGAGGTCAATGATTGCCTTTTGTTGGAACTGTCGTGGCGCGGGCAAAGCCGCGACAGTTCGCGAGCTTCGCGATTTCGCGAGGCAATTTGCCCCTACCCTACTGTGTATAGTTGAGACACAAATTGAAGGAGCTAGGGTAGAAGCGTTAGCTAGTACTCTTGGTTTTGATAAATCATATGCTGTTGACAGCCGGGGTAGAAGTGGTGGTATTGGGCTGTTTTGGAATGATTCAATAAAAGTGGAGATTCTTGGCTACTCTGACTATCATTTGGATGTGTCGGTTGAGGATAATGAACATGAAATATGGCGGATGACGTGTATTTACGATGAGGCGCAGACTCACCTGCGACATCAAACATGGCAGGTGCTGAAAAACATAAGTACTTTGAGTGCTCTTCCTTGGCTCTGCATAGGCGACTTTAACGAAGTCTTACGTCCAAACGAACATGAGGGGGTCGGACAGCGTAGTAACGCTCAAATCTAGGCCTTCCGGGACGCTACAGATGTTTGCATGCTGATGGACTTAGGTTACAAGGGTAATTTCTTGACTTTTGAAAAGAAGGTTGTGGGTGGTACTTACACACGTTGTCGTCTGGATAGAGCTACGGCGAACGCTGACTTGTTGACGAGTCTCCCTTTGGCCTGAGTATCTCATATTACGTGTGCCACATCGGACCACTCCCCAATTTTGCTTGACTATGGAAACAAATCAACGGAAATAAGAGAGAGATCTTTTAAGTATGAGCTAATGTGGGAGACAGATGAGGGGCTCAAAACGTTTTTGACAGAGGGATGGGCTTCGGATCCACCATGCAATAGCATTGAGCAGATGGAGCAAGGACACCTTCGGTAGTGTTAGGAAGGAGATCAAAAAGCTTAAGCGAATTCTGGAGGATCTCAGGGGCGACCCACCGAGAACTGGGCCTTCTCACGTGGAATTAAAGATCAACGAGCAGCTGATCGAGATGTATCACAGACAGGAGATCATGTGGCAACAGCGGGCAAGAATCCAATGGCTATCGGCGGGAGGCAGAAATACCAAATTTTTTCATCTTCGTGCTAGCCTCCGCAGAAAGAAAAATATGGTGAAAGCCTTACAAAACTCGTTGGGTGTTGTCGTCTCCGACCCGGCTGAACTCCGGGATATGGCAAACATGTTCTATCAAAACTTGTATACCACGGAGGGGGTTAACAACATGGAAGAAGTGCTGGAGCATGTTCCGCAGAAGGTGACCGAGGAGATGAACGCATCCCTTTGTGCTCCGTACACAAAAGAAGAGGTAAAGACTGCATTGTTTCAAATGTTTCCTACCAAGGCACCGGGCCCGGATGGCTTTCCTGCACATTTTTATCAGCGACATTGGGATTTATGTGGGGATGAGGTCACCAAGGTTGTCCTAAGCATAGTCCGTGGGGAGGAAAGCCCGGAATGCATCAATGACACAGTTTTGGTTCTTATACCGCAGGTAACGAATCCAACCGTCTTATCTCAGTTTCGACCTATTAGTCTTTGCAATGTATTATACAAGATTGCATCCAAGGTGGTCGCTAATAGGTTGAAGATCATATTACCCGATATTATTTCGGAAGAGCAGTCCGCATTTGTGCCAGGGAGGCAGATTACTGATAACATCATTTGTGCATAGGAATGTTTGCATTTTATGAATCGGTCCAGGGCGAAGTCGAACAATTTTTGGGCACTGAAGTTGGATATGATGAAGGCCTATGATAGGCTAGAATGGACATACCTGAGAGCTATCATGACTAAACTTGGTTTGGCAGAACAGTGGATTAATACAGTCATGGCTATGGTATCCTTTGTCTCTTTTTCAGTTCTTTTCAATGGTGAGAAGCTCGACCCTTTCAAACCAACTAGAGGAATCCGGCAGGGAGACCCAATCTCCCCCTACTTATTCTTGATTGCAGCAGAGGGCCTTTCGTGCCTCCTGAAATCCAGTTCTCAGTCATCACTAGGAGGTATCAAGGTGGCCCCCATGGCTCCAACCATTAACCACCTTCTATTTGCAGATGACAGCCTGTTGCTTTTCAAGGCGAGTGTAGAGGGAGCTGTTGCAGTGTCAAACCTACTAGAGGCATATTGTGACACTTCAGGGCAAAGGATAAACCATGATAAATCATCTATACTTTTCAGCAAAGGGTGTCCAGGCCCCACCAGAACAGCAGTGAAGGATTCCCTACAGGTCCAAAATGAGTATTTGTTTGATCGGTACTTGGGAATGCCAACCGATGTAGGGCACTCAAATAATGGAACGTTTAAATATCTGAGAGACAGAGTATAGGAAAAGATCAAAGGGTGGATGGAGAAGCTTCTGTCTTCAGCGGGCAAGGAAGTACTGATTAAGTCCGTGGCACAAGCGATACCTGTGTTTTCCATGGCATGCTTTCGGTTGCCGCGAGGGCTTTGCGAGAACATCACATCAATCATAAGGCAATTCTTATGGGGGAGTAAGCAGGGAAGGAGGAAACCCAGTTGGGTGGCATGGGACGTGATGACTAGGCCGAAACATATGGGTGGCCTCGGCTTCCGTGACATGGAGATTTTTAACCTGGCACTTCTGGCACGTCAGGCATGGCGCACAATGACCTCAGAAACCTCACTTAGCTCAAGGAGCCTCAAATCAATTTATTTCCAAAACTGCTCTTTGCTAGAAGCTGAGTTGGGATCTCATCCGTCTCAGATTTGGAGGGCTATTTTGGATGGCTGGGACATTTTGGCGCAAGGCATTATCAGAAGGATTGGAGACAGAGAAACTACAGATATTTGGGAACACAACTGGATCCCCAGGGAGAGTTTTAAAAGGCCTATATCATCTTTGGTTCAGCATCCTCCGTCTAGAGTTGCTCAACTCATTAGTACGTCCACTGCGTCTTGGAATGAAGGACTAGTTCGGTCTATATTCACTCCTTTTTATTCGGAGGAAATTCTCAAGATACCACTTTGCACGCGCACAGTTTCAGATTTCTGCGCATGGCACGAGGAACCACGTGGTATTTTCATTGTTAGGTCGGCATACCGTATGATCTTGAGGACAAAACTAAACCGAGAGGCATGGTTGCATGAGGCTGAGGGATCGTCGCATGTACAGCATGAAAGCAAGCAATGGAGCAGCATCTGGCACATCCAAGTACCTTCTAAGCTCAGGATGTTCGTCTGGAGGCTAGCTAGGCAGTCTATGCCTACTGGTGAGCTGTTAATGCACCGACATATGTCGACAGAGGACACATGTAACCTCTGCGGGGCGAGGGACACATGGAGACATGCACTACTTACTTGTCCGATGGCCAGCAGTGTGTGGGCGTTGGCACCTGAACAGCTCGTGCAACAGCTAGTTGATCGACAAGAAGAGAGCCCGAAGGATGGGCTTTTTGCACTACATGAAATACTATGCAAGGAAGATTTTGTGCGGCTAGTTGTCACTTCATGGGCAATCTGGGGAGCGCGTAGGAAAGCGATCCATGAGGATATCTTCCAGTCACCGTTATCAATTCATGGCTTCATCACGCGATACTTGAGCGAGCTTCAAATTTTGAACACAGTGTCGTCGAAGCCGGTGGTAGCGAAGGCACCAAGAGCCACTGTTTGGCAGCCGCCGACAGAGAATAGTGCAAAAGTAAACGTTGATGCTGCGGTACCTAATCACAGAAGATACGGCGCAGTGGGTGCTATAAGTAGGAGCGCGGATGGAGTGTTCTTGGGAGCCTCAGCAATGGTATTCAGACATGTTTCAGAACTGGAAACACTAGAAGCATTGGCTATACGAGAAGCACTTGCTCTATCAGATGACTTATATCTGCGGAGGATCAATGTGGCTTCTGATTGCAAAGTGGTGGTTGAAGACATTACAAAGGAAAATGCCTCTCGGTATGGAGCAATCATACATGAAATAATAGATCACTCATCGTCTTTTCATTTTTGTAAGTTTAGTCATGAATTTAGGAGCTCAAATTTTGAGGCTCGCAATTTAGCGAAGCATGCTATTTCTCTAGAGGTTGGCCGCCATGTTTGGTTAGGCCATCCCGGAAATCTTCCTTTCGTCCCTGTAAACATTGTGACGACTTCATAAAAGCTTCGCGAGATTGTCTCAAAAAAAGGTAACTGTCTCGTATACGAGGAGCCGGACACGTAACTATCGTGGTTAACTCCAACAAAAATGGCATCAAGTGTCTCAATACAGAGGAGAAGTATCGCATGGTTCAGGGAAAAGATTTTACGGCTGTCAATAAGAAACTGAGCGACAATACCCACAAGCAAGCAACCTGCACACTGTAGTCGAAGGTAAATCTATTGCTGCAATTGCTGGATTGATTGTACATGTCTGCCTCTAACAAATCGGACTAATTGGTACCCTGTTTTATTCCTTCATTTTAGTATTTGATGTCAGTTAACTTCCTTGCATCAACTAAGAAACTATGGTTTCAAGTGTATCACATAGAAGACCTAGCTGATATCTGACTGGAAGGAAAATGGGTTCAGAAATTTGTTCGTCTTCTGCAATTATTTCTGCCACAATAACTCTAACCTTATGTACCACTGAGGGTTTGATTGAATGCAAGGCCATCGCAGCTGCCCTACTGGTATGTATATCCATGCCTCAACCAGAACAAACTGCATTCGTTTGTAGAAATTCTTGTGTTAGTTCATGGTTTCGTCTTAACGAGCATCGCCAAATTTGTCGTACCGATGGTTTGACGGAAGGGTATATCAAAGGAGACCAGATCCATCCATTACCTGGTGAATCGAGGGGACACCCACATTACCATAGTCGAAGCAGAGTGTGGACATGTCCGGCAGCATATTCTGCCACTTTTGATGAAACATGTAGATTACAATCTACCAATGGACCGTTTTCAGTGAAGTCCATGTATCTAGATTTAATCAACTATATACCCATACCTCGGTCTGTTCACATTTGGAAGGTCAAAGTAACCTTATGGATTAAAGTGTTTATGTGGTTTGTCCATAAACAAGTAATTCTCACTAAGGATAACTTGGACAAACGTAACTGGAATGGGTCTCCGCGATGTAGTTTCTGTGACCATGATGAATCTATCAAACACCTCTTTCTTGACTACCCGCTGGCCAAAGTTTTATGGCGCTCGGTACATATACCGTTTAACATTACTCCTCCTACTAGTATCAACACGTTGTTTGGGACGTGGCTAAATGAAGTTGACAAAGAATTAGCGAGTCACATCCGTGTAGGCGTTGTGCACTGTTATGGGCTATATGGAATTGCAGGAATGATATGGTTTTTAACAGAGCAACAAATGTTCATTTCTTGCAGGTTATCTTTCGGGCCACTACTCTGATCCGTATGTGGTCGCTACTCACTCCGATGGATGCCAGGGAGAATTTGGTTGTTGGGTCCATCCGTTGGGAGACGGTCGCGCGGGCTATCTTCAACCGGTTTGGATGGCGGTCATGTAATAGGATAGGAATTTAGGTCTTGTCTTTCTTTTATGCCACCGGCTGTGGTTTGCCCGTGTTTTTCCTTTTTGGCCCGGTGCGAGCATTTTGTATCTTATGATTTGAGATTTGGAGACTTTGCAGGACAACAAAATATTCTAACTAGAATGTGGGAAAAAACTTTCAGATTTCTTTCGTGAATCATATATACTAAAAGTAATATTTTTTACTCGAAAAAAAATCTCATTTTATATATTTATTTCGGGTGAAAAATCTGAAAGTTTTTACCCACATTGTAGTAAGAATGTTTTGTTGTCCTGCAAAGTTCGAAGCGGATATCTTGTTTAGTTTTCAAGAAACAAAATAAGAGAAATTTCATGTAGTGAGTTAGTTGTATAGCACGGATCTCAAAGCAAGACTGAAGGGTAAGGATAAGAGGTGTCTGAAAGTCTGAGCTGCAAAAATCCACGTTCACGCCAACACTATACTTGGTTTGTTCTGAGTTCTGACGGTAGTAACAATACGAACTTGTTTTGATTCTTAAAAGAAATAAATTTGTGGTCTAATTTTGCAACCTTCAAGGATTAAATCACATGGGCTATCACCAATTTAGGCTCTGTTTGTTGGCAAATTTTAAGATGGTCCCAACTTGTATGGACCGTCCATTATTTCTGATCCAAGTGTCAAGATTTTATGACATAATATGTCATCCATGAGAGGTAGTACGTCACCATCAAGAGGTAATAGGTCGCCCAGCTCTCATATGATATATTCCTACCATATGGAGAGCGCTACATTATAAGGAAACTATTACATTCCTAATTAGCATGATCAATGACATTAAATCCATGATTTATATTGAGATATCATGAGGTAACACAATAGCGTGACAGTGCATATATACAATATGAACGTTTGTATTATTTCCATAATTTATTAATGGGTGTAAGAAAAATGCACATTTACGGTCAAGTACACCAAGATATCATGAGGCCACACAATAGCGTGAAAATACATATAATATGAACGTGTGTATTAATTATATCAATAATTTATTAATGGGTGTAAACAAAATGCACCAAGGTCAAGTACACCAATAAATTTAAGAAATGAAGAAAATATGGTGTTGTCCTAGTTAGCTACTTCGTTAAGTTGTGAGTTCGAAACTTGGCATTATGTTTACACTATTTTCATATAATTTTCCCACTATTTCTTTTTTTACAGGTTTTAGACACCTAGGAACGAGTACAAGCATTGGAGCGAGCTCAAGGCGTGCCATCTTCATCACACCTCCCTCACAGGTGCTTGAAAAAAATGTAGTACACAGTCAAAAAGTCGGCATGCTAAGCTTGCACAGGACCCGGTCACATTGGTAAGCATAGATCAGAATGATCCAAACCGTAGACACATAAACGGAGATGAACAAAGACTGAATCCACAAAGAACCACCGAGGAGGTGAGGACCAACACCAAGCTAATCCCACAAAATCCAATGGAGGCACACCTTAACATGCCCTCGGCAATGTTGGAGGCACCATTGGGATGGGGGCTAGGTGGGAAGACCTTATTCCTTCTACGGGGAGTCGTTGTCGCCTCGCCTTACTAAGCAGGACACAAATCTGAATCAACCAAAAAACACCTAAACAAGGAGCAAAAACCCTCACAGCGGCAAAGGCTGTGGTCCACCGTGCCTCCCTGTCTGTAAGGACGCCGGAGATGAGGTGGACCGGCGGTGACGCCGATCACAGGCAGGAAATCCTAATCGTCTTTGGCAGCCACTAACAGAGGTGAATGGGTTAATTCTCAAGTTTCTATCTCTAAAAATTTCAATATTAGTCTAGCTTTTTGGATCATGTGGAGGTAACATGCGCAACACTGGTCAAACTGATTACTACATAAAATGCAATGATGTGTTGTTTTACTAATATTAAAAAGCCCCTAATTTCTCGAAATACAAACATTGTGTCCAATTTTCATCTTAGATGGACCTCCACATCTTTTCATAATTCATGATGATTTGTACTATTTTTTTGAAAGGGGTATGAACCGGAAAGAAGTTGGTAATAAACAACAGTTTTTGTCACAATTATGCAAAGTCGGCATCCCTAGGTTTCTGCTTCATATGTTGGCATTGCCCTATGTATCTGAAAAAATGTCATCATCCCAAATAAGAAATCAATGAAGATGGTTGGATGACTAGCCTAGATTTGGCCAAATGTTGAAAGGGAGACCTAACCTTAGAAGTTTATCGAGGACTCTCCGAGGACAACAAAGTTGGTTGTATGAGGCTCTGCGATGCCTCGAAGACCACTTGCATAACATAGCATGAAGGCACAACAAGCCCAACACTCCAAGAGAGTGGCGAAGGGGAACAAAACTCTAACCCAAGAGACATAAATTTAACGTCAGAACACAGATCTCGGTCTGCACCCTCTCTTTTGGCGGAGCGGAAGACAAAGG
>LR738716.1:296174548-296218433 GCA_902687465.1 Secale cereale
ACGGTGAAACCACAACTCAAGTATCCACGGCAAATGGAGACAAATTTTCCAAACTCGAAGCGGGTAAGCGATGGTGGATGCGGAAATGGTGGTGGTATGCGGAAGAAATGGTGGATCACCGAACGAAAATGCGGTGGAGGTTGCGAGATGGTGTGTGGTGGTGGTTTTGTGGCTGTGGGAGGCCGGATGTCCGGGCCAAAGGCCGGATGTCTGGGCTAGACCGGATGTCCGGGGCACGAGCCGGATGTCCGGGGCGCCCTAGCCAGCAAGAACACGTTGCAAAAGGTGGTTTCGGGGCAAAAAATCGGCGGATTTTGCGGAAGAAATTTGGGGAAAAGTGGAGGAAATGCTAGATCCACACGTGGCACAGCAAATCCATGGAACAAATTGTTGTAGGGTGAAACCCTAGGGGGAGATCTTTTCACACTTGGAGGGGGAAAAGAGGAAGAACACACAAGAACACAAGACACAATTCACTCAAAACAAACCCAATATCACATCCACTAGAGTGGCACACAAAGGATCCACGAGATTACAAGAACAATCCAAGGAAACAAGCACAAAGGTAAGGTTCTTCCCACTCTAGGTGAGGTCTTGCAATCCGAGAGGACTCTTCTCCCTTGGGAGGTCTTGCAATCCACAAGGATTCATCTCCCTTGGGAGGTCTCGATCTCCTTACGGAGGGGATACAAGGAGCAAAGCTCTCAAGGTCTCTCAATATCTTTGCTAACCCTTCCAAGGAAGTGGGGAAGGTCTATTTATAGTTTATCCTACGAATGGGTACGAGAAGAGAGGGATACATGGGCAAGGGCCGAGGGCTGCGCGCAGGCAGGGCGGTAGTACCGTCCACTCGAGCGGTAGTACCGCTTGCAGAGCGGTTGATGAGGACATCACTAACAAGGTTACACCCACAGCTCCAACTGACACATATACAGGACCAATTACTAGAGCTCGCGCACGCCAATTAAATTACCAGGTACTTTCGTTTCTTGGTAATGAATCTAATGTTCATGAGAATATGATGCTGCCTAAATTGGATACATTTGTCTTGCTTACAAATGAAGGGCCTAGCTTGGACAAGAAGGATGAACATTGGAGCAAGATCAAGCATGGAGATGATGGCATGCGCAAGGGGAACAAGAATGGAGTTTCAATTGATGATTTCAGGACTTTGAAGCCACCATAATGAGTGCGAGAAGCCGTGGACGAAATATACAAGATGCCACTTCATAAATTTCGTCCAGAGGCTATTATAGGTGCTGCGTCACCTTATTATTGGGCCAGGCCCATGTAATTTCGAAATACTTGAGTATAGGCTGTTTTTAGAGTCCGTATGTGTGGGGAAACAAGAGTTAGGGTTGGTTTCGGACCCCTCCACCAAGGGCCACGAAATTCCCCCCTCTTTCCCTCATATATACAGCCCTTAGGGCGTCGTTTAGACTTTGGGTTTTGTTTAGATTAATGTTCGCCATAGCTGCAACTTCGCGTACTTCGTTTGTGTTCAACGACCAGACCAAGACGTTACAGAACCCCACTTGATCAATAAAGCTTTCCTCTTGAATTCGCAATATCCAGATTGCAATCTCAGTTTCTTGCTTGTTCTTCGTTTGCCTGCAGGAAACAGACCTTCGTGGTCAGGTTGATCGTGCTCCGGCGTGGTCAATAACCTCTCGGAGTTGGTTTAGCGATTGCTAAGGCGCGACGTCCACGCACGTTCGTAGTCAGATCGTTCAAAGCCGACTTCATCCAAACGATAGCCACCATCTCATCGAAAGACGAGACACCTTTGCCTCTATCATCCGGCCCCCAGCCGGACATCCGGCACCTGCCTGCGCGCATGGACAGGGCCCGAGGCCCATGTATCCCCCCATCTACTTACCCCTTCGTGTACTAGACTATATATACTCCTCCACCTCCACCATTTTAGGGTTAGCATTGATTTAGCTCATATGTGAGATAGAGCTTTGCTCATCCATCCCGGATCTACTCCACGAGAGAGACCGCGGTCCCTCTACGGAGAAGATCCACCTTGGATTCAAGACCCCTAAACGGGAAGATCCTTCATGGATTCAAGGCCTCCTCTTGGAGATGAACTCTACCCATGTATCTTTCCCTTTGTTGTTCATGTATCTTGTGATCTTGTGTGTTTGATTGTCTAGTGGATGTGTGATTGGACTTGTTCTTGAGTGTTTCCCTCGTGATTTCCCTTTGTGTTCTTCGTGTTCATCGTGGAATCCCCTCCATTTCGTGAAAGATCGGCCACATAGGGTTCCACCCTACATAATTAGGTATCAGAGCCACGGTTTCTCACGAATTTGGAGCCTCCCCTCCGTTTTCTAGCCTTGTTTTGTTGTGTTCTTCCCAAAATTCGAAAATTCCCCACCAAAAATAGCCCCATATTTTTTTTGTGATCTGTTGGTTTGATGAAGTTTTGTTGATTTTGATCCATGGATTTGCTTGGTTTCAAGTGGATCTAGCATTTCCCCAAGTTTCCCCATCTTTCCTCCACGAAATCGCTCAAATTTCGCCCCCAAAATCATCAAATTCCGCCCCCAATTCGAAAAGTTCGTCCCGATTCAGATCTGGAATCTTCGGGCCGGACATCCGGGCCACTGGCCGGACATCCGGCTCCTGGAGGGCAAAATCGCGCAAGTTTCTGGACATCCGGTCCCGGAAATCCGGACCCGACCCCGGATGTCCGACCCCTGGGAATTTCAGCCACCCGTGTTTCACCATTTTGTCCATAACTAATTCATCCGAACTCCGATTTCGACGTTCTTGAGCTCGTTTTGAAGCTCTTGACATCCCCCATAACACAAAAATACCACCATCATCGTTTGACTCCATCATATTTTGTGGATTTTGGCATCTTTGCCTAGGGCTTCCACCATATCATCCGCTACACCACCACCGACTTCCGCAACCTAACCAATTTTGTTCCCATAGCATTTGTGGTTGCTTGAGTAGTGATTTGAGTCTCCTAAGGTGTTTAGGCTACTTAGGGACCATTGCTTCTTCATCAACCACCACCACCACTTCCGCATACCCATTGCCCATTATACATAGCCAACCAACCTAACCCAATTTTGTTGAGCTTGTTTGAGTTGTGGCTTGTGTCTCCTAAGGTGTTTCGGCTACTTAGGGACCGTGACTTCAACTCCGACATTGTGTATAGCCCATCATTCCACTTCCGCAACCACCACGGCATTGCCGCTACCACCATTTGACATTTGTCCTTGAGATTTTGAGTTGTGGTTTTTCCATTTCCTAAGGTGTTTCGGCTAATTAGGAACGGGTCTACATCAAGAGCACCACCTCTCATCATCGACACGGACGGTAACCTCGACGACATCTTTGTATATTCCCCTTGCAATTGCATTGTTAACCTCTAGCCCATTTTGCGTCACTTGCCTATCGAGACTAGCCTTTGAGTATTGCCGGCAACGTTACTTGTGCACATTAGTGATCATCGATCCGCCTTCCATTGCATACATGCCATATCATCTTGCTATCATCATATCATCCCTTGTGTCACAAGATTGTTTCCCGCATATACACAATTGCTATCTTGGTTTGTGCATCGTGGCCATATACAAAAAAAAGAGAGAATAAGCTTTTAAGCAAAGGAGAAAAGCAAAGAAGCTTGTAAGCAAGAGCCATAGCATCATACCACATTGCATTTAAGATTGTCATACTCGATCATTTTGGATCATACCACCGGAATACCATACATATAACATACTTGGCATAGAAGTCGTTGCATTTTGCTTAGTAGGTTGTGCACAAGTTCGTATCCGCCTATTATGTAATCGCGCTAGCGTCTCTCTAGTGTTGTGCAACACGAGCATTTTCGTGGATTCCACATTTTGGCTCATTCCTTGGTTGCACGACCCCATCTATCTATCCGTGTGTGTGTTTCCGTGTGCCACCCATATTGCTATTGGTCTACTTGTTTCACTTGCAAATTTGTGAATCTCTTTCAACATTATTGACTCTTTCTAACATTTTGCATCAAATTTTTGTGCCACTATCCTCACCGAGCTACTCCATAAGCTTTACTTGATAGGTGTGAGTGAACAAGTCCGGTACCAATTCCACTATTCTTTCATTTCACATTGAGTGAAACGGGATACATCCTCAACATTCGGAAAAGGTAACTTGGTATTGTTTATCTCATCTCCTACTCACCTTTGCTCGAGTCTTGTGATGGATAGGAAAATCATTTCATCTACTTCGGTCTACAACAACAACGACAAGTTCGATGCCATGACGAACAACTTGTGCGCCAACATGAATGCTCAAATGGAGGAGCTCAAAGCCCTCATCAAGAACCGCAAGAGGTCTTGATACAGGGTGGAACCCTAATCAGCGGATCTTTCACGAAATGGAGTGGATCCCACGATGAACACGAAGAACACGAGAGGGAACACGAGGGAAAACACGAGAGAATCACTCAAACCAACAAGAACAAGTCACACATATGCTAGATCCTCGAAACACAAAGAGATACAAGATCCATGATCAACAAGGGACGATACAAAGGGTAACCGGTTCTTCTCCGTGAGGAGGTCTTGGGGTATCCCGCGGGATCTTCTCCGTAAAGGAGGTCTTGAATCCGTGTGGATCTTCTCCGTGGAGGGGCCGCAGTCACTCACAAGGAGATGAACCACTAGATGGTATCAAATGAGCTATCACTAAGCTAACCCTCATTAGGAGGAGGTGGAGGAGTATATATAGTCTAGGGCCACGAAGGGGTAAGTGGGAGAGGGATACATGGGCCTCTGGCCCGATAACTGTGCGCAGACAGCAGGTAGCGGACGTCCGACGGCTACCGGACGTCCGGTGGCTCGCGAGGGTCCGGACGTCCGGAAGTCTTCGGACTTCCGCTATTTTCCTTCTGTCGTCGAAGTCACGGACGTCCGGTGGCCTCCGGTCGTCCGGTCGCCTGGGAGTCGCCGGTCGTCCGGTAGATGCCGGACGTCCGGAGCCTGAAGCTTTTCCAGCAGCTTCTCTTGTTCCTTGTACTTCGTGTCCTCGCCGTCTTGTCCAACGCTCCTAGCTGTTCCATGGCCTCCCTCTTGGTTCCTGGTCATGCATAGCACATATATTTGAGGTAGTAGCCATGTCTCACATGTAGAAAGTGGGGGTTCAGAGAGGGGCGAGTGAACCTTGTGTCCAATTGTGTGTGGTTGAGGTCTTGTCGAGTGAACATGGGGATGATCATGGGATACACCGTATCATCTCCCCTCCCTTGGGAAAGATCCGACCTCAGATCAAAAACCTCATCACCATGGAAACGGTAGTCGTGAACGGACTTGTAGTTGGACGAAGTTGAGGTCATGTCGCACTTCAAGTACTCCAAGGTGTCTCCGGTATGTGGTACATGCAAAATGAGCAAACACAAAGTACACTTGGAAATACAATGGTTAGCACACACAAAGTGTCCATCATGTAAGAATGAGTCTGTGTGCACATGAAGCTTAGCAAGATGATAAAGTATGAGATGTATAGCATTCATGTGATCAAATGCATTTGTGGTGCACACAAAGGTGTTGTGAATGTGATCAATGCAACCATTGTGCAAAATGATGTCATAGTGTGATGGTTTATCAAGAGCATGAACATGGCAATGGATGCTCAATATGTGTATGTTATCATGCAATTGATGTTTGGCAATGTGATCATTATGTATGAATATGCCATCAAGGTAGATCACAACAAATTTGCTAAGGAAATGCACAAGCTCATATATCATGGATGA
This sequence comes from Secale cereale, assembly GCA_902687465.1. Taxonomy (NCBI): domain Eukaryota; kingdom Viridiplantae; phylum Streptophyta; class Magnoliopsida; order Poales; family Poaceae; genus Secale; species Secale cereale. Next base: position 296,180,310 of record LR738716.1, read on the forward strand.
CATGGGAATACAAAATGCAACAAGGCATTCATAATGTGAGTCAATCCATGGGCAAGATGCAAATTTGTTATGGGAATGATATGTCCATTGAGCATGGCATGTGAGCACACAATCAACAAATATGAAGTTTTTGGTGCAATGTGTCAAAGGGGTTTTGTCATACCAATGCTCGATGTCGTGGCAATAGTGGTAGACCGGTGGTGAATCCATAGGGTCCATCTTTAATGTCGGTCCTCCATCCCGTAGATGTATCATGTAGACAACAAGAAGGAAGCAACAATGAAAGTATGGCCCATCTGATACGGAGCATCCTTCGTTCATCCCCATGTACACTACGACTACTACCCAAACCCCAAGTGGACACAAGGTGAACCCGTTCCTCGATGCTTCCCCTTTTCATTCATGCGAGACTTGGTTGCTACCTAATGCAAAGACACTACATGTGCTTAGGAACCGAGGAGACGACCAAGGAGATGCTCGAAGCATAGGACAAGTCCACACCGTCGCGGATCAAGAAGTGCCTCAAGTGGAGTCGCCGCGAAGCTACAGCGGCCGGACATCCGGCCGACCCCCGGACATCCGGCGCCCCAGACATCCGGGCCCTGGCCGGAAATCCGGCGCCACTGTCCAGAAGACACCCGTGGCTCACCCCCTCCAGCCCGGACATCTGGCCCCTCGGCCCGGACATCCGGCGTCTCGGGAAGGCCCGGACATCCGGCCCCCACCCGGACATCCGGCCCCTGTCTGCGCACAGTGTATCGGGCCTGAGGCCCATGTATCCCTCTCCCACTTACCCCTTCGTGGACCTAGACTATATATAACCCTCCACCTCCTCCAAGTTAGGGTTAGCTTAGAGATAGCTCATTTGATACCTAGAGCTTTGCTCATCTAGTGGTTCATCTCCTTGTGAGTGACTGCGGCCCCTCCACGGAGAAGATCCACACGGATTCAAGACCTCTGCGGAGAAGATCCTACGGGATTCAAGGCCCCTCGCGGGAAGATCCTACGGGATATCATCAAGACCTCCTCACGGAGAAGAACCGGTTACCCTTTGTATCGTCCCTTGTTGATCTTGGATCTTGTATCTCTTTGTGTTTCGAGGATCTAGCATATGTGTGACTTGTTCTCGTTGGTTTGAGTGATTCTCTCGTGTTTCCCCTCGTGTTCCCTCTCGTGTTCTTCGTGTTCATCGTGGGATCCACTCCATTTCGTGAAAGATCTGCTGATTAGGGTTCCACCCTGTATCATATGGTATCATGAGCCACGGTTTCTCACGAATTTGGAGCCTCCCCACCGTTTTCTAGCCTTGTTTTGTTGTGTTCTTCCCTAATTTCGAAAATTCCCCACCAAAAATAGCCCCAAAAATTTTTGTGATCTGTTGGTTAGATGATGTTTTGTTGATTTTGATCCGTGGATTTGCTTGGTTTCAAGTGGATCTAGCATTTCCCCAAGTTTCCCCATCTTTCCTCCACAAAATCCCTCAAATTTTGAGCCCCAAATCATCAATTTCCGCCCCAAATTCGAAAAGTTCATCCCGATTCAGATCTGGAATCTTCGGGCCGGACATCCGGGCCACTGGCCGGACATCCGGGCCATCGGGCCGGACATCCGGCTCCTGGAGGGGAAAATCCCGCACGGTTCTGGACATCAGGCCCCGGAAATCCGGACCCGGCCCCGGATGTCCGACCCCTGGGATTTCAGCCACCCGGGTTTCACCGTTTTGTCCATAACTAATTCATACGAACTCCGATTTCGACGTTCTTGAGCTCGTTTTAAAGCTCTTGACATCCCCCATAACACAAAAATACCACCATAATCATTTGACTCCATCATATTTTGTGGATTTTGGCATCTTTGCCTAGGGCCTCCACCACATCATCCGCTATACCACCACCGACTTCCGCAACCTAACCATTTTGTCCCCCATAGCATTTGTGGTTGCTTGAGTAGTGATTTGAGTCTCCTAAGGTGTTTAGGCTACTTAGGGACCATTGCTCCTTCATCAACCACCACCACCACTTCCGCATAATCTTGCCCATTATACATAGCCAACCAAACTTAACCCAATTTTGTTCGAGCTTGTTTGAGTTGTGGCTTGTGTCTCCTAAGATGTTTCGGCTACTTAGGGACCGTGACTTCAACTCCGACAACGTGTATAGCCCATCACTCCACTTCCGCAACCACCACCGCTTGTCCGCTACCACCATTTGACATTTGTCCTTGAGATTTTGAGTTGTGGTTTTTCCGTTTCCTAAGGTGTTTCGGCTAATTAGGAACGGGTCTACATCAAGAGCACCACCTCTTATCATCGACACGGACGGTAACTTCGACGACATCTTTGTATATCCCTTACAATTGCATTGTTAACACCTAGCCCATTTTTGCGTCACTTACCCATCGAGACTAGCCATTCGAGTATTGCCGGCCACGTTACTTGTGCACATTAGTGATCATACTTCCCATATCATACATACCATATCACCGAGGTGCATATCTTGGTATCATCTCTTGTGACACAAGGTTGACATCGCATATACTCAATTGCTATCTTGGTTCGTGAAGTTTTGCATGAGAAAAGAGCTCAAAAGAGAAAGAGCCAAACAAGCTTTTAAGCATAAAGAAAAAGATACGCAAAGAGCTTTTAAGCAAGAACCATAGCATCATACTACATTAAGATTGTCATACTCGATCATTTTGGATCATACCACCGGAATACCATACATATAGCATACTTGGGATAGAAGTCGTTGCATTTTGCATAGTAGGTTGTGCACAAGTTCGTATCCGCCTATTGTGCAATCGCGCTAGCGTCTCTCTAGTGTTGTGCAACAAGAGCATTTTCGTGGATTCCACATTTTGGCTCACCCCTTGGTTGCACGACCCCACTTATCTATCCGTGTGTGTGTTTCCGTGTGCCACCCATATTGCTATTGGTCTTCTTGTTTCACTTGCGAATTTGTGAATCTTTTTCAACATTATTGAGTCTTGCTAACATTTTGCATCAAATTTTTGTGCCACTATCCTCACCGAGCTCCACCATAAGTGATACGGTGTATCCTAGGGCCATCACCATGGACCCTCCTTCACCCCCTCAAGTGCCTCAAGGACCGATGACGCGTGCTCGTGCTAGAGCTTTTGAGACCGAGGTGACGTCACTCCTAGCCCAACTCCCTTATGAATCTTGCGAGACATGGTTGCTACCTCAAGCGAGTGTGCTTTGTGTGCTCAGGTGTGAAGGAGACCACTTCGGAGAAGAGCTTGAAGATGGACAAGTCCCCAAGGCCACGGACGAGCTGATGCATCGAGAAGGGCAGAAGAGAGCTCCAGGACCCGGACATCCGGCCCCCTGGCCCGGACATCCGGCCCCTGGGCAGTCACCTACAGAAGGCCAACAGCAGCCGAGGCTACAGGGCCCGGACATCCGGCCAGGGCCCGGACATCCGGCCAGGCACGGCCCGGACATCCGGCCCCGCGCCCGGAAATCCGGCGCCTCTGTCCAGAGAGCACCCGAGGCGCGCCCTCCCCCAGCCGGACATCCGGGCCCCCGCCCCGGACATCCGGCGACCCATGAAGCCCCGGACATCCGGGCCGTAGCCCGGACATCCGGCCCCTGATCTGCCTGCGTGCAGCCCCTGGGCCGAGGCCCATGTACCCATTCGCCCCGTAGACTATATATACTCCTCTCCTCTTTCCGTTTAGGGTTAGCTGTGGTTTTAGCTCATTTGACACTTGTGTGGATTTCTCCCACGAGACCGGTGCGCCTCTACGGAGAAGATCCACCTCTGGATTCAAGACCCCTAACGGGAAGATCCCCCGGGATTCCAAGACCTCCTCCGGGAGAAGACTATCTGTATCACCGTTGTTGACTTTGGATCATGTATCTCGACCTTGTATCGCGAATCTAGCACTTGTGTGATTGCTTCCGTGTTGATTTGAGTGTTCTCTCGTGTGTTTTCCCCATCTCTCTCCGTGTTTTCCCCGTGTTCATCGTGTGCCAACCTCCAAACGTGAAAGATCCGCTGATTAGGGTTCCACCCTACATCATTATGGTATCTAGAGCAAAGGTTTCTCACGATTTTGGAGCCCCACACTTTGTTTTCTAGCCTGTTTTTGTCGTGTTCTTCCTAATTTCGAAAATTACTCCACAAAAAGAGCCCCAAAAATTTTCTGTGATCTGTTGATTTGGCAAGATTTTGTTGAATTTGTTCCATGGATTTGCTGTGCCACGTGTGGATCTAGCTTTTCCTCCACTTTTCCCCAAATTTCACCCGAAAAATCCACCGAATTTTTGCCTCGCAATCCCCCTTTTTGCCACGTGTTCTTGCTGGCTCGGGCACCCCGGACATCCGGCTCGTGCCCCGGACATCCGGCCCGGCCCGGACATCCGGCCCCTGGCCCGGACATCCGGCCTCCCGCAGCCATTTCCCCCCACTACACTTCCCTCCTAGCAATCATTCCCCCCTTTGCGTTCGGTGATCCACCCACTCTTCCGCAAACCTCCACCAATCTTCCGCAACAACCACCATCGCTTCACCGTTTCGAGTTTTGAAAATTTGTCCCCATTTGCCGTGGATACTTGAGTTTTGGTTTCACCGTTTCCTTGGATGTTTAGGCTACCTTGGGACGGCAAGACTTCGACGACACCACCGCTCAACTTCGGCAAGGACGGTAACATCGACGACACTTCGATCACTCTATCTTGCAATTGCATTGTCACCCTATGAACCATCTTTGCGTAGCTTTCCCATTGAGACTAGCCATTTGAGTATTGCCGGGCCACGACACTTGTGCACAATAGTGATACTCATATACATATTGCATACCACATCATCTTGGTATATTGCATATCCCCTTGTGCCACAAGAGTGCTCCGCATACACAATAGCTACCTCGATACGAGAAGTATACATATGTGCCCAAAGAAAGAGCTCAAAAGCTTTTAAGCAAAAGAGCCAATCCAAGCAAAGAAACAATAGCATCATACGCCTTGCATCCAAAGAGATCATACATAGCAAAATCATCTTGTGCTCAAGCATCGGCACATCATACACTCATAGCATACTTGTGATAGATAGTCGTTACGTTTTGCCCATATAGGTCGTGCACAAGTGCGTATCCGCCTATTAAGCAATCGGTTAGCGTCTCTCTAGCGTTGTGCAACACGAGCATTTTCCGTGGTTTCCACATTTTTCGCTCATCCTTGGTTGCACAACCACATTTATCTATCCGTGCGTGTGTTCCGTGTGCTACTCTTTGCTAGTGATCTACTTGTTGCTTGAGCAAATTTGTGAACCATTTTCAACATCTTTGAGTCATTTTGACGATTGCATTGAATTTGTGCCACATCCTAACCAAGCTCCTCTCAAAGCTTTACTTGTAGGTGTGAGAATCGACACGAAGTGATACCAATAGTGCTATTTCCGGGTTACATTGTTGAGTGATCATTGATCCATTTTCAACCTCGGTTAAGGTACATTGATATTGTCTTCTCCTTTCTCCACTCACTTACTTGCTTGTGATGATGGATAGGCCAAGTTCATCTACCAACCCGATCTTCGACGACCCTCAAGAAGCGAACAACTACGTCACCAAACTACATCTATTCGGTGTCCAACGAGCTCTACATCAAGAGAGTGAAGCTATGCGAGAGTACATTGGTCAAGTCGCCGAGGACGCGCGACAATTCCAACAAAGCACCAAGGAGCAAATCGACCTCATCAACACCAACATGTCTACTCAATACAATGAGCTACGGACATTGATCATCAACCGACGTTCGTCCTCAACATCATCTCATCGACGAAGCCGCTCAAGTCGACATACCGACTCAACGCAAGACTCAAGTACACCTACGTCAAACACTCTTCGTCAAGCCGCACGTCAAGCTCGACATGAACATCGGCAACCTCTACATGACAAGAGTTCCCAAGAGCTATTCGACGAACAAGAAAATCGACGTCGTCACAACCAAGCTACACTTGAGCAAGCACAAGAACGGCAACGAATACGCCAACAACAACAAGAGCGAGCTCGTCAATATCAAGAAGAACAAGATGCCGAGGCTAACCACCACGCACAACAACGTCGTGAGGTTCAAGCTATGGAGGCGCAACGTGCTTTACAAGATGCACATCGCAATGTGGCAGCCCGCACTCGTCACACTCGTCAAGAAGAGGATTTCCTTCGAGATGAGATGCAAGAAAGGCGCCATCTAGCAAGAATGCAAGAAGAAGCTCCTCCTCACGCGCGGCAAGAGCAACAACCCCAACAAGAACATCTTCCTCAACAAGAGCAACAAGATATGGCAAACCGCCAAAATCGAGATCATCCTCCCAATAGACAAGGAAACAACGACGAGCATCGCTATGGCAAGCTCAAGTTCATCATGCCAACGTTTTCCGGAAGCATTGATCCCGAAGACTACCTCTCATGGGCATTGAAAGTTGACAAGATCTTTCGCCTTCACAACTTCGATGAAGAGAAGAAGATCGCTATGGCATCACTTGAGTTCCAAGACTATGTTCTCATTTGGTGGGAGCAAATCATAGAGAGAAGAGAAGCCAAAGGCGAACCTCCTATCACCACTTGGGCTCAAATGAAGGAAGTGATGAGAGCACGCTTCGTGCCTACACACTACAACCGTGACTTGTTCAAGAAGCTACAACTCCTCAAGCAAGGTACCAAGTCCGTTGAAGAGTACTACAAGGAGATGGAGATTGCTATGATAAGAGCAAACATCAAGGAAGATGAAGAGCAAACAATGGCGAGATTCTTGAATGGACTCAACTATCCTATCAAGAAGATTGCGGACTTCCAACCATACAACAATCTCCTCGAGCTAGTACACCAAGCAACCAAAGCGGAGCGACAAGTTCAAGAGGACTACAAGTACTCCAAGTTCAACTCCAAGAACTTTGGCTCCTACAACCAAGCTTCAACGACTTCGGCTACTCCTCCTACCTCTACCAAGCCTTCTACAAACTTCGGAGACAAGCCAAGCTACAAGAAGGCGACTACATCGAGTCGTCCACCTTCTACCAACAACTTCAAGCCAAGAGTTTCCTCTACTACAACTCCTACCGAAGACAATAACAAGACGAGCTCCATCAAATGCTTCAAGTGCCAAGGACGAGGCCACAAGTCATTTGAGTGCAAGACCGTTCGCACCATGATCATCAACGACGACGGATCTTATGACTCCATGAGCGATGATGAGATGGAAGCACTTGAGCATGTCGCTATGCATCGCCAAGTCAATGAAGAAGAAGACAATCAAGTGTTTTGCGACAATGACTCAAGCCCCAACCTTGTTGTCTCCAAAGTCTTGACACTCCAACATCAACAAGATGACGACCAACGATGTCATATTTTTCATACGAAGGCCGGCATCAATGGACGCTCCGTCAAGGTTATCATCGATGGAGGAAGTTGCCACAACTTGGCAAGTGAAGAGCTATGCGACAAGCTTCATTTGGTCAAGACGAAGCATCCGCATCCCTACAAGGTCCAATGGCTCAACGACGCCGGAATTCTTCGAGTCGAGCACACCGTGCAAGTCTCTTTCAAGATTGGCGCCTACGAGGACACCCTTGAGTGTGATGTGATACCCATGTCCGTGTGCCACCTTATTCTTGGACGCCCATGGCAATATGATCGTGGAGTCACACACAATGGACGGACAAATCACAATCATTTCAAGATGAAGGGCAAGGAATTCGTGCTTCGGCCAATGTCCCCAAGTCAAGTTGCCGCCGACAAGCTTTTACCTACCACCCATCGTGGAGAGAATGGTGAGAGAGCGAGCCACCAAAAAGAGAGCGAGAGCCACAAGCCAAATATGAGCGACTCCACGATGAGCGACAAGAAGCAACTAGTGCTATTTGCTACCAAACGTGAGATGAGAGAAGTGTGTGAGAACCCATCGAGCGTCTTCCACCTTGTGCTTCTATGCAAAGGGGAAGCCAAACCTACTAACACTTCACCACCTCCACCTTTGGTGTTGTCTAAATTGTTGCAGGAATTCTCGGACGTCTTTCCGGATGAGCTACCACCGGGTCTACCTCCACTTCGAGGGATAGAACACCGCATCGACCTCGTACCCGGTGCTCCACTTCCAAACAAAGCTCCGTACCGCGTCAACCCCGAGGAAACGAAGGAGATACAACGGCAAGTACAAAATCTCATCGACAAGGGTCATGTACGTGAAAGTCTAAGCCCTTGTGCCGTTCCCGTTATTCTCGTGCCTAAGAAAGACGGAACTTTTCGCATGTGTTCCGATTGCCGACCGATAAATGCTATAACCGTTAGATATCATCACCCTATTCCTCGCTTAGACGACATGCTTGATGAACTTTGTGGTGCCACCATCTTTTCAAAAATTGATCTTAAAAGTGGTTACTACCAAATTCGAATTCAAGAGGGTGATGAGTGGAAAACTGCTTTCAAAACCAAGTTTGGGTTATATGAGTGGCTTGTCATGCCAATGGGCTTATCGGAAGCACCCGGCACTTTTGTGCGTCTTATGCACTTTGTTCTTAGACCCTACATAGGTGTCTTTGTTGTGGTTTACTTTGATGACATTCTTGTGTTTAGCAAGTCGCTTGAAGAACATGTTGACCATGTTCAACTAGTTTTGCAAGCACTTCGCAAACAACAATTGTATGCTAATATGGAAAAATGCACTTTTGGCGTTGACAAGGTTGTCTTTCTAGGATTTGTCGTGTCTTCTCAAGGTGTTCACGTTGATGAAACTAAAATTGAAGCAATTAAATCTTGGCCTCAACCAAAGAATCTTATGCAAGTGCGTAGTTTCCTTGGTCTAGCCGGTTTCTATCGACGTTTTGTGAAGGACTTTAGCACCATTGCTATGCCTCTACACGCTTTGAGCAAGAAGAACGCACCCTTCATTTGGGGTCCTTCGCAAGACACCGCGTTCAATGAGCTTAAGAGCTTGCTCACGCACGCACCGCTTCTAGCACTACCAAACTTTGACAAACCGTTTGAGATTCATTGTGATGCTAGTGGTACCGGCATAGGTGGCGTGCTAATGCAAGAAAAGCGCCCAATTGCGTACTTTAGTGAGAAGCTATCGGGAGCGCAACTTAACTATCCTATCTATGATAAAGAGCTTTATGCCTTGGTGAGAGTTCTACGTGTTTGGGAACACTATCTTAGACCTCATGAATTCATTCTTCATACGGACCATGAGACACTCAAGTATCTCAAAGGTCAAACCAAGTTGAACAAGCGTCATGCTAAATGGAGTGAGTTCATTGAGTCTTTTCCCTATGTCATCAAATACATCAAGGGCAAAGAAAATGTTGTGGCGGACGCGCTTTCCCGCAAATGCATGCTTGTTACACAACTTGAGTTGAATGTGATTGGCTTTGAACATATTAAAGATTTATATAAGCATGATCCTTTCTTTGCAAATGCCTATGCTAAATGCTTGACTCACACTTCTTGGGAGCATTACTACATCAAAGATGGATATCTTATGAGAGCTAACAAACTTTGCATTCCCGAGTCTTCGCTTCGTTTGCTCCTTTTGCAGGAATCGCATGGAGGAGGACTCATGGGACACTTTGGACGAGACAAGACGTTTGCTACACTCTCTAAGAACTATTTTTGGCCCAAGATGCTTCGTGACGTCTCACGCTTCACCAACCGTTGTTCTACATGCCGCAAAGCTAAGTCCAAAGCGCAATCTTATGGTCTTCATATGCCTCTTCCTATTCCATATCACCCATGGTAAGACATAAGCATGGATTTCATACTTGGTTTGCCTAGGACTCAAAATGGCAAAGATTCCGTGTTTGTCGTGGTAGATAGGTTCTCCAAAATGGCTCATTTCATTCCTTGTAACAAGATCGACGATGCTTCACATGTTGCAACTCTCTTTTGCAGGGAGATACTTCGTCTACACGGCGTGCCCAAAACGATCGTCTCTGACCGGGACGTCAAGTTCCTGAGTTACTTTTGGAAAACACTATGTGCCAAGCTCGGAATCAAGCTTCTATTTTCTTCGGCGTACCATCCACAAACGGACGGTCAGACGGAGGTGACGAACCGCACGCTATCCACTCTTCTTCGTGTGTTGATCAAGAGGAACATCCGGGAATGGGAGCATTGCTTACCAATCGCCGAGTTCGCCTACAACCGCGCAAGACACTCCACAACCGGCAAGTCCCCCTTCGAGATCGTCTACGGCTTCAACCCATTGTCACCTTTGGACATCCTACCGCTTCCTCTCCAAGAGCGCACGAACATGGACGCAAGTGCAAGGGCAACTTATCTCAAGAAGGTGCACGAAGACACAAGGGCGTTGATCGAGCGACAAGTCCACCGTCGCGCCACCAAGCTCAACGTCAACAAGGCACCGATGGTGTTCCAACCGGGAGATCTTGTTTGGCTTCACCTTCGCAAGGACCGCTTCCCACTCGAGCGCAAGTCCAAGCTTCTACCTCGCGCCGACGGACCCTTCAAGGTGCTAGCACGCTACAACGACAACGCCTACAAGATCGACATCCCACGAGACAAGTACTCCGTGAGCGATACTTTCAACATCAAGGACCTCTCTCCTTTCCATGGTGATGAAGATTTCGATCCGAGGTCGGATCTTTCCCAAGGGAGGGGAGATGATACGGTGTATCCTAGGGCCATCACCATGGACCCTCCTTCACCCCCTCAAGTGCCTCAAGGACCGATGACACGTGCTCGTGCTAGAGCTTTCGAGACCGAGGTGACGTCACTCCTAGCCCAATTTCCTTATGAATCTTGCGAGACATGGTTGCTACCTCAAGCGAGTGTGCTTTGTGTGCTCAGGTGTGAAGGAGACCGCTTCGGAGAAGAGCGTGAAGGTGAACAAGTCCCCAAGGCCACGGACGAACTGATGCATCGAGAAGGGCAGAAGGGAGCTCCAGGCCCCGGACATCCGGCTCCATGGCCCGGACATCCGGCACCTGGGCCATCAACTACAGAAGGCCAGCAGCAACTGAAGCTACAGGGCCCGGACATCCGGCCAAGCATGGCCCGGACATCCGGCCCCGGGCCCGGAAATCCGGCGCCTCTGTCCAGAGAGCGCCCGAAACCTGACCGTTCAAGCCCGGACATCCGGCTCCTCGCCCCGGACGTCCGGCTCCCCTCGAAGACCCGGACATCCGGGCCGCCGCCCGGACATCCGGCCCCTGATCTGCCTGCGTGCAGCCCCCTGGGCCGAGGCCCATGTACCCGTTCGCCCCGAAGACTACATATACTCCTCTCCTCATTCCGTTTAGGGTTAGCTGTGGTTTTAGCTCATTTGACACTTGTGTGGATTTCTCCCACGAGACCGGTGCCCCTCTACGGAGAAGATCCACCTCTGGATTCAAGACCCCTAACGGGAAGATCCCACGGGATTCCAAGACCTCCTCCGGGAGAAGACTATCTGTATCACCGTTGTTGACTTTGGATCATGTATCTCGACCTTGTATCGCGAATCTAGCACTTGTGTGATTGCTTCCGTGTTGATTTGAGTGTTCTCTCTTGTGTTTTCCCCATCTTTCTCCGTGTTTTCCCCGTGTTCATCGTGTGCCAACCTCCAAACGTGAAAGATCCGCTGATTAGGGTTCCACCCTGTATCATTACGATGATACGGTGTATCCTAGGGCCATCACCATGGACCCTCCTTCACCCCCTCAAGTGCCTCAAGGACCGATGACACGTGCTCGTGCTAGAGCTTTCGAGACCGAGGTGACGTCACTCCTAGCCCTACTTCCTTATGAATCTTGCGAGACATGGTTGCTACCTCAAGCGAGTGTGCTTTGTGTGCTCAGGTGTGAAGGAGACCACTTCGGAGAAGAGCTTGAAGATGGACGAGTCCCCAAGGCCACGGACGAACTGATGCATCGAGAAGGACAGAAGGAAGCTCCAGGCCCCGGACATCCGGCCCCATGGCCCGGACATCCGGCACCTGGGCCATCAACTACAGAAGACCAGCAGCAACTGAAGCTACAGGGCCCGGACATCCGGCCAGGGCCCGGACATCCGGCCAAGCATGGCCCGGACATCCGGCCCCGGGCCCGGAAATCCGGCGCCTCTGTCCAGAGAGCGCCCGAGACCAGACCGCTCCAGCCCGGACATCCGGCACCTCGCCCCGGACGTCCGGCACCCCTCGAAGACCCGGACATCCGGGCCGCCGCCCGGACATCCGGCCCCTGATCTGCCTGCGTGCAGCCCCCTGGGCCGAGGCCCATGTACCCATTCGCCCCGTAGACTATATATACTCCTTTCCTCATTCCGTTTAGGGTTAGCTGTGGTTTAGCTCATTTGACACTTGTGTGGATTTCTCCCACGAGACCGGTGCGCCTCTTCGGAGAAGATCCACCTCTGGATTCAAGACCCCTAACGGGAAGATCCCACGGGATTCCAAGACCTCCTCCGGGAGAAGACTATCTGTATCACCGTTGTTGACTTTGGATCATGTACCTCGACCTTGTATCGCGAATCTAGCACTTGTGTGATCGCTTCCGTGTTGATTTGAGTGTTCTCTCTTGTGTTTTCCCCATCTTCCCCTTGTGTTTTCCCCGTGTTCATCGTGTGCCAACCTCCAAACGTGAAAGATCCGCTGATTAGGGTTCCACCCTGTATCACTAACCATTTTGTCCCCCATAGCATTTGTGGTTGCTTGAGTAGTGATTTGAGTCTCCTAAGGTGTTTAGGCTACTTAGGGACAATTGCTTCTTCATCAACCACCACCACCACTTCCGCATATCCATTGCCCACCATACATAGCCAACCCAACTTAACCAATTTTTTGTTCGAGCTTGTTTGAGTTGTGGCTTGTGTCTCCTAAGGTGTTTCGGCTACTTAGGGACCGTGACTTCAACTCCGACATCGTGTATAGCCCATCATTCCACTTCCGCAACCACCACGGCATTGCCGCTACCACCATTTGATATTTGTCCTTGAGATTTTGAGTTGTGGTTTTTCCGTTTCCTAAGGTGTTTCGGCTAATTAGGAACGGTTCTACATCAAGAGCACCACCTCTCATCATCGACACGGACGGTAACTTCAACGACATCCTTGTATATTCCCCTTGCAATTGCATTGTTAACCCCTAGCCCATTTTGCGTCACTTGCCTATCGAGACTAGCCTTTGAGTATTGCCGGCAACGTTACTTGTGCACATTAGTGATCATCGATCCGCCTTCCATTGCATACATACCATATCATCTTGGTATCATCATATCATCCCTTGTGTCACAAGATTGTTCCCGCATATACACAATTGCTATCTTGGTTTGTGCATCGTGGCCATATAAAAAAAAAGAAAAAAAAAGAGAATAAAGCTTTTAAGCAAAAAGAGAAAGACAAAGAAGCTTGTAAGCAAGAGACATAGCATAGCATCATATGATATCATACTTGATCATTTTGGATCATACCACCGGAATACTATACATATAGCATACTTGGGATAGAAGTCGTTGCATACATTTGCATCTTATAGGTTGTGCACAAGTGTCGTATCCGCCTATAGAGCAATCGTGCTAGCGTCTCTCTTGAGTTGTGCAACACGAGCGTTTTCCGTGGACTCCACATTTTGTGCTCATTCCTTGGTTGCACGACCCCATCTATCTATCCGTGTGTGTGTTTCCGTGTGCCACATATTGCTATTGGTCTACTTGTTTCACTTGCGAATTTGTGAATCTCTTTCAACATTATTGACTCTTTCTAACATTTTGCATCAAATTTTTGTGCCACTATCCTCACCGAGCCACTCGATAAGCTTTACTTGATAGGTGTGAGTGAACAAGTCCGGTACCAATTCCACTATTCTTTCATTTCACATTGAGTGAAACGGGATACATCCTCAACATTCGGAAAAGGTAACTTGGTATTGTTTATCTCATCTCCTACTCACCTTTGCTCGAGTCTTGTGATGGATAGGAAAAGCATTTCATCTACTTCGGTGATACAGGGTGGAACCCTAATCAGCGGATCTTTCACGTTTGGAGGTTGGCACACGATGAACACGGGGAATCACAAGGGAGAGATGGGGAAAACACAAGAGGAAAACACTCAATCAACACGGAAGCAATCACACAAGTGCTAGATTCGCGATACAAGGTCGAGGTACATGATCCAAAGTCAACAACGGTGATACAGATAGTCTTCTCCCGGAGGAGGTCTTGATATCCCTGGGGATCTTCTCCGTTGAAGGAGGTCCTGAATCCGTAGTGGATCTTCTCCGTAGAGGCGCACCGTCTCGTGGGAGAAATCCACACAAGTATCAAATGAGCTAAACCACAGCCAAGTCTAAAGGAGGGAGGTCCACAGTATTTATATTACACACGCGGTCGCCGTCGTAGCGGACGTCCGGGGGTTACCGGACGTCCGGTGGTTCCGGAGGGACCGGACGTCCGGTAATCCTCGGATTTCCGCTATTTAGCTTCTGTTGCCGAAGTCACGGACGTCCGGTGGCTTCCGGTCGTCCGGTCGTCTGGGAGGGGCCGGACGTCCGGTGTTTTCCGGTCGTCCGGTGCCTGGGAGTCGCCGGTCGTCCGGTGCAGGCCGGACGTCCGGTGCCTGTAGCATCTTCAGCATTCCTTCTTCTTGTCTCGAGCACTTGTCGGTCCTGTCCTCTTGAGCATCATGTAGAGCTGTCCTGCGGCCTTCGTCCAAGTACCTGAGTATGCATAGAGTCTCTGATGAAGGTAGAGGCCGTACCTCAAGTGAATCCGAAAGATGTAAAGAGAGGAGCGAGGTCACCTCGGTCTCAAAAGCTCTTGCACGTGCTCTAGTCATGGGTCCTTTGGGCACTTGGTGAGGCGATGAAGGGTCCATGGTGATGGCCCTAGGATACACCGTATCACAGTTCGCACCATGATCATCAACGACGACGGATCTTATGACTCCATGAGCGATGATGAGATGGAAGCACTTGCGCATGTCACTATGCATCGCCAAGTCAATGAAGAAGAAGACAATCAAGTGTTTTGCGACAATGACTCAAGCCCCAACCTTGTTGTCTCCAAAGTCTTGACACTCCAACATCAACAAGATGACGACCAACGTTGTCACATTTTCCATACGAAGGCCGGCATCAATGGACGCGCCGTCAAGGTTATCATCGATGGAGGAAGTTGCCACAACTTGGCAAGCGAAGAGCTATGCGACAAGCTTCATTTGGTCAAGACGAAGCATCCGCACCCCTACAAGGTCCAATGGCTCAACGACGCCGGAATTCTTCGAGTCGAGCACACCGTGCAAGTCTCTTTCAAGATCGGCGCTTACGAGGACACTCTTGAGTGTGATGTGATACCCATGTCCGTGTGCCACCTTATTCTTGGACGACCATGGCAATATGATCGTGGAGTCACACACAATGGACGGACGAATCACTATCATTTCAAGATGAAGGGCAAGGAATTCGTGCTACGACCAATGACTCCAAGTCAAGTAGCCGCCGACAAGCTTTTACCTACCACCCATCGTGGAGAGAATGGTGAGAGAGCGAGCCACCAAAAAGAGACCGAGAGCCACAAGCCAAATATGAGCGACTCCACGATGAGCTACACGAAGAAGCTAGTGCTATTTGCCACCAAAAGTGAGATGAGAGAAGTGTGTGAGAACCCATCGAACGTCGTTCACCTTGTGCCCTTATGCATAGGGGAAGACAAATCTACTAACACTTCACAACGTCTACCTTTTGTGTTGTCTCACTTGTTGCAGGAATTCTCGGACGCCTTTCCCGATGAGCTACCACCGGGTCTACCTCCACTTCACGGAATAGAACACCGCTCCGAACTCGTACCCGGTGCGCCATTTACCAACGAGGCTTTCTACCGTGTCAACCACAAGATACAACGGCAAGTGCCCAAACTCGTCGACAAAAGTCACGTACATGACAGCTTTAGCACTTGTGCCGCTCCGGTTATTCTATTGCCTACGAAACATGGAAGTTTTCATGCAAATGCATGCTTGTTACGCAAGTGCTTACTTGTTACACAATTTAAGTTGCATGTGATTGGCTTAGAGTACCTAAAAGATTTATATGAGCATGATCCTTTCTTTGCAAATGCCTATGCTAAATGCTTGACTCACACCTCTTGGGAACATCATTACACCAAGGATGGATATCTTATGAGAGCTAACAAACTTTGCATCCCCGAGTCTTCGCTTTGTTTGCTCCTTTTGCAGGAATCGCATGGAGGAGGACTCATGGGACACTTTGGACGCGACAAGATGTTTGCTACCCTCTCTAAGAACTATTTTTGGCCCAAGATGCTACGTGACGTCTCAAACCTCACCAACCGATGTCCGACATGCCGCAAAGCTAAGTCCAAAGCTCAATCTCATGGTCTTTACATGCCTCTTCCTACTACATTTCATCCATGGGAAGACATAAACATGCATTTCATACTTGGCTTGTCTAGGACTAAAAATGGAAACGATTCCGTGCTTGTCATGGTCGATACATTCTCTCACATGGCTCATTTCATTCCCGATAACAAGATCGACGATGCTTCACATGTTGCCACTTTCTTTTGTAGTGAAATACTCAAGAAGGTGCACGAACAAACACGGGCAACAATCGAGCGACAAGTACATCGCCTCACCACCAAGATCAACGTCAACAAGGCAACAATGGCGTTTCATCCGGAAGATCTCAGTTGGCTACATCTTCACAAGGACCACTTCGCGATAAAGCACAAGTCCAAGCTTCTACCTCGTGACGACGGACCATTCAAGGTGCTCCATGGTGATGAAGATTTCGATCCGAGGTCGGATCTTTCCCAAGGGAGGGGAGATGATACGGTGTATCCTAGGGCCATCCCCATGGACCCTCCTTCACCCCCTCAAGTGCCTCAAGGACCGATGACACGTGCTCGTACTAGAGCTTTCGAGACCGAGGTGACGTCACTCCTAGCCCTACTTCCTTATGAATCTTGCGAGACATGGTTGCTACCTCAAGCGAGTGTGCTTTGTGTGCTCAGGTGTGAAGGAGACCACTTCGGAGAAGAGCTTGAAGATGGACAAGTCCCCAAGGTCATGGACGAGCTGATGCAACAAGAAGACCAGAAAGCAGCTCCAGGACCCGGACATCCGGCCCCCTGGCCCGGACATCCGGCCCCTGGGCATCTCTCTACAGAAGGCCAGCCACAGGGCCCGGACATCCGGCCAGGGCCCGGACATCCGGCCAAGCACGGCCCGGACACCCGGCCTCGGGCCCGGAAATCCGGCGCTCCTGTCCAGAGAGCACCCGAGGCTCGGCTCTTCCCGCCCGGACATCCGGGTCCCCGCCCCGGACATCCGGCGCCCCGTGAAGCCCCGGACATCCGGCCCGCCGCCCGGACGTCCGGCCCCTGAAATGCCTGCGCGCATCACCCGGGCCGAGGCCCATGTACCCATTCGCCCCGTAGACTATATATACTCCCCTCCTCATTCCGTTTAGGGTTAGCAATGGTTTAGCTCATATGAGAGATAGAGCTTTGCTCATCCATCCCGGATCTACTCCACGAGAGAGACCGCGGCCCCTCTACGGAGAAGATCCACCTTGGATTCAAGACCCCTAGCGGGAAGATCCTTCACGGATTCAAGACCTCCTCTTGGAGATGAACTTTACCTTGTATCTTTCCCTTTGTTGTTCATGTACCGTGTGATCTTGTGTGCTTGATTGTCTAGTGGATGTGTGATTGGACTTGTTCTTGTGTGTTTCCTCTCGTGTTTTCCCCCTTTCCCTTTGTGTTCTTCGTGTTCATCGTGGGATCCCCTCCATTTCGTGAAAGATCCGCTGATTAGGGTTCCACCCTGTATCATATGGTATCATGAGCCACGGTTTCTCACGAATTTGGAGCCTCCCCACCGTTTTCTAGCCTTGTTTTGTTGTGTTCTTCCCTAAATTCGAAAATTCCCCACCAAAAATAGCCCCAAAAAATTTTGTGATCTGTTGGTTTGATGAGATTTTGTTGATTTTGATCCGTGGATTTGCTTGGTTTCAAGTGGATCTAGCATTTCCCCAAGTTTCCCCATCTTTCCTCCACAAAATCCGTCAAATTTTGCCCCCAAAATCATCAAATTCCGCCCACAAACGAGTTTGGAAGTCCCGATTCAGATCTGGAATCGTCGGGCCGGACATCCGGGCCATAGGCCGGACATCCGGGCCATCGGGCCGGACATCCGGGTCCCCGGCCGGACATCCGGCTCCTGGAGGGCAAATTCGCGGACGTTTCTGGACATCTGGTCCCGGATTTCCGGGCTCCACCCCGGATGTCCGACCCCTGGGATTTCAGACTTTTCCGTTTCACCGTTTTGTCCATAACTAATTCATCCGAACTCCGATTTCGACGTTCTTGAGCTCGTTTTGAAGCTCTTGACATCCCCCATAACACAAAAATACCACCATCATCATTTGACTCCATCATATTTTTGGGACTTTGGCATCTTTGCCTAGGGCTTCCACCATATCATCCGCATAACCACCACCGACTTCCGCAACCTAACCATTTTGTCCCCCATAGCATTTGTGGTTGCTTGAGTAGTGATTTGAGTCTCCTAAGGTGTTTAGGCTACTTAGGGACAATTGCTTCTTCATCAACCACCACCACCACTTCCGCATATCCATTGCCCACCATACATAGCCAACCCAACTTAACCAATTTTTTGTTCGAGCTTGTTTGAGTTGTGGCTTGTGTCTCCTAAGGTGTTTCGGCTACTTAGGGACCGTGACTTCAACTCCGACATCGTGTATAGCCCATCATTCCACTTCCGCAACCACCACGGCATTGCCGCTACCACCATTTGATATTTGTCCTTGAGATTTTGAGTTGT
Source organism: Secale cereale (assembly GCA_902687465.1). NCBI lineage: Eukaryota > Viridiplantae > Streptophyta > Magnoliopsida > Poales > Poaceae > Secale > Secale cereale. The sequence continues at coordinate 296,199,120 of LR738716.1, forward strand.
GGTTTTTCCGTTTCCTAAGGTGTTTCGGCTAATTAGGAACGGTTCTACATCAAGAGCACCACCTCTCATCATCGACACGGACGGTAACTTCAACGACATCCTTGTATATTCCCCTTGCAATTGCATTGTTAACCCCTAGCCCATTTTGCGTCACTTGCCTATCGAGAGAACAACCAAGTGCAATAGGCTCAAGCAAGTAAGTATGCATCACAAGAAGGGTGTCAAAGTCTCCAATATCAATAGGCATAGCATGGTTGCACTCAATACAAGGGAATATGAGAGATGCAACGAATGGAGACAAGTGACAATGATCAATGTGAATCATGTGAATGGCATGAACATATATGTCATCAACCCAAGAAAGCAAGTAAGAGTGGAACATGGGTGATGCAATATAGCAAGCAAGCATAGCAATCAAGTCAAACAAGCTAGTAGTGCGAAGATGCAACGTACTAGAGGTAATCATGGCAAGCATGTCATGTGTGCAAATAGTGAGCATACGTGATGCACATGGCATAGCACAAGCATGAAAACAAGATATGAGCAAAATAGCATCAATGTGTTGATGAGAGGCCATATGGAAATAGCAATGGGATATCATGACTCTCCCAACACAAGAATCAACAATAGAATGGGGCACAAAGAAATCATGGTAGTAGCTACAAGTATCTCCACCAAGCATGCAAATACACATATAAGTAGCATAATGGTGAATCATGTGTAAAGGCAAGCAAGGGTCACAATTGCATGGCAAAGTCATAGCAAGAGGCATAACATGCAAAGTGAACACGATAGTATGGGCATAATGTGATAAGTGGCATATAGCCCATAGCCGTGTGAGAGCCAAGTAAAAGAGAGGCGCGTAGTGATTGCGCGAAGAGAATGGTGGTAAGGAGATTCCACGGAATCCCAAGTCATCGTTGCTCTCAAGAGCTCTTTTCGTCAACTCATGGGATTGTGAGGTTGACGAGTTTGCAAAAGTACCTACACAAGACAAAGGCAAAGGAAAAATTGTATGTGCGTGGTATATATACACATCATCCATCATGATGCGCACGTGCAAGTGTTGGTTAGCACATAATATCCAATGCTCAAATAAATGAGATGCGTGGTAAAGAAACATGTCATCCATCATGAGAGGTTTGTTGTTATGTATGGCATAATGGAGACTCAAGTTGTGTGATGCATCACGAGAAATATCATTGTGATTCATGGAATGCATATGGTGCACACAATCATGGTAATCATGCAAGGTATGGAATGCATCAAAATCTCCTAGTATGTATGAGGAAACTATGGGGGTCTCCTCATGAGCATCAATGGAAACATCACATGGAGAATATTGACAACATCCAAAGCAAAGCATATTCAGAGCAATGTGATCATGGCATGGTATATTAGATGAATTGCGCAAATCATGTAAAGGAAGCATGGCAATATCATCGCAAGAGAAACACATTCCAATGACCATCATCTTGTCATCTATGCCACAAGTGCAAATGGGATTTACTTTAATTTGGCATGCATAGTTACTATGTTGAGATTGAAATGAAACAATATGAGAAATCTCACTCATAGCATATGACAAGTTCAAAGGATTATCAAACATGATTTGACCAAAAGAATTTTCACATGAGATCCTATGGAGCATAGCATCACAACTAGGCAACTCAACATGCTCATCATCATATTCATCATAAATAGGTAAGTCAAGACATGATGAAGTCGCACTAGCATGAAGCATGGCAATAGGTGTGTCAACATCATGCAAGCAATCATTGTCAAGATAGTCCACTAGTGGGACAAGAGTATCACCTTCACCTATTTTACCTTTGGAGCATCGCTCATGTATTGTAGGTGAGGTTGCAACTTGATGGTACCATGTGGGGGGTGCATCTTCTTCCACCATGGCCATCGGGTTGTCCATTGGAGGGATGGACTCGTCGAGGGTAGGCATATCGTCATGTAGGAGACCTAGCACCAACGAAAACACACTCGGAGTAGAGGTTAAGTCGTTAGAAATCATAGTGGCCTCACATGCCCTATCAACTACCTCACTCACTAAGTGTTGTGGCTCACTCACTCCCTCGTGGATGCTCTCACTTGTATGGTTGGTGGAGTCACTCAAATGGCTCTCAACCTCACATAGGATGTGTGGCATGCTCTCATGTGTGGGGCTAGTGGTGGTCACACTCATCCTCTCATAGGAAATGCACTCAATGTCACATATGGTGGAGTCACTCATGTCACTCATGTGGTGGTGGCTCTCCTCACATGGAAATTGGGGCATCTCATGATATATGGGTGTCGGAGAGTTGTAGGTGCAAACGTCTCCAAACTCAACTCCTTTCGCCGCCTCATCCATAACGCCTCCAAAGGTGAATGCCGTAGTCGAAGGGGATGGCCCTTGATCGACCGTCTTGTCGCCGTCTTGATGTGGGGAGCTTCCGAAGATGGAAGTGTCACCCTCGCTCGTAGGTGCTCGCCTTGTAGTTGGAGATGTCGATGTAGGCGAACTCATGGGAAGTAGGCGAAGATGCCGTACGTCCGAAGGCGAAGATGCCTTGATAGCACTTGGCGAAGATGCCGAAGTGGTTGTTGTAGCCGTAGCTCCATCTTGGGTGTGCTTGTCTCGCGGTCTTCTCTTTTGCTCTTGAAGCTTGGCCTTGGCGTGATGTAGAGCTTCTTGGTTCATATGAAAATCCGAAAAGATGATATTAACTATATGTCATGTGTTTATAATTGTTCTCACTCACTCCCTCGTGGATGCTCTCACTCGTATGGTTGGTGGAGTCACTCAAATGGCTCTCAACCTCACATAGGAGAAGTGGCATGCTCTCATGTGTGGGGCTAGTGGTGTGCACACTCATCCTCTCAAGGGAAATGCTCTCAAGCTCACATATGGTGGAGTCACTCGTATCACTCATGTGGTGGTGGCTCTCCTCACATGGGAATTGGGGCATCTCGTCATATGTGGATGTCGAAGAGGTGTAGGTGCAATAGTCTCCATGCTCAACTTCCTCATCCGTAATGCCTCCAAAGATGAATGCCGTAGGGTGTGGCAAACCATCACGCTCCTCCGAGGTCAAAGAGAAGGTCTCATGCTTGCTCGCGTAGCTTGACCCGGAGTAGTCCAATATGGGCGCCGTCTTCATGGTGTCGAAGAGGTTCATGCTCGTCGCCTTGGTCGAAGGGGATGGCCCATGCTCGACCGTCTTGTCGCCGTCGCTCGTAGATGATCGCCTTGATGATGAAGACGTCGATGTAGGCGAACTCATGGGAAGTAGGCGAAGATGCCGTACGTCCGAAGGCGAAGATGCCTTGATAGCACTTGGCGAAGATGCCGAAGTGGTGGTTGTAGTCGTAGCTCCGTCTTGGGTGTGCTTGTCTCGCGGTCTTCTCTTATGCTCTTGAAGCGTGGCCTTGGCGTGATGTAGAGCTTCTTCGGACTTGTAGGTATGCGCTTGTCGAGCATATTCATGATGATGATGTCGTTGTGGTGCTTGAGCTCTTGGTAGATGTCGTCCGTCGTCGTCGTGCACATGATGCTTGGAGGTGACTTGCCCTTCATGACGATGTCGATGGTCGCCATGTCGGTGTGGCCGCGGAAGACTTGCACTTGCATCATGTTTGCGCTCCGAAGACTTGCGACTTGAACGTCGCCGTCGAGATGATGACGAAGGGGAAGAAGACTTGTAATCGACCACCAAGTGTCGGAGCTCCGCCATTTGTTTGTTGAAGGAGTCGCACATGTCGTCGAAGGAAGCCATTGTCCTTGTCTGGAAGTGTCGTTGTTCGATGGCGATGTTGCCCAAGCACTCTTGCATTTCTCGTTGTAGTCCGATGGTTTTCGCGTGGATGTCCTTGTTCGCGCCGTCGATGTCGAAGACCGGAGATGAAATGCCTTGCCTATCCATCACAAGACGCTAGCAAGTATGAGTGGGAGAAAGAGAAGAACTAGAACAAATGTACCTTGACCGATGTTGAAGATGGATCAATGATCACTCAAATGTGGAACAAGGAAATAGCACAATTGGTACCAATTCTTGTCGGTTTCTCACACCTACACAAGTAAAGCTTATGGTGGAGCTCGGTGAGGATAGTGGCACAAAAATTTGAAGCGAAATGTTAGCAAGACTCAATAATGTTGAAAAAGATTCACAAATTCGCAAGTGAAACAAGTAGACCAATAGCAATATGTGGCACACGGAAACACACACACGGATAGATAGATGGGGTCGTGCAACCAAGGAATGAGCACAAAATGTGGAGTCCACGGAAAACGCTCGTGTTGCACAACTCAAGAGAGACGCTAGCACGATTGCTCTATAGGTGGATACGACACTTGTGCACAACCTATAAGATGCAAATGTATGCAACGACTTCTATCCCAAGTATGCTATATGTATGGTATTCCGGTGGTATGATCCAAAATGATCGAGTATGACAATCTTAATGTAGTATGATGCTATGGTTCTTGCTTAAAAGCTCTTTGCTCATCTTTTTCTTTGTGCTTAAAAGCTTGTTTGGCTCTTTCTCTTTTGAGCTCTTTTCTCATACAAAACTTCACGAACCAAGATAGCAATTGAGTATATGCGATGACAACCTTGTGTCACAAGAGATGATATCAAGAGATTCACCACGGTGATATGGTATGTATGATATGGGAAGTATGATCACTAATGTGCACAAGTCACGTTGCCTGCAATACTCAAATGGCTAGTCTCGATAGGTAGGTGACGCAAAAATGGGCTAGGGGTTAACAATGCAATTGCAAGGGAATATACAATGATGTCGTCGAAGTTACCGTCCGTGTCGATGATGAGAGGTGGTGCTCTTGATGTAGACCCGTTCCTAATTAGCCGAAACACCTTAGGAAACGGAAAAACCACAACTCAAAATCTCAAGGACAAATGTCAAATGGTGGTAGCGGCAATGCCGTGGTGGTTGCGGAAGTGGGATGATGGGCTATACACGATGTTGGAGTTGAAGTCACGGTCCCTAAGTAGCCGAAACACCTTAGGAGACACAAGCCACAACTCAAACAAGCTCAACAAAATTTGGTTAAGTTTGGTTGGCTATGTATAAAGGGCAATGGGTATGCGGAAGTGGTGGTGGTGGTTGATGAAGAAGCAATGGTCCCTAAGTAGCCTAAACACCTTAGGAGACTCAAATCACTACTCAAGCAACCACAAACGCTATGGGAACAAAATTTGTTAGGTTGCGGAAGTCGGTGGTGGTTATGTGGATGATATGGTGGAAGCCCTAGGCAAAGATGCCAAAATCCACAAAATATGATGGAGTCAAATGATTATGGTGTTATTTTTGTGTTATGGGGGATGTCAAGAGCTTCAAAACGAGCTCAAGAACGTCGAAATCGGAGTTCGGATGAATTAGTTATGGACAAAACGGTGAAACACGGGTGGCTGAAATCCCAGGGGTCGGACATCCGGGGCCGGGTCCGGATTTCCGGGGCCTGATGTCCAGAACCGCGCGGGATTTTCCCCTCCAGGAGCCGGATGTCCGGCCCGATGGCCCGGATGTCCGGCCAGTGGCCCGGATGTCCGGCCCGAAGATTCCAGATCTGAATCGGGACGAACTTTTCGAATTGGGGGCGGAAATTGATGATTTGGGGCTCAAAATTTGAGAGATTTCGTGGATGGAATGATGGGAGAAGTGGGGGAAAGCTAGATCCACTTGAAATCAAGCAAATCCACGGATCAAAATCAACAAAATCTCATCAAACCAACAGATCACAAAAAATTTTGGGGCTATTTTTGGTGAGGAATTTTCGAATTTGGGGAAGAACACAACAAAACAAGGCTACAAAACGGTGGGGAGGCTCCAAATTCGTGAGAAACCGTGGCTCATGATACCATATGATGTAGGGTGAAACCCTATGTGGCCGATCTTTCACGAAATGGAGGGGATCCCACGATGAACACGAAGAACACAAAGGGGAATCACGAGGGGAAACACGAGAGAATCACTCAAACCAACAAGAACAAGTCACACATATGCTAGATCCTCGAAACACAAAGAGATACAAGATCCATGATCAACAAGGGACGATACAAAGGGTAACCGGTTCTTCTCCGTGAGGAGGTCTTGGGGGGTATCCCGCGGGATCTTCTCCGTAGCGGAGGTCTTGAATCCGTGTGGATCTTCTCCGTAGAGGGGCCGCAGTCACTCACAAGGAGATGAACCACTAGATGAGCAAAGCTCTAGGTATCAAATGAGCTATCACTAAGCTAGCCCTCAAATGGAGGAGCGGGAGGAGTATATATAGTCTAGGTCCACGAAGGGGTAAGTGGGAGAGGGATACATGGGCCTCAGGCCCGATACACTGTGCGCAGACAGGGGCCGGATGTCCGGGCGGGGGCCGGATGTCCGGGCCTTCCCGAGACGCCGGATGTCCGGGCTGAGGGGCCGGATGTCCGGGATGGAGGGGTTGAGCCACGGGTGTCTTCTGGACAGTGGCGCCGGATTTCCGGCCAGGGCCCGAATGTCCGGGGCGCCGGATGTCCGGGCCTGGGGGCCGGATGTCCGGGCCTGGGGGCCGAATGTCCGGGGCCTGTAGGTGCTGGCCCTTCTTCCTTCTTTCCCGCGCGCACTTGGCCTTAGTCCTTGGGTTCTCCATGGTCTCCTTGGGTGTTCCTGATCAAGCACAAGGTCCGCGCTTAAAGTAGCATCCATGTCTCGCGAGAAAAGAAAGGGGAAGCATCGAGGAACGGGATCACCTTGCGTCCAAGTGGTGTACATGGGGATGAACGAAGGATGCTCCGCGGATTTAAGCATTGTTGCTTTAAAATAAACTTGATTTATTTCGAAGAAAATAAATCAAGTGTCTAGATAGTATCAAAGATGGATGCTAAATGGACTCATTGTTCACCATAACACAAAAATATTTGAGAATCGCTCAAACCAACAGATCACAAAAAAATTTGGGGCTATTTTTGGTGGGGAATTTTCGAATTTTGGGAAGAACACAACAAAACAAGGCTAGAAAACGGTGGGGAGGCTCCAAATTCGTGAGAAACCGTGGCTCTGATACCATATGATACAGGGTGGAACCCTAATCAGCAGATCTTTCACGAAATGGAGTGGATCCCACGATGAACACGAAGAACACGAGAGGGAACACGAGGGGAAACACGAGAGAATCACTCAAACCAACAAGAACAAGTCACACATATGCTAGATCCTCGAAACACAAAGAGATACAAGATCCATGATCAACAAGGGACGATACAAAGGGTAACCGGTTCTTCTCCGTGAGGAGGTCTTGATATCCCTGGGGATCTTCTCCGATGAAGGAGGTCCTGAATCCGTAGTGGATCTTCTCCGTGGAGGGGCCGCAGTCACTCACAAGGAGATGAACCACTAGATAGTATCAAATGAGCTATCCCTAAGCTAACCCTCAAATGGAGGAGGGGGAGGAGTATATATAGTCTAGGTCCACGAAGGGGTAAGTGGGAGAGGGATACATGGGCCTCAGGCCCGATACACTGTGCGCAGACAGGGGCCGGATGTCCGGGCGGGGGCCGGATGTCCGGGCCTTCCCGAGACGCCGGATGTCCGGGCCGAGGGGCCGGATGTCCGGGCTGGAGGGGTTAAGCCACGGGTGTCTTCTGGACAGTGGCGCCGGATTTCCGGCCAGGGCCCGGATGTCCGGGGCGCCGGGTGTCCGGGCCTGGGGGCCGGATGTCCGGGGCCTGTAGGTGCTGGCCCTTCTTCCTTCTCTTCCGCGCGCACTTGGCCTTGGTTCTTGGGTTCTCCATGGTCTCCTTGGGTGTTCCTGAACATGCATAGCACATATATTTGAGGTAGTAGGCATGTCTCACATGTAGAAAGTGGAGGTTCAGAGAGGAGCGAGTGAACCTTGTGTCCAATTGTGTGTAGTTGAGGTCTCGTCGAGTGAACATGGGGATGATCATGGGATACTCCGTATCATCTACATATGCTGATTATGTTGATTGTGATGTGGTACCTATGCAAGCATGTTCCTTATTACTTGGTAGACCATGGCAATTTGATAAAAATTCTGTACACCATGGTAGAAACAATCAGTATACTCTTGTTCATAAGGATAAAAATATTACTTTGCTTCCTATGACTCTTGATTCCATTTTGAAAGATGATATTAATAGAGCTAATAAAGCAAAACAGGAGAAAAATAAGAGTGAAAATCAGATTGTGGCAAAAGAATTTGAGCAACAAATGAAGCCTAATAATAAACCATCTACTGTTGCTTCTGAAATTAAATTGAAAAATGCATGTTTATTTGCCACCAAATCTGATATTGATGAGCTAGATTTTAGCAAATCTGTTTGCTATGCTTTTGTGTGCAAAGAGGCATTATTTTCATTCCAGGACGTGCCTTCCTCTTTGCCTCCTGCTGTCACTAACATTTTGCAGGAGTTCGCCGACGTCTTTCCACAAGACGTGCCACCGGGATTACCACCTATTCGAGGGATTGAGCATCAGATTGACTTAATTCCCGGTGCATCGCTACCCAACCGCGCACCATACCGTACCAATCCAGAAGAGACGAAGGAGATTATGCGTCAAGTACAGGAGCTACTCGACAAAGGTTATATACGCGAATCCCTTAGTCCTTGTGCAGTTCCTATTATTCTAGTGCCGAAAAAGGATGGTACATTGCGTATGTGTGTTGATTGTAGAGGCATTAATAATATTACTATTCGTTATCGTCATCCTATTCCTAGGCTAGATGATATGCTTGATGAATTGAGTGGCTCTACAATTTTCTCCAAAGTTGATTTGCGTAGTGGATACCATCAAATTCGTATGAAATTGGGAGATGAATGAAAAACAACATTTAAAACTAAGTTTGGATTATATGAGTGGTTAGTCATGCCTTTTGGGTTAACTAATGCACCTAGTACTTTCATGAGATTAATGAATGAAGTTTTACGTGCTTTCATTGGACGATTTGTGGTAGTTTACTTTGATGATATATTGATTTTTAGCAGATCTTTGGAGGAACATTTGGAACATTTACGTGCTATTTTTATTGCTCTACGTGATGCACGTTTGTTTGGTAACCTTGGAAAGTGCACCTTTTGCACCGACCGAGTCTCTTTTCTTGACTATGTTGTTACTCCACAGGGAATTGAGGTTGATAAAGCCAAGATTGAAGCTATTGAGAGTTGGCCGCAGCCCAAAACGGTCAAACACGTGAGGAGTTTCCTTGGCCTCGCTGGATTCTATCGGCGTTTTGTGAGAGATTTCAGCACCATTGCTGCACCTCTCAATGAGCTTACAAAGAAGGATGTGCCTTTTGTTTGGGGTACTACACAGGAAGAAGCATTCACGGTATTGAAAGATAAGTTGACACATGCTCCTTTACTCCAACTTCCTGATTTTAATAAGACTTTTGAGCTTGAATGTGATGCTAGTGGAATTGGGTTAGGAGGTGTGTTATTACAAGATGGTAAACCTGTTGCATACTTTTCTGAAAAATTGAGTGGGCCTAGTCTGAATTATTCTACTTATGATAAGGAATTATATGCTCTTGTTCGGACTTTGGAAACATGGCAACATTATTTATGGCCCAAAGAATTTGTTATACATTCTGATCATGAATCTTTGAAGCACATTAAAAGTCAAGCAAAACTGCACCGTAGACATGCTAAATGGGTTGAATGATAGAGGCGAGGGGTCCCGATCTTTCGATGAGATGATAACTATCGATTTGGTGGAGACGACTTTGACGATCCGACTACAAACGTGCACGACGTTGCGCCTTAGCAATCGCTAAACCAATCTTCAGCGGTTACTGGCAATGCCAGAAGCACGATCAGCCTGACCACGAAGGTCTATTCCTGCATGCAATCGAAGAACAAGCAAGAATATGATGAAGCAATCTGAATATTGCAAATATAAATGATGTATTGATAAAGGTGGGGATCCGTAAGCGGTCTTGGTCTGGTCGTTGGACACAAACGAAGTACACGAAGTTGCAATGGCTAACTTTTGACTAAACAAATCCCAAAGAAAAAGCTACTAGATGGATCTACTTATATAGGAGCAAGGGGTGGCGGCCAAGGAGGTGGAAGGACGTCCCAAGGCAGCCTAAAACTAACCCTAGGTCGTATAAGGCTCATGGGCCCAAGTGGAGGTGATGTAACACCTTTGGACTTGTAGTTTGACTCGGATTCTGCTGCACCGTCAGATTGTTTCGTCGGGATCTCAATGCTCTGGACGAATTTGAAGGTGATTCCAATTGGGTTGGAAAGTGTATGAAATCTAGTTTCCAACAAAAAAAGAATCACCCAATTCGGAGTCCGTATGAAGGAGTTCTTGCCGTTTTGAGTCAGGTATGTCTGTGCAGTCCGAATCTGATGCAGAACGTGAGAGACTTGGATTATATCTTCTCTTGGCCCAAAAGTGACGTGAGAGAACTTTTTGAACAGCCCCTAAACTTCTCTTTTTCCCTTATCTTCATATGTGAATTGTACAAATGTCCCATGCACCTGGAATTAGACATGGCACAAAAGTCTGTGAAGTATTTTTGTTCTGGATAACATAAATAAATTGTCGCATAGTTTGCATTAGAAATCACCTCACAAATATACATGTATGCAATATTTTTGGTCGTATCCAAGGTAGTCATGTCCTCATCATCCTCCCTTTTTTGAAAATAAAGCCGTCCTCGGCGTTGCTTAATCTGAAATGTGGGTAAGAAAATAGACAAGGTGTACATGTTGTATATGTATATGTCATCCATTTTTACTTCCCTTAATTTTCGCACATATGACACATGTATAGATGAGTAACTTTCGTAGTTCATAAAATATAACGCCAAAATATTATCACAAGAAGTAGAAGGCATGAAAATATTGCAACTCAATTTGCACATATAAGTGAAGCTCTTAATCGTTACAAAAGATTGGCAATGCTCATCATTAAACCATCCCAACCTTGATGAACCATCACCAAGATTAGAGGTCATATCAAAATGATTAAACATAGGCACAACTATTTTCACACGTATTTGATCCAAATCTGATTTATTCCCTGATTCAAATGGTTCTTTCGCATCAATAGTTAATTCAATTGGTTCACTCACAATTGTTTGATCGCATGGCAAAGTCAAATCACGAACATATTCCTCTAAAATAGTTGGTGTGATCAAAGTAGTGGATAGCTCATCGCATGGTTCATTTAAATTGACAAGGCATTCACCATACTCATGTGAAGTTGGAAGATCGGTACCTTTGTCATTACCTCTTATGATCAACTCAGATGATGTAGGCACTGTCGGAGGTGATATGTCACATGGTGGAGGTGATGTAGTCCTCACAACAACGGATGTGTCTGTCATAGTACGCCTAGTAGTGGAAGGAACAACCGTATCATTTCTTGGAATGTGCACCTGGCGCTTATTCTCCTTACGGACAATACGTCGTTTTATTTCCTGTTCAGCACTACAAGCAAGACGAAACAAATGGTCCATAGGATAAAACTCTTCATGAATTAGTAACTCCTGAATATCATGATTTAATCCTGTCCAAAATCTATCCATAAAATCGTCTTCACTTTCTTGTAAAGAGGAATGCAACAAGGTAGTTTGTAAATCATCATAATATTTCGTTACGGTGTCACTACCTTGTTTTAAATGTTGCAACTTTGTAAGCATGTCACGAGTATAATAAGCAGGGACGAATGTATGTCGCATGGCAACTTTCAAATCAATCCAAGTAGTAGGTATATAATTAGGGTGTAGTCGACAATATTCACTCCACCAAACTAAAGCATAACCAGTGAAAGAACCAACCGCAACCTTAACTTTTTTACGTTCATCAAAACTATGGGAAGCAAATATATTATTTATGTCAAACTCCCATTCAATATATAAAGCAGGTCTAAAACGGCCATTAAACGGTGGTATAGAAACATTAACCTGATCATGTGCATTTGGATGTTTGTGCACCTCTCGTGATGGTTGTGGTATGTCCTTAGGTGGTGGCACATCTCCCGCGATCGACAAAGCCCATGAGTTGACTCTGGATCCTGTCATGATTAGTAGAAAAAAGAAACAAAATCCAAAAATAATGTTCCTATGAACTACCACGATGTGGTGGTAAAGCGCTCACAGTAAAGCAAATATCAATATCTTACAAGTTCTTACCATGCAGCAGGTGGTGATAGGCAACCAGCGGTGTCAAATAACTCCAAAGATTGAGTAAAGCGATTGCCAGGTGAATGTACGTAAACACGGTGTAGAAATATGTGGAGCTGGGTTGGCTTTATGTATGGTAGCAAAAGATTAGCAATGATCAATTCAGAGATGCAATGTTGAATAAACGCTCAACGACGGTACTGTGCTGGTCCTAGGCTAGATCGGACTAGAGACGCGAGCCTAGAACACTAATGATGTCACGGTGTAGCACAACTAGCATCAATAAAGGATATGAATTAGCTCTGGACAGCAAGATATAAGTGAAGATCACAACGGCAGTAAAGATAATGATGAAAACAACTGCCAAGCAGAATATACAACAACACTCTCTCCAACTTTCTTTTCCTTCTTTTTCTTTTTTCTTTTTTTTCTAACACTTTTTTTTCTTTTTCTTTCTCTCCTCTTTTTTTTTACTTTTTTTTCTCTGTCTTTTTTTTTTCTTTCTCCCTCTTTCCAAGACAAACTAGATAAGATGCAGATTGGATCAAGCAAAGATGCAAACGACTTCAACTATGAGTGTGACAATGAACGATGGGTTGCACGAGATGGAAATTGATGGATGAGGTGGTGGACAGCGGAAGGGATAATGATGCAGCGGCGACGTGATTAATGTGAACAGAACTCGAAACTCTAACGAACTAGACACTAAGACCAGCAACTCGACAGGACGATGCAACCGATAATTCAATAATGCATACAATGAAAAGAAAATTGCAAAGGCTCAAACTGGCTTGGACAAAGGATGAATAGATCTAACTTTTTTTGTGGCTTTTCCTTGGACAATAGGTAAGAAAATAAATCTAATCTAGGAATAACTGGAAATTCTCACCGAGCAACCTGAAAACTGATACCACTTGATAGAGGCGAGGGGTCCCGATCTTTCGATGAGATGATAACTATCGATTTGGTGGAGACGACTTTGACGATCCGACTACAAACGTGCACGACGTTGCGCCTTAGCAATCGCTAAACCAATCTTCAGCGGTTACTAACAATGCCAGAAGCACGATCAGCCTGACCACGAAGGTCTATTCCTGCATGCAATCGAAGAACAAGCAAGAATATGATGAAGCAATCTGAATATTGCAAATATAAATGATGTATTGATAAAGGTGGGGATCCGTAAGCGGTCTTGGTCTGGTCGTTGGACACAAACGAAGTACACGAAGTTGCAATGGCTAACTTTTGACTAAACAAATCCCAAAGAAAAAAGCTACTAGATGGATCTACTTATATAGGAGCAAGGGGTGGCGGCCAAGGAGGTGGAAGGACGTCCCAAGGCAGCCTAAAACTAACCCTAGGTCGTACAAGGCTCATGGGCCCAAGTGGAGGTGATGTAACACCTTTGGACTTGTAGTTTGACTCGGATTCTGCTGCAGCGTCAGATTGTTTCGTCGGGATCTCAATGCTCCGGACGAATTTGAAGGTGATTCCAATTGGGTTGGAAGGTGTATGAAATCTAGTTTCCAACAAAAAAAGAATCACCCAATTCGGAGTCCGTATGAAGGAGTTCTTGCCGTTTTGAGTCAGGTATGTCTGTGCAGTCCGAATCTGATGCAGAACGTGAGAGACTTGGATTCTATCTTCTCTTGGCCCAAAAGTGACGTAAGAGAACTTTTTGAACAGCCCCTAAACTTCTCTTTTTCCCTTATCTTCATATGTGAATTGTACAAATGTCCCATGCACCTGGAATTAGACATGGCACAAAAGTCTGTGAAGTATTTTTGTTCTGGATAACATAAATAAATTGTTGCATAGTTTGCATTAGAAATCACCTCACAAATATACATGTATGCAATATTTTTGGTCGTATCCAAGGTAGTCATGTCCTCATCATTGAATTCATAGAGACTTTTCCTTATGTTATTAAACACAAGAAGGGAAAAGAAAATGTTATTGCTGATGCATTGTCTCGTCGTTATACTATGCTTTCACAACTTGACTTTAAAATATTTGGTTTGGAGGCCATCAAAGATCAATATGTGCATGATGCTGAATTTAAAGACGTATTGCAGAATTGCAAAGAAGGGAGAACATTGAAAAAGTTCGTCGTTAATGATGGATTTGTGTTTCGTGCTAACAAGCTATGCATTCCAGCTAGCTCTGTTCGTCTTTTGTTGTTGCAGGAGGCGCATGGAGGAGGATTAATGGGACACTTTGGCGTGAAGAAGACGGAGGACGTACTTGCTACACATTTCTTTTGGCCAAAGATGCGACGGGATGTTGAGCGTTTTGTTGGTCGCTGCACTACATGTCAAAAAGCTAAGTCACGACTCAATCATCATGGTTTATATATGCCTTTGCCTGTCCCTAGTGTTCCTTGGGAAGATATATCTATGGACTTTGTTTTGGGTTTACCTCGAACAAAGAAGGGGAGGGATAGCATATTTGTTGTCGTGGATAGGTTCTCGAAGATGGCACACTTTATACCATGTCATAAAAGCGATGATGCTGCTAATGTTGCTGATTTGTTCTTTCGTGAAATTATTCGCTTGCATGGTGTGCCAAATACTATTGTTTCAGATCGTGATACTAAATTTCTTAGCCACTTTTGGAGATGTTTATGGGCTAAGTTGGGGACTAAACTGCTTTTTAGTACTACTTGTCACCCCCAAACTGATGGACAAACTGAAGTAGTCAACAGAACTTTGTCTACTATGCTTAGGGCTGTTTTGAAGAATAATAAGAAAATGTGGGAAGAATGCTTGCCTCATATTGAATTTGCTTATAATCGTTCGTTGCATTCTACTACTAAGATGTGCCCTTTTGAAATTATCTATGGTTTCCTACCTCGTGCACCTATTGATTTGTTGCCTCTTCCATCTTCGGAGAAGGTTAATTTTGATGCTAAACAACGTGCTGAATTGATCTTAAAAATGCATGAGTTAACTAAGGAAAATATTGAGCGCATGAATGCTAAATATAAACTTGTTGGAGATAAGGGTAGAAAACGTGTTGTCTTTGCACCTGGTGATGAGGACATGACTACCTTGGATACGACCAAAAATATTGCATACATGTATATTTGTGAGGTGATTTCTAATGCAAACTATGCAACAATTTATTTATGTTATCCAGAACAAAAATACTTCACAGACTTTTGTGCCATGTCTAATTCCAGGTGCATGGGACATTTGTACAATTCAAATATGAAGATAAGGGAAAAAGAGAAGTTTAGGGGCTGTTCAAAAAGTTCTCTCACGTCACTTTTGGGCCAAGAGAAGATAGAGTCCAAGTCTCTCACGTTCTGCATCCAGATTCGGACTGCACAGACATACCTGACTCAAAACGGCAAGAACTCCTTCATACGGACTCCGAATTGGGTGATTCTTTTTTTGTTGGAAACTAGATTTCATACACTTTCCAACCCAATTGGAATCACCTTCAAATTCGTCCGGAGCATTGAGATATCGACGAAACAATCTGACGCTGCAGCAGAATCCGAGTCAAACTACAAGTCCAAAGGTGTTACATCACCTCCACTTGGGCCCATGAGCCTTGTACGACCTAGGGTTAGTTTTAGGCTGCCTTGGGACGTCCTTCCACCTCCTTGGCCGCCACCCCTTGCTCCTATATAAGTAGATCCATCTAGTAGCTTTTTCTGAGGGATTTGTTTAGTCAAAAGTTAGCCATTGCAACTTCGTGTACTTCGTTTGTGTCCAACGACCAGACCAAGACCGCTTACGGATCCCCACCTTTAACAATACATCATTTATATTTGCAATATTCAGATTGCTTTATCATATTCTTGCTTGTTCTTCGATTGCATGCAGGAATAGACCTTCGTGGTCAGGCTGATCGTGCTTCTGGCATTGTCAGTAACCACTGAAGATTGGTTTAGTGATTGCTAAGGCGCAACGTCGTGCACGTTTGTAGTCGGATCGTCAAAGTCGTCTCCACCAAATCGATAGTTATCATCTCATCGAAAGATCGGGACCCCTCGCCTCTATCAAGCGGTATCAGTTTTCAGGTTGCTCGGTGAGAATTTCCAGTTATTCCTAGATAAGATTTATTTTCTTACCTATTGTCCAAGGAAAAGCCACAAAAAAAGTTAGATCTATTCATCCTTTGTCCTAGCCAGTCTGAGCCTTTGCAATTTTCTTTTCATTGTTTGCATTATTGAATTATCGGTTGCATCGGCGTGTCGAGTTGCTGGTCTTAGTGTCTAGTTCGTTAGAGTTTCGAGTTCTGTTCACATTAGTCACGTCGCCGCTGCATCGTTATCCCTTCCGCTGTCCACCACCTCATCCATCAATTTCCACCTCGTGCAACCCATCGTTCATTGTCACAATCATAGTTGAAGTCGTTTGCATCTTTGCTTGATCCAATCTGCATCTTATCTAGTTTGTCTTGGAAAGAGGGAGAAAGAAAAAAAAAGACAGAGAAAAAAAAGTAAAAAAAAAAGAGGAGAGAAAGAAAAAGAAAAAAAGAGTGTGAGAAAAAAAGAAAAAAAAAGAAGGAAAAGAAAGTTGGAGAGAGTGTTGTTGTATATTCTGCTTGGCAGTTGTTTTCATCATTATCTTTACTGCCGTTGTGATCTTCACTTATATCTTGCTGTTCAGAGCTACTTCGTATCCTTTATTGATGCTAGTTGTGCTACACCGTGACATCATTAGTGTTCTAGGCTCGCGTCTCTAGTCCGGTCTAGCCTAGGACCAGCACAATACCGTCGTTGAGCGTTTATTCAAGAAAATGTGGGAAGAATGCTTGCCTCATATTGAATTTGCTTATAATCGTTCGTTGCATTCTACTACTAAGATGTGCCCTTTTGAAATTGTCTATGGTTTCCTATCTCGTGTACCTATTGATTTGTTGCCTCTTCCATCTTCGGAGAAGGTTAATTTTGATGCTAAACAACGTGCTGAATTGATCTTAAAAATGCATGAGTTAACTAAGGAAAATATTGAGCGCATGAATGCTAAATATAAACTTGTTGGAGATAAGGGTAGAAAACGTGTTGTCTTTGCACCTGGAGATCTTGTTTGGTTACATTTGCGTAAGGATAGGTTTCCTAATTTGCGCAAGTCAAAGCTAATGCCACGTGCTGATGGTCCTTTCAAGGTGTTAGAGAAAATAAATGATAATGCATATAAACTTGAGCTGCCTGCAGATTTTGGGGTTAGTCCCACATTTAACATTGCAGATTTGAAGCCTTACTTGGGTGAGGAAGATGAGCTTCCGTCGAGGACGACTTCAATTCAAGAAGGGGAGGATGATGAGGACATCACTAACAAGGCTACACCCACAGCTCCAACTGACACATATACAGGACCAATTACTAGAGCTCGCGCATGCCAATTAAATTACCAGGTACTTTCGTTTCTTGGTAATGAATCTAATGTTCGTGAGAATATGATGCTGCCTAAATTGGATACATTTGTCTTGCTTACAAATGAAGGGCCTAGCTTGGACAAGAAGGATGAACATTGGAGCAAGATCAAGCATGGAGATGATGGCATGCGCAAGGGGAACAAGAATGGAGTTTCAATTGATGATTTCAGGACTTTGAAGCCACCATAATGAGTGCGAGAAGCCTTGGACGAAATATACAAGATGCCCCTTCATAAATTTCGTCCAGAGGCTATTATAGATGCCGCGTCACCTTATTATTGGGCCAGGCCCATGTAATTTCGAAATACTTGAATATAGGCTGTTTTTAGAGTCCGTATGTGTGGGGAAACAAGAGTTAGGGTTGGTTTCGGACCCCTCCACCAAGGGCCACGAAATTCCCCGCTCTTTCCCCCATATATACAGCCCTTAGGGCGTCGTTTAGACTTTGGGTTTTGTTTAGATTAAAAGTTCGCCATAGCTGCAACTTCGCGTACTTCGTTTGTGTTCAACGACCAGACAAAGGCGTCACAGAACCCCACCTTGATCAATAAAGCTTTCCTCTTATATTCGCAATATCCAGATTGCAATCTTAGTTTCTTGCTTGTTCTTCGTTTGCCTGCAGGAAACAGACCTTCGTGGTCAGGTTGATCGTGCTCCGGCGTGGTCGATAACCTCTCGGAGTTGGTTTAGCGATTGTGATAGAGGCAAAGGTGTCACGTCTTTCGATGAGATGGTGGTTATCGTTTTGGAGGAAGTCGACTTTGACGATCCGACTACGAACGTGCGAGGACGTTTGATGAGGACATGACTACCTTTGATACGACCAAAAATATTGCATACATGTATATTTGTGAGGTGATTTCTAATGCAAACTATGCAACAATTTATTTATGTTATCCAGAACAAAAATACTTCACAGACTTTTGTGCCATGTCTAATTCCAGGTGCATGGGACATTTGTACAATTCACATATGAAGATAAGGGAAAAAGAGAAGTTTAGGGGCTGTTCAAAAAGTTCTCTCACGTCACTTTTGGGCCAAGAGAAGATAGAGTCCAAGTCTCTCACGTTCTGCATCCAGATTCGGACTGCACAGACATACCTGACTCAAAACGGCAAGAACTCCTTCATACGGACTCCGAATTGGGTGATTCATTTTTTGTTGGAAACTAGATTTCATACACTTTCCAACCCAATTGGAATCACCTTCAAATTCGTCCGGAGCATTGAGATCCCGACGAAACAATCTGACGATGCAGCAGAATCCGAGTCAAACTACAAGTCCAAAGGTGTTACATCACCTCCACTTGGGCCCATGAGCCTTGTACGACCTAGGGTTAGTTTTAGGCTGCCTTGGGACGTCCTTCCACCTCCTTGGCCGCCACCCCTTGCTCCTATATAAGTAGATCCATCTAGTAGCTTTTTCTGAGGGATTTGTTTAGTCAAAAGTTAGCCATTGCAACTTCGTGTACTTCGTTTGTGTCCAACGACCAGACCAAGACCGCTTACGGATCCCCACCTTTAACAATACATCATTTATATTTGCAATATTCAGATTGCTTTATCATATTCTTGCTTGTTCTTCGATTGCATGCAGGAATAGACCTTCGTGGTCAGGCTGATCGTGCTTCTGGCATTGTCAGTAACCACTGAAGATTGGTTTAGTGATTGCTAAGGCGCAACGTCGTGCACGTTTGTAGTCGGATCGTCAAAGTCGTCTCCACCAAATCGATAGTTATCATCTCATCGAAAGATCGGGACCCCTCGCCTCTATCA
>LR738716.1:296218533-296246549 GCA_902687465.1 Secale cereale
TGATGAGAGGTGGTGCTCTTGATGTAGACCCGTTCCTAATTAGCCGAAACACCTTAGGAAACGGAAAAACCACAACTCAAAATCTCAAGGACAAATGTCAAATGGTGGTAGCGGACATGCCGTGGTGGTTGCGGAAGTGGAAAGATGGGCTATACATGATGTTGGAGTTGAAGTCACGGTCCCTAAGTAGCCGAAACACCTTAGGAGACACAAGCCACAACTCAAACAAGCTCGAACAAAAATTTGGTTAAGTTGGGTTGGCTATGTATAAAGGGCAATGGGTATGCGGAAGTGGTGGTGGTGGTTGATGAAGAAGCAATGGTCCCTAAGTAGCCTAAACACCTTAGGAGACTCAAATCACTACTCAAGCAACCACAAATGCTATGGGAACAAAATTTGTTAGGTTGCGGAAGTCGGTGGTGGTTATGTGGATGATATGGTGGAAGCCCTAGGCAAAGATGCCAAAATCCACAAAATATGATGGAGTCAAATGATTATGGTGGTATTTTTGTGTTATGGGGGATGTCAAGAGCTTCAAAACGAGCTCAAGAACGTCGAAATCGGAGTTCGGATGAATTAGTTATGGACAAAACGGTGAAACACGGGTGGCTGAAATTCCCAGGGGTCGGACATCCGGGGCCGGGGCCGGATTTCCGGGGCCTGATGTCCAGAACCGCGCGGGATTTTTCACTCCAGGAGCCGGATGTCCGGCCCGATGGCCCGGATGTCCGGCCAGTGGCCCGGATGTCCGGCCCGAAGTTTCCAGATCTGAATCGGGACGAACTTTTCGAATTGTGGGCGGAAATTGATGTTTTGGGGCTCAAAATTTGAGGGATTTTGTGGAGGAAAGATGGGGAAACTTGGGGAAATGCTAGATCCACTTGAAACCAAGCAAATCCACGGATCAAAATCAACAAAATGTCATCAAACCAACAGATCACAAAAAAATTTTGGGGCTATTTTTGGTGGGGAATTTTCGAAATTGGGGATGAACACAGCAAAACAAGGCTAGAAAACGGTGGGGAGGCTCCAAATTCGTGAGAAACCGTGGCTCATGATACCATATGATACAGGGTGGAACCCTAATCAGCAGATCTTTCACGAAATGGAGGGGATCCCACGATGAACACGAAGAACACAAAGGGAAACGGGGGAAAACTGATAGAGGCAAAGGTGTCCCGTCTTTCGATGAGATGGTGGTTATCGTTTTGGAGGAAGTCGACTTTGACGATCCGACTACGAACGTGCGAGGACGTCGCGCCTTAGCAATCGCTAAACCAACTCCGAGAGGTTGTTGACCACGCCGGAGCACGATCAACCTGACCACGAAGGTCTGTTTCCTGCAGGCAAACGAAGAACAAGCAAGAAACTAAGATTGCAATCTGGATATTGCGAATATAAGAGGAAAGCTTTATTGATCAAGGTGGGGTTCTGTGACGCCTTGGTCTGGTCGTTGAACACAAACGAAGTACGCGAAGTTGCAGCTATGGCGAACTTTTAATCTAAACAAAACCCAAAGTCTAAACGACGCCCTAAGGGCTGTATATATGAGGGAAAGAGGGGGGAATTTCGTGGCCCTTGGTGGAGGGGTCCGAAACCAACCCTAACTCTTGTTTCCCGACACATACGGACTCTAAAAACAGCTTATACTCAAGTATTTCGAAATTACATGGGCCTGGCCCAATAATAAGGTGACGCAGCACCTAAAATAGCCTCTGGACGAAATTTATGAAGTGGCATCTTGTATATTTCGTCCAAGGCTTCTCGCACTCATTATGGTGGCTTCAAAGTCCTGAAATCATCCATTGTAACTCCATTCTTGTCCCCCTTGCGCATGCCATCATCTCCATGCTTGATCTTGCTCCAATGTTCATCCTTCTTGTCCAAGCTAGGCCCTTCATTTGTAAGCAAGACAAATGTATCCAATTTAGGCAGCATCATATTCTCATGAACATTAGATTCATTACCAAGAAACGAAAGTACCTGGTAATTTAATTGGCGTGCGCGAGCTCTAGTAATTGGTCCTGTATATGTGTCAGTTGGAGCTGTGGGTGTAACCTTGTTAGTGATGTCCTCATCATATTGAATGGGAGTTTGACATAAATAATCTATTTGCTTCCCATAGTTTTGATGAACGTAAAAAAATTAAGGTTGCGGTTGGTTCTTTCACTGGTTATGCTTTAGTTTGGTGGAGTGAATATTGTCGGTTACACCCTAATTATATACCTACTACTTGGATTGATTTGAAAGTTGCCATGCGACATACATTCATCCCTGCTTATTATACTCGTGACATGCTTACAAAGTTGCAACATTTAAAACAAGGTAGTGACACCGTAACGAAATATTATGATGATTTACAAACTACCTTGTTGCATTCCTCTTTACAAGAAAGTGAAGACGATTTTATGGATAGATTTTGGGCAGGATTAAATCGTGATATTCAGGAGTTACTAATTCATGAAGAGTGTTATCCTATGGACCATTTGTTTCGTCTTGCTTGTAGTGCTGAACAGGAAATAAAACAACGTATTGTCCGTAAGGAGAATAAGCGCCAGGTGCACATTCCAAGAAATGATACGGTTGTTCCTTCCACTACTAGGCGTACTATGACAGACATATCCGTTGTTGTGAGGACTACATCACCTCCACCATGTGACACATCACCTCCGACAGTGCCTACATCATCTGAGTTGATCATAAGAGGTAATGACAAAGGTACCGATCTTCCACCTCCAGATGAGTATGGTGAATGCCTTGTCAATTTAAATGAACCATGCGATGAGCTATCCACTACTTTGATCACACCAACTATTTTAGAGGAATATGTTCGTGATTTGACTTTGCCATGCGATCAAACAATTGTGAGTGAACCAATTGAATTAACTATTGATGCGAAAGAACCATTTGAATCAGGGAATAAATCAGATTTGGATCAAATACGTGTGAAAATAGTTGTGCCTATGTTTAATCATTTTGATATGACCTCTAATCTTGGTGATGGTTCATCAAGGTTGGGATGGTTTAATGATGAGCATTGCCAATCTTTTGTAACGATTAAGAGCTTCACTTATATGTGCAAATTGAGTTGCAATATTTTCATGCCTTCTACTTCTTGTGATAATATTTTGGCGTTATATTTTATGAACTACGAAAGTTACTCATCTATACATGTGTCAAAAATGGATGACATATACATATACAACATGTACACCTTGTCTATTTTCTTACCCACATTTCAGATTAAGCAACGCCGAGGACGGCTTTATTTTCAAAAAAGGGAGGATGATGAGGACATGACTACCTTGGATACGACCAAAAATATTGCATACATGTATATTTGTGAGGTGATTTCTAATGCAAACTATGCAACAATTTATTTATGTTATCCAAAACAAAAATACTTCACAGACTTTTGTGCCATGTCTAATTCCAGGTGCATGGGACATTTGTACAATTCACATATGAAGATAAGGGAAAAAGAGAAGTTTAGGGGCTGTTCAAAAAGTTCTCTCACGTCACTTTTGGGCCAAGAGAAGATAGAGTCCAAGTCTCTCACGTTCTGCATCCAGATTCGGACTGCACAGACATACCTGACTCAAAACGGCAAGAACTCCTTCATACGGACTCCGAATTGGGTGATTCTTTTTTTGTTGGAAACTAGATTTCATACACTTTCCAACCCAATTGGAATCACCTTCAAATTCGTCCGGAGCATTGAGATCCTCACGAAACAATCTGACGCTGCAGCAGAATCCGAGTCAAACTACAAGTCCAAAGGTGTTACATCACCTCCACTTGGGCCCATGAGCCTTGTACGACCTAGGGTTAGTTTTAGGCTGCCTTGGGACGTCCTTCCACCTCCTTGGCCGCCACCCCTTGCTCCTATATAAGTAGATCCATCTAGTAGCTTTTTCTTAGGGATTTGTTTAGTCAAAAGTTAGCCATTGCAACTTCGTGTACTTCGTTTGTGTCCAACGACCAGACCAAGACCGCTTACGGATCCCCATCTTTATCAATACTTCATCTATATTTGCAATATTCAGATTGCTTTATCATATTCTTGCTTGTTCTTCGATTGCATGCAGGAATAGACCTTCGTGGTCAGGCTGATCGTGCTTCTGGCATCGTCAGTAACCCCTGGAGATTGGTTTAGCGATTGCTAAGGCGCAACGTCGTGCACGTTTTGATACGGTGTATCCTATGGACATCACCATGTCAAGAGTCTGCTTGGGAAGTGACACGTGTGACCTCTATTTCTCATACATAAAGGTGAATCATCTCCTTTACACGTGTTCACTTGACCCCTTCGAGGATGGTATACTACTTGACACTCCTCTCGTGTGCATGCATAGGTATTGTCGGAGCTTCACGGATGGCGAGGAGGAGTGCAAGCGCCAAGGATCACCTACACCATCTGCGAGGGAAGCTTGGAAGAGAAGACGGAAGAAGACGGAGCTGCTGATACTACAGCGGCCGGACATCCGGGCCAAAGGCCGGACATCCGGCGCTTCCGCAACAGCCGGACATCCGGCACTCCTCCCGGAAATCCGGGCCCTCCTTCACAGAAGCTGGACCGAGCCAACTCGGACATCCGGCCGTAACCCCGGACATCCGGCTCGCCCCGAAGCCCCGGACATCCGGCTGCCAGCCCGGACATCCGGCCTTGCCTGCGTGCATGTATCCGGGCCGATGCCCATGTACCCGTTTCGCCCCTCACTTACCCCTTCATGCCCCTAGACTATATATACTCCTCCACCTCCACCATTTTAGGGTTAGCAATGGTTTAGCTCATATGAGAGATAGAGCTTTGCTCATCCATCCCGGATCTACTCCACGAGAGAGACCGCGGCCCCTCTACGGAGAAGATCCACCTTGGATTCAAGACCCCTAGCGGGAAGATCCTTCACGGATTCAAGACCTCCTCTTGGAGATGAACTTTACCTTGTATCTTTCCCTTTGTTGTTCATGTACCGTGTGATCTTGTGTGTTTGATTGTCTAGTGGATGTGTGATTGGACTTGTTCTTGTGTGTTTCCTCTCGTGATTTCCCCCGTTTTCCTCTCGTGTTCTTCGTGTTCATCGTGGGATCCACTCCATTTCGTGAAAGATCTGCTGATTAGGGTTCCACCCTGTATCAACTTGGTGATCATCCGCTTCTACACGACGACACCATCTCTTTCCCATGGTGATTTGGTTCTCGATCCGAGGTCGGATCTTTCCCAAGGGGGAGGGGATGATGCGGAGCATCCTACGGACATCTCCATGTCAAGAGCCCATGTGGCAAGTGACACGTGCGCCATCTACTTCTCATACATAAAGGTGAATCTTCTCCTTTACACGTGTTCACTTGACCCCTTCGAGGATGGTATACTACTTGACACTCCACTTGTGTGCATGCATAGGTGTTGTCGGAGCTTCACGGACGACAAGGAGGAGCGCAAGCGCCAAGGAACGCCTACACCATCCGCGAGGGAAGCGTGGAAGCGAAGACGGAAGAAGAAGAGCCTGTCCAGTCCGGAACGGGCGGTACTACCGCCTACAAGCGGTACTACCGCTCCCAAGCGGTACTACCGCCTACATGCGGTACTACCGCTCCCAAGCGGTACTACCGCCTGAGGTCCGGTACTACCGCCCTGCCTGTGCGCAGCCGTGGGCCTTTGGCCTTGTATCCCTCGCCACTTACCCCTTCGTGGCTCAGACTACAAATAGACCACCTCCACCTCCTTTCTGGGGTTAGCAAATATGATAGCTCATTTGTATGTGAGCTTTGCTCCTACCTTCTCCTCTTGAGAGAGTGAGACCTCCACCTTGGAGAAGATCCCTAGTGGATGCAAGACCTCCCACGGGAGAAGAATCCTTGTGGATTATCAAGACCTCCCACGGGAGAAGAATCCTTGTGGATTGTCAAGACCTCTCTCCTCATAGGATTGGGATGAACTCTACCATGTATCTTATTTCCCTTTGATTGTTCGTGTACCTTGTGGATCTCATGTGTTTGTGAGCCTAGTGGATGTGTGATTGGACTTGTTCTTGAGTGTTTCTCTTGTGTTCTTCCCTTGTGTCCTTCTTGTTCTTGGGGATTCCCCTCCAATTCGTGAAAGATCTCCACCTAGGGTTCCACCCTACAACAGCCTGACCACGAAGGTCTATTCCTGCATGCAATCGAAGAACAAGCAAGAATATGATAAAGCAATCTGAATATTGCAAATATAAATGATGTATTGATAAAGGTGGGGATCCGTAAGCGGTCTTGATCTGGTCGTTGGACACAAACGAAGTACACGAAGTTGCAATGGCTAACTTTTGACTAAACAAATCCCCAAAGAAAAAGCTACTAGATGGATCTACTTATATAGGAGCAAGGGGTGGCGGCCAAGGAGGTGGAAGCACGTCCCAAGGCAGCCTAAAACTAACCCTAGGTCGTACAAGGCTCATGGGACCAAGTGGAGGTGATGTAACACCTTTGGACTTGTAGTTTGACTCGGATTCTGCTGCAGCGTCAGATTGTTTCGTCGGTATCTCAACGCTCCGGACGAATTTGAAGGTGAATCCAATTGGGTTGGAAAGTGTATGAAATCTAGTTTCCAACAAAAAAAGAATCACCCAATTCCGAGTCCGTATGAAGGAGTTCTTGCCGTTTTGAGTCAGGTATGTCTGTGCAGTCCGAATCTGGATGCAGAACGTGAGAGACTTGGA
This sequence comes from Secale cereale, assembly GCA_902687465.1. Lineage (NCBI taxonomy): Eukaryota > Viridiplantae > Streptophyta > Magnoliopsida > Poales > Poaceae > Secale > Secale cereale. Next base: position 296,225,232 of record LR738716.1, read on the forward strand.
CTCTATCTTCTCTTGGCCCAAAAGTGACGTGAGAGAACTTTTTAAACAGCACCTAAACTTCTCTTTTTCCCTTATCTTCATATGTGGATTGTACAAATGTCCCATACACCTGGAATTAGACATGGCACAAAAGTCTGTGAAGTATTTTTGTTCTGGATAACATAAATAAATTGTTGCATATTTTGCATTAGAAATCACCTCACAAATATACATGTATGCAATATTTTTGGTCGTATCCAAGGTAGTCATGTCCTCATCACAATACAATGAGCTCCGGACATTGATCATCAACCGACGTTCTTCCTCAACATCATCTCATCGACGAAGCCGCTCAAGTCGACACACCGACTCAATGCAAGACTCAAGTACACCTACGTCAAACACTCTTCGTCAAGCCGCACGTCAAGCTCGACATGACCACCGGCAACCTCTACATGACAAGAGTTCTCAAGAGCCATTCGACGAGCAAGGAAGCCGACGTCGTCAAAACCAAGCTACAATTGAGCAAGCACAAGAACGGCAACGACTACGCCAACAACAACAAGAGCGAGCTCGTCAATATCAAGAAGAACAAGATGCCGAGGCTAACCGCCAAGCACAACAACGTCGAGAAGCTCAAGCTATGGAGGCGCAACGTGCTCTACAAGATGCACATCGCAATGTGGCAGCCCGCACTCGACACAATCGTCAACAAGAGGATTTCCTTCGCGATGAGATGCAAGAAAGGCGCCATCAAGCAAGAATGCAAGAAGAAGCTCCTCCTCAAGCGCGACATGAGCAACAATACCAACAAGAATGATACGGAGTATCCCATGTTCATCCCCATGTTCACTCGACGAGACCTCTCAACTACACACAATTGGACACAAGGTTCACTCGCTCCTCTCTGAACCTCCACTTTCCACATGTGAGACATGCCTACTACCTCAAATATATGTGCTATGCATGTTCAGGAACACCCAAGGAGACCATGGAGAACCCGAGGACCAAGGCCATGTGCGCGCGGAAGAGAAGGAAGAAGGGCCAGCACCTACAGGCCCCGGACATCCGGCCCCCAGGCCCGGACATCCGGCGCCCCGGACATCCGGGCCCTGGCCGGAAATCCGGCGCCACTGTCCAGAAGACACCCGTGGCTCAACCCCTCCAGCCCGAACATCCGGCCCCTCGGCCCGGACATCCGGCGTCTCGGGAAGGCCCGGACATCCGGCCCCCGCCCGGACATCCGGCCCCTGTCTGCGCACAGTGTATCGGGCCTGAGGCCCATGTATCCCTCTCCCACTTACCCCTTCGTGGACCTAGACTATATATACTCCTCCCCCTCCTCCATTTGAGGGTTAGCTGAGTGATAGCTCATTTGATACTATCTAGTGGTTCATCTCCTTGTGAGTGACTGCGGCCCCTCCACGGAGAAGATCCACTACGGATTCAGGACCTCCTTCATCGGAGAAGATCCCCAGGGATATCAAGACCTCCTCACGGAGAAGAACCGGTTACCCTTTGTATCGTCCCTTGTTGATCATGGATCTTGTATCTCTTTGTGTTCCGAGGATCTAGCATATGTGTGACTTGTTCTTGTTGGTTTGAGTGATTCTCTCGTGTTTCCCCTCGTGTTCCCTCTCGTGTTCTTCGTGTTCATCGTGGGATCCACTCCATTTCGTGAAAGATCCGCTGATTAGGGTTCCACCCTGTATCATATGGTATCATGAGCCACGGTTTCTCACGAATTTGGAGCCTCCCCACCGTTTTCTAGCTTGTTTTTGTTGTGTTCTTCCCCAATTTCGAAAATTCCCCACCAAAAATAGCCCCAAATTTTTTTGTGATCTGTTGGTTTGATGAGGTTTTGTTGATTTTGATCCATGGATTTGCTTGGTTTCAAGTGGATCTAGCATTTCCCCAAGTTTCCCCATCTTTCCTCCACAAAATCCGTCAAATTTCGCCCCCAAAATCATCAAATTCCGCCCCCAAACGAGTTTGGAAGTCCCAATCCCGATCTGGAATTGTCGGGCCGGACATCCGGGCCATCGGGCCGGACATCCGGCTCCTGGAGGGCAAATTCGCGCGCGGTTCTGGACATCTGGTCCCGGATTTCCGGGCTCCACCCCGGATGTCCGACCCCTGGGAATTTCAGACTTTTTCATTTCACCGTTTTGTCCATAACTAATTCATCCGAACTCCGATTTCGACGTTCTTGAGCTCGTTTTAAAGCTCTTGACATCCCCCATAACACAAAAATACTACCATCATCATTTGACTCCATCATATTTTTGGGATTTTGGCATCTTTGCCTAGGGCTTCCACCATATCATCCGCATAACCACCACCGACTTCCGCAACCTAACCATTTTGTCCCCCATAGCATTTGTGGTTGCTTGAGTAGTGATTTGAGTCTCCTAAGGTGTTTAGGCTACTTAGGGATCATTGCTTCTTCATCAACCACCACCACCACTTCCGCATAGCCTAGTCCACCATACATAGCCAACCCAACTTAACCAAATTTTTGTTCGAGCTTGTTTGAGTTGTGGCTTGTGTCTCCTAAGGTGTTTCGGCTACTTAGGGACCGTGACTTCAACTCCGACATCGTGTATAGCCCATCATTCCACTTCCGCAACCACCACGGCATTGCCGCTACCAACATTTGATATTTCTCCTTGAGATTTTGAGTTGTGGTTTTTCCGTTTCCTAAGGTGTTTCGGCTAATTAGGAACGGGTCTACATCAAGAGCACCACCTCTCATCATCGACACGGACGGTAACCTCGACGACATCATTGTATATTCACTTGCAATTGCATTGTTAACCCCTAGCCCATTTTTGCGTCACCTACCTATCGAGACTAGCCATTTGAGTATTGCCGGCAACGTGACTTGTGCACATTAGTGATCATACTTCCCATATCATACATACCATATCACCGTGGTGAATCTCTTGATATCATCTCTTGTGACACAAGGTTGTCATCGCATATACTCAATTGCTATCTTGGTTCGTGAAGTTTTGCATGAGAAAAGAGCTCAAAAGAGAAAGAGCCAAACAAGCTTTTAAGCACAAAGAAAAAGATGAGCAAAGAGCTTTTAAGCAAGAGCCATAGCATCACAAAATATCATATCATACTTGATCATCTTGGATCATCTTGTGCTCAAAGCACCGGAACATCATACACATAGCATACTTGGGATAGAAAGTTCATACATTTTGCATCATATAGGTTGTGCACAAGTGTCGTATCCGCCTATAGAGCAATCGTGCTAGCGTCTCTCTTGAGTTGTGCAACACGAGCGTTTTCCGTGGATTCCACATTTTGGCTCATTCCTTGGTTGCACGACCCCATCTATCTATCCGTGTGTGTGTTTCCGTGTGCCACCCATATTGCTATTGGTCTACTTGTTTCACTTGCGAATTTGTGAATCTTTTTCAACATTATTGAGTCTTGCTAACATTTCGCTTCAAATTTTTGTGCCACTATCCTCACCGAGCTCCACCATAAGCTTTACTTGTGTAGGTGTGAGAAACCGACAAGAATTGGTACCAATTGTGCTATTTCCTTGTTCCACATTTGAGTGATCATTGATCCATCTTCAACATCGGTCAAGGTACACTTGGTCTAGTTCTTCTCTTTCTCCCACTCATACTTGCTAGCGTCTTGTGATGGATAGGCAAGGCATTTCATCTCCGGTCTTCGACATCGACGGCGCGAACAAGGACATCCACGCGAAAACCATCGGACTACAACGAGAAATGCAAGAGTGCTTGGGCAACATCGCCATCGAACAACGACACTTCCAGACAAGGACAATGGCTTCCTTCGACGACATGTGCGACTCCTTCAACAAACAAATGGCGGAGCTCCGACACTTGGTGGTTGATTACAAGTCTTCTTCCCCTTCGTCATCCTCTCGGCGGCGACGTTCAAGTCAGAAGTCTTCGGAGCGCAAACATGATGCAAGTGCAAGTCTTCCACGTCCACACCGCCATGGCGACCATCGACATCGTCATGAAGGGCAAGTCACCTCCAAGCATCATGTGCACGACGACGACGAACGACATCTACCAAGAGCTCAAGCACGACAACGACATCATCATCATGAAGATGCTCGACAAGCGCATACCTACAAGTCCGAAGAAGCTCTACATCACGCCAAGCCAAAGCTTCAAGAGCACATAAGAAGACCGCGAGACAAGCACACCCAAGAAGGAGCTACGGCTACAACCACCACTTCGGCATCTTCGCCAAGTGCTATCAAGGCATCTTCGCCAAGTGCTATCAAGGCATCTTCGCCTTTGGATGTACGGCATCTTCGCCTACTTCCCATGAGTTCGCCTACATCGACGTCTTCATCATCAAGGCGATCATCTACGAGCGACGGCGACAAGACGGTCGAGCATGGGCCACCCCCTTCGACCAAGGCGACGAGCATGAACCTCTTCGACACCATGAAGATGGCGCCCATATTGGACTACTACTCCGGGTCAAGCTACGCGAGCAAGCATGAGACCTTCTCTTTGACCTCGGAGGAGCGTGATGGTTTGCCACACCCTACGACATTCATCTTTGGAGGCATTACGGATGAGGAAGTTGAGCATGGAGACTTTTGCACCTACACCTCTTCGACATCCACTTATGACGAGATGCCCCAATTCCCATGTGAGGAGTGCCACCACCACATGAGTGACATGAGTGACTCCACCATATGTGACATTGAGTGCATTTCCTATGAGAGGATGAGTGGGACCACCACTAGCCCCACACATGAGAGCATGCCCTTTCTCCTATGTGAGGTTGAGAGCCATTTGAGTGACTCCACCAACCATACGAGTGAGAGCATCCAAGAGGGAGTGAGTGAGCCACAACACCTAGTGAGTGAGGTAGTTGAGAGGGCATGTGAGGCCACTATGATTTCTAACGAATTAACCTCTACTCCGAGTGTGTTTTCGTTGGTGCTAGGTCTCCTACATGACGATATGCCTACCCTCGACGAGTCCATCCCTCCAATGGACAACCCGATGGCCATGGTGGAAGAAGATGCACCCCCCACATGGTACCATCAAGTTGCAACCTCACCTACAATACATGAGCGATGCTCCAAAGGTAAAATAGGTGAAGGTGATACTCTTGTCCCACTAGTGGACTATCTTGACAATGATTGCTTGCATGATGTTGACACACCTATTGCCATGCTTCATGCTAGTGCGACTTCATCATGTCTTGACTTACCTATTTATGATGAATATGATGATGAGCATGTTGAGTTGCCTAGTTGTGATGCTATGCTCCATAGGATCTCCTGTGAAAATTCTTTTGGTCACATCATGTTCGACAACCCTCTAAACTTGTCATATGCTATGAGTGAGATTTCTCATATTGTTTCATATCAATCTCAACATGGTAACTATGCATGCCAAATTAAAGTAAATCCTATTTGCACTTGTGGCATAGATGACAAGATGATGGTCATTGGCTTGTGTTTCTCTTGCGATGATATTGCCATGCTTCCTTTACATGATTTGCGCAATTCATCTACTATGCCATGCCATGAACACATTGTTCCAAATATGCTTTGCTTTGGATGTTATCAATATTCTCCATGTGATGTTCCCATGAATGCTATTGAGGAGACCCCCATAGTTTCCTCATACATACTAGGAGATCTTGATGCATTCCATACCTTGCATGATTACCATGATTGTGTGCACCATATGCATTCCATGAATAACAATGCTATACCTACTTGTCCGGATGCATTACACAATTTGAGTCTCCATTATGCTATACATAACAACAAACCTATCATGATGGATGACATGTTTCTATACCACGCATCTCATTTATTTGAGCATTGGATATTATGTGCTAACCAACACTTGCACGTGCGCATCATGATGGATGATGTGTACATATACCACGCACATACAATTTTTCATTTGCCTTTGTCTTGTGTAGGTACTTTTGCAAACTCGTCAACCTCACAATCCCATGAGTTGACGAAAAGAGCTCTTGAGAGCAACGATGACTTGGGATTCCGTGGAATCTCCTTACCACAATTCTCTTCGCGCAACCACTACGCGCCTCTCTTTTACTTGGCTCTCACACGGCTATGGGCTATTTGCCACTTCTCACATTATGCCCATACTATCGTGTTCACTTTGCATGTTATGCCTCTTGCTATGACTTGGCCATGCAATTGTGACCCTTGCTTGCCTTTACACATGATTCACCATTATGATACTCCTATGTGTATTTGCATGCTTGGTGGAGATACTTGTAGCCACTACCATGATTTCTTTGTGTCCCATGCTATTGTTGATTCTTGTGTTGAGAGAGACATGATATCCCATTGCTATTTCCATATGGCCTCTCATCAACACATTGATGCTATTTTGCTCATATCTTGCTTTCATGCTTGTGCTATGCCATGTGCATCATGTATTCTCACAATTTGCGCACATGACATGCTTGCCATGATTACCTCTAGTACGTTGCATCTTCGCACTACTAGCTTGTTTGACTTGATTGCTATGATTGCTTGCTATGTTGCATCACCCATGTTCCACTCTTGCTTGCTTTCTTGGGTTGATGACATATATGTTCATGCCAGTCACATGATATATCTTGATCATTGTCATTTGTCTCCACTAGTTGCATCTCTCATCACTTGTATTGAGTGCAACAATGCTATGTTTGTTGATCTTTGAGACTTGGACACCATACTTGTGATGCATGCTTGCTTGTTTGAGCCTAATGCCCTTGGTTGTTCTCGCATCTTATGCCTACATACCATGCACCACACCCTTGTACTTTCTTATGATAAGAATGATGCAAGCACTTGTTGGGTATTTTCCCGCACGAATGCTAGGTTTTGCATTATGGCTAACCTCATTTGTTTTTCCGAGTGTTTGTCATGTTCTTTCATTTTGAAGGATTCACAAGGCGGTACCATCACAAGGCATCTTTGGCATGTGAAGGCATACATGATGTGCAACACCAAAATCTTCGAGAAATTCCTAAAGGTGAATTCCTTCTTTGTGAGCCATCCTCACTTATACATATTGGATGGGCCATACTTTCATTGTTGTTTCCTTCTTGTTGTCTACATGATACATCTACGGGATGGAGGACCGACATTGAAGATAGACCCTTTGGATGCACCTTTGGACCTTCACTCATGCCACGACATCGAGCATTGGTATATCAAAACTCCTTTGGCACATTGCACCAAAACCTTCATATTTGTTGATTGTGTGCTCATATGCCATGCTCCATTGACAAATCATACCCATGACAAATTTGCATCTTATGCATGGATTGACTCACAATATGGTTGCCTCGTTGCATCGTGTATTCCCATGTCATCCATGATATATGAGCTTGTGCATTTCCTTAGCAAATTTGTTGTGATCTTTCTTGATGGCATATTCATACATCATGATCATATTGTCCTCCATCAATTGCATGATAACATACACATATTGAGCATCCATTGCCATGTTCATGCTCTTGATAAACCATCACATTATGACATCATTTTGCATAATGGTTGCATTGATCACATTCACAACACCTTTGTGTGCACCACAAATGCATTTGATCACATGAATGCTTTACATATCATACTATATAATCTTGTTAAGCTTCATGTACCTTGTCACACGGACTCATTCTTACATGATGGACACTTTGTGTGCGCTAACCATTGTATTTCCAAGTGTCCTTTGTGTTTGCTCATTTTGCATGTACCACATACCGGAGACACCTTGGAGTACTTGGATTGCAACATGCCATCAACTTCGTCCAACTACAAGTCCGTTTACGACTACCGTTTCCATGGTGATGAGGTTTTTGATCCGAGGTCGGATCTTCCCCAAGGGAGGGGAGATGATACGGAGTATCCCATGTTCATCCCCATGTTCACTCGACGAGACCTCTCAACACAATACACGCTATGCCTCTACACGAAAGCAATCACACAAATGCTAGATTCGCGATACAAGGTTGAGATCCATGATCCAAGGTCAACAACGGTGATACAGATAGTCTTCTCCCGGAGGAGGTCTTGATACGGTGAACCAAATTGTTGCTCAAGTACACCTACGTCAAACACTCTTCGTCAAGCCGCACGTCAAGCTCGACATGAACATCGGCAACCTCTACATGACAACCGAGGTCATCATTCCTCAAGCGCGACATGAGCAACAATACCAACAAGAACGTCTACATCCTCAAGAGCAACATGATATGGCAAACCGCCAAAATCGAGATCGCCCTCCCAATAGGCAAGGAAACAATGACGAGCAACGCTATGGCAAGCTCAAGTTCACCATGCCAAAGTTTTCCGGAAGCATTGATCCCGAAGACTATCTCTCATGGGCATTGAAAGTTGACAAGATCTTTCGCCTTCACAACTTCGATGAAGAGAAGAATATCGCAATGGCATCCCTTGAGTTCCAAGACTATGTTCTCATTTGGTGGGAGCAAATCATGGAGAGAAGAGAAGCAAAAGGCGAACCTCCTATCACCACTTGGGCTCAAATGAAGGAAGTGATGAGAGCACGCTTCGTGCCTACACACTACAATCGTGACTTGTTCAAGAAGCTACAACTCCTCAAGCAAGGAACCAAGTCCGTTGAAGAGTACTACAAGGAGATGGAGATTGCTATGATAAGAGCAAACATCACGGAAGATGACGAGCAAACTATGGCGAGATTCTTGAATGGACTCAATTATCCTATCAAGAAGATTGCGGACTTCCAACCATACAACAACCTCCTCGAGCTAGTACACCAAGCAACCAAAGCTGATAGAGACGAGGGGCCCGATCTTTCGATGAGATGATAACTATCGATTTGGTGGAGACGACTTTGACGATCCGACTACAAATGTGCACAACGTTGCGCCTTAGCAATCGCTAAACCAATCTCCAGGGGTTACTGACACTGCCAGAAGCACGATCAGCCTGACCACGAAGGTCTATTCCTGCATGCAATCGAAGAACAAGCAAGAATATGATAAAGCAATCTGAATATTGCAAATATAGATGAAGTATTGATAAAGATGGGGATCTGTAAGCGGTCTTGGTCTGGTCGTTGGACACAAACGAAGTACACGAAGTTGCAATGGCTAACTTTTGACTAAACGAATCCCTAAGAAAAAGCTACTAGATGGATCTACTTATATAGGAGCAAGGGGTGGCGGCCAAGGAGGTGGAAGGACGTCCTAAGGCAGCCTAAAACTAACCCTAGGTCGTACAAGGCTCACGGGCCCAAGTGGAGGTGATGTAACACCTTTGGACTTGTAGTTTGACTCGGATTCTGCTGCAGCGTCAGATTGTTTCGCCGAGATCTCAATGCTCCGGACGAATTTGAAGGTGATTCCAATTGGGTTGGAAAGTGTATGAAATCTAGTTTCCAACAAAAAAAGAATCACCCAATTCGGAGTCCGTATGAAGGAGTTCTTGCCGTTTTGACTCAGGTATGTCTGTGCAGTCTGAATCTGGATGCAGAACGTGAGAGACTTGGACTCTATCTTCTCTTGGCCCAAAAGTGACGTGAGAGAACTTTTTGAAAAGCCCCTAAACTTCTCTTTTTCCCTTATCTTCATATGTGAATTGTACAAATGTCCCATGCACCTGGAATTAGACATGGCACAAAAGTCTGTGAAGTATTTTTGTTCTGGATAACATAAATAAATTGTTGCATAGTTTGCATTAGAAATCACCTCACAAATATAAATGTATGTAATATTTTTGGTCGTATCCAAGGTAGTCATGTCCTCATCATCCTCCCTTTTTTGAAAATAAAGCCGTCCTCGGCGTTGCTTAATCTGAAATGTGGGTAAGAAAATAGACAAGGTGTACATGTTGTATATGTATATGTCATCCATTTTTACTTCCCTTAATTTTCGCACATATGACACATGTATAGATGAGTAACTTTCGTAGTTCATAAAATATAACGCCAAAATATTATCACAAGAAGTAGAAGGCATGAAAATATTGCAACTCAATTTGCACATATAAGTGAAGCTCTTAATCGTTACAAAAGATTGGCAATGCTCATCATTAAACCATCCCAACCTTGATGAACCATCACCAAGATTAGAGGTCATATCAAAATTATTAAACATAGGCACAACTATTTTCACACGTATTTGATCCAAATCTGATTTATTCCCTGATTCAACTGGTTCTTTCGCATCAATAGTTAATTCAATTGGTTCACTCACAATTGTTTGATCGCATGGCAAAGTCAAATCACGAACATATTCCTCTAAAATAGTTGGTGTGATCAAAGTAGTGGATAGCTCATCGCATGGTTCATTTAAATTGACAAGGCATTCACCATACTCATGTGGAGGTGGAAGATCGGTACCTTTGTCATTACCTCTTATGATCAACTCAGATGATGTAGGCACTGTCGGAGGTGATGTGTCACATGGTGGAGGTGATGTAGTCCTCACAACAACGGATGTGTCTGTCATAGTACGCCTAGTAGTGGAAGGAACAACCGTATCATTTCTTGGAATGTGCACCTGGCGCTTATTCTCCTTACGGACAATACGTCGTTTTATTTCCTGTTCAGCACTACAAGCAAGAAGAAACAAATGGTCCATAGGATAACACTCTTCATGAATTAGTAACTCCTGAATATCACGATTTAATCCTGCCCAAAATCTATCCATAAAATCGTCTTCACTTTCTTGTAAAGAGGAATGCAACAAGGTAGTTTGTAAATCATCATAATATTTCGTTACGGTGTCACTACCTTGTTTTAAATGTTGCAACTTTGTAAGCATGTCGCGAGTATAATAAGCAGGGACGAATGTATGTCGCATGGCAACTTTCAAATCAATCCAAGTAGTAGGTATATAATTAGGGTGTAACCGACAATATTCACTCCACCAAACTAAAGCATAACCAGTGAAAGAACCAACCGCAACCTTAACTTTTTTACGTTCATCAAAACTATGGGAAACAAATAGATTATTTATGTCAAACTCCCATTCAATATATAAAGCAGGTCTAAAACGGCCATTAAACGGTGGTATAGAAACATTAACCTGATCATGTGCATTTGGATGTTTGTGCACCTCTCGTGATGGTTGTGGTATGTCCTTAGGTGGTGGCACATCTCCCGCGATCGACAAAGCCCATGAGTTGACTCTGGATCCTGTCATGATTAGTAGAAAAAAAAATCGAGAATAATGTTCCTATGAACTACTAGGATGTGGTGGTAAAGCGCTCACAGTAAAGCAAATATCAATATCTTACAAGTTCTTACCATGCAGCAACTGATGATAGGCAACCAGCGGTGTCAAATAACTCCAAAGATTGAGTAAAGCGATTGCCAGGTGAACGTACGTAACACGGTGTAGAAATATGTGGAGCTGGGTTGGCTTTATATGGTAGCAAAAGATTAGCAATAATCAATTCAGAGATGCAATGTTGAATAAACGCTCAACGACGGTACTGTGCTGGTCCTATGCTAGAGCGGACTAGAGACGCGAGCCTAGAACACTAATGATGTCACGGTGTAGCACAACTAGCATCAATAAAGGATACGAAGTAGCTCTGAACAACAAGATATAAGTGAAGATCACAACGACAGTAAAGATAATGATGAAAACAACTGCCAAGCAGAATATACAACAACACTCTCTCCAACTTTCTTTTCCTTCTTTTTTTTCTTTTTTTTCTCACACTCTTTTTTTCTTTTTCTTTCTCTCCTCTTTTTTTTTACTTTTTTTTTCTCTGTCTTTTTTTTTCTTTCTCCCTCTTTCCAAGACAAACTAGATAAGATGCAGATTGGATCAAGCAAAGATGCAAACGACTTCAACTATAATTGTGACAATGAACGATGGGTTGCACGAGGTGGAAATTGATGGATGAGGTGGTGGACAGCGGAAGGGATAACGATGCAGCGGCGACGTGACTAATGTGAACAGAACTCGAAACTCTAACGAACTAGACACTAAGACCAGCAACTCGACACGCCGATGCAACCGATAATTCAATAATGCAAACAATGAAAAGATAATTGCAAAGGCTCAGACTGGCTAGGACAAAGGATGAATAGATCTAACTTTTTTTTTGTGGCTTTTCCTTGGACAATAGGTAAGAAAATAAATTTAATCTAGGAATAACTGGAAATTCTCACCGAGCAACCTGAAAACTGATACCACTTGATAGAGGACATGACTACCTTGGATACGACCAAAAATATTACATACATGTATATTTGTGAGGTGATTTCTAATGCAAACTATGCAACAATTTATTTATGTTATCCAGAACAAAAATACTTCACAGACTTTTGTGCCATGTCTAATTCCAGGTGCATGGGACATTTGTACAATTCACATATGAAGATAAGGGAAAAAGAGAAGTTTAGGGGCTGTTCAAAAAGTTCTCTCACGTCACTTTTTGATACAGGGTGGAACCCTAATCAGCGGATCTTTCACGTTTGGAGGTTGGCACACGATGAACACGGGGAATCACAAGGGGAAGATGGGGAAAACATAAGAGGAAAACACTCAATCAACACGAAAGCAATCACACAAATGCTAGATTCGCGATACAAGGTTGAGATCCATGATCCAAGGTCAACAACGGTGATACAGATAGTCTTCTCCCGGAGGAGGTCTTGGAATCCCGTGGGATCTTCCCGTTAGGGGTCTTGAATCCAGAGGTGGATCTTCTCCGTAGAGGCGCACCGGTCCCGTGGGAGAAATCCACACAAGTGTCAAATGAGCTAAAACCACAGCTAACCCTAAACGGAATGAGGAGAGGAGTATATATAGTCTTCGGAGCGAACGGGTACATGGGCCTCGGCCCAGGGGCTGCACGCAGGCAGATCAGGGGCCGGATGTCCGGGCGGCGGCCCGGATGTCCGGGACTTCGAGGGGAGCCGGACGTCCGGGGCGAGGAGCCGGATGTCCGGGCTTGAGCGGTCAGGTTTCGGGCGCTCTCTGGACAGAGGCGCCGGATTTCCGGGCCCGGGGCCGGATGTCCGGGCCATGCTTGGCCGGATGTCCGGGCCCTGGCCGGATGTCCGGGCCCTGTAGCTTCAGTTGCTGCTGGCCTTCTGTAGTTGATGGCCCAGGTGCCGGATGTCCGGGCCATGGAGCCGGATGTCCGGGGCCTGGAGCTTCCTTCTGCCCTTCTCGATGCATCAGTTCGTCCGTGGCCTTGGGGACTTGTTCACCTTCACGCTCTTCTCCGAAGCGGTCTCCTTCACACCTGATACGGAGTATCCCATGATCATCCCCATGTTCACTCGACGAGGCCTCAACTACACACAATTGGACACAAGGTTCACTCGCTCCTCTCTGAACCTCCACTTTCTACATGTGAGACATGCCTACTACCTCAAATATATGTGCTATGCATGTTCAGGAACACCCAAGGGGACATGGAGAACCCAAGGACCAAGGCCAAGTGCGCGTGGAAGAGAAGGAAGAAGGACCAGCATCTACAGGCCCCGGACATCCGGCCCCAAGCCCGGACATCCGGCGCCCCTTCACAGAAGCTAGCATCGCAAGCCCGGACATCCGGCCCCATGCCCCGGACATCCGGCTCCACTCGAAGCCCCGGACATCCGGCCCCTTCGCCGGAAATCCGGCCCCTCATCACAGAAGGCAACCGAAGCCGGCCACGCTCAGCCCGGACATCCGGCCAGAGGCCCGGACATCCGGCTCCTCGCGAGCCGCCGGACATCCGGCCCCCGGCCCGGACATCCGGCGCCTGCCTGCGCGCAGAGACGGGCCTGAGGCCCATGTATCCCTCTCCCACTTACCCCTTCGTGGACCTAGACTATATATACTCCTCCCCCTCCTCCATTTGAGGGTTAGCTTAGAGATAGCTCATTTGATACCTAGAGCTTTGCTCATCTAGTGGTTCATCTCCTTGTGAGTGACTGCGGCCCCTCCATGGAGAAGATCCACACGGATTCAAGACCTCTGCGGAGAAGATCCTACGGGATTCAAGGCCCCTCGCGGGAAGATCCTACGGGATATCATCAAGACCTCCTCACGGAGAAGAACCGGTTACCCTTTGTATCGTCCCTTGTTGATCATGGATCTTGTATCTCTTTGTGTTTTGAGGATCTAGCATATGTGTGACTTGTTCTTGTTGGTTTGAGTGATTCTCTCGTGTTTTCCCTCGTGTTCCCCTCTCGTGTTCTTCGTGTTCATCGTGGGATCCCCTCCATTTCGTGAAAGATCTGCTGATTAGGGTTCCACCCTGTATCATATGGTATCATGAGCCACGGTTTCTCACGAATTTGGAGCCTCCCCACCGTTTTCTAGCCTTGTTTTGTTGTGTTCTTCCCCAATTTCGAAAATTCCCCACCAAAAATAGCCCCAAAAATTTTTGTGATCTGTTGGTGTGATGAAGTTTTGTTGATTTTGATCCATGGATTTGCTTGGTTTCAAGTGGATCTAGCATTTTCCCAAGTTTCCCCATCTTTCCTCCACAAAATCTCTCAAATTTTGAGCCCCAAATCATCAATTTCCGCCCCCAATTCGAAAAGTTCGTCCCGATTCAGATCTGGAATCTTCGGGCCGGACATCCGGGCCACTGGCCGGACATCCGGGCCATCGGGCCGGACATCCGGCTCCTGGAGGGGAAAATCCCGCGCGGTTCTGGACATCAGGCCCCGGAAATCCGGGCTCCACCCCGGATGTCCGACCCCTGGGATTTCAGCCACCCGTGTTTCACCGTTTTGTCCATAACTAATTCATCCGAACTCCGATTTCGACGTTCTTGAGCTCGTTTTGAAGCTCTTGACATCCCCCATAACACAAAAATACCACCATAATCATTTGACTCCATCATATTTTGTGGATTTTGGCATCTTTGCCTAGGGCCTCCACCATATCATCCGCATAACCACCACCGACTTCCGCAACCTAACCTTTTTGTCCCCCATAGCATTTGTGGTTGCTTGAGTAGTGATTTGAGTCTCCTAAGGTGTTTAGGCTACTTAGGGACCATGGCTTCTTCATCAACCACCACCACCACTTCCGCATAACCTTGTCCACCATACATAGCCAACTCAACTTAACCCAATTTTTGTTCGAGCTTGTTTGAGTTGTGGCTTGTGTCTCCTAAGGTGTTTCGGCTACTTAGGGACCGTGACTTCAACTCCGACATCGTGTATAGCCCATCATTCTACTTCCGCAACCACCACGGCATTGCCGCTACCACCATTTGATATTTGTCCTTGAGATTTTGAGTTGTGGTTTTTCCGTTTCCTAAGGTGTTTCGGCTAATTAGGAACGGGTCTACATCAAGAGCACCACCTCTCATCATCGACACGGACGGTAACTTCGACGACATCATTGTATATTCCCTTGCAATTGCATTGTTAACCCCTAGACCATTTTTGCGTCACCTACCTATCGAGACTAGCCATTTGAGTATTGCCGGCAACGTTACTTGTGCACATTAGTGATCATACTTCCCATATCATACATACCATATCACCGTGGTGCATATCTTGGTATCATCTCTTGTGACACAAGGTTGTCATCGCATATACTCAATTGCTATCTTGGTTCGTGAAGTTTTGCATGAGAAAAGTGCTCAAAAGAGAAAGAGCCAAACAAGCTTTTAAGCAAAAAGAGAAAGACAAAGAAGCTTGTAAGCAAGAGCCATAGCATCACAAAATATCATATCATACTTGATCATCTTGGATCATCTTGTGCTCAAAGCACCGGAACATCATACACATAGCATACTTGGGATAGAAAGTTCATACATTTTGCATCTTATAGGTTGTGCACAAGTGTCGTATCCGCCTATAGAGCAATCGTGCTAGCGTCTCTCTTGAGTTGTGCAACACGAGCGTTTTCCGTGGATTCCACATTTTGGCTCATTCCTTGGTTGCACGACCCCATCTATCTATCCGTGTGTGTGTTTCCGTGTGCCACCCATATTGCTATTGGTCTTCTTGTTTCACTTGCGAATTTGTGAATCTTTTTCAACATTATTGAGTCTTGCTAACTTTTTGCATCAAATTTTTGTGCCACTAACCTCACCGAGCTCCACCATAAGCTTTACTTGTGTAGGTGTGAGAAACCGACAAGAATTGGTACCAATTGTGCTATTTCCTTCTTCCACATTTGAGTGATCATTGATCCATCTTCAACATCGGTCAAGGTACATTTGGTATAGTTCTTCTCTTTCTCCCACTCATACTTGCTAGCGTCTTGTGATGGATAGGCAAGGCATTTCATCTCCGGTCTTCGACATCGACGGCGCGAACAAGGACATCCACGAGAAAACCATCGGACTACAACGAGAAATGCAAGCGTGCTTGGGCAACATCGCCATCGAACAACGACACTTCGCGACAAGGACAATGGCTTCCTTCGACGACATGTGCGACTCCTTCAACAAACAAATGGCGGAGCTCCGACACTTGGTGGTCGATTACAAGTCTTCTTCCCCTTCGTCATCCTCTCGGCGGCGACGTTCAAGTCACAAGTCTTCGGAGCGCAAACATGATGCAAGTGCAAGTCTTCCACGGCCACACCGCCATGGCGACCATCGACATAGTCTTGAAGGGAAAGTCACCTCCAAGCATCATGTGCACGACGACGACGAACGACATCTACCAAGAGCTCAAGCACGACAACGACATCATCATCATGAAGATGCTCGACAAACGCATATCTCCAAGTCCGAAGAAGCTCTACATCACGCCAAGGCCAAGCTTCAAGAGCAAAAGAGAAGACCGCGAGACAAGCACACCCAAGATGGAGCTATGGCTACAACCACCACTTCGGCATCTTCGCCAAGTGCTATCAAGGCATCTTCGCCTTCGGACGTACGGCATCTTCGCCTACTTCCCATGAGTTCGCCTACATCGACATCTCCAACTACAAGGCGACCACCTACGAGCGAGGGTGACACTTCCATCTTCGGAAGCTCCCCACATCAAGACGACGACAAGATGGTCGATCAAGGGCCATCCCCTTCGACTACGGCATTCACCTTTGGAGGCGTTATGGATGAGGAGACGATTGGAGTTGAGCATGGAGACATTTGCACCTACATCTCTCCGACACGCACATATGACGAGATGCCCCAATTTCCATGTGAGGAGCGCCACCACCACATGAGTGACATGAGTGACTCCACCATATGTGACTTTGAGTGCATTTCCTATGAGAGGACGAGTGTGACCACCACTAGCCCCACACATGAGAGCATGCCACACATCCTATGTGAGGTTGAGAGCCATTTGAGTGACTCCACCAACCATACGAGTGAGAGCATCCAAGAGGGAGTGAGTGAGACACACCACTTAGTGAGTGAGGTAGTTGAGAGGGCATGTGAGGCCACTATGATTTCTAACGACTTAACCTCTACTCCAAGTGTGTTTTCTTTGGTGCTAGGTCTCCTACATGACGACGCGCCAATCCTCGACGAGTCCATCCCGCCAATGGAAAACCCGATGGCCATGGTGGAAGAAGATGCACCACCCACATGGTACCATCAAGTTGCAACCTCACCTACAATACATGAGCGATGCTCCAAAGGTAAAATAGGTGAGGGTGCTTCTTTCGTCCCACTTGTGGACCATCTTGACAATGATTGCTTGCATGATGTTGACACACCTATTGCCATGCTTCATGCTAGTGCGACTTCATCATGTCATGACTTACCTATTTATGATAAATATGATGATGAGCATGTTGAGTTGCCTAGTTGTGATGCTATGCTACATAGGATCTCATGTGAAAATTCTTTTGGTCACATCATGTTCGACAACCCTCTAAACTTGTCATATGCTATGAGTGAGATTTCTCATATTGTTTCATATCAATCTCAACATAGTAACTATGCATGCCCCATTAAAGTAAATCCTATTTGCACTTGTGGCATAGATGACAAGATGATGGTCATTGGAATGTGTTTCTCTTGCGATGATATTGCCATGCTTCCTTTACATGATTTGCGCAATTCATCTAATATACCATGCCATGATCACATTGCTCTGGATATGCATTGTTTTGGATGTTATCAATATTCTCCATGTGATGTTTCCATTGATGCTCATGAGGAGACCCCCATAGTTTCCTCGGACATACTAGGAGATCTTGATGCATTCCATACTTTGCATTCCATGAATCACAATGATATTTCTCGTGATGCATCACACAACTTGAGTCTCCATTATGCCATACATAACAACAAACCTCTCATGATGGATGACATGTTTCTATACCACGCATCTCATTTATTTGAGCATTGGATATTATGTGCTAACCAACACTTGCACGTGCGCATCATGATGGATGATGTGTACATATACCACGCACATACAATTTTTCCTTTGCCTTTGTCTTGTGTAGGTACTTTTGCAAACTCGTCAACCTCACAATCCCATGAGTTGACGAAAAGAGCTCTTGAGAGCAACGATGGCTTGGGATTCCGTGGAATCTCCTTACCACCATTCTCTTCGCGCAACCACTACGCGCCTCTCTTTTACTTGGCTCTCACACGGCTATGGGCTATTTGCCACTTCTCACATTATGCCCATACTATCGTGTTCACTTTGCATGTTATGCCTCTTGCTATGACTTTGCCATGCAATTGTGACCCTTGCTTGCCTTTACACATGATTCACCATTATGTTACTTATATGTGTATTTGCATGCTTGGTGGAGATACTTGTAGCTACTACCATGATCTCTTTGTGCCACATGCTATTGTTGATTCTTGTGTTGGGAGAGTCATGATACTTCATTGCTATTTACATAGGACTTCTTGCCACCACAATGATGAGACTTTGCCCATATCTTGCTTACATGCTTGTGCTATGCCATGTGCATTATTCATGCCTACAATTTGCACACATGACATGCTTGCCATGATTGCTTCTAGTACGTTGCATCTTCGCACTACTAGCTTGTTTGACTTGATTGCTATGCTTGCTTGCTATATTGCATCACCCATGTTCCACTCTTACTTGCTTTCTTGGGTTGATGACATATATGTTCATGCCACTCACATGATATATATTGATCATTGTCACTTGTCTCCATTAGTTGCATCTCTCATCACTTGTATTGAGTGCAACAATGCTATGTTTGTAGATCTTGGAGACTTTGACACCCTTCTTGAGATGCATACTTGCTTGATTGAGCCTATTGCACTTGGTTGTTCTCGCATCGTATGCTTACATGCCATGCCACATTACCTTGTCCTTTCTTATGATAAGAATGATGCTAGCACTTGTTGGGTATTTTCCCTCACGAATGCTAGGTTTTGCATTCATGCTAACCTCATTTGTTTTTCCGAGTGTTTGTCATGTTCTTTCATTTTGAAGGATTCACAAGATGGTATTGGATGCACCTTCGGACCTTCACTCATGGCACGACATCGAGCATTGTCCATTCACGACTACCGTTTCCATGGTGATGAGGTTTTTGATCCGAGGTCGGATCTTTCCCAAGGGAGGGGAGATGATACGGTGTATCCCATGATCATCCCCATGTTCACTCGACGAGACCTCAACCACACACAATTGGACACAAGGTTCACTCGCTCCTCTCTGAACCTCCACTTTCTACATGTGAGACATGCCTACTACCTCAAATATATGTGCTATGCATGTTCAGGAACACCCAAGGAGACCATGGAGAACCCAAGGACCAAGGCCAAGTGCGCGCGGAAGGGAAGGAAGAAGGGCCAGCACCTACAGGCCCCGGACATCCGGCGCCCCGGACATCCGGGCCCTGGCCGGAAATCCGGCGCCACTGTCCAGAAGACACCCGTGGCTCAACCCCTCCAGCCCGGACATCCGGCCCCTCGGCCCGGACATCCGGCGTCTCGGGAAGGCCCGGACATCCGGCCCCCGCCCGGACATCCGGCCCCTGTCTGCGCACAGTGTATCGGGCCTGAGGCCCATGTATCCCTCTCCCACTTACCCCTTCGTGGACCTAGACTATATATACTCCTCCCCCTCCTCCATTTGAGGGTTAGCTTAGAGATAGCTCATTTGATACCTAGAGCTTTGCTCATCTAGTGGTTCATCTCCTTGTGAGTGACTGCGGCCCCTCCACGGAGAAGATCCACACGGATTCAAGACCTCTGCGGAGAAGATCCTACGGGATTCAAGGCCCCTCGCGGGAAGATCCTACGGGATATCATCAAGACCTCCTCACGGAGAAGAACCGGTTACCCTTTGTATCGTCCCTTGTTGATCATGGATCTTGTATCTCTTTGTGTTTTGAGGATCTAGCATATGTGTGACTTGTTCTTGTTGGTTTGAGTGATTCTCTCGTGTTTTCCCTCGTGTTCCCCTCTCGTGTTCTTCGTGTTCATCGTGGGATCCCCTCCATTTCGTGAAAGATCTGCTGATTAGGGTTCCACCCTGTATCAACACCTGAGCACACAAAGCACACTCGCTTGAGGTAGCAACCATGTCTCGCAAGATTCATAAGGAAGTTGGGCTAGGAGTGACGTCACCTCGGTCTCGAAAGCTCTAGCACGAGCACGTGTCATCGGTCCTTGAGGCACTTGAGGGGGTGAAGGAGGGTCCATGGTGATGGCCCTAGGATACACCGTATCACTTTTGGGCCAAGAGAAGATAGAGTCCAAGTCTCTCACGTTCTGCATCCAGATTCAGACTGCACAGACATACCTGAGTCAAAACGGCAAGAACTCCTTCATACGGACTCCGAATTGGGTGATTCTTTTTTTGTTGGAAACTAGATTTCATACACTTTCCAACCCAATTGGAATCACCTTCAAATTCGTCCGGAGCATTGAGATCTCGACGAAACAATCTGACGCTGCAGCAGAATCCGAGTCAAACTACAAGTCCAAAGGTGTTACATCACCTCCACTTGGGCCCGTGAGCCTTGTACGACCTAGGGTTAGTTTTAGGCTGCCTTAGGACGTCCTTCCACCTCCTTGGCCGCCACCCCTTGCTCCTATATAAGTAGATCCATCTAGTAGCTTTTTCTTAGGGATTCGTTTAGTCAAAAGTTAGCCATTGCAACTTCGTGTACTTCGTTTGTGTCCAACGACCAGACCAAGACCGCTTACAGATCCCCATCTTTATCAATACTTCATCTATATTTGCAATATTCAGATTGCTTTATCATATTCTTGCTTGTTCTTCGATTGCATGCAGGAATAGACCTTCGTGGTCAGGCTGATCGTGCTTCTGGCAGTGTCAGTAACCCCTGGAGATTGGTTTAGCGATTGCTAAGGCGCAACGTTGTGCACATTTGTAGTCGGATCGTCAAAGTCGTCTCCACCAAATCGATAGTTATCATCTCATCGAAAGATCGGGCCCCTCGTCTCTATCA
>LR738716.1:296250327-296262411 GCA_902687465.1 Secale cereale
CGAAACAATCTGACGCTGCAGCAGAATCCGAGTCAAACTACAAGTCCAAAGGTGTTACATCACCTCCACTTGGGCCCGTGAGCCTTGTACGACCTAGGGTTAGTTTTAGGCTGCCTTAGGACGTCCTTCCACCTCCTTGGCCGCCACCCCTTGCTCCTATATAAGTAGATCCATCTAGTAGCTTTTTCTTAGGGATTCGTTTAGTCAAAAGTTAGCCATTGCAACTTCGTGTACTTCGTTTGTGTCCAACGACCAGACCAAGACCGCTTACAGATCCCCATCTTTATCAATACTTCATCTATATTTGCAATATTCAGATTGCTTTATCATATTCTTGCTTGTTCTTCGATTGCATGCAGGAATAGACCTTCGTGGTCAGGCTGATCGTGCTTCTGGCAGTGTCAGTAACCCCTGGAGATTGGTTTAGCGATTGCTAAGGCGCAACGTTGTGCACATTTGTAGTCGGATCGTCAAAGTCGTCTCCACCAAATCGATAGTTATCATCTCATCGAAAGATCGGGCCCCTCGTCTCTATCAAGTGGTATCAAAAGCGGAGCGACAAGTTCAAGAGGACTACAAGTACTCCAAGTTCAACTCCAAGAACTTCGGCTCCTACAACCAAGCTTCAACGACTTCGGCTACTTCTCCTACCTCTACCAAGCCTTCTACAAACTTCGGAGACAAGTCAAGCTACAAGAATGCGACTACATCGAGTCGTCCACCTTCTACCAACAACTTCAAGCCAAGAGCTTCCTCAACTACTACTCCAACCGAAGATACCAACAAGACGAGCTCCATCAAATGCTTCAAGTGCCAAGGACGAGGCCACAAGTCATTTGAGTGCAAGACCGTTCGCACCATGATCATCAACGACGACGGATCCTATGACTCCATCAGCGATGATGAGATGGAAGCACTTGAGCATGTCGCACTGCATCGCCAAGTGAATGACGACGAAGACCATCAAGTGTTTTGCGACAATGACTCAAGCCCCAACCTTGTTGTCTCCAAAGTCTTGACACTACGACATCAACAAGATGATGACCAACGTTGTCACATTTTCCATACGAAGGCCGGCATCAATGGACGCGCCGTCAAGGTTATCATCGATGGAGGAAGTTGCCACAACTTGGCAAGTGAAGAGCTATGAGACAAGCTTCATTTGGTCAAGACGAAGCATCCGCACCCCTACAAGGTCCAGTGGCTCAACGACGCCGGAATTCTTCGAGTCGAGCACACCGTGCAAGTCTCTTTCAAGATTGGCGCCTACGAGGACACTCTCGAATGTGATGTGATACCCATGTCCGTGTGCCACCTTATTCTTGGACGACCGTGGCAATATGATCGTGGAGTCACACACAATGGACGGACGAATCACTATCACTTCAAGATGAAGGGCAAGGAATTCATGCTCCGACCTATGACTCCAAGTCAAGTAGCCGCCGACAAGCTTTTACCTACCACCCATCGTGGAGAGAATGGTGAGAGAGCGAGCCACCCAAAAGAGAGTGAGAGCCACAAGCCAAATATGAGCGACTCCACGATGAGCGACAAGAAGAACCTAGTTCTATTTGCCACCAAACGTGAGATGAGAGAAGTGTGTGAGAACCCATCGAGCGTCTTCCACCTGGTACTCTTATGCAAAGGGGAAGCCAAACCTACTAACACTTCACCACCTCCTGATAGAGGTGAGGGGCCCGATCTTTCGATGAGATGATAACTATCGATTTGGTGGAGACGACTTTGACGATCCGACTACAAACATGCACGACGTTGCGCCTTAGCAATCACTAAACCAATCTCCAGGGGTTACTGACAATACCAGAAGCACGATCAGCCTGACCACGAAGGTCTATTCCTGCATGCAATCGAAGAACAAGCAAGAATATGATAAAGCAATCTGAATATTGCAAATATAAATGAAGTATTGATAAAGGTGGGGATCCGTAAGCGGTCTTGGTCTGGTCGTTGGACACAAACGAAGTACACGAAGTTGCAATGGCTAACTTTTGACTAAACAAATCCCAAAGAAAAAGCTACTTGATGGATCTACTTATATAGGAGCAAGGGGTGGCGGCCAAGGAGGTGGAAGGACGTCCCAAGGCAGCCTAAAACTAACCCTAGGTCGTACAAGGCTCATGGGCCCAAGTGGAGGTGATGTAACACCTTTGGACTTGTAGTTTGACTCGGATTCTGCTGCAGCGTCAGATTGTTTCGTCGAGATCTCAATGCTCCGGACGAATTTGAAGGTGATTCCAATTGCGTTGGAAAGTGTATGAAATCTAGTTTCCAACAAAAAAAGAATCACCCAATTCGGAGTCCGTATGAAGGAGTTCTTGCCGTTTTGAGTCAGGTATGTCTGTGCAATCCGAATCTGGATGCAGAACGTGAGAGACTTGGACTCTATCTTCTCTTGGCCCAAAAGTGACGTGAGAGAACTTTTTGAACAGCCCCTAAACTTCTCTTTTTCCCTTATCTTCATATGTGAATTGTACAAATGTCCCATGCACCTGGAATTAGACATGGCACAAAAGTCTGTGAAGTATTTTTGTTCTGGATAACATAAATAAATTGTTGCATAGTTTGCATTAGAAATCACCTCACAAATATACATGTATGCAATATTTTTGGTCGTATCCAAGGTAGTCATGTCCTCATCATCCTCCCTTTTTTGAAAATAAAGCCGTCCTCGGCGTTGCTTAATCTGAAATGTGGGTAAGAAAATAGACAAGGTGTACATGTTGTATATGTATATGTCATCCATTTTTACTTCCCTTAATTTTCGCACATATGACACATGTATAGATGAGTAACTTTCGTAGTTCATAAAATATAATGCCAAAATATTATCACAAGAAGTAGAAGGCGTGAAAATATTGCAACTCAATTTGCACATATAAGTGAAGCTCTTAATCGTTACAAAAGATTGGCAATGCTCATCATTAAACCATCCCAACCTTGATGAACCATCACCAAGATTAGAGGTCATATCAAAATGATTAAACATTGGCACAACTATTTTCACACGTATTTGATCCAAATCTGATTTATTCCCTGATTCAAATGGTTCTTTCGCATCAATAGTTAATTCAATTGGTTCACTCAAAATTGTTTGATCGCATGGCAAAGTCAAATCACGAACATATTCCTCTAAAATAGTTGGTGTGATCAAAGTAGTGGATAGCTCATCGCATGGTTCATTTAAATTGACAAGACATTCACCATACTCATGTGGAGGTGGAAGATCGGTACCTTTGTCATTATCTCTTATGATCAACTCAGATGATGTAGGCACTGTCGGAGGTGATGTGTCACATGGTGGAGGTGATGTAGTCCTCACAACAACGGATGTGTCTGTCATAGTACGCCTAGTAGTGGAAGGAACAACCGTATCATTTCTTGGAATGTGCACCTGGCGCTTATTCTCCTTACGGACAATACGTCGTTTTATTTCCTGTTCAGCACTACAAGCAAGACGAAACAAATGGTCCATAGGATAACACTCTTCATGAATTAGTAACTCCTGAATATCACGATTTAATCCTGCCCAAAATCTATCCATAAAATCGTCTTCACTTTCTTGTATTGAGGAATGCAACAAGGTAGTTTGTAAATCATCATAATATTTCGTTACGGTGTCACTACCTTGTTTTAAATGTTGCAACTTTGTAAGCATGTCACGAGTATAATAAGCAGGGACGAATGTATGTCGCATGGCAACTTTCAAATCAATCCAAGTAGTAGGTATATAATTAGGGTGTAACCGACAATATTCACTCCACCAAACTAAAGCATAACCAGTGAAAGAACCAACCGCAACCTTAACTTTTTTACGTTCATCAAAACTATGTGAAGCAAATAGATTATTTATGTCAAACTCCCATTCAATATATAAAGCAGGTCTAAAACGGCCATTAAACGGTGGTATAGAAACATTAACCTGATCATGTGCATTTGGATGTTTGTGCACCTCTCGTGATGGTTGTGGTATGTCCTTAGGTGGTGGCACATCTCCCGCGATCGACAAAGCCCATGAGTTGACTCTGGATCCTGTCATGATTAGTAGAAAAAAGAAACAAAATTCGAGAATAATGTTCCTATGAACTACTAGAATGTGGTGGTAAAGCGCTCACAGTAAAGCAAATATCAATATCTTACAAGTTCTTACCATGCAGCAACTGGTGATAGGCAACCAGCGGTGTCAAATAACTCCAAAGATTGAGTAAAGCGATTGCCAGGTGAACGTACGTAACACGGTGTAGAAATATGTGGAGCTGGGTTGGCTTTATATGGTAGCAAAAGATTAGCAATAATCAATTCAAAGATGCAATGTTGAATAAACGCTCAATGACGGTACTGTGCTGGTCCTATGCTAGAGCGGACTAGAGACGCGAGCCTAGAACACTAATGAGGTCACGGTGTAGCACAACTATCATCAATAAAGGATACGAAGTAGCTCTGGACAGCACGATATAAGTGAAGATCACAACGGCGGTAAAGATAATGATGAAAACAACTACCAAGCAGAATATACAACAACACTCTCTCCAACTTTCTTTTCCTTCTTTTTCTTTTTCTTTTTTTTTCTCCCACTTTTTTTTCTTTCTCTCCTCTTTTTTTTTACTTTTTTTTTCTCTGTCTTTTTTTTTCTTAATCCCTCTTTCCAAGACAGACTAGATAAGATGCAGATTGGATCAAGCAATAATGCGAACGACTTCAACTATGATTGTGACAATGAACGATGGATTGCACGAGACGGAAATTGATGGATGAGGTGGTGGACAGCGGAAGGGATAACGATGCAGCGGCGACGTGATTAATGTGAACAGAACTCGAAACTCTAACGAACTAGACACTAAGACCAGCAACTTGACACGACGATGCAACCGCAAATTCAACAAAGTAAATACAGAAAAGATTATGCAAAGGCTCAGATTGGTTCGGATGGGATGAACTAACCCTAATTTTTTTTTGGCTTTTTCGTGGACTGTAGGTATGAAGAACAGACTCGATCTAATCTAAGAAAAACTGTAAAATCTCACCGAGCAACCTGGAAATCTGATACCACTTGATAGAGGCAAAGGTGTCCCGTCTTTCGATGAGATGGTGGTTATCGTTTTGGAGGAAGTCGACTTTGACGATCCGACTACGAACGTGCGAGGACGTCGCGCCTTAGCAATCGCTAAACCAACTCCGAGAGGTTGTTGACCACGCCGGAGCACGATCAACCTGACCACGAAGGTCTGTTTCCTGCAGGCAAACGAAGAACAAGCAAGAAACTAAGATTGCAATCTGGATATTGCGAATATAAGAGGAAAGCTTTATTGATCAAGGTGGGGTTCTGTGACGCCTTGGTCTGGTCGTTGAACACAAACGAAGTACGCGAAGTTGCAGCTATGGCGAACTTTTAATCTAAACAAAACCCAAAGTCTAAACGACGCCCTAAGGGCTGTATATATGAGGGAAAAAGGGGGGAATTTCGTGGCCCTTGGTGGAGGGGTCCGAAACCAACCCTAACTCTTGTTTCCCCACACATACGGACTCTAAAAACAGCCTATACTCAAGTATTTCGAAATTACATGGGCCTGGCCCAATAATAAGGTGACGCAGCACCTAAAATAGCCTCTGGACGAAATTTATGAAGTGGCATCTTGTATATTTCGTCCAAGGCTTCTCGCCCTCATTATGGTGGCTTCAAAGTCCTGAAATCATCCATTGTAACTCCATTCTTGTCCCCCTTGCGCATGCCATCATCTCCATGCTTGATCTTGCTCCAATGTTCATCCTTCTTGTCCAAGCTAGGCCCTTCATTTGTAAGCAAGACAAATGTATCCAATTTAGGCAGCATCATATTCTCATGAACATTAGATTCATTACCAAGAAACGAAAGTACCTGGTAATTTAATTGGCGTGCGCGAGCTCTAGTAATTGGTCCTGTATATGTGTCAGTTGGAGCGGTGGGTGTAACCTTGTTAGTGATGTCCTCATCAAGGCATGAAAATATTGCAACTCAATTTGCACATATAAGTGAAGCTCTTAATCGTTACAAAAGATTGGCAATGCTCATCATTAAACCATCCCAACCTTGATGAACCATCACCAATATTAGAGGTCATATCAAAATGATTAAACATAGGCACAACTATTTTCACACGTATTTGATCCAAATCTGATTTATTCCCTGATTCAAATGGTTCTTTCGCATCAATAGTTAATTCAATTGGTTCACTCACAATTGTTTGATCGCATGGCAAAGTCAAATCACGAACATATTCCTCTAAAATAGTTGGTGTGATCAAAGTAGTGGATAGCTCATCGCATGGTTCATTTAAATTGACAAGGCATTCACCATACTCATGTGGAGGTGGAAGATCGGTACCTTTGTCATTACCTCTTATGATCAACTCAGATGATGTAGGCACTGTCGGAGGTGATGTGTCACATGGTGGAGGTGATGTAGTCCTCACAACAACGGATGTGTTTGTCATAGTACGCCTAGTAGTGGAAGGAACAACCGTATCATTTCTTGGAATGTGCACCTGGCGCTTATTCTCCTTACGGACAATACGTCGTTTTATTTCCTGTTCAGCACTACAAGCAAGACGAAACAAATGGTCCATAGGATAACACTCTTCATGAATTAGTAACTCCTGAATATCACGATTTAATCCTGCCCAAAATCTATCCATAAAATCGTCTTCACTTTCTTGTAAAGAGGAATGCAACAAGGTAGTTTGTAAATCATCATAATATTTCGTTACGGTGTCACTACCTTGTTTTAAATGTTGCAACTTTGTAAGCATGTCACGAGTATAATAAGCAGGGACGAATGTATGTCGCATGGCAACTTTCAAATCAATCCAAGTAGTAGGTATATAATTAGGGTGTAACCGACAATATTCACTCCACCAAACTAAAGCATAACCAGTGAAAGAACCAACCGCAACCTTAACTTTTTTACGTTCATCAAAACTATGGGAAGCAAATAGATTATTTATGTCAAACTCCCATTCAATATATAAAGCAGGTCTAAAACGGCCATTAAACGGTGGTATAGAAACATTAACCTGATCATGTGCATTTGGATGTTTGTGCACCTCTCGTGATGGTTGTGGTATGTCCTTAGGTGGTGGCACATCTCCCGCGATCGACAAAGCCCATGAGTTGACTCTAGATCCTGTCATGATTAGTACAAAAAAGAAACAAAATTCGAGAATAATGTTCCTATGAACTACTAGGATGTGGTGGTAAAGCGCTCACAGTAAAGCAAATATCAATATCTTACAAGTTCTTACCATGCAGCAACTGGTGATAGGCAACCAGCGGTGTCAAATAACTCCAAAGATTGAGTAAAGCGATTGCCAGGTGAACGTACGTAACACGGTGTAGAAATATGTGGAGCTGGGTTTGCTTTATATGGTAGCAAAAGATTAGCAATAATCAATTCAGAGATGCAATGTTGAATAAACGCTCAACGACGGTACTGTGCTGGTCCTAGGCTAGACCGGACTAGAGACGCGAGCCTAGAACACTAATGATGTCACGGTGTAGCACAACTAGCATCAATAAAGGATACGAAGTAGCTCTGAACAGCAAGATATAAGTGAAGATCACAACTGCAGTAAAGATAATCATGAAAACAACTGCCAAGCAGAATATACAATAACACTCTCTCCAACTTTCTTTTCCTTCTTTTTATTTTTTCTTTTTTTTCTCACACTCTTTTTTCTTTTTCTTTCTCTCCTTTTTTTTTACTTTTTTTTTCTCTGTCTTTTTTTTCTTTCTCCCTCTTTCCAAGACAAACTAGATAAGATGCAGATTGGATCAAGCAAAGATGCAAATGACTTCAACTATGATTGTGACAATGAACGATGGGTTGCACGAGGTGGAAATTGATGGATGAGGTGGTGGACAGCGGAAGGGATAACGATGCAGCGGCGACGTGACTAATGTGAACAGAACTCGAAACTCTAACGAACTAGACACTAAGACCAGCAACTCGACACGACGATGCAACCGATAATTCAATAATGCAAACAATGAAAAGAAAATTGCAAAGGCTCAGAGTGGCTTGGACAAAGGATGAATAGATCTAACTTTTTTTTGTGGCTTTTCCTTGGACAATAGGTAAGAAAATAAATCTAATCTAGGAATAACTGGAAATTCTCACCGAGCAACCTGAAAACATGTATATTTGTGAGGACATGACTACCTTGGATACGACCAAAAATATTGCATACATGTATATTTGTGAGGTGATTTCTAATGCAAACTATGCAACAATTTATTTATGTTATCCAGAACAAAAATACTTCACAGACTTTTGTGCCATGTCTAATTCCAGGTGCATGGGACATTTGTACAATTCACATATGAAGATAAGGGAAAAAGAGAAGTTTAGGGGCTGTTCAAAAAGTTCTCTCACGTCACTTTTGGGCCAAGAGAAGATAGAGTCCAAGTCTCTCACGTTCTGCATCCAGATTCGGATTGCACAGACATACCTGACTCAAAACGGCAAGAACTCCTTCATACGGACTCCAAATTGGGTGATTCTTTTTTTGTTGGAAACTAGATTTCATACACTTTCCAACCCAATTGGAATCACCTTCAAATTGGTCTGGAGCATTGAGATCTCGACGAAACAATCTGACGCTGCAGCAGAATCCGAGTCAAACTACAAGTCCAAAGGTGTTACATCACCTCCACTTGGGCCCATGAGCCTTGTACGACCTAGGGTTAGTTTTAGGCTGCCTTGGGACGTCCTTCCACCTCCTTGGCCGCCACCCCTTGCTCCTATATAAGTAGATCCATCAAGTAGCTTTTTCTTTGGGATTTGTTTAGTCAAAAGTTAGCCATTGCAACTTCGTGTACTTCGTTTGTGTCCAACGACCAGACCAAGACCGCTTACGGATCCCCACCTTTATCAATACTTCATTTATATTTGCAATATTCAGATTGCTTTATCATATTCTTGCTTGTTCTTCGATTGCATGCAGGAATAGACCTTCGTGGTCAGGCTGATCGTGCTTCTGGTATTGTCAGTAACCCCTGGAGATTGGTTTAGTGATTGTTAAGGCGCAACGTCGTGCATGTTTGTAGTCGGATCGTCAAAGTCGTCTCCACCAAATCGATAGTTATCATCTCATCGAAAGATCGGGCCCCTCACCTCTATCAAGTGGTATCACCTCCACCTTTTGTGTTGTCTCAATTGTTGCAGGAATTCTCGGACGTCTTTCCCGATGAGCTACCTCCGGGTCTACCTCCACTTCGTGGAATCGAGCACCGCATCGACCTCGTACCCGGTGCTCCACTTCCAAACAAGGCTCCCTACCGCGTCAACCCCGAGGAAACAAAGGAGATACAACGGCAAGTGCAAAAACTCATCGACAAGGGTCATGTACGTGAAAGTCTAAGCCCTTGTGCTGTTCCCGTTATTCTCGTGCCTAAGAAAGACGGAACTTTTCGCATGTGTTCCGATTGCCGTCCGATAAATGCTATCACCGTTAGATATCGTCACCCTATTCCTCGCTTAGATGACATGCTTGATGAACTGATGAGGACATCACTAACAAGGTTACACCCACAACTCCAACTGACACATATACAAGACCAATTACTAGAGCTCGCGCACGCCAATTAAATTACCAGGTACTTTCGTTTCTTGGTAATGAATCTAATGTTCATGAGAATATGATGCTGCCTAAATTGGATACATTTGTCTTGCTTACAAATGAAGGGCCTAGCTTGGACAAGAAGGATGAACATTGGAGCAAGATCAAGCATGGAGATGATGGTATGCGCAAGGGGGACAAGAATGGAGTTACAATGGATGATTTCAGGACTTTGAAGCCACCATAATGAGTACGAGAAGACTTGGACGAAATATACAAGATGCCACTTCATAAATTTCGTCCAGAGGCTATTTTAGGTGCTGCGTCACCTTATTATTGGGCCAAGCCCATGTAATTTCGAAATACTTGAGTATAGGCTGTTTTTAGAGTCCGTATGTGTGGGGAAACAAGAGTTAGGGTTGGTTTCGGACCCCTCCACCAAGGGCCACGAAATTCCCCCCTCTTTCCCTCATATATACAGCCCTTAGGGCGTCGTTTAGACTTTGGGTTTTGTTTAGATTAAAAGTTCGCCATAGCTGCAACTTCGCGTACTTCGTTTGTGTTCAACAACCAGACCAAGGCGTCACAGAACCCCACCTTGATCAATAAAGCTTTCCTCTTATATTCGCAATATCCAGATTGCAATCTTAGTTTCTTGCTTGTTCTTCGTTTGCCTCCAGGAAACAGACCTTCGTGGTCAGGTTGATCGTGCTCCGGCGTGGTCAACAACCTCTCGGAATTGGTTTAGCGATTGCTAAGGCGCGACGTCCTCGCACGTTCGTAGTCGGATCGTCAAAGTCGACTTCCTCCAAAACGATAGCCACCATCTCATCGAAAGACGGGACACCTTTGCCTCTATCAAGTGGTATCAGATTTCCAGGTTGCTCGGTGAGATTTTACAGTTTTTCATAGTTTAGATCGAGTCTGTTCTTCATACCTACAGTCCACGAAAAAGCCAAAAAAAATTAGGGTTAGTTCATCCCATCCGAACCAATCTGAGCCTTTGCATAATCTTTTCTGTATTTGCTTTGTTGAATTTGCGGTTGCATCGTCGTGTCAAGTTGCTGGTCTTAGCGTCTAGTTCTTTAGAGTTTCGAGTTCTGTTCACAGTTTGTCACGTCGCCGCCGCACCATATTCATCGCCGCTGCCATACCACCGCTGCTGCCATATTCCACCACCGCCACCACATACGACCACCGCTGCCATAACCTACCATCGCTGCCATATCCTACCACCATATATCCACCACCAATCCGAGTTCTTTTCATATTAGGTTTGTTCTCGAAATCCATCTAGGTTTCGGATTTGTGTTTCCTTGCCTGCGTAGGTCTCGAAAAAAAAAGAGTCTGGAGACCCCCGGGCAGTTTTTAGGCCAAAATTTCGACAGGTGAAAATATTTTTTCCCTATCCTACTTTTGGGCTTTTCTGAGTCTTTTGAGACACGTGCCATTTTTCCCGCACTTTTTCGTCGTCGCTGCCCTGATTCCGAAAAAAAAAATTCATCAAAAAAATTTCGTGCCTATCATCTTAGTTTGACTTGGGAAGTGTTTTGAGACACTCGCCATTATAGTGATTTTCGGCAAAAAAAAAAGAGGCGAAAAAAAAATTCAGAGTGTGCTTTCCCCTTGATTACGTGCAGCGCCGTGATTTCGTTAGTGTTCTAGGCTCGCGTCTCTAGTACGGTCTAGCCTAGGACCAGCACAGTACCGTCGTTGAGCGTTTATTCACCTTTGCATCTCTGAATTGATTATTGCTGACCCTTTTTGCTACCATATTATAAGCCTTCCCAGCTCCACATACATCTACATCGTGCGTTTGACTCTCCCTGGTAAGGCTGGTGCCAACGCAGGCTGTAGTGGAGGCGATACCGCCCGGCCGGAGGCGATAGGCAGGCGAGAGCGAGGCGAGACGGCAGCGCGGGGCGGTGGATCCACCGCCCGGCGGTAGCGCCCGCTACCGCCCGGCTGCCGCCCGCGCTGGGGGCTAGAGGGGGGCGAGAGGGGGGGGCGAGAAGGGGGCGGCGCGCTGGAGAGCGGGGGCGAGAGCGAGAGGGTGGGCTTGGGCTGGATGATGATGAGGATTAGAATGTATTATTTTTAAAATTATGTAATTTTTTATTTATTATGCAATTTTATTACTTATTATGTAATCAGTATGTAATCAGTAAAAAATTTAGAATGTATTATTTTTTAAATTATGTAATTTTTTATTTATTATGCAATTTTATTACTTATTATGTAATCAGTAAAAAATTTAGTTGAATAAAATTATTTTCTTGCATTATTTAGAATGTCTCAAGAAATGCGAGTGAAATAACTAAATCTGAGGAGAGAGAATCTGACGTGGCTATAGCCTGCCACTACAGCCCGTGCACTGGCACCGTGAGGTGAGAGTGTGGTGAGAGTGGGGTGAGAGTGGGGGTAAAAGCTGACGTGGCGGGGCGGTAGTGGGGCGGTGCGTTGGCACCAGCCT
>LR738716.1:296262511-296299187 GCA_902687465.1 Secale cereale
ATGGAAGGAGAAGCATCTTCGGTGCACCGAACACCCAAAAACTTGCCGTTTTGCATGGTTTATCACCCATACCGCTACCACCCACATTTTTGTCCATGCACATGTGTTGTTCTTGGACAAAACTGTGCATACCAGCTCTTCTACATTACATTCGTACTGTTCGAAAATAATAGGCCATTTCGAGTGGCGCAAAATGGCTCGTGGGCGCGAGCAAGTTACCCTGGAAGCCGGATTCACGATATCCCTCGTTGTTGAAATCCATTTGAGGTGTATCCGTAGAACGACCGTACCCTGGTCATACGAACTCCGTTTGGGCTCCATGACCTGCCAAAACGACCGCAGCGAAAATTCGTATCCTTCCGTCACAAACTTTGTCTGTTTCGGAATAATTTCGGAGGCCGAAAACGGCTTGCAGAATTGAGTTTCGGATGATTTAGTGGTTGGCGTGCACTCTTCTAGCGTCTACCACCCTACCGTGAGCTCACCCACGGACAGATACTGCGACAATGACGTGCAGAACAATTTTACATGACTCTATTTCTGCACCAGCAAGCCCTACATGCTAGTCTGGATGGAAGGGGAAGCCTCTTCGGTGCACCGAACACCCAAAAACTTGCCGTTTTGCATGGTTTATCACCCATACCGCTACCACCCACATTTTTTTCCATGCACATGTGTTGTTCTTGGACAAAACTGTGCATACCAGCTCTTCTACATTACATTCGTACTGTTCGAAAATAATAGGCCATTTCGAGTGGCGCAAAATGGCTCGTGGGCGCGAGCAAGTTACCCTGGAAGCCGGATTCACGATATCCCTCGTTGCTGAAATCCATTTGAGGTGTATCCGTAGAACGACCGTACCCTGGCCATACGAACTCCGTTTGGGCTCCATGACCTGCCAAAACGACCGCAGCGAAAATTCGTATCCTTCTGTCACACACTTCGTCTGTTTCGGAATAATTTCGGAGGCCGAAAACGGCTTGCAGAATTGAGTTTTGGATGATTTAGTGGTTGGCGTGCACTCTTCTAGCGTCTACCACCCTACCGTGAGCTCACCCACGGACAGATACTGCGACAATGACGTGCAGAACAATGTTACATGACTCTATTTCTGCACCAGCAAGCCCTACATGCTAGTCTGGATGGAAGGAGAAGCATCTTCGGTGCACCGAACACCCAAAAACTTGCCGTTTTGCATGGTTTATCACCCATACCGCTACCACCCACATTTTTGTCCATGCACATGTGTTGTTCTTGGACAAAACTGTGCATACCAGCTCTTCTACATTACATTCGTACTGTTCGAAAATAATAGGCCATTTCGAGTGGCGCAAAATGGCTCGTGGGCGCGAGCAAGTTACCCTGGAAGCCGGATTCACGATATCCCTCGTTGCTGAAATCCATTTGAGCTGTATCCGTAGAACGACCGTACCCTGGCCATACGAACTCCGTTTGGGCTCCATGACCTGCCAAAACGACCGCAGCGAAAATTCGTATCCTTCTGTCACACACTTCGTCTGTTTCGGAATAATTTCGGAGGCCGAAAACGGCTTGCAGAATTGAGTTTCAGATGATTTAGTGGTTGGTGTGCACTCTTCTAGCGTCTACCACCCTACCGTGAGCTCACCCACGGATGGATACTGCGACAATGACGTGCAGAACAATGTTACATGACTCTATTTCTGCACCAGCAAGCCCTACATGCTAGTCTGGATGGAAGGAGAAGCCTCTTCGGTGCACCGAACACCCAAAAACTTGCCGTTTTGCATGGTTTATCACCCATACCGCTACCACCCACATTTTTGTCCATGCACATGTGTTGTTCTTGGACAAAACTGTGCATACCAGCTCTTCTACATTACATTCGTACTATTCGAAAATAATAGGCCATTTCGAGTGGCGCAAAATGGCTCGTGGGCGCGAGCAAGTTACCCTGGAAGCCGGATTCACGATATCCCTCGTTGCTGAAATCCATTTGAGGTGTATCCGTAGAACGACCGTACCCTGGCCATACGAACTCCGTTTGGGCTCCATGACCTGCCAAAACGACCGCAGCGAAAATTCGTATCCTTCTGTCACACACTTCGTCTGTTTCGGAATAATTTCGGAGGCCGAAAACGGCTTGCAGAATTGAGTTTTGGATGATTTAGTGGTTGGCGTGCACTCTTCTAGCGTCTACCACCCTACCGTGAGCTCACCCACGGACAGATACTGCGACAATGACGTGCAGAACAATGTTACATGACTCTATTTCTGCACCAGCAAGCCCTACATGCTAGTCTTGATGGAAGGAGAAGCCTCTTCGATGCACCGAACACCCAAAAACTTGCCGTTTTGCATGGTTTATCACCCATACCGCTACCACCCACATTTTTGTCCATGCACATGTGTTGTTCTTGGACAAAACTGTGCATACCAACTCTTCTACATTATATTCGTACTGTTCGAAAATAATAGGCCATTTCGAGAGGCGCAAAATGGCTCGTGGGCGCGAGCAAGTTACCCTGGAAGCCGGATTCACGATATCCCTCGTTGCTGAAATCCATTTGAGGTGTATCCGTAGAACGACCGTACCCTGGCCATACGAACTCCGTTTGGGCTCCATGACCTGCCAAAACGACCGCAGTGAAAATTCATATCCTTCTATCGCAAACTTTGTCTGTTTCGGAATAATTTCGGAGGCCGAAAACGGCTTGCAGAATTGAGTTTTGGATGATTTAGTGGTTGGCGTGTACTCTTCTAGCGTCTACCACCCTACCGTGAGCTCACCCACGGACAGATACTGCGACAATGACGTGCAGAACAATTTTACATGACTCTATTTCTGCACCAGCAAGCCCTACATGCTAGTCTAGATGGAAGGAGAAGCCTCTTCGGTGCACCGAACACCCAAAAACTTGCCGTTTTGCATGGTTTATCACCCATACCGCTACCACCCACATTTTTGTCCATGCACATGTGTTGTTCTTGGACAAAACTGTGCATACCAGCTCTTCTACATTACATTCGTACTGTTCGAAAATAATAGGCCATTTCGAGAGGCGCAAAATGGCTCGTGGGCGCGAGCAAGTTACCCTGGAAGCCGGATTCACGATATCCCTCGTTGCTGAAATCCATTTGAGGTTTATCCGTAGAATGATCGTACCCTGGCCATACGAACTCTGTTTGGGCTCCATGACCTGCCAAAACGACCGCAGCGAAAATTCGTATCCTTCTGTCACAAACTTCGTCTGTTTTGGAATAATTTCGGAGGCCGAAAACGGCTTGCAGAATTGAGTTTTGGATGATTTAGTGGTTGGCGTGCACTCTTCTAGCGTCTACCACCCTACCGTGAGCTCACCCACGGACAGATACTGCGACAATGACGTGCAGAACAATGTTACATGACTCTATTTCTGCACCAGCAAGCCCTACATGCTAGTCTGGATGGAAGGAGAAGCCTCTTCGGTGCACCGAACACCCAAAAACTTGCCGTTTTGCATGGTTTATCACCCATACCGCTACCACCCACATTTTTGTCCATGCACATGTGTTGTTCTTGGACAAAACTGTGCATACCAGCTCTTCTACATTACATTCGTACTGTTCGAAAATAATAGGCCATTTCGAGAGGCGCAAAATGGCTCGTGGGCGCGAGCAAGTTACCCTGGAAGACGGATTCACGATATCCCTCGTTGCTGAAATCCATTTGAGGTGTATCCGTAGAACGACCGTACCCTGGCCATACGAACTCCGTTTGGGCTCCATGACCTGCCAAAACGACCGCAGCGAAAATTCGTATCCTTCTGTCACACACTTCGTCTGTTTCGGAATAATTTCGGAGGCCGAAAACGGCTTGCAGAATTGAGTTTTGGATGATTTAGTGGTTGGCGTGCACTCTTCTAGCGTCTACCACCCTACCGTGATCTCACCCACGGACAGATACTGCGACAATGACTTGCAGAACAATGTTACATGACTCTATTTCTGCACCAGCAAGCCCTACATGCTAGTCTGGATGGAAGGAGAAGCCTCTTCGGTGCACCGAACACCCAAAAACTTGCTGTTTTGCATGGTTTATCACCCATAGCGCTACCACCCACATTTTTGTCCATGCACATGTGTTGTTCTTGGAAAAAACTATGCATACCAGCTCTTCTACATTACATTCGTACTGTTCGAAAATAATAGGCCATTTCGAGTGGCGCAAAATGGCTCGTGGGCGCGAGCAAGTTACCCTGGAAGCCGGATTCACTATATCCCTCGTTGCTGAAATCCATTTGAGGTGTATCCGTAGAACGACCGTACCCTGGCCATACGAACTCCGTTTGGGCTCCATGACCTGCCAAAACGACCGTAGTGAAAATTCGTATCCTTCTGTCACAAACTTCGTCTGTTTCGGAATAATTTTGGAGGCCGAAAACGGCTTGCAGAATTGAGTTTCGGATGATTTAGTGGTTGGCGTGCACTCTTCTAGCGTCTACCACCCTACCGTGAGCTCACCCACGGACAGATACTGCGACAATGACGTGCAGAACAATGTTACATGACTCTATTTCTGCACCAGCAAGCCCTACATGCTAGTCTGGATGGAAGGACAAGCCTCTTCGGTGCACCGAACACCCAAAACCTTGCAGTTTTGCATGGTTTATCACCCATACCGCTACCACCCACATTTTTGTCCATGCACATGTGTTGTTCTTGGACAAAACTGTGCATACCAGCTCTTCTACATTACATTCGTACTGTTCGAAAATAATAGGCCATTTCGAGTGGCGCAAAATGGCTCGTGGGCGCGAGCAAGTTACCCTGGAAGCCGGATTCACGATATCCCTCGTTGTTGAAATCCATTTGAGGTGTATCCGTAGAACGACCGTACCCTGGTCATACGAACTCCGTTTGGGCTCCATGACCTGCCAAAACGACCGCAGCGAAAATTCGTATCCTTCCGTCACAAACTTTGTCTGTTTCGGAATAATTTCGGAGGCCGAAAACGGCTTGCAGAATTGAGTTTCGGATGATTTAGTGGTTGGCGTGCACTCTTCTAGCGTCTACCACCCTACCGTGAGCTCACCCACGGACAGATACTGCGACCATGACGTGCAGAACAATGTTACATGACTCTATTTCTGCACCAGCAAGCCCTACATGCTAGTCTGGATGGAAGGGGAAGCCTCTTCGGTGCACCGAACAC
Organism: Secale cereale; assembly: GCA_902687465.1. Classification (NCBI taxonomy): domain Eukaryota; kingdom Viridiplantae; phylum Streptophyta; class Magnoliopsida; order Poales; family Poaceae; genus Secale; species Secale cereale. Next base: position 296,267,685 of record LR738716.1, read on the forward strand.
CCAAAAACTTGTCGTTTTGCATGGTTTATCACCCATACCGCTACCACCCACATTTTTGTCCATGCACATGTGTTGTTCTTGGACAAAACTGTGCATACCAGCTCTTCTACATTACATTCGTACTGTTCAAAAATAATAGGCCATTTCGAGTGGCGCAAAATGGCTCGTGGGCGCGAGCAAGTTACCCTGGAAGCCGGATTCACGATATCCCTCGTTGCTGAAATCCATTTGAGGTGTATCCGTAGGACGACCGTACCCTGGCCATACGAACTCCGTTTGGGCTCCATGACCTGCCAAAACGACCGCAGCGAAAATTCGTATCCTTCTGTCACACACTTCGTCTGTTTCGGAATAATTTCGGAGGCCGAAAACGGCTTGCAGAATTGAGTTTCGGATGATTTAGTGGTTGGCGTGCACTCTTCTAGCGTCTACCACCCTACCGTGAGCTCACCCACGGACAGATAATGCGACAATGACGTGCAGAACAATGTTACATGACTCTATTTCTGCACCAGCAAGCCCTACATGCTAGTCTGGATGGAAGGAGAAGCCTCTTCGGTGCACCGAACACCCAAAAACTTGCCGTTTTGCATGGTTTATCACCCATACTGCTACCACCCACATTTTTTGTCCATGCACATGTGTTGTTCTTGGACAAAACTGTGCATACCAGCTCTTCTACATTACATTCACACTGTTCGAAAATAATAGGCCATTTCGAGTGGCGCAAAATGGCTCGTGGGCGCGAGCAATTTACCCTGGAAGCCGGATTCACGATATCCCTCGTTGCTTAAATCCATTTGAGGTGTATCCGTAGAACTACCGTACCCTGGCCATACGAACTCCGTTTGGGCTCCACGACCTGCCAAAACGACCGCAGCGAAAATTCGTATCCTTCTGTCACAAACTTCCACTAGTAGATAAAGGGGGATCAGACCCGGTTCATTTGGGCCTTTAGCCCCGGTTCTGGAACCGGGGCAACAGGGTCGGTACTAATGCTCTGACCCTTTAGTCCCGGTTCAATCCAGAACCGGGGCAAAAGGGTGTCCACGTGGCCTGTGCACCGAGTCCAGGCAGGAGGGGCTTTAGTCCCGGTTGGTGGTACCAACCGGGACCAAAAGGCATCCACGTGTCAGCATTTCTGTAGCTGTGGTTTTTGTTTTTTTTTTTGAAAGGGGAGGGGGGGTTTTAGGTTTTGGGGGTTAATTTAGGTGTTTGATATATTGTGTTAGCTAGCTAATTAATAGAGAGAAGTGTTCTCTCTTATGTCCGTGCTTTTGGTCGACGCTACATACTACACATACGTATATATATGGACTAGAGTCACGCTAGCTAGCTAGCTAGCTGCTAGCTACTAAGCAAACGAAGGAACAGAAGATCTCGTATATATAATCAACATATATATATATGCATACAGAGAGAAGTAATAAGATCGACCACCTCTCCTTCTCCGAGAGATTGGTCGAACAACAAGATCTCGTATATCTATCCGACACTACCGGGCACATATATACAATAATTATCTCTTACAAAAATAATCTCCTAACACATGGATGCAGGGTCCACATAGTATTCTCCGTCTTCAGCGATCACGTGTTCAAGGAAGAATGCCGCCAATTCCTCTTGAATTGCTCGCAGACGATCTGGTGTTAGGAGTTCATCCCGCATCCGAAACATCTAATTTGAAGTAGGGGGTCAATACATGAAATGATGCTATAAATTTGTGAATATTATTGATTGCTTACGCACTTTAAATTGTTCATCAGTGTAGCCCCGCTCACAGGTCGTGTGTCGGATGGACTCGCAAATGTAGTATCCACAATAATCATTCCCGGGTTCCTGCCACAACCACTTTACAAGAAATAGAGCTCAATCAAACTGATAAGCAAGAATGCCAAATTGGTATTGATGAAACTAGCTAGCGCTTGAATCAAGATATAGGAGATGCGCGCGCGGAACATGCTACTATATAGTACTTACTTTCGGGTATCTAAATTGTAGCTTCTTCGGCAGTCCCGGAGATTTTTTGATGAATGTTTTCCAAGCCCTGCCAGACAAAGGAAACAATTAGTTGATATCAGAAATGAAGTTGCTGATATATATGCATGGTGGATAATATTGATCGATTTAACTTACCTGGCTAGCATTTGAGTCATGTCCGCATACTCCTCGGGATCTTTACGTTTAGAGTCGAAGACAGTTACTACTCCCTTCTCAAGCTTAATCTCTAAGAGAATATAGTGGTAGCTGCGCACGAATGCATGAGATCATCAATTACATCACTATAACCTTGACTGATATATAAGGGAAACCAAATATGCACAAGACATTAACACTCACTTGAAGTTATAAGGAAAGAGTATTATATCTTTGTTTTCATTTACCACCAACGATCGTAGCAAGTTGGTCTCGGTATCGCCGGGACGCAATTTAACCTCGGTTGCATCTATGAGGTATGTGTTAATAAACCCAATATCACCTACTTGTCTTTTCTTCAATTCGACGATCTTCAATCTGCATAATATAGTGAGGATAATTATAAATACATGCAATGAAGATCAGCTATATAGAGAAACTTAATGACAGAAGTAGTACTACTTACAGACAGTAGCAGGTGACCGCTGTTTTATCGAGGGCCAATTGATTGAAAAATTGATAGAACTCCTCAAATGGAACAGGCAACAGGTCAATTCCAACGAGGTCATGCTCCGGTTTAACTCTCAAATACAAGTTATTCCTCCCCCCAGACTCTCTGCAGATTTTCAAGTACCAATCATGCAATCTTCGCATATTCGTTGATAGAGATCTTTCATTTTTGACGAGAGGCTTCCCGTACTCGTATCTTTGTATCTGCACTTCCAAGAAATCATAGTGTACATCGTCGGACGCGTAATCTGCAAGATTGGTATAACCGGGCACCATCCTCGGATCATTAGCGACCATGTCGCTAGACACCTTGAGCGGGGGGCACGATTGGTTCGCTTGTTCGCCGAGCTGGGCAATTTGTTTCCCAGCTCGCCCTTCCGCTAACCTCTGATCACTTTTTGTACTTCCGGACCGCTTGGCATCTTGAAATGTCTTTTGAATAATGCGGTCATAGTTGCCCTTCGGCTTAATTTTAGCTGGTTGCTTCAGGGCAGCAAGAGTGCGCTTTGCTTTCACCGCATCGATCTTCTCCTCTGGAGGTGGATGTCTCTGTGCTTTCAACCCTTCAAAAAAGTCCTTCACTTCACCTTCAGCGATCTTCGTGTTTTCCTCGTCGGACCTCTCGTACGGTAACTTCTCTAGAGGCGTGAGAGAAGGACCGAATCTGCATCGCCTCCCGCCTCTGGCTGTACTGGTAGACGTCGCCGGACCAGACGAAGCGGCTGTCTTTTTTACTTGCTTAGGCGCCGGAGCAGGAGCAGCCGGAGCGGCGGTAGGTCTCTTCCGCCCTTGCTGATTAGGCGAAGGAGGAGCTGGCTGTCTGCTCGGGCGCGCCGGCGGCGAAGGAGGCGGAGTGCCGCCACGCGTCGGCGGCGAAGGAGGCGGTGTGCCGCCACGCGCCGGAGAAGGAGCCGGAGTGCCCTGATGGTCACTCGCCGGAGAAGGAGCCGTAGTGCCCTGATGGTCACTCGCCGGAGGAGGAGGCGGTGGAGGAGGCGTAGTGCCCTGACTCGTCAGAGGAGGAGGAGGAGGCGGAGGCGTCCAGTTCAGAATGTTGATTAGGTCCTTCCGCCATAGGCATGGAGTCTTCAGTGAAGAACCCAGCCGAGTCTCCCCTTCACCGGTAGGGTGGTCAAGCTGGAGCTCCTCAAATCCCTCCGTTATTTCGTCGACCATCACCCTAGCATATCCTTCTGGAATCGGCCGGCAGTGAAAAGTGTCGTCTGGTCCAGAAGGATAAACAGAGCCAGCAGCCGCCTTGACCTTCAGATTCATCCACTGTGCCATAAGGTGGCAATTTTGTGCCTCCGTGATAGCATCCACAGGATTCCTGGCAGTAGCCGTCAAGGCAAGCTCTGGCTGAGGCAGCTCGGTGGAAGCCACGCTGCTTCTCCGCTGAGATGGCGTGGTAGCTTCGGGGGAAGCTTCGGCAATTCTTTCCCGATCTGCTTCCCGTTCCTCTATCGCTTGTATTCTGGCCCGCAGCGCCTGGATTTCGGTCATCTCCATTTTCTTCCTCCTGTCGTGGCATTTGTAGCCTCCTGCGTCCGGAAACCCAGCACGCCACGGAAGGGAGCCTGGCGTGCCTCGTGTCCGTCCAGGGTGCTCAGGATTCCCGAGGGCCATTGTCAGCTCGTCGTTCTCTCTGTCGGGGATGAACGTCCCTGCATGCGCTGCTTTGATATATTGTCGCATCTTCCTGAGTGGTGTTTCCAATTGCTTGTCCGTCCAAATGCACCACCCTGTTACAGGGTCCAAGGATCCGCCAGCCCCGAAGAACCAAGTCCGGCAACGTTCTGGCCAGTGCATTGTCTCTGGTTCGATCCCTTTCTGAAGCAGATCATTCTCAGCCCTGGCCCACTTAGGCCGGGCTACGAGGTAGCCGCCCGACCCCGTGCGATGGTGATGCATCTTCTTTGCAGCATTTATCCGGTTTGTCTTCGACATCTTCTGACTCTTTTCCGACTTCTTATGGGCCACAAATGCGGGCCAGTCATCTTTGATCTTCTCATATATGCCCACGAATTCTGGAGTCGTTTTCTCTTTGACAAACGTATTCAGTTTTTTCTTCCATGCCCTGAATTGGTCTGCCATCTTCTGAAGTGCAGCAGACTTGATTAAGTCCTCTATAACTGGCTTCGCCGGATCAACCTCTCGCGGTAGGACGAAGTTTGTCTTCAGCTCAGTCCAAAGATCTTCTTTCTGCATATCAGTGACATAAGTCACCTGAGCGTCTTTTGCAGCCGGCTTTAACCATTGATGGATGCTGATCGGGATCTTGTCCCTAACCAGAACCCCGCACTGATTAACAAATGCGTTCTTTGTGCGGATGGGTGCAATCGGCTCGCCGGAGCGCGAGATTTCTGAGATCTCAAACTTTTCATCCGGCCTCAACTTTTTCTTCACTCCTCGTCTCTTTACCGAAGATTTGCTCGATCCGGAGGGCTAGAAAAGGAACAAAGACGAGAGTTAATGAATGAATCAATTAACTAGTCAGCACATGCTTAACTAACATATATACCTCCTGGCCGGACTCGGTTCGGTCACCGGAGCCAGCATCACGGTCTCCTTCTTGCACCGGCATTGGGTCACCGGAGCCGTCCTCACGGTCTACTTCTTCCATGTGCATTGGGTCACCGAATTCATCAATATCATAGCCTAGATCTTCCAGCCGCAGCTCGTGTTCGACCTGCTCATCGGTGTCGTTGAGATACGACCTGACGGCATTTTGTCCGTCTGCGATTATGTCCATCAACATCGCTTCTTGTGCTAGGTCTCGGGTGTTGTCGTCCATTGTTTCTACAAATATTTACAACATGCCAATTATTATTCAAACATGACAGATGGATATATTAATGGCAAACGTAGAACTAGCTTCAACCCTCGACTGCTCGGCGATCCACAAACCCTAGACCCCATCATGTCACATTTTGTCTAGCTATAGTGTCAAAGGATTCAACAAAACCAATACTTCATCATTAGGCGAAAGTAACAGTAGCATGATGGTACGAAGCTCTCCAAAGTTGTTTTGGAACGAAGTCCCAGATAAGATAATCCGTAACAAAAGACGGATTATCCTATCAGGGACTCCGTTCCAGAACATCTTTGCATAACTTCGTACCAACATGCCCCGGTTACTTCTGGCAAATGATGAAGTCATGGAATTTTTCAATACTTTGACACTAGCTATAGGCAACCTCTCTCGACCCCTCGACCCCCGACTGCTCGGCGATCCACAAACCCTAGACCCCCTCATGTCACATTTTGTCTAGCTATAGTGTCAAAGGATTCAACAAAACCAATACTTCATCATTAGGCGAAAGTAACAGTAGCATGATGGTACGAAGCTCTCCAAAGTTGTTTTGGAACGAAGTCCCAGATAAGATAATCCGTAACAAAAGACGGATTATCCTATCAGGGACTCCGTTCCAGAACATCTTTGCATAACAATTGATCCAACGGCATAATGATACCAAGCCTCGGTATTAATGGCATATTTTCTAATCTTTTTAATCTTCAACCGCATTGCATCCATCTTGATCTTGTGATCATCGACGACATCCGCAACATGCAACTCCAATATCATCTTCTCGTCCACAATTTTTTTTATTTTTTCCTTCAAGAATTTGTTTTCTTCTTCAACTAAATTTAACCTCTCGACAATAGGTTCCATCTTGATCTTGTGATCATCGATAACTTCCGCAACATGCAACTCCAATTCCATCTTCTCCTCCTCCATTTTTTCCAATTTTTTCTTTAACGAAATGTTTTCCTCTTCAACTAAATTTAACCTCTCCACAAGAGGGTCGGTTGGAATTTCCGGTTCAACTACCTCCTAGACATAATAAAACATCTATGCATGTCAGGTTGGTCGGCATAACTATCATAAGCACTAAAACAAATAGTTATAAATTAAAGATAATATACCACATCCGAATCGTAGACCGGACGAGGGCCCACGTGGGCGGATATCAAAACCATCGCACTATATAATAACAAGCAATAATAAACGTAAGAAAATTAGACAAATATCTATCTAAAGCAATAATAAAAGTAAGAAAAGCATGGACATAACCAGAGGCTCACCACGGTGGTGCCGGTGACGAGATCGGCGGGGGCGATCGACGGCGGCGAAGACGGGGACGGGACGTGACGGACCGCTAAACCTAGACAAATCTCGGAGAAAATAGAGCTTCGAGAGGAGAAAAGCTTAACTAGTGTGGCTCGGGCATTCCACCGAACATGTTGTGTGCATAGGAGGTGAGCTAGAGCACCACTAACCCCTGTCCCCCTCGGCCAGAAAAAAAACAGAGCAGTGAGCTCTGCTCTTGAGTGAGGGGGTTTATATAGGCAACTCACTGGTCCCGGTTGGTGCTACAAACCGGGGCTAAAGGGGAGCCTTTGGTCCCGGTTCATAAAACAAACCGGGACTAATAGTGGTGGGCCAGGAGCAAGAGCCATTGGTCCCGGTTTTTAGCTCCAACCGGGACCAATAGGTCCAGACGAACCGGGACCAATGGCCCACGTGGCCCGGCCGGCCCCCTGGGCTAACGAACCGGGTCCAGTACCCCCATTGGTCCCGGTTCTAGATTGAACCGGGGCTAATGGGCTGGACCAATGCCCTGTTTTCTACTAGTGGAAGTTTGTGACAGAAGGATACGAATTTTCTCTGCGGTGATTTTGGCAGGTCATGGAGCCCAAACGGAGTTCGTATGGCCAGGGTACGGTCGTTCTACGGATACACCTCAAATGGATTTCAGCAACGAGGGATATCGTGAATCCGGCTTCCAGGGTAACTTGCTCGCGCCCACGAGCCATTTTGCGCCACTAGAAATGGCCTATTATTTTCGAACAGTACGAATGTAATGTAGAAGAGCTAGTATGCACAGTTTTGTCCAAGAACAACACATGTGCATGGACAAAAATGTGGGTGGTAGCGGTATGGGTGATAAACCATGCAAAACGGCAAGTTCTTGGGTGTTCGGTGCACCGAAGAGGCTTCTCCTTCCATCCAGACTAGCATGTATGGCTTGTTGGTGCAGAAATAGAGTCATGTAACATTGTTCTGCACGTCATTGTCGCAGTATCTGTCCGTGGGTGAGCTCACGGTAGGGTGGTAGACGCTAGAAGAGTGCACGCCAACCACTAAATCATCCGAAACTCAATTCTGCAAGCCGTTTTCGGCCTCCGAAATTATTCCGAAACAGACGAAGTTTGTGACAGAAGGATACGAATTTTCGCTGCGGTCGTTTTGGCAGGTCATGGAGCCCAAACAGAGTTCGTATGGCCAGGGTACGGTCGTTCTACGGATACACCTCAAATGGATTTCAGCAACGAGGGATATCGTGAATCAGGCTTCCAGGGTAACTTGCTCGCGCCCACGAGCCATTTTGCGCCACTCGAAATGGCCTATTATTTTCGAACAGTACGAACGTAATGTAGAAGAGCTGGTATGCACAGTTTTGTCCAAGAACAACACATGTGCATGGACAAAAATGTGGGTGGTAGCGGTATGGGTGATAAACCATGCAAAACGGCAAGTTTTTGGGTGTTCGGTGCACCGAAGAGGCTTCTCCTTCCATCCAGACTAGCATGTAGGGCTTGTTGGTGCAGAAATAGAGTCATGTAACATTGTTCTGCACGTCATTGTCGCAGTATCTGTCCGTGGGTGAGCTCACGGTAGGGTGGTAGACGCTAGAAGAGTGCACGCCAACCACTAAATCATCCGAAACTCAATTCTGCAAGCCGTTTTCGGCCTCCGAAATTATTCCGAAACAGACGAAGTTTGTGACAGAAGGATACGGATTTTCACTGCGGTCGTTTTGGCAGGTCATGGAGCCCAAACGGAGTTCGTATGGCCAGGGTACGGTCGTTCTACGGATACACCTCAAATGGATTTCAGCAACGAGGGATATCGTGAATCCGGCTTCCAGGGTAACTTGCTCGCTCCCACGAGCCATTTTGCGCCACACGAAATGGCCTATTATTTTCAAACAATACGAATGTAATGTAGAAGAGCTGGTATGCACAGTTTTTTCCAAGAACAACACATGTGCATGGACAAAAATGTGGGTGGTAGCGGTATGGGTGATAAGCCATGCAAAACGGCAAGTTTTTGGGTGTTCGGTGCACCGAAGAGGCTTCTCCTTCCATCCAGACTAGCATGTAGGGCTTGTTGGTGCAGAAATAGAGTCATGTAACATTGTTCTGCACGTCATTGTCGCAGTATCTGTCCGTGGGTGAGCTCACGGTAGGGTGGTAGACGCTAGAAGAGTGCACGCCAACCACTAAATCATCCGAAACTCAATTCTGCAAGCCATTTTCGGCCTCCGAAATTATTCCGAAACAGACGAAGTTTGTGACAGAAGGATACGGATTTTCACTGCGGTCGTTTTGGCAGGTCATGGAGCCCAAACGGAGTTCGTATGGCTAGGGTACGGTCGTTCTACGGATACACCTCAAATGGATTTCAGCAACGAGGGATATCGTGAATCCGGCTTCCAGGGTAACTTGCTCGCGCCCACGAGCCATTTTGCGCCACTCGAAATGGCCTATTATTTACAAACAATACGAATGTAATGTAGAAGAGCTGGTATGCACAGTTTTTTCCAAGAACAACACATGTGCATGGACAAAAATGTGGGTGGTAGCGGTATGGGTGATAAACCATGCAAAACGGCAAGTTTTTGGGTGTTCGGTGCACCGAAGAGGCTTCTCCTTCCATCCAGACTAGCATGTAGGGCTTGTTGGTGCAGAAATAGAGTCATGTAACATTGTTCTGCACGTCATTGTCGCAGTATCTGTCCGTGGGTGAGCTCACGGTAGGGTGGTAGACGCTAGAAGAGTGCACGCCAACCACTAAATCATCCGAAACTCAATTCTGCAAGACGTTTCCGGCCTCCGAAATTATTCCGAAACAGACAAAGTCTGTGACAGAAGGATACGAATTTTCGCTGCGGTCGTTTTGGCAGGTCATGGAGCCCAAACGGAGTTCGTATGGCCAGGGTACGGTCGTTCTACGGATACACCTCAAATGGATTTCAGCAACGAGGGATATCGTGAATCCGGCTTCCAGGCTAACTTGCTCGCGCCCACGAGCCATTTTGCGCCACTCGAAATGGCCTATTACTTTCGAACAGTATGAATGTAATGTAGAAGAGCTGGTATGCACAGTTTTGTCCAAGAACAACACATGTGCATGGACAAAAATGTGGGTGGTAGCGGTATGGGTGATAAACCATGCAAAACGGCAAGTTTTTGGGTGTTCGGTGCACCGAAGAGGCTTCTCCTTCCATCCAGACTAGCATGTAGGGCTTGCTGGTGCAGAAATAGAGTCATGTAACATTGTTCTACACGTCATTGTCGCAGTATCTGTCCGTGGGTGAGCTCACGGTAGGGTGGTAGACGCTAGAAGAGTGCACGCCAACCACTAAATCATCCGAAACTCAATTCTGCAAGCCGTTTTCGGCCTCCGAAATTATTCCTGAACAGATGAAGATTGTGACAGAAGGATACGAATTTTCGCTGCGGTCGTTTTGGCAGGTCATGGAGCCCAAACGGAGTTCGTATGGCCAGGGTACGGTCGTTCTACGGATACACCTCAAATGGATTTCAGCAACGAGGGATATCGTGAATCCAGCATCCAGGGTAACTTGCTCGCGCCCACGAGCCATTTTGCGCCACTCGAAATGGCCTATTATTTTCGAACAGTACCAATGTAATGTAGAAGAGCTGGTATGCACAGTTTTGTCCAAGAACAACACATGTGCATGGACAAAAATGTGGGTGGTAGCGGTATGGGTGATAAACCATGCAAAACGGCAAGTTTTTGGGTGTTCGGTGCACCGAAGAGGCTTCTCCTTCCATCCAGACTAGCATGTAGGGCTTGTTGGTGCAGAAATAGAGTCATGTAACATTGTTCTGCACGTCATTGTCGCAGTATCTGTCCGTGGGTGAGCTCACGGTAGGGTGGTAGACGCTAGAAGAGTGCACGCCAACCACTTAATCATCCGAAACTCAATTCTGCAAGCCGTTTTCGGCCTCCGAAATTATTCCGAAACAGACAAAGTTTGTGACAGAAGGATACGAATTTTCGCTGCGGTCGTTTTGGCAGGTCATGGAGCCCAAACGGAGTTCGTATGGCCAGGGTACGGTCGTTCTACGGATACACCTCAAATGGATTTCAGCAACGAGGGATATCGTGAATCCGGCTTCCAGGGTAACTTGCTCGCGCCCACGAGCCATTTTGCGCCACTCGAAATGGCCTATTATTTTCGAACAGTACGAATGTAATGTAGAAGAGCTGGTATGCACAGTTTTGTCCAAGAACAACACATGTGCATGGACAAAAATGTGGGTGGTGGCGGTATGGGTGATAAACCATGCAAAACGGCAAGTTTTTGGGTGTTCGGTGCACCGAAGAGGATTCTCCTTCCATCCAGACTAGCATGTTGGGCTTGCTGGTGCAGAAATAGAGTCATGTAACATTGTTCTGCACGTCATTGTCGCAGTATCTGTCCGTGGGTGAGCTCACGGTAGGGTGGTAGATGCTAGAAGAGTGCACGCCAACCACTAAATCATCCGAAACTCAATTCTGCAAGCCGTTTTCGGCCTCCGAAATTATTCCGAAACAGACAAAGTTTGTGACAGAAGGATACGAATTTTCGCTGCGGTCGTTTTGGCAGGTCATGGAGCCCAAACGGAGTTCGTATGGCCAGGGTACGGTCGTTCTACGGATACACCTGAAATGGATTTCAGCAACGAGGGATATCGTGAATCCGGCTTCCAGGGTAACTTGCTCGCGCCCACGAGCCATTTTGCGCCGCTCGAAATGGCCTATTATTTTCGAACAGTACGAATGTAATGTAGAAGAGCTGGTATGCACAGTTTTGTCCAAGAACAACACATGTGCATGGACAAAAATGTGGGTGGTGGCGGTATGGGTGATAAACCATGCAAAACGGCAAGTTTTTGGGTGTTCGGTGCACCGAAGAGGCTTCTCCTTCCATCCAGACTAGCATGTTGGGCTTGCTGGTGCAGAAATAGAGTCATGTAACATTGTTCTGCATGTCATTGTCGCAGTATCTGTCCGTGGGTGAGCTCACGGTAGGGTGGTAGACGCTAGAAGAGTGCACGCCAACCACTAAATCATCCGAAACTCAATTCTGCAAGCCGTTTTCGGCCTCCGAAATTATTCCGAAACAGACGAAGTTTGTGACAGAATGATACGAATTTTCGCTGCGGTCGTTTTGGCAGGTCATGGTGCCCAAACGGAGTTCGTATGGCCAGGGTACGGTCGTTCTACGGATACACCTCAAATGGATTTCAGCAACGAGGGATATCGTGAATCCGGCTTCCAGGGTAACTTGCTCGCGCCCACGAGCCATTTTGCGCCACTCGAAATGGCCTATTATTTTCGAACAGTACGAATGTAATGTAGAAGAGCTGGTATGCACAGTTTTGTCCAAGAACAACACATGTGCATGGACAAAAATGTGGGTGGTGGCGGTATGGGTGATAAACCATGCAAAACAGCAAGTTTTTGGGTGTTCGGTGCATCGAAGAGGCTTCTCCTTCCATCCAGACTAGCATGTTGGGCTTGCTGGTGCAGAAATAGAGTCATGTAACATTGTTCTGCACGTCATTGTCGCAGTATCTGTCCGTGGGTGAGCTCACGGTAGGGTGGTAGATGCTAGAAGAGTGCGCGCCAACAACTAAATCATCCGAAACTCAATTCTGCAAGCCGTTTTCGGCCTCCGAAATTATTCCGAAACAGACGAAGTGTGTGATAGAATGATACGAATTTTCGCTGCGGTCGTTTTGGCAGGTCATGGTGCCCAAACGGAGTTCGTATGGCCAGGGTACGGTCGTTCTACGGATACACCTCAAATGGATTTCAGCAACGAGGGATATCGTGAATCCGGCTTCCAGGGTAACTTGCTCGCGCCCACGAGCCATTTTGCGCCACTCGAAATGGCCTATTATTTTCGAACAGTACGAATGTAATGTAGAAGAGCTGGTATGCACAGTTTTGTCCAAGAACAACACATGTGCATGGACAAAAATGTGGGTGGTAGCGGTATGGGTGATAAACCATGCAAAACGGCAAGTTTTTGGGTGTTCGGTGCACCGAAGAGGCTTCTCCTTCCATCCAGACTAGCATGTAGGGCTTGCTGGTGCAGAAATAGAGTCATGTAACATTGTTCTGCACGTCATTGTCGCAGTATCTGTCCGTGGGTGAGCTCATAGTAGGGTGGTAGATGCTAGAAGAGTGCACGCCAACCACTAAATCATCCGAAACTCAATTCTGCAAGCCGTTTTCGGCCTCCGAAATTATTCCGAAACAGACAAAGTTTATGACGGAAGGATACGAATTTTCGCTGCGGTCATTTTGGCAGGTCATGGAGCCGAAACGGAGTTCGTATGGCCAGGGTACGGTCGTTCTACGGATACACCTCAAATGGATTTCAGCAACGAGGGATATCGTGAATCCGGCTTCCAGGGTAACTTGCTCGCGCCCACGAGCCATTTTGCGCCACTCGAAATGGCCTATTATTTTCGAACAGTACGAATGTAATGTAGAAGAGCTGGTATGCACAGTTTTGTCCAAGAACAACACATGTGCATGGACAAAAATGTGGGTGGTAGCGGTATGGGTGATAAACCATGCAAAACGGCAAGTTTTTGGGTGTTCGGTGCACCGAAGAGGCTTCTCCTTCCATCCAGACTAGCATGTAGGGCTTGCTGGTGCAGAAATAGAGTCATGTAACATTGTTCTGCACATCATTGTCGCAGTATCTGTCCGTGGGTGAGCTCACGGTAGGGTGGTAGACGCTCGAAGAGTGCACGCCAACCACTAAATCATCCGAAACTCAATTCTGCAAGCCGTTTTCGGCCTCCGAAATTATTCCGAAACAGACGAAGTGTGTGACAGAAGGATACGAATTTTCGCTGCGGTCGTTTTGGCAGGTCATGGAGCCCAAACGGAGTTCGTATGGCCAGGGTACGGTCGTTCTACGGATACACCTCAAATGGATTTCAGCAACGAGGGATATAGTGAATCCGGCTTCCAGGGTAACTTGCTCGCGCCCACGAGCCATTTTGCGCCACTCGAAATGGCCTATTATTTTCGAACAGTACGAATGTAATGTAGAAGAGCTGGTATGCATAGATTTTTCCAAGAACAACACATGTGCATGGACAAAAATGTGGGTGGTAGCGCTATGGGTGATAAACCATGCAAAACGGCAAGTTTTTGGGTGTTCGGTGCACCGAAGAGGCTTCTCCTTCCATCCAGACTAGCATGTAGGGCTTGCTGGTGCAGAAATAGAGTCATGTAACATTGTTCTGCAAGTCATTGTCTCAGTATCTGTCCTTGGGTGAGATCACGGTAGGGTGATAGACGCTAGAAGAGTGCACGCCAACCACTAAATCATCCGAAACTCAATTCTGCAAGCCGTTTTCGGCCTCCGAAATTATTCCGAAACAGACGAAGTGTGTGACAGAAGGATACGAATTTTCGCTGCGGTCGTTTTGGCAGGTCATGGAGCCCAAACGTAGTTCGTATGGCCAGGGTACGGTCGTTCTACGGATACACCTCAAATGGATTTCAGCAACGAGGGATATAGTGAATCCGGCTTCCAGGGTAACTTGCTCACGCCCACGAGCCATTTTGCGCCACTCGAAATGGCCTATTATTTTCGAACAGTACGAATGTAATGTAGAAGAGCTGGTAAGCACTGTTTTTTCCAAGAACAACACATGTGCCTGGACAAAAATGTGGGTGGTAGCGCTATGGGTGATAAACCATGCAAAACGGCAAGTTTTTGGGTGTTCGGTGCACCGAAGAGGCTTCTCCTTCCATCCAGACTAGCATGTAGGGCTTGCTGGTGCAGAAATAGAGTCATGTAACATTGTTCTGCATGTCATTGTCGCAGTATCTGTCCGTGGGTGAGATCACGGTAGGGTGGTAGACGCTAGAAGAGTGCACGCCAACCACTAAATCATCCGAAACTCAATTCTGCAAGCCGTTTTCGGCCTCCGAAATTATTCCGAAACAGACGAAGTGTGTGACAGAAGGATACGAATTTTCGCTGCGGTCGTTTTGGCAGGTCATGGAGCCCAAACGGAGTTCGTATGGCCAGGGTACGGTCGTTCTACGGATACACCTCAAATGGATTTCAGCAACGAGGGATATAGTGAATCCGGCTTCCAGGGTAACTTGCTCGCGCCCACGAGCCATTTTGCGCCACTCGAAATGGCCTATTATTTTCGAACAGTACGAATGTAATGTAGAAGAGCTGGTATGCACAGTTTTTTCCAAGAACAACACATGTGCATGGACAAAAATGTGGGTGGTAGCGCTATGGGTGATAAACCATGCGAAATGGCAAGTTTTTGGGTGTTCGGTGCACCGAAGAGGCTTCTCCTTCCATCCAGACTAGCATGTAGGGCTTGCTGGTGCAGAAATAGAGTCATGTAACATTGTTCTGCAAGTCATTGTCGCAGTATCTGTCCGTGGGTGAGATCACGGTAGGGTGGTAGACGCTAGAAGAGTGCACGCCAACCACTAAATCATCCGAAACTCAATTCTGCAAGCCGTTTTCGGCCTCCGAAATTATTCCGAAACAGACAAAGTGTGTGACAGAAGGATACAAATTTTCGCTGCGGTCGTTTTGGCAGGTCATGGAGCCCAAACGGAGTTCGTATGGCCTGGGTACGGTCGTTCTACGGATACACCTCAAATGGATTTCAGCAACGAGGGATATAGTGAATCCGGCTTCCAGGGTAACTTGCTCGCGCCCACGAGCCATTTTGCGCCACTCGAAATGGCCTATTATTTTCGAACAGTACGAATGTAATGTAGAAGAGCTGGTATGCACAGTTTTTTCCAAGAACAACACATGTGCATGGACAAAAATGTGGGTGGTAGCGCTATGGGTGATAAACCATGCGAAACGGCAAGTTTTTGGGTGTTCGGTGCACCGAAGAGGCTTCTCCTTCCATCCAGACTAGCATGTAGGGCTTTCTGGTGCAGAAATAGAGTCATGTAACATTGTTCTGCAAGTCATTGTCGCAGTATCTGTCCGTGGGTGAGATCACGGTAGGGTGGTAGACGCTAGAAGAGTGCACGCCAACCACTAAATCATCCGAAACTCAATTCTGCAAGCCGTTTTCGGCCTCTGAAATTATTCCGAAATAGACGAAGTGTGTGACAGAAGGGTACGAATTTTCGCTGCGGTCGTTTTGGCAGGTCATGGAGCCCAAACGGAGTTCGTATGGCCAGGGTACGGTCGTTCTACGGATACACCTCAAATGGATTTCAGCAACGAGGGATATAGTGATTCAGTCTTCCAGGGTAACTTGTTCGCGCCCACGAGCCATTTTGCGCCACTCGAAATGGCCTATTATTTTCGAACAGTACTAATGTAATGTAGAAGAGCTGGTATGCACAGTTTTTTCCAAGAACAACACATGTGCATGGACAAAAATGTGGGTGGTAGCGGTATGGGTGATAAACCATGCAAAACGGCAAGTTTTTGGGTGTTCGGTGCACCGAAGAGGCTTTTCCTTCCAGCCAGACTAGCATGTAGGGCTTGCTGGTACAGAAATAAAGTCATGTAACATTGTTCTGCACATCATTGTCGCAGTATCTGTCCGTGGGTGAGCTCACGGTAGGGTGGTAGACGCTAGAAGAGTGCACGCCAACCACTAAATCATCCGAAACTCAATTCTGCAAGCCGTTTTCGGCCTCCGAAATTATTCCGAAACAGACGAAGTGTGTGACAGAAGGATACGAATTTTCGCTGCGGTCGTTTTGGCAGGTCATGGAGCCCAAACGGAGTTCGTATGGCCAGGGTACGGTCGTTCTACGGATACACCTCAAATAGATTTCAGCAACGAGGGATATCGTGAATCCGGCTTCCAGGGTAACTTGCTCGCGCCCACGAGCCATTTTGCGCCACTCGAAATGGCCTATTATTTTCGAACAGTACGAATGTAATGTAGAAGAGCTGGTATGCACAGTTTTGTCCAAGAACAACACATGTGCATGGACAAAAATGTGGGTGATGGCGGTATGGGTGATAAACCATGCAAAACGGCAAGTTTTTGGGTGTTCGGTGCACCGAAGAGGATTCTCCTTCCATCCAGACTAGCATGTTGGGCTTGCTGGTGCAGAAATAGAGTCATGTAACATTGTTCTGCACGTCATTGTCGCAGTATCTGTCCGTGGGTGAGCTCACGGTAGGGTGGTAGACGCTAGAAGAGTGCACGCCAACCACTAAATCATCCGAAACTCAATTCTGCAAGCCGTTTTCGGCCTCCGAAATTATTCTGAAACAGACGAAGTGTGTGACAGAATGATACGAATTTTCGCTGCGGTCGTTTTGGCAGGTCATGGTGCCCAAACGGAGTTCGTATGGCCAGGGTACGGTCGTTCTACGGATACACCTCAAATGGATTTCAGCAACGAGGGATATCGTGAATCCGGCTTCCAGGGTAACTTGCTCGCGCCCACGAGCCATTTTGCGCCACTCGAAATGGCCTATTATTTTTGAACAGTACGAATGTAATGTAGAAGAGCTGGTATGCACAGTTTTGTCCAAGAACAACACATGTGCATGGACAAAAATGTGGGTGGTAGCGGTATGGGTGATAAACCATGCAAAACGGCGAGTTTTTGGGTGTTCGGTGCACCGAAGAGGATTCTCCTTCCATCCAGACTAGCATGTAGGGCCTGCTGGTGCAGAAATAGTCATGTAACATTGTTTTGCACGTCATTGTCGCAGTATCTGTCTGTGGGTGAGCTCACGGTAGGGTGGTAGACGCTAGAAGAGTGCACGCCAACCACTAAATCATCCGAAACTCAATTCTGCAAGCCGTTTTCGGCCTCCGAAATTATTCCGAAACAGACGAAGTTTGTGACAGAAGGATACGAATTTTCGCTGCGGTCGTTTTGGCAGGTCATGGAGCCCAAACGGAGTTCGTATGGCCAGGGTACGGTCGTTCTACGGATACACCTCAAATGGATTTCAGCAACGAGGGATATCGTGAGTCCGGCTTCCAGGGTAACTTGCTCGCGCCCACGAGCCATTTTGCGCCACTCGAAATGGCCTATTATTTTCGAACAGTACGAATGTAATGTAGAAGAGCTGGTATGCACAGTTTTGTCCAAGAACAACACATGTGCATGGACAAAAATGTGGGTGGTAGCGGTATGGGTGATAAACCATGCAAAACGGCAAGTTTTTGGGTGTTCGGTGCACCGAAGAGGCTTCTCCTTCCATCCAGACTAGCATGTAGGGCCTGCTGGTGCAGAAATAGAGTCATGTAACATTGTTCTGCACGTCATTGTCGCAGTATCTGTCCGTGGGTGAGCTCACGGTAGGGTGGTAGACGCTAGAAGAGTGCACGCCAACCACTAAATCATCCGAAACTCAATTCTGCAAGCCGTTTTCGTCCTCCGAAATTATTCCGAAACAGACGAAGTGTGTGACAGAAGGATACGAATTTTTGCTGCGGTCGTTTTGGCAGGTCATGGAGCCCAAACGGAGTTCGTATGGCCAGGGTACGGTCGTTCTACGGATACACCTCAAATGGATTTCAGCAACGAGGGATATCGTGAATCCGGCTTCCAGGGTAACTTGCTCGCGCCCACGAGCCATTTTGCGCCACTCGAAATGGCCTATTATTTTCGAACAGTACGAATGTAATGTAGAAGAGCTGGTATGCACAGTTTTGTCCAAGAACAACACATGTGCATGGACAAAAATGTGGGTGGTGGCGGTATGGGTGATAAACCATGCAAAGCGGCAAGTTTTTGGGTGTTCGGTGCACCGAAGAGGATTCTCCTTCCATCCAGACTAGCATGTTGGGCTTGCTGGTGCAGAAATAGAGTCATGTAACATTGTTCTGCACGTCATTGTCGCAGTATCTGTCCGTGGGTGAGCTCACGGTAGGGTGGTAGACGCTAGAAGAGTGCACGCCAACCACTAAATCTTCCGAAACTCAATTCTGCAAGCCGTTTTCGGCCTCCGAAATTATTCCGAAACAGACAAAGTGTGTGACAGAATGATACGAATTTTCGCTGCGGTCGTTTTGGCAGGTCATGGTGCCCAAACGGAGTTTGTATGGCCAGGGTACGGTCGTTCTACGGATACACCTCAAATGGATTTCAGCAACGAGGGATATCGTGAATCCGGCTTCCAGGGTAACTTGCTCGCGCCCACGAGCCATTTTGCGCCACTCGAAATGGCCTATTATTTTTGAATAGTACGAATGTAATGTAGAAGAGCTGGTATGCACAGTTTTGTCCAAGAACAACACATGTGCATGGACAAAAATGTGGGTGGTAGCGGTATGGGTGATAAACCATGCAAAACGGCAAGTTTTTGGGTGTTCGGTGCACCGAAGAGGATTCTCCTTCCATCCAGACTAGCATGTAGGGCCTGCTGGTGCAGAAATAGAGTCATGTAACATTGTTCTGCACGTCATTGTCGCAGTATCTGTCCGTGGGTGAGCTCACGGTAGGGTGGTAGACGCTAGAAGAGTGCACGCCAACCACTAAATCATCCGAAACTCAATTCTGCAAGCCGTTTTCGGCCTCCGAAATTATTCCGAAACAGACGAAGTTTGTGACAGAAGGATACGAATTTTCGCTGCGGTCGTTTTGGCAGGTCATGGAGCCCAAACGGAGTTCGTATGGCCAGGGTACGGTCGTTCTACGGATACACCTCAAATGGATTTCAGCAACGAGGGATATCGTGAATCCGGCTTTCAGGGTAACTTGCTCGCGCCCATGAGCCATTTTGCGCCACTCGAAATGGCCTATTATTTTCGAACAGTATGAATGTAATGTAGAAGAGCGGGTATGCACAGTTTTGTCCAAGAACAACACATGTGCATGGACAAAAATGTGGGTGGTAGCGGTATGGGTGATAAACCATGCAAAACGGCAAGTTTTTGGGTGTTCGGTGCACCGAAGAGGCTTCTCCTTCCATCCAGACTAGCATGTAGGGCTTGCTGGTGCAGAAATAGAGTCATGTAACATTGTTCTGCACGTCATTGTCGCAGTATCTGTCCGTGGGTGAGCTCACGGTAGGGTGGTAGACGCTAGAAGAGTGCACGCCAACCACTAAATCATCCAAAACTCAATTCTGCAAGCCGTTTTCGGCCTCCGAAATTATTCCAAAACAGACGAAGTGTGTGACAGAAGGATACGAATTTTCGCTGCGGTCGTTTTGGCAGGTCATGGAGCCCAAACGGAGTTCGTATGGCCAGGGTACGGTCGTTCTACGGATACACCTCAAATGGATTTCAGCAACGAGGGATATCGTGAATCCGGCTTCCAGGGTAACTTGCTCGCGCCCACGAGCCATTTTGCGCCACTCGAAATGGCCTATTATTTTCGAACAGTACGAATGTAATGTAGAAGAGCTGGTATGCACAGTTTTGTCCAAGAACAACACATGTGCATGGACAAAAATGTGGGTGGTAGCGGTATGGGTGATAAACCATGCAAAACGGCAAGTTTTTGGGTGTTCGGTGCACCGAAGAGGCTTCTCCTTCCATCCAGACTAGCATGTAGGGCTTGTTGGTGCAGAAATAGACTCATGTAACATTGTTCTGCACGTCATTGTCGCAGTATCTGTCCGTGGGTGAGCTCACGGTAGGGTGGTAGACGCTAGAAGAGTGCACGCCAACCACTAAATCATCCGAAACTCAATTCTGCAAGCCGTTTTCGGCCTCCGAAATTATTCCGAAACAGACAAAGTTTGTGACAGAAGGATACGAATTTTCGCTGCGGTCGTTTTGGCAGGTCATGGAGCCCAAACGGAGTTCGTATGGCCAGGGTACGGTCGTTCTACGGATACACCTCAAATGGATTTCAGCAACGAGGGATATCGTGAATCCGGCTTCCAGGGTAACTTGCTCGTGCCCACGAGCCATTTTGCGCCACTCGAAATGGCCTATTATTTTTGAATAGTACGAATGTAATGTAGAAGAACTGGTATGCACGGTTTTGTCCAAGAACAACACATGTGCATGGGCAAAAATGTGGGTGGTAGCGGTATGGGTGATAAACCATGCAAAACGGCAAGTTTTTGGGTGTTCGGTGCACCGAAGAGGCTTCTCCTTCCATCCAGACTAGCATGTAGGGCTTGTTGGTGCAGAAATAGAGTCATGTAACATTGTTCTACGCGTCATTGTCGCAGTATCTGTCCGTGGGTGAGCTCACGGTAGGGTGGTAGACGCTAGAAGAGTTCACGTCAACCACTAAATCATCCGAAACTCAATTCTGCAAGCCGTTTTCGGCCTCCAAAATTATTCCGAAACAGACGAAGTTTGTGACAGAAGGATACGAATTTTCGCTGCGGTCGTTTTGGCAGGTCATGGAGCCCAAACGGAGTTCGTATGGCCAGGGTACGGTCGTTCTACGGATACACCTCAAATGGATTTCAGCAACGAGGGATATCGTGAATCCGGCTTCCAGGGTAACTTGCTCGCGCCCACGAGCCATTTTGCGCCACTCGAAATGGCCTATTATTTTCGAACAGTACGAATGTAATGTAGAAGAGCTGGTATGCACAGTTTTGTCCAAGAACAACACATGTGCATGGACAAAAATGTGGGTGGTAGCGGTATGGGTGATAAAACATGCAAAACGGCAAGTTTTTGGGTGTTCGGTGCACCGAAGAGGCTTCTCCTTCCATCCAGACTCGCATGTAGGGCTTGCTGGTGCAGAAATAGAGTCATGTAACATTGTTCTGCATGTCATTGTCGCAGTATCTGTCCGTGGGTGAGCTCACGGTAGGGTGGTAGACGCTAGAAGAGTGCACGCCAACCACTAAATCATCCGAAACTCAATTCTGCAAGCCGTTTTCGGCCTCCGAAATTATTCCGAAACAGACGAAGTTTGTGACAGAATGATACGAATTTTCGCTGCGGTCGTTTTGGCAGGTCATGGTGCCCAAACGGAGTTCGTATGGCCAGGGTACGGTCGTTCTACGGATACACCTCAAATGGATTTCAGCAACGAGGGATATCGTGAATCCGGCTTCCAGGGTAACTTGCTCGCGCCCACGAGCCATTTTGCGCCACTCGAAATGGCCTATTATTTTCGAACAGTACGAATGTAATGTAGAAGAGCTGGTATGCACAGTTTTGTCCAAGAACAACACATGTGCATGGACAAAAATGTGGGTGGTGGCGGTATGGGTGATAAACCATGCAAAACAGCAAGTTTTTGGGTGTTCGGTGCATCGAAGAGGCTTCTCCTTCCATCCAGACTAGCATGTTGGGCTTGCTGGTGCAGAAATAGAGTCATGTAACATTGTTCTGCACGTCATTGTCGCAGTATCTGTCCGTGGGTGAGCTCACGGTAGGGTGGTAGATGCTAGAAGAGTGCGCGCCAACAACTAAATCATCCGAAACTCAATTCTGCAAGCCGTTTTCGGCCTCCGAAATTATTCCGAAACAGACGAAGTGTGTGATAGAATGATACGAATTTTCGCTGCGGTCGTTTTGGCAGGTCATGGTGCCCAAACGGAGTTCGTATGGCCAGGGTACGGTCGTTCTACGGATACACCTCAAATGGATTTCAGCAACGAGGGATATCGTGAATCCGGCTTCCAGGGTAACTTGCTCGCGCCCACGAGCCATTTTGCGCCACTCGAAATGGCCTATTATTTTCGAACAGTACGAATGTAATGTAGAAGAGCTGGTATGCACAGTTTTGTCCAAGAACAACACATGTGCATGGACAAAAATGTGGGTGGTAGCGGTATGGGTGATAAACCATGCAAAACGGCAAGTTTTTGGGTGTTCGGTGCATCGAAGAGGCTTCTCCTGCCATCCAGACTAGCATGTAGGGCTTGCTGGTGCAGAAATAGAGTCATGTAACATTGTTCTGCACATCATTGTCGCAGTATCTGTCCGTGGGTGAGCTCACGGTAGGGTGGTAGATGCTAGAAGAGTGCACGCCAACCACTAAATCATCCGAAACTCAATTCTGCAAGCCGTTTTCGGCCTCCGAAATTATTCCGAAACAGACGAAGTTTTTGACAGAAGGATACGAATTTTCGCTGCGGTCATTTTGGCAGGTCATGGAGCCCAAACGGAGTTCGTATGGCCAGGGTACGGTCGTTCTACGGATACACCTCAAATGGATTTCAGCAACAAGGGATATCGTGAATCCGGCTTCCAGGGTAACTTGCTCGCGCCCACGAGCCATTTTGCGCCACTCGAAATGGCCTATTATTTTCGAACAGTACGAATGTAATGTAGAAGAGCTGGTATGCACAGTTTTGTCCAAGAACAACACATGTGCATGGACTAAAATGTGGGTGGTAGCGGTATGGGTGATAAACCATGCAAAACGACAAGTTTTTGGGTGTTCGGTGCACCGAAGAGGCTTCTCCTTCCATCCAGACTAGCATGTAGGGCTTGCTGGTGCAGAAATAGAGTCATGTAACATTGTTCTGCACGTCATTGTCGCAGTATCTGTCCGTGGGTGAGCTCACGATAGGGTGGTAGACGGTAGAAGAGTGCACGCCAACCACTAAATCATCCGAAACTCAATTCTGCAAGCCGTTTTCGGCCTCCGAAATTATTCCGAAACAAACTAACTTTGTGACAGAAGGATACGAATTTTCACTGCGGTCGTTTTGGCAGGTCATGGAGCCCAAACGGAGTTCGTATGGCCAGGGTACGGTCGTTCTACGGATACACCTCAAATGGATTTCAGCAACGAGGGATATCGTGAATCCGGCTTCCAGGGTAACTTGCTCGTGCCCACGAGCCATTTTGCGCCACTCGAAATGGCCTATTATTTTCGAACAGTACGAATGTAATGTAGAAGAGCTGGTATGCACAGTTTTGTCCAAGAACAACACATGTGCATGGACAAAAATGTGGGTGGTAGCGGTATGGGTGATAAACCATGCAAAACGGCAAGTTTTTGGGTGTTCGGTGCACCGAAGAGGCTTCTCCTTCCATCCAGACTAGCATGTAGGGCTTGCTGGTGCAGAAATAGAGTCATGTAACATTGTTCTGCACGTCATTGTCGCAGTATCTGTCCGTGGGTGAGCTCACGATAGCGTGGTAGACGCTAGAAGAGTGCACGCCAACCACTAAATCATCCGAAACTCAATTCTGCAAGCCGTTTTCGGCCTCCGAAATTATTCCGAAACAGACGAAGTTTTTGACAGAAGGATACGAATTTTCGCTGCGGTCGTTTTGGCAGGTCATGGAGCCCAAACGGAGTTCGTATGGCCAGGGTACGGTCGTTCTACGGATACACCTCAAATGGATTTCAGCAACGAGGGATATCGTGAATCCGGCTTCCAGGGTAACTTGCTCACGCCCACGAGCCATTTTGCGCCACTCGAAATGGCCTATTATTTTCGAACAGTACGAATGTAATGTAGAAGAGCTGGTATGCACAGTTTTGTCCAAGAACAACACATGTGCATGGACAAAAATGTGGGTGGTGGCGGTATGGGTGATAAACCATGCAAAACGGCAAGTTTTTGGGTGTTCGGTGCATCGAAGAGGCTTCTCCTTCCATCCAGACTAGCATGTTGGGCTTGCTGGTGCAGAAATAGAGTCATGTAACATTGTTCTGCACGTCATTGTCGCAGTATCTGTCCGTGGGTGAGCTCACGGTAGGGTGGTAGATGCTAGAAGAGTGCACGCCAACAACTAAATCATCCGAAACTCAATTCTGCAAGCCCTTTTCGGCCTCCGAAATTATTCCGAAACAGACGAAGTGTGTGATAGAATGATACGAATTTTCGCTGCGGTCGTTTTGGCAGGTCATGGTGCCCAAACGGAGTTCGTATGGCCAGGGCACGGTCGTTCTACGGATACACCTCAAATGGATTTCAGCAACGAGGGATATCGTGAATCCGGCTTCCAGGGTAACTTGCTCGCGCCCACGAGCCATTTTGCGCCGCTCGAAATGGCCTATTATTTTCGAACAGTACGAATGTAATGTAGAAGAGCTGGTATGCACAGTTTTGTCCAAGAACAACACATGTGCATGGACAAAAATGTGGGTGGTGGCGGTATGGGTGATAAACCATGCAAAACGGCAAGTTTTTGGGTGTTCGGTGCACCGAAGAGGCTTCTCCTTCCATCCAGACTAGCATGTTGGGCTTGCTGGTGCAGAAATAGAGTCATGTAACATTGTTCTGCACGTCATTGTCGCAGTATCTGTCCGTGGGTGAGCTCACGGTAGGGTGGTAGACGCTAGAAGAGTGCACGCCAACCACTAAATCATCCGAAACTCAATTCTGCAAGCCGTTTTCGGCCTCCGAAATTATTCCGAAACAGACGAAGTTTGTGACAGAATGATACGAATTTTCGCTGCGGTCGTTTTGGCAGGTCATGGTGCCGAAACGGAGTTCGTATGGCCAGGGTACGGTCGTTCTACGGATACACCTCAAATGGATTTCAGCAACGAGGGATATCGTGAATCAGGCTTCCAGGGTAACTTGCTCACGCCCACGAGCCATTTTGCGCCACTCGAAATGGCCTATTATTTTCGAACAGTACGAATGTAATGTAGAAGAGCTGGTATGCACAGTTTTGTCCAAGAACAACACATGTGCATGGACAAAAATGTGGGTGGTGGCGGTATGGGTGATAAACCATGCAAAACGGCAAGTTTTTGGGTGTTCGGTGCATCGAAGAGGCTTCTCCTTCCATCCAGACTAGCATGTTGGGCTTGCTGGTGCAGAAATAGAGTCATGTAACATTGTTCTGCACGTCATTGTCGCAGTATCTGTCCGTGGGTGAGCTCACGGTAGGGTGGTAGATGCTAGAAGAGTGCACGCCAACAACTAAATCATCCGAAACTCAATTCTGCAAGCCCTTTTCGGCCTCCGAAATTATTCCGAAACAGACGAAGTGTGTGATAGAATGATACGAATTTTCGCTGCGGTCGTTTTGGCAGGTCATGGTGCCCAAACGGAGTTCGTATGGCCAGGGCACGGTCGTTCTACGGATACACCTCAAATGGATTTCAGCAACGAGGGATATCGTGAATCCGGCTTCCAGGGTAACTTGCTCGCGCCCACGAGCCATTTTGCGCCCCTCGAAATGGCCTATTATTTTCGAACAGTACGAATGTAATTTAGAAGAGCTGGTATGCATAGTTTTGTCCAAGAACAACACATGTGCATGGACAAAAATGTGGGTGGTAGCGGTATGGGTGATAAACCATGCAAAACGGCAAGTTTTTGGGTGTTCGGTGCACCGAAGAGGCTTCTCCTTCCATCCAGACTAGCATGTAGGGCTTGCTGGTGCAGAAATAGAGTCATGTAACATTGTTTTGCACGTCATTGTCGCAGTATCTGTCCGTGGGTGAGCTCACGGTAGGGTGGTAGATGCTAGAAGAGTGCACGCCAACCACTAAATCATCCGAAACTCAATTCTGCAAGCCGTTTTTGGCCTCCGAAATTATTCCGAAACAGACAAAGTTTGTGACAGAATGATACGAATTTTCGCTGCGGTCGTTTTGGCAGGTCATGGTGCCGAAACGGAGTTCGTATGGCCAGGGTACGGTCGTTCTACGGATACACCTCAAATGGATTTCAGCAACGAGGGATATCGTGAATCCGGCTTCCAGGGTAACTTGCTCACGCCCACGAGCCATTTTGCGCCACTCGAAATGGCCTATTATTTTCGAACAGTACGAATGTAATGTAGAAGAGCTGGTATGCACAGTTTTGTCCAAGAACAACACATGTGCATGGACAAAAATGTGGGTGGTGGCGGTATGGGTGATAAACCATGCAAAACGGCAAGTTTTTGGGTGTTCGGTGCATCGAAGAGGCTTCTCCTTCCATCCAGACTAGCATGTTGGGCTTGCTGGTGCAGAAATAGAGTCATGTAACATTGTTCTGCACGTCATTGTCGCAGTATCTGTCCGTGGGTGAGCTCACGGTAGGGTGGTAGATGCTAGAAGAGTGCATGCCAACAACTAAATCATCCGAAACTCAATTCTGCAAGCCCTTTTCGGCCTCCGAAATTATTCCGAAACAGACGAAGTGTGTGATAGAATGATACGAATTTTCGCTGCGGTCATTTTGGCAGGTCATGGAGCCCAAACGGAGTTCGTATGGCCAGGGTACGGTCGTTCTACGGATACACCTCAAATGGATTTCAGCAACGAGGGATATCGTGAATCCGGCTTCCAGGGTAACTTGCTCGCGCCCACGAGCCATTTTGCGCCACTCGAAAGGGCCTATTATTTTCGAACAGTACGAATGTAATGTAGAAGAGCTGGTATGCACAGTTTTGTCCAAGAACAACACATGTGCATGGACAAAAATGTGGGTGGTAGCGGTATGGGTGATAAACCATGCAAAACGGCAAGTTTTTGGGTGTTCGGTGCACCGAAGAGGCTTCTCCTTCCATCCAGACTAGCATGTAGGGCTTGCTGGTGCAGAAATAGAGTCATGTAACATTGTTTTGCACGTCATTGTCGCAGTATCTGTCCGTGGGTGAGCTCACGGTAGGGTGGTAGACGCTAGAAGAGTGCACGCCAACCACTAAATCATCCGAAACTCAATTCTGCAAGCCGTTTTTGGCCTCCGAAATTATTCCGAAATAGACGAAGTGTGTGTCAGAAGGATACGAATTTTCGCTGTGGTCGTTTTGGCAGGTCATGGAGCCCAAACGGAGTTCGTATGGCCAGGGTACGGTCGTTCTACGGATACACCCCAAATGGATTTCAGCAACGAGGGATATCGTGAATCCGGCTTCCAGGGTAACTTGCTCGCGCCCACGAGCCATTTTGCGCCACTCGAAATGGCCTATTATTTTCGAACAGTACGAATGTAATGTAGAAGAGCTGGTATGCACAGTTTTGTCCAAGAACAACACATGTGCATGGACAAAAATGTGGGTGGTAGCGGTATGTGTGATAAACCATGCAAAACGGCAAGTTTTTGGGTGTTCGGTGCACCGAAGAGGCTTCTCCTTCCATCCAGACTAGCATGTAGGGCTTGCTGGTGTAGAAATAGAGTCATGTAACATTGTTCTGCACGTCATTGTCGCAGTATCTGTCCGTGGGTGAGCTCACGGTAGGGTGGTAGACGCTAGAAGTGTGCACGCCAACAACTAAATCATCCGAAACTCAATTCTGCAAGCCGTTTTCGGCCTCCGAAATTATTCCGAAACAGACGAAGTTTGTGACAGAATGATACGAATTTTCGCTGCGGTCATTTTGGCAGGTGATGGTGCCCAAACGGAGTTCGTATGGCCAGGGTACGGTCGTTCTACGGATACACCACAAATGGATTTCAGCAACGAGGGATATCGTGAATCCGGCTTCCAGGGTAACTTGCTCGCGCCCACGAGCCATTTTGGGCCACTCGAAATGGCCTATTATTTTCGAACAGTACGAATGTAATGTAGAAGAGCTGGTATGCACAGTTTTGTCCAAGAACAACACATGTGCATGGACAAAAATGTGGGTGGTAGCGGTATGGGTGATAAACCATGCAAAACGGCAAGTTTTTGGGTGTTCGGTGCACCGAAGAGGCTTCTCCTTACATCCAGACTAGCATGTAGGGCTTGCTGGTGCAGAAATAGAGTCATGTAACATTGTTCTGCACGTCATTGTCGCAGTATCTGTCCGTGGGTGAGCTCACGGTAGGGTGGTAGACGCTAGAAGTGTGCTCGCCAACCACTAAATCATCCGAAACTCAATTCTGCAAGCCGTTTTCGGCCTCCGAAATTATTCCGAAACAGACGAAGTGTGTGACGGAACGATACGTATTTTCGCTGCGGTCATTTTGGCAGGTCATGGAGCCCAAACGGAGTTCGTATGGCCAGGGTACGGTCGTTCTACGGATACACCTCTAATGGATTTCAGCAATGAGGGATATCGTGAATCCGGCTTCCAGGGTAACTTGCTCGCGCCCACGAGCCATTTTGCGCCACTCGAAATGGCCTATTATTTTCGAACAGTACGAATGTAATGTAGAAGAGCTGGTATGCACAGTTTTGTCCAAGAACAACACATGTGCATGGACAAAAATGTGGGTGGTAGCGGTATGGGTGATAAACCATGCAAAACGGCAAGTTTTTGGGTGTTCGGTGCACCGAAGAGGCTTCTCCTTCCATCCAGACTAGCATGTAGTGCTTGCTGGTGTAGAAATAGAGTCATGTAACATTGTTCTGCACGTCATTGTCGCAATATCTGTCCGTGGGTGAGCTCACGGTAGGGTGGTAGACGCTAGAAGTGTGCACGCCAACAACTAAATCATCCGAAACTCAATTCTGCAAGCCGTTTTCGGCCTCCGAAATTATTCCGAAACAGACGAAGTTTGTGATAGAATGATACAAATTTTTGCTGCGGTCATTTTGGCAGGTTATGGTGCCCAAACGGAGTTCGTATGGCCAGGGTACGGTCGTTCTACGGATACACCTCAAATGGATTTCAGCAACGAGGGATATCGTGAATCCGGCTTCCAGGGTAACTTGCTCGCGCCCACGAGCCATTTTGCGCCACTCGAAATGGCCTATTATTTTCGAACAGTACGAATGTAATGTAGAAGAGCTGGTATGCACAGTTTTGTCCAAGAACAACACATGTGCATGGACAAAAATGTGGGTGGTAGCGGTATGGGTGATAAACCATGCAAAACGGCAAGTTTTTGGGTGTTCGGTGCACCGAAGAGGCTTCTCCTTCCATCCAGACTAGCATGTAGGGCTTGCTGGTGCAGAAATAGAGTCATGTAACATTGTTCTGCACGTCATTGTCGCAGTATCTGTCCGTGGGTGAGCTCACGGTAGGGTGGTAGACGCTAGAAGTGTGCACGCCAACAACTAAATCATCCGAAACTCAATTCTGCAAGCCGTTTTCGGCCTCCGAAATTATTCCGAAACAGACGAAGTTTGTGACAGAATGATACGAATTTTCGCTGCGGTCATTTTGGCAGGTTATGGTGCCCAAACGGAGTTCGTATGGCCAGGGTACGGTCGTTCTACGGATACACCTCAAATGGATTTCAGCAACGAGGGATATCGTGAATCCGGCTTCCAGGGTAACTTGCTCGCGCCCACGAGCCATTTTGCGCCACTCAAAATGGCCTATTATTTTCGAACAGTACGAATATAATGTAGAAGAGCTGGTATGCATAGTTTTGTCCAAGAATAACACATGTGCATGGACAAAAATGTGGGTGGTAGCGGCATGGGTGATAAACCATGCAAAACGGCAAGTTTTTGGGTGTTCGGTGCACCGAAGAGGCTTCTCCTTCCATCCAGACTAGCATGTAGGGCCTGCTGGTGCACAAATAGAGTCATGTAACATTGTTCTGCACGTCATTGTCGCAGTATCTGTCCGTGGGTGAGCTCACGGTAGGGTGGTAGACGCTAGAAGAGTGCACGCCAACCACTAAATCATCCGGAACTCAATTCTGCAAGCCGTTTTCGGCCTCCAAAATTATTCCGAAACATACGAAGTTTGTGACAGAAGGATACGAATTTTCGCTGCGCTCGTTTTGGCAGGTCATGGAGCCCAAACGGAGTTCGTATGGCCAGGGTACGGTCGTTCTACGGATACACCTCAAATGGATTTCAGCAACGAGGGATATCTTGAATCCGGCTTCCAGGGTAACTTGCTCGCGCCCACGAGCCATTTTGCGCCACTAAAAATGGCCTATTATTTTCGAACAGTACGAATGTAATGTAGAAGAGCTGGTATGCACAGTTTTGTCCAAGAACAACACATGTGCATCGACAAAAATGTGGGTGGTAGCGGCATGGGTGATAAACCATGCAAAACGGCAAGTTTTTGGGTGTTCGGTGCACCGAAGAGGCTTCTCCTTCCATCCAGACTAGCATGTAGGGCTTGCTGGTGTAGAAATAGAGTCATGTAACATTGTTCTGCACGTCATTGTCGCAGTATCTGTCCGTGGGTGAGCTCACGGTAGGGTGGTAGACGCTAGAAGAGTGCACGCCAACCACTAAATCATCCGAAACTCAATTCTGCAAGCCGTTTTTGGCCTCCGAAATTATTCCGAAACATACGAAGTTTGTAACAGAAGGATACGAATTTTCGCTGCGGTCGTTTTGGCAGGTCATGGAGCCCAAACGGAGTTCGTATGGCCAGGGTACGGTCGTTCTACGGATACACCTCAAATGGATTTCAGCAACGAGGGATATCGTGAATCCGGCTTCCAGGGTAACTTGCTCGCGCCCACGAGCCATTTTGCGCCACTCGAAATGGCCTATTATTTTCGAACAGTACGAATGTAATGTAGAAGAGCTGGTATGCACAGTTTTGTCCAAGAACAACACATGTGCATGGACAAAAATGTGGGTGGTAGCGGTATGGGTGATAAACCATGCAAAACGGCAAGTTTTTGGGTGTTCGGTGCACCGAAGAGGCTTCTCCTTCCATCCAGACTAGCATGTAGGGCTTGCTGGTGTAGAAATAGAGTCATGTAACATTGTTCTGCACGTCATTGTCGCAGTATCTGTCCGTGGGTGAGCTCACGGTAGGGTGGTAGACGCTAGAAGTGTGCACGCCAACAACTAAATCATCCGAAACTCAATTCTGCAAGCCGTTTTCGGCCTCCGAAATTATTCCGAAACAGACGAAGTTTGTGACAGAATGATACGAATTTTCGCTGCGGTCATTTAGGCACGTTATGGTGCCCAAACGGAGTTCGTATGGCCAGGGTACGGTCGTTCTACGGATACACCTCAAATGGATTTCTGCAACGAGGGATATCGTGAATCCGGCTTCCAGGGTAACTTGCTCGCGCCCACGAGCCATTTTGCGCCACTCAAAATGGCCTATTATTTTCGAACAGTACGAATATAATGTAGAAGAGC
>LR738716.1:296350218-296393632 GCA_902687465.1 Secale cereale
TGCAAGAATTACTTATGAACTAAAATATAAAAGAGGTGAATCAAATATATTACTCAAGATCAATCTGAACATAATCTCATAATCCATCGATCCCAGCAAACTCAACATAGCAACAGCATAAGGATTACATAGGTGCCTCGATCATGTAGGGCAGCTCACGAGGACTAATTAGTGAAGCACAAGAACGGGAGGAGAACATCACATAGCTACTGGTCATGGACTCATGGTCCAAGGGAGACTACTCACGAGTCATCCGGGAGGCGTCCATGGTGGTGGAGAAGCTCCCGGTGGTGATCCTCCCCTCCGGTAGGGTGCCGGGAAGAGTTCTCCTGGTGCTTCCGATCTTGGAAGCGGCGGCGGCGGCGGAACAGAGATGGGATCGCGAAAAGAAGTCCTGTCCTGAGGGTTACGGAGGACCCTTTAAATATATGCCAAAGTAGGGCACCGGGGGAGCCTCGGGGGGCCCAGGCGCCCCCCCCGGCGCGGCCCAGGGGGGGCGCCCACAGGTCGCCTGGAGCCCCTGTGGCCCCCACAGGCTGCCCTTCGGACGCAGTGTTGTTTCCGGTTCGCTGTTTTTTTATATAATTTTTCTGGATTTTTCTGGGCAGTTCTCAAAACGTGAAAACCTGAAATACAAAAACAGCCGAAAACAGAAACTGGCACTGGGGTGCACTGGATTAGTAAGTTAGTCCAAATATGATCAAAAGTGTATGGAAGTGTATGAATATCATAGCAATATCACCCAAAAGTGGCATGGAGCAAGCATAAATTATAGATACGTTTTGGACGTATCAACATCCCCAAGCTTAATTCCTGCTCGTCCTCGAGTAGGTAAATGATAAAAAGAATAATTTCCGTGGTGACATGCTATTAACCATATAGGACTTTCTCATAGTCATATGACAAAAGCTTACTGAGACAATGATTCTTTAGTAATTAAGTTGTCTCAAGAGAAAATCACAAATGACTGAAAGTTTTACAACATGAAACTGAAACATCAAAAAGATTTGCAATGAACATGATGTGCAAATATGATAAAGTGATATCTAGCTTGCCCCCTTTAGTGATGCAAAACATAAATGCAAGGGCACCTTCAAGGTTTAAGTGATGACTAGATACAATCATTTCAGAATAAACGATATCACAATCATGCAAAAGACAATGCTACTTTGGGACAATGCACATTACACTCAGAATGACAATCATGCTCTCAGTAGTTGGTGCTTCAACATAAAGGTAAAAGAAAGGTTAAGTGCTAGAGCTTTTTATTTTGAAAACATGGAAGCAATTGTGTCAACGGTAGTAGTACTTCATATGTGTCATGTATAAAACATCTTATAAGTTGCAAGCCTCATGCATCGAATACCAATAGTGCTCGCTCCTTGTCCTAATTAGCTCAGATCCCCATGGGTTATCATTGCATTGCATATGTTTTAACCAAGTGTCACAAAGGGGTACCTCTATGCCACCTGTACAAAGGTCCATGGAGATAGATCGCATTTGATTTCTCGTTTTTGATAAATCTCAAATTGAGGACATCCATACCGGGACAACATAGAAAATAGATGATGGACTCCTCTTTAATGCATAAGCATATTCTCATGAGAGATTGAGGATTAAGGTCCAAGCTAAAACTTCCACCATGATGCATGGCTTTGGTTGGCGGCCCAATGTTCTTCTCTAACAATATGCATATTAATTCAACCCACGGTAAATCACCCTTACTTCAGACAAGACGAACATGCATAGCAACTCACATGATATTCAACAAAAGTGTGACAGTTGATGGCGTCCCCAGAAACATGGTTACCGCTCAGCAAGCAACTTATAAGAAATAAGATACATAGGCAACATATTCTTTACCACAATAGTTTTTAGGCTACTTTCCCATGAGCTATGTATTGCATGGTTAGTTTGCTTAGTGCAGGTGGAGGTTAGCAAAAGACTGGGAGTGACCAACTAAGAGAGCAATGACGGTCATAATCATGCAGAGCGACAAAGCAATATTGAATCAGGCATGGTAGTTATATCGCTACTTAGAAACAAAAGATCATCAAGGCTTGACAGACTTTCTTTACAGTCTTGAATATGCGTGAGCATACGCCAAGTCAATCAAAATAAATTCTCGAAGGAAGATATTACTAAACCATACCACATCATAGGCAAACAAACCAAGTTGGTACTCCAATAACACATTGGGAACCCCCCAGCTATTTAAGATTAACCAAAAGAAAACCTGAACTACTAAGCACCATCATGAAAGTAGCATCTTTATCATAGACACATTAACCCATGCAACGGAAGCAAACTCTCTTAATAAGGTGAGCATGGTAATTAAAGAGAGTTCAAGCAACCAACTAAATAAAAGCTCTTGGAAAGATAAGCATGAATACTAAGAGCAGAGTACGATAGTAGCTATTAAAAGACAAATAACACACACAACATAGATAGACATGAAAATTCTATGTAATGTTCTAGGTGGAGGTGGAGCGTGTTTCTCTCCCACATAAAGGAATGCTGGGTTCCGACTCGTTATGAAAAACTAAAAAGAAAACTAAAAGCAAGATGCTCCAAGCATAGCACATAACACATGAAGTGATAAAAATATAGCGAAACGAAAGACGAACTGATAGTGTTGATGGAGAAGGGGATGCACGGGGGCATCCCCAAGCTTAGACGCTTGAGTCTCCTTTAATATTTCTTGGGGGTGCACGGGGACATCCCCAAGCTTGAGCGCTTGACACTCCTGAATCTTTTTATCATCTTCCCTCGCACACTTGAAAACTCCCTTCATACATAACTCATCATAATCTGATTAGCGAGGTTAGTACCCTTAATAAAATAATTATACCTTGCTGGAAATAAGGATATTCTTGAAGTTCTACTGTTTCTCAAGATTGCCAAAAGGTTTTTGCAAACAAAAAGCAAATTCTCAATTTGCAAAGTGAAGGTAAGGCAAAACAGGACAGAATCTGTGAAAAACAGAACAGCAGGAAGTAATTGATCTGTTCGGGATACTTCTGCAACTCAAATCAAAAAACTCAGAACTGACGCACGAAAGAAAATTATATAGAGAACGCTGTGGAAAAAATTCAGACCAAAATGATGATCTGGTGATATTATACGAATTTTTCTATCCAAGGACAGAATCTGTTTCCTGGACAGCACCTCACAACTTTTGAACTTTCTAGCAATCGGAGGCTATACTTGGCACAAATATGAAAAGCAAAGATACAATGATGATGCTACAGCAGTAAACAACACCAAGACACAACAAAAGAAGAAATTTTATTCATGTGGGCTGCCTCCCAAAAGCGCTTTCTTTTATGCCTTTAAGCTAGGCATAATGCATAGATCAAGTTTTATCAAGAGTAAAAGAATCGCTAGCCCGTACAACGGACTCAAAAGGTAACTTGATCTTCTTACGAGGGAAGTGTTCCATCCCTTTCTTGAGAGGAAACTGAAATTTTATATTACCCTCTTTCATGTCAATGACAGCACCAACGGTGCGCAAAAAGGGACGTCCCAAAATAATTGGACATGAAGGATCACATTCAATATCCATAATAGTGAAATCAACGGGCACATAATTATCATTGACAACAATAAGAACATCGTCGACCCTCCCCAAAGGTTTCTTTATGGAAGAATCAACGAGAACATTACCAAAAGAACAAGAATCATAAGGTTTCAATTTAAGCATATCATATATCCTTTTGGGCATAACAGAGGTACTAGCACCAACATCACATAATCCATAACAAGAGAAGTCATTCAAATAAATTTTTATCATAGGATCCCAACCATCTTCTAGCTTTCTAGGTATGGAGGCTTCTACTCTAAGTTTCTCCTCCCTAGCTTTGATGAGAGCATTAGTGATATGCTCTGTGAAGGCAAGGTTAAGCGTGCTAGTGCGGGGATCTCTAGACATCTTGTGAAGGAAATCAATAACTTCGGTAAGAGTGCAATTATCAAAATCAAGGTCACGAGCATCAAGTAAAGTAGTAGTGGTGTCCTTAAGGTTCACTTGTTTGGTAGCTTCTATAGTCATAGCATCACCATTAATAGGTCCATTGGGACCAGGAGTACATTGGGTGCTAAGAGTGTGAACGTCCTCAATAACTTGGATAGTAGCAACAGTGTGGTGGGTAGGAAGGCTCTTAATTCTTTCCTCTTCCTCCCTTTCCCTAGCCCATCTTTCTTTTAGCTTAGCCATCATCCTAATATTTTCATTAATTTGTACTTGAGTAGCATTAATAGGGATGACTTCCCTCTCCTTAAGAGGAGAAGTTTCAATTTTTAGCAATTTTACCTCATTGGCTAAGTGGTCTACCTTAAAAGAAAGATCATCTAGTTTATGTAGTTTCTCTTCTACATTCTTATTAAAGGCTTTTTGGGTAGTGATGAAATCTCTAAGCATGGTCTCTAGTTCAGTATTGGAGTTCTTGGTACTAGGATAAGCATTGTTGTTCCCATAAGAGTTAGAGGGGAACGGTCTAGAATTGTTACCAAAGTTACTCCTATAAGCATTGTTGTTAAAATTGTTTCTAGAGATAAAATTCACATCTACTTGTTCTTGAGCAATCAAAAAATTTAAAGGAACATCACGAGGATCAACAGTAGATTGCTTCGAAAATAGAGACATGATCAAGTCAACTTTTTCATTGAGGGAGGAAATCTCCTCGATAGAGTTTACCTTCCTACCTGTTGGAGCGCGTTCGGTGTGCCATTGGGAATAGTTAGTCATCATCTCATCGAGAAGCTTTGTGGCAGCACCAAGTGTAGTTGACATAAAAGTTCCTCCCGCGGCCGAGTCTAACAAGTTCCGCGAGGTAAAGTTCAAGCCTGCATAAAAAGTTTGGATAACCATCCAAGTAGTCAAACCGTGAGTAGGGCAGTTCTTGATAAGAGACTTCATACGTTCCCAAGCTTGGGCAACGTGTTCATTATCCAATTGTTTAAAATTCATTATGTTACTTCTAAGTTGGATAATTTTAGCAGGTGGATAGTATTTTCCGATAAAAGCATCTTTGCACTTGTCCCATGAATCTATGCTTTCTAGGCAAAGACTGAAACCAAATTTTAGCTCCTCCTCTCAAGGAGAAAGGAAAAAGCTTAAGCTTAACAATATTACCATCTATTTCTTGGTACTTTTGCATATCACAAAGTTCAACAAAGTTGTTCAAGTGTAAAGCAGCATCATCTCCAGCACCGGAGAGTTGTTTTTTCATAACTAAGTTCAGTAAAGCAGGTTTAATTTCATATGAAGGTGCTGAAGTGGCAGGTGTAGTGATAGGTGTGCCGATAAAGTCATCGTTGTTGTGACTAGTGAAGTCACACAACTTGGTGTTCTCGGTGGAACCCATAGTAGCAAGCAAGCAAGATAACTATTTTTGTGATTTTCAATAAAAGGAACTAAAGCAAAAAATGAAAGATAAACTAACAAGACTAAAAAGCAAAGGTAAAAGATAGCATGCAACTCCCCTATCCTGAAGAGTGGAGTCCCCGGCAACGGCGCCAGAAAATACTCCTTGATGGGCCTCGAACCCCTCGTTGGTTACCCCAAGTGGAAGGTGTAAGATGCAGTAAGTAGAAGTGTTTTCCCCTAGCAAATATGCCAAGGATCGAATCCCCAGAGACTCCTAGGTTCAACAAGTAGGTGTCAACTGCTAACGGCGCAATTAGCAATCAACGTGGACCTGCACACAAATACAAATAACTTTGCTCCCAACGAGTACAGAGAGGTTGTCAATCCCTCCGGCCTTGTAGTTCACAAAGGGTTAAAAGCAATGATAGTAGTGATAGATAGTTTTTGCAATAGTAAGTAAATAGCGAAAAGTAAATAGTGAATGTGATCAATGATGGTAATAGGGAACGGAGTCTCATGATGTTCACTAGTGATGTCTCTCTCTCCCAAAAGACGATAAAACAGCTATGTGAGGTAACAAATTACAGCTGGGCAATTGACAGGACCACGAACGCAAACCAATGCTGACTACATTGCAAGAAAGGTTGAGGTTCAAAGCATGGGCGGTACGCCAAAGTAAGTAGACCGAAATCCATGAATATCTACTACTAATCATCCACCTTGAGATATCTATCCAGAACATCTCGCTCGTATTAAGTTGCGAGTCCCACCCATAGTGTAAACTCAATGCAACAGACAACTGCATTAAAAGAACTTTGCGTAAAGTAAACAATCCTTGCACCCGCGGGCACAAGCACCGTTGTTTTCCCCCTTGTGGCAACAACACATCCCCTAGACTCATGTTTCTATCACTCAAGCTAGTCATCGAGGGGCATGAACCCACAATCGAGCATAACGTTCCCTCTTGGAGTCACTACCTACTACTCGGCCAAAGCAATAAATAACAACGGAGAACATGCAAGAATTACTTATGAACTAAAATATAAAAGAGGTGAATCAAATATATTACTCAAGATCAATCTGAACATAATCTCATAATCCATCGGATCCCAGCAAACTCAACATAGCAACAGCATAAGGATTACATAGGTGCCTCGATCATGTAGGGCAGCTCACGAGGACTAATTAGTGAAGCACAAGAACGGGAGGAGAACATCACATAGCTACTGGTCATGGACTCATGGTCCAAGGGAGACTACTCACGAGTCATCCGGGAGGCGTCCATGGTGGTGGAGAAGCTCCCGGTGGTGATCCTCCCCTCCGGCAGGGTGGCGGGAAGAGTTCTCCTGGTGCTCCCGATCTTGGAAGCGGCGGCGGCGGCGGAACAGAGATGGGATCGCGAAAAGAGTTCCTCTTCTGAGGGTTTCGGAGGGTCCTTTAAATATATGCCAAAGTAGGGCACCGGGGGAGTCTCGGGGGGCCCAGGCGCCCCCCCCCCCCCCCCCGGCGCGGCCCGGGGGGGCGCGCCCACAGGGCGCCTAGAGCCCCTGTGCCCCCCCCAGGTTGCCCTTCGGACGCAGTGTTGTTTCCGGTTCGCTGATTTTTTATATAATTTTTCTGGATTTTTCTGGGCAGTTCTCGAAACGTGAAAACCTGAAATACAAAAACAGCCGAAAACAGAAACTGGCACTGGGTGCACTGGATTAGTAAGTTAGTCCAAAGATGATCAAAAGTGTATGGAAGTGTATGAATATCATAGCAATATCACCCAAAAGTGGCATGGAGCAAGCAGAAATTATAGATACGTTTTAGACGTATCAACATTCCCAAGCTTAATTCCTGCTCGTCCTCGAGTAGGTAAATGATAACAAGAATAATTTCTGTGGTGACATGCTATTAACCATATAGGACTTTCTCATAGTCATATGACAAAAGCTTACTGAGAGAATGATTCTAAAGTACTTAAGTTGTCTCAAGAGAAAATCACAAGTGACTGAAAGTTTTACAACATGAAACTGAAACATCAAAAAGATTTGCAATGAACATGATGTGCTAATATGATAAAGTGATATCTAGCTTGCCCCCTTTAGTGATGCAAAACATAAATGCAGGGGCACCTTCAAGGTTTAAGTGATGACTAGATACAATCATTTCAGAATAAACGATATCACAATCATGCAAAAGACAATGCTACTTTGGGACAATGCACGTTACACTCAGAATGACAATCATGCTCTCAGTAGTTGGTGCTTCAACATAAAGGTAAAAGAAAGGTTAAGTGCTAGAGCTTTTTATTCGGAAACATGGAAGCAATTGTGTCAACGGTAGTAGTACTTCATATGTGTCATGCATAAAACATCATATAAGTTGCAAGCCTCATGCATCGAATACCAATAGTGCTCGCTCCTTATCCTAATTAGCTCGGATCCCCATGGGTTATCATTGCATTACATATGTTTTAACCAAGTGTCACAAAGAGGTACCTCTATGCCACCTGTACAAAGGTCCAAGGAGATAGATCGCATTTGATTTCTCGTTTTTGATAGATCTCAACTTGAGGACATCCATACCGGGACAACATAGAAAATAGATGATGGACTCCTCTTTAATGCATAAGCATATTCTCATAAGAGATTGAGGATTAAGGTCCAAGCTAAAACTTCCACCATGATGAATGGCTTTGGTTGGCGACCCAATGTTCTTCTCTAACAATATGCATATTAATTCAACCCACGGTAAATCACCCTTACTTCAGACAAGACGAACATGCATAGCAACTCACATGATATTCAACAAAAGTGTGACAGTTGATGGCGTCCCCAGAAACATGGTTACCGCTCAGCAAGCAACTTATAAGAAATAAGATACATAAGCAACATATTCTTTACCACAATAGTTTTTAGGCTACTTTCCCATGAGCTATGTATTGCATGGTTAGTTTGCTTAGTACAGGTGGAGGTTAGCAAGAGATTGGGAGCTCCCAACTAAGAGAGCAATGACGGTCATAATCATGCAGAGCGACAAAGCAATATTGAATCAGGCATGGTAGTTATATCGCTACTTAGAAACAAAAGATCATCAAGGCTTGACAGACTTTCTTTACAGTCTTGAATATGCGTGAGCATATGCCAAGTCAATCAAAATAAATTCTCGAAGGAAGATATTACTAAACCATACCACATCATAGGCAAACAAACCAAGTTGGTACTCCAATAACACATTGGGAACCCCCCAGCTATTTGAGATTAACCATAAGAAAACCTGAACTACTAAGCACCATCATGAAAGTAGCATCTTTATCATAGACACATTAACCCATGCAACGGAAGCAAACTCTCTTAATAAGGTGAGCATGGTAATTAAAGAGAGTTCAAGCAGCCAACTAAACAAAAGCTCTTTGAAAAGATAGGCATGAATACTAAGAGCAGAGTATGATAGTAGCTATTAAAGGACAAAGAACACATACAACATAGATAGACATGAAAATTCTATGTAATGTTCTAGGTAGAGGTGGAGCGTGTTTCTCTCCCACATAAAGGAATGCTGGGTTCCGACTCGTTATGAAAAACTAAAAAGAAAACTAAAAGCAAGACGCTCCAAGCATAGCACATAACACATGAAGTGATAAAAATATAGCGAAACGAAAGACGAACTGATAATGTTGATGGAGAAGGGGATGCACGGGGGCATCCCCAAGCTTAGACGCTTGAGTCTCCTTGAATGTTTCTTGGGGGTGCACGGGGGCATCCCCAAGCTTGAGCGCTTGACACTCCTGAATCTTTTTATCATCTTCCCTCGCACACTTGAAAACTCCCTTCATACATAACTCATCATAATCTGATTAGCGAGGTTAGTACCCTTAATAAAATAATTATACCTTGCTGGAAATAAGTATATTCTTGAAGTTCTACTGTTTCTCAAGATTGCCAAAAGGTTTTTGCAAAGAAAAAGCAAGTTCTTAATTTGCAAAGTGAAGGTAAGGCTAAACAGGACAGAATCTGTGAAAAACAGAACAGCAGGCAGTAATTGATCTGTTCGGGATACTTCTGCAACTCAACTCAAAAAACTCAGAACTGACGCACGAAAGACAATTATATAGAGAATGATGTATAAAAAATTCAGACCAAAAAGATGATGTGGTGATTTTATACGAATTTTTCTATCCAAGGACAGAATCTGTTTCCTGGACAGCACCTCACAACTTTTGAACTTTCTAGCAATCAGAGGCTATACTTGGCACAAATATGAAAAGCAAAGATACAATGATGATGCTACAGCAGTAAACAACATCAAGACACAACAAAAGCAAAAAATTTATTCATGTGGGCTGCCTCCCAAAAGCGCTTTCTTTTATGCCTTTAAGCTAGGCATAATGCATAGATCAAGTTTTATCAAGAGTAAAAGAACAACTAGCCCGTACAACGGACTCAAAAGGTAACTTGATCTTCTTACGAGGGAAGTGTTCCATCCCTTTCTTGAGAGGAAACTGAAATTTTATATTACCCTCTTTCATGTCAATGACAGCACCAACGGTGCGCAAAAAGGGACGTCCCAAAATAATTGGACATGAAGGATCACATTCAATATCCATAATAGTGAAATCAACGGGCACATAATTATCATTGACAACAGTAAGAACATCGTCGATCCTCCCCAAAGGTTTCTTTATGGAAGAATCAACGAGACGAACACCAAAAGAACAAGAATCATAAGGTTTCAATTTAAGCATATCATATATCCTTCTGGGCATAACAGAGG
This sequence comes from Secale cereale, assembly GCA_902687465.1. Classification (NCBI taxonomy): domain Eukaryota; kingdom Viridiplantae; phylum Streptophyta; class Magnoliopsida; order Poales; family Poaceae; genus Secale; species Secale cereale. Next base: position 296,360,345 of record LR738716.1, read on the forward strand.
TACTAGCACCAACATCACATAATGCATAACAAGAGAAGTCATTCAAATTAATTTTTATCATAGGATCCCAACCATCTTCTAGCTTTCTAGGTATGGAGGCTTCTACTCTAAGTTTCTCCTCCCTAGCTTTGATGAGATCATTAGTGATATGCTCTGTGAAGGCAAGGTTGAGCGTGCTAGTGCGGGGATCTCTAGACATCTTGTGAAGGAAATCAATAACTTCGGTAAGAGTGCAATTATCAAAATCAAGGTCACGAGCATCAAGTAAAGTGGTAGTGGTGTCCTTAAGGTTCACTTGGTTGGTAGTCTCTATAGCATCACCACTAATAGGTCCATTGGGACCAGGAGTACATTGGGTGCTAAGAGTGTGAACATCCTCAATAACTTGGATAGTAGCAACAGTGTGGTGGGTAGGAAGGCTCTTAATTCTTTCCTCTTCCTCCCTTTCTCTAGCCCATCTTTCTTTAAGTTTAGCCATCATCCTAATGTTTTCATTAATTTGTACTTGAGTAGCATTAATAGGGATGACTTCCCTCTCCTTAAGTGGAGAAGTTTCAATTTTTAGCAATTTTACCTCATTGGCTAAGTGGTCTACCTTAAAAGAAAGATCATCTAGTTTATGTAGCTTCTCTTCTACATTCTTATTAAAGGCTTTTTGGGTAGTGATGAAATCTCTAAGCATAGTCTCTAGTTCAGTATTGGAGTTCTTGGTACTAGGATAAGCATTGTTGTTCCCATAAGAGTTAGAGGGGAACGGTCTAGAATTGTTACCAAAGTTACTCCTATAAGCATTGTTGTTAAAATTGTTTCTAGAGATAAAGTTCACATCTACTTGTTCTTGAGCAATCAAAGAATTTAAAGGAACATCACGAGGATCAACAGTAGATTGCTTCGAAAGTAGAGACATGATCAAGTCAACTTTTTCATTGAGGGAGGAAATCTCCTCGACAGAGTTTACCTTCCTACCTGTTGGAGCGCATTCGGTGTTCCATTGGGAATAGTTGGTCATCATCTCATCGAGAAGCTTTGTGGCAGCACCAAGTGTAGTTGACATAAAAGTTCCTCCCGCGGCCGAGTCTAACAAGTTCCGCGAGGTAAAGTTCAAGCCTGCATAAAAAGTTTGGATAACCATCCAAGTAGTCAAACCGTGAGTAGGGCAGTTCTTGATAGGAGACTTCATACGTTCCCAAGCTTGGGCAACGTATTCATTATCCAATTGTTTAAAATTCATTATGTTACTTCTAAGTTGGATAATTTTAGCAGGTGGATAGTATTTTCCGATAAAAGCATCTTTGCACTTGTCCCATGAATCTATGCTATTTCTAGGCAAAGACTGAAACCAAATTTTAGCTCCCCCTCTCAAGGAGAAAGGAAAAAGCTTAAGCTTAACAATATTACCATCTATTTCTTGGTACTTTTGCATATCACAAAGTTCTACAAAGTTGTTCAAGTGTAAAGCAGCATCATCTCCAGCACCGGAGAATTGTTCTCTCATGACTAAGTTAAGTAAAGCAGGTTTAATTTCATATGAAGGTGCTGAAGTGGCAGGTGTAGTGATAGGTGTGCTGATAAAGTCATCGTTGTTGTGACTAGTGAAGTCACACAACTTGGTGTTCTCGGTGGAACCCATAGTAGCAAGCAAGCAAGATAACTATTTTTGTGATTTTCGATAAAAGGAACTAAAGCAAAAATGAAAGGTAAACTAACAAGACTAAAAAGCAAAGGTAAAAGATAGCATGCAACTCCCCTATCCTGAAGAGTGGAGTCCCCGGCAACGGCGCCAGAAAATACTCCTTGATGGGCCTCGAACCCCTCGTTGGTTACCCCAAGTGGAAGGTGTAAGATGCAGTAAGTAGAAGTGTTTTCCCCTAGCAAAGATGCCAAGGATCGGTTCCCCAGAGACTCCTAGGTTCAACAAGTAGGTGTCAATTGCTACGGCGCCAGATTAGTAGCAACCAACGTGGACCTGCACACAGATACAAATAACTTTGCTCCCAACGAGTACAGAGAGGTTGTCAATCTCTCCGGCCTTGTAGTTCACAAAGGATTAAAAGCAATGATAGTAGTGATAGATAGTTTTTGCAATAGTAAATAATAACGGAAAGTAAATAGTGGATGTGATCAATGATGGTAATATGGACCGGAGTCTCATGATGTTCACTAGTGATGTCTCTCTCCCAAAAGACGATAAAACAACTATGTGTGGTAACAAATTACAGCTGGGCAATTGACAGGACCACGAACGCAAACCAATGCTGATTACATTGCAAGAAAGGTTGAGGTTCAAAGCATGGGCGGTACGCCAAAGTAAGTAGACCGAAATCCATCAATATCTACTACTAATCATCCACCTTGAGATATCTATCCAGAACATCTCGCTGGTATTAAGTTGCGAGTCCCACCCATAGTGTAAACTCAATGCAACAGACAACTGCATTAAAAGAACTTTGCGTAAAGTAAACAATCCTTGCACCCGCGGGCACAAGCACCGTTGTTTTCCCCCTTGTGGCAACAACACATCCCCTAGACTCATGTTTCTGTCACTCAAGCTAGTCATCGAGGGGCATGAACCCACAATCGAGCATAACGTTCCCTCTTGGAGTCACTACGTATTACTTGGCCAAAGCAATAAATAACAACGGAGAACATGCAAGAATTACTTATGAACATAAATATAAAAGAGGTAGATCAAATATATTACTCAAGATCAATCTGAACATAATCTCATAATCCATCGGATCCCAACAAACTCATCATAGCAACAGCATAAGGATTACATAGGTGCCTCGATCATGTAGGGCAGCTCACGAGGACTAATTAGTGAAGCACAAGAACGGGAGGAGAACATCACATAGCTACTGGTCATGGACTCATGGTCCAAGGGAGACTACTCACAACTCATCCGGGAGGCGTCCATGGTGGTGGAGAGGCTCCCGATGGTGATCCTCCCCTCCGGCAGGGTGCCGGGAAGAGTTCTCCTGGTGCTCCCGATCTTGGAAGCGGCGGCGGCGGCGGAATAGAGATGAGATCGCGAAAAAGAGTTCCCGTCCCGAGGGTTTCGAAGGACGCTCTAAATATATGCCGAAGGGGGGCACCAGACGGGGCTCGGGGGGCCCAGGCGCCCCCCCGGCGCGGCCCAGGGGGGGCGCGCCGCCAGGGCGCCTGGAGCCCTGGTGGCCCCCCGGCTGTCCTTCGGGCGCAAGGTAGGTTCTGGAACGCTGATTTTTATATGATTTTTTCTGGATTTTTCCTGGCAGTTCTCGTAACGTGAAAACCTGAAATACAAAAACAGCCGAAAACAGAAACTGGCACCGGGGTGCACTGGATTAGTAGGTTAGTCCAAATATGATCAAAAGTGTATGGAAGTGTATGAATATCATAGCAATATCACCCAAAAGTGGCATGGAGCAAGCAGAAATTATAGATACGTTTTGGACGTATCAACATCCCCAAGCTTAATTCCTGCTCGTCCTCGAGTAGGTAAATGATAACAAGAATAATTTCTGTGGTGACATGCTATTAACCATATAGGACTTATTCATAGTCATATGACAAAAGCTTACTGAGACAATGAATCTATAGTAATTAAGTTGCCTCATGAGAAAATCACAAATGACTGAAAGTTCTACAACATGACATTGAAGCATCAAAAAGATTTGCAATGAACATGATGTGCAAATATGATAAAGTGATATCTAGCTTGCCCCCTTTAGTGATGCAAAACATAAATGCAGGGGCACCTTCAAGGTTTAAGTGATGACTAGATACAATGATTTCAAAATAAACGATATCACAATCAGGCAAAAGACAATGCTACTTTGGGACAATGCACATTACACTTAGAATGACAATCATGCTCTCAGTAGTTGGTGCTTTTAAAAGAGGGTGGAGACTCAACATAAAAGTAAAAGAATGGTTATGTGCTAGAGCTTTTTATTTTGAAAACATAAAAGCAATTTTGTCAACGGTAGTAGTACTTCATATGTGTCATGCATAAGACATCCTATAAGTTGCAAGCCTCATGCATCGAATACCAATAGTGCTCGCACCTTGTCCTAATTAGGTCGGATTTCCATGGATTATCATTGCATTACATATGTTTCAACCAAGTGTCACAAAGGGGTACCTCTATGCCACCTGTACAAAGGTCCAAGGAGATAAATCGCATTTGATTTCTCGTTTTTGATAGATCTCAGCTTGAGGACATCCATACCGGGACAACATAGAAAATAGATGATGGACTCCTCTTTAATGCATAAGCATGTTCTCATAAGAGACTGAGGATTAATGTCCAAGCTAAAACTTCCACCATGATACATGGCTTTGGTTGGCGGCCCAATGTTCTTCTCTAACAATATACATACTCATTCAACCCATGGCAAATCACCCTTACTTCAGACAAGACGAACATGCATAGCAACTCACATGATATTCAACAAAAGTGTGACAGTTGATGGCGTCCCCAGAAACATGGTTACCGCTCAGCAAGCAACTTATAAGAAATAAGATACATAAGCAACATATTCTTTACCACAATAGTTTTTAAGCTACTTTCCCATGAGCTATGTATTGCAAGGTTAGTCTGCTTAGTACAGGTGGAGGTTAGCAAAAGACTGGGAGCGACCAACTAAGAGAGCAATGACGGTCATAATCATGCAGAGCGACAAAGCAATATTGAATCAGGCATGGTAGTTATATCGCTACTCAGAAATAAAAGATCATCAAGGCTTGACAGACTTTCTTTACAGTCTTAAATATGCGTGAGCATACGCCAAGTCGATCAAAATAAATTCTTGAAGGAAGATATTACTAAACCATACCACATCATAGGCAAACAAATTAAGTTGGTATTCCAATAACACATTGGGAATCCCCCAGCTATTTGAGACTAACCATAAGAAACCTGAACTACTAAGCGCCATTATGCACGTAGCATCTTTATCATAGACATATTAACCAATGCAACGGAAGCAAACTCTCTTAATTAGATAAGCGTGATAATTAAAGAGAGTTCAAGCAACCAACTAAACAAAAGCTCTTTGAAAAGATAAGCATGAATACTAAGAGCAGAGCATGATAGTAGCTATTTAAAAGACAAAGAACACACACAACAAGGATAGACATGAAAATTCTATGTTATGTTCTTGGTAGAAGTGGAGCGTGTTTCTCTCCCACATAAAGAAAGCAGAGTTCCGACTCGTTATGAAAAACTAAAAAGGAAACTAAGAGCAAGACGCTCCAAGCATAGCACTTAACACATGAAGTGATAAAAATATAGCGAAACGAAAGACAAACTGATAATGTTGATGGAGAAGGGGATGCACGGGGGCATCCCCAAGCTTAGACGCTTGAGTCTCCTTGAATATTTCTTGGGGGTGCACGGGGGCATCCCCAAGCTTGAGCGCTTGACACTCCTGAATCTTTTTATCATCTTCCCTCGCACACTTGAAAACTCCCTTCATACATAACTCATCATAATCTGATTAGCGAGGTTAGTACCCTTAATAAAATAATTATACCTTGCTGGAAATAAAGATATTCTTGAAGTTCTACTGTTTCTCAAGATTGCCAAAAGTTTTTTGCAAAGAAAAAGCAAGCTCTTGATTTGCAAAATGAAGGAAAGGCAAAACAGGACATAATCTGTGAAAAACAGAACAGCAGGTAGTAATTGATTTGTTCGGGGCACTTCTGCAACTCAAATCAAAAACTCAGAACAGACGCACGAAAGACAATTATATAGAGAACGCTGTCGAAAAAATTCAGACCAAAAAGATGATCTGGTGATTTTATACGAATTTTTCTATCCAAGGACAGAATCTGTTTCCTGGACAGCACCTCACAACTTTTGAACTTTCTAGCAATCAGAGGCTATACTTGGCACAAATATGAAAAGCAAAGATACAATGATGATGCTACTGTAGTAAACAACATCAAGACACAACAAAAGCAAAATAAAAATTTATTCATGTGGGCTGCCTCCCAAAAGCGCTTTCTTTTATGCCTTTAAGCTAGGCATAATGCATAGAGATCAAGTTGTATCAATTGAACCATCATCAAGATCATCAAAAAGCTCTTCAATAATACAACTAGTCTTAAGAGGACTCTCAAATAAAGGCCTCATAGAGATACTCCTAGGTAGAAGACCAAAAGGATAAAAGTCAAGGGAAGATTCATTTATAAATTTATCAAAGACATGTGTTTCTTCCAAGGTCTTTACAGTTTCAACCCCTTTGGCAATAGATGGATTACTTTTAGAACGGGGAGCCTTTGGAACGTGAACGAACTTAGGCTCCCTCTTTGCCGGAGTTTCTACCTTTTTGGTTTTGATCGAGGATAAGGTAGTTCCTAGGGAATCAAATATTTCCTCAATCTTGTCTATCCTAGAAGAGTCCAAGTCATGGAATTTGACGGTCTCCAAAATTTTAAAATTTTTATGCATGGAGCTATCAAGTCTATTCAAATTCCCTTGGATCTTACGATCCAACTCATTTATCTTATTAATGCTTGGCATCTCTAGCTCTATCTTTTCAAGTTTTTTCATAATGTGAGCTAGGGTGATGTCCTCTCGAATGCTAACAACAGGGAGATTCCCAACAAGATTTTCAATAATACTAAGAGACTCCCAAACTGGGGCCTCTAGGAAATTCCCATTGATAGCAGTATCTAGGATAAACCTATTCCAAGAAGTAATTCCAACATAAAAATTTCTAAGCAGGATAGTAGTAGGTTGCTTCTTGGTGGCTCTTTTTTGTGAATCATTAATTCTATACCAAGCATCTTTCAAACTTTCCCCACCGCTTTGTTTAAAGGTGAGAACTTCTGCCTCGTCAAAGACAAAAGGACCCGACATAATGACAACTAAAGAATGAGATAACTGTTTTTGTGATTTTTGATAAAAGATACTAAAGCAAAAACTGAAAGGTAAACTAACAAGACTAAAAAGCAAAGGTAAAAGATAGCGTGCAACTCCCCTATCCTGAAGAGTGGAGTCCCCGGCAACGGCGCCAGAAAATACTCCTTGATGGGCCTCTAACCCCTCGTTGGTTACCCCAAGTGGAAGGTGAAAGATGCAGTGTTGTGGATGTTTTTCCCTTAGCAAAGATGCCAAGGATCGAATCCCCAGAGACTCCTAGGTTCAACAAGTAGGTGTCAACTGCTAACGGCGCGGATTAGCAATCAACGTGGACCTGCACACAGATACAAATAACTTTGCTCCCAATGAGTACAGAGAGGTTGTCAATCCCTCCGGCCTTGTAGTTCACAAAGGATTAAACGCAAATGATAGTAATGATAGATAATGTTTGCAATAGTAAATAATAGCGAAAAGTAAATAGCGGATGTGATCAATGATGGTAATATGGACCGGAGTCTCATGATGTTCACTAGTGATGTCTCTCTCCCAAAAGACGATAAAACAGCTATGTGAGGTAAACGAATTACAGCTGGGCAATTGACAGGACCACGAACGCAAACCAATGCTGATTACATTGCAAGAAAGGTTGAGGTTCAAAGCATGGGCGGTACGCCAAAGTAAGTAGACCGAAATCCATCAATATCTACTACTAATCATCCACCTTGAGATATCTATCCAGAACATCTCGCTGGTATTAAGTTGCGAGTCCCACCCATAGTGTAAACTCAATGCAACAGACAACTGCTTTAAAAGAACTTTGCGTAAAGTAAACAATCCTTGCACCCGCGGGCACAAGCACCATTGTTTTCCCCCTTGTGGCAACAACACATCCCCTAGACTCATGTTTCTGTCACTCAAGCTAGTCATCGAGGGGCATGAACCCACAATCGAGCATAACGTTCCCTCTTGGAGTCACTACGTATTACTTGGCCAAAGCAATAAATAACAACGGAGAACATGCAAGAATTACTTATGAACATAAATATAAAAGAGGTAGATCAAATATATTACTCAAGATCAATCTGAACATAATCTCATAATCCATCGGATCCCAGCAAACTCATCATAGCAACAGCATAAGGATTACATAGGTGCCTCGATCATGTAGGGCAGCTCACGAGGACTAATTAGTGAAGCACAAGAACGGGAGGAGAACATCACATAGCTACTGGTCATGGACTCATGGTCCAAGGGAGACTACTCACGACTCATCCGGGAGGCGTCCATGGTGGTGGAGAAGCTCCCGGTGGTGATCCTCCCCTCCGGCAGGGTGCCAGGAAGGGTTCTCCTGGTGCTCCCGATCTTGGAAGCGGCGGCGGCGGCGGAACAGAGATGGGATTGCGAAAAGAGTTCCTGTTCTGAGGGTTTCGGAGGACGCTTTAAATATATGCCAAAGGGGGGCTTCAGGGGGCCCCGGCGCGGCCCGGGGGGCGCGCCGCCAGGGCGCCTGGAGCCCTGGTGCCCCCCCCGGCTGTCCTTCGGACGCACGGTAGTTTCCGGAATGCTGATTTTTTATATAATTTTTCTGGATTTTTCCTGGCAGTTCTCGTAACGTGAAAACCTAAAATACAAAAACAGCCGAAAACAGAAACTGGCACTGGGGTGCACTGGATTAGTAAGTTAGTCCAAATATGATCAAAAGTGTATGGAAGTGTATGAATATCATAGCAATATCACCCAAAAGTGGCATGGAGCAAGCAGAAATTATAGATACGTTTTGGACGTATCAACATCCCCAAGCTTAATTCCTGCTCGTCCTCGAGTAGGTAAATGATAACAAGAATAATTTCTGTGGTGACATGCTATTAACCATATAGGACTTTTTCACAGTCATATGACAAAAGCTTACTGAGACAATGATTCTATAGTAATTAAGTTGCCTTATGAGAAAATCACAAATGACTGAAAGTTTTACAATATGAAACTGAAACATCAAAACGATTTGCAATGAACAAGATGTGCAAATATGATAAAGTGATATCTAGCTTGCCCCCTTTAGTGAAGCAAAACATAAATGCAGGGGCACCTTCAAGGCTTAAGTGATGACTAGATACAATGATTTCAAAGTAAACGATATCACAATCATGCAAAAGACAATGCTACTTTGGGACAATGCACATTACACTCAGAATGACAATCATGCTCTCAGTAGTTGGTGCTTGAAGAATGAAGGTGGAAACTCATAAAAGTAAAAGAATGGTTAAGTGCGAGAGCTTTTTATTTTGAAAACATAGAAGCAATTTTGTCAACGGTAGTAGTACTTCATATGTGTCATGCATAAGACATCCTATAAGTTGCAAGCCTCATGCATCGAATGCCAATAGTGCTCGCACCTTGTCCTAATTAGCTCGGATTTCCATGGGTTATCATTGCATTACATATGTTTCAACCAAGTGTCACAAAGGGGTACCTCTATGCCACCTGTACAAAGGTCCAAGGAGATAAATCGCATTTGATTTCTCATTTTTGATAGATCTCAACTTGAGGACATCCATACCGGGACAACATAGAAAATATATGATGGACTCCTCTTTAATGCATAAGCTTATTCTCATAAGAGATTGAGGATTAATGTCCAAGCTAAAACTTCCACCATGATGCATGGCTTTGGTTGGCGGCCCAATGTTCTTCTCTAACAATTTGCATACTCATTCAACCCATGGCAAATCACCCTTACTTCAGACAAGACGAACATGCATAGCAACTCACATGATATTCAACAAAAGTGTCACAGTTGATGGCGTCCCCAGAAACATGGTTACCGCTCAGCAAGCAACTTATAAGAAATAAGATACATAAGCAACATATTCTTTACCACAATAGTTTTTAAGCTACTTTCCCATGAGCTATGTATTGCATGGTTAGTCTGCTTATTACAGGTGGAGGTTAGCAAAAGACTGGGAGCGACTAACTAAGAGAGCAATGACGGTCATAATCATGCAGAGCGACAAAGCAATATTGAATCAGGCATGGTAGTTATATCGCTACTCAGAAATAAAAGATCATCAAGGCTTGACAGACTTTCTTTACAGTCTTAAATATGCGTGAGCATACGCCAAGTCAATCAAAATAAATTCTCGAAGGAAGATATTACTAAACCATACCACACCATTGGCAAACAAATCAAGTTGGTACTCCAATAACACATTGGGAATCCCCCACTATTTGAGACTAACCACAAGAAAACCTGAACTACTAAGCACCATTATGCACGTAGCATCTTTATCATAGACATATTAACCAATGCAACAGAAGCAAACTCTCTTAATAATATGAGCATGATAATTAAAGAGAGTTCAAGCAACCAACTAAACAAAAGCTCTTTGAAAAGATAAGCATAAATACTAAGAGCAGAGCATGATAGTAGCTATTAAAAAGACAAAGAACACACACAACAAAGATAGTCATGAAAATTCTATGTTATGTTCCAGGTAGAAGTGGAGCGTGTTTCTCTCCCACATAAAGAAAGCTGAGTTCCGACTCGTTATGAAAAACTAAAAAGAAAACTAAAAGCAAGACGCTCCAAGCATAGCACTTAACACATGAAGTGATAAAAATATAGCGGAACGAAAGACGAACTGATAATGTTGATGGAGAAGGGGATGCACGGGGGCATCCCCAAGCTTAGACGCTTGAGTCTCCCTGAATATTTCTTGGGGGTGCACGGGGGCATCCCCAAGCTTGAGCGCTTGACACTCCTGAATCTTTTTATCATCTTCCCTCGCACACTTGAAAACTCCCTTCATATATAACTCATCATAATCTGATTAGCGAGGTTAGTACCCTTAATAAAATAATTGCACCTTGCTGGAAATAAAGATAGTCTTGAAGTTCTACTGTTTCTCAAGATTGCCAAAAGGTTTTTGCAAAGAAAAAGCAAGCTCTTGATTTGCAAAATGAAGGAAAGGCAAAACATGACAGAATCTGTGAAAAACAGAACAGCAGGTAGTAATTGATTTGTTCGGGGCACTTCTGCAACTCAAATCAAAAAACTCAAAACAGACACACGAAAGACAATTATATAGAGAACGCTTTCAAAAAAATTCAGACCAAAAAGATGATCTGGTGATTTTATACGAATTTTTCTATCCAAGGACAGAATCTGTTTCCTGGACAACACCTCACAACTTTTGAACTTTCTAGCAATGAGAGGCTATACTTGGCATAAATATGAAAAGCAAACATACAATGATGTTGCTACAGCAGTAAACAACATCAAGACACAACAAAAGCAAAATATAAAAATTTATTCATGTGGGCTGCCTCCCAAAAGCGCTTTCTTTTATGCCTTTAAGCTAGGCATAATGCATAGAGGAATCAATAACCATCATAATAATCGCAGTTATAAATTGAGTCATATGGTTCCTCACCAAGTTCACTCTTGTTCCTTCTAGGAAAGGGGTACACACCTTTTGCCTTACCGCGTAAGCGGATTTGTCCCTTACCTATATCGATGAAGCCTTTTACCGCTCGGAGGAAGTCCCTTCCAAGCACTATATTTCCTTGGTTTGGCTCCATGATGAAGAAATCAACCATTGCAATCCCTTTAAGGAATTTAACTGGCACATCTTTTATTCTCCCCTGGATTTCAGAAATATCTCCATTAGTGTGTTCATGATAAGATGGTAATCTATCCATGTTAAATTTTAAAGAATCATGAACAATTTTGGCATAGTAGAAACCATAGATCCAATATCACAATAAGCAAGGAAGTCTTGATTAGAGATGCTAATCCTAACAAGAGGCTCCCAGTCATTATCTATTTCCAAAATATCTCTCTTATTGGGTTTGGGTTTCTCTACCTTCATTAAGTCTAGAGCATCCATTCTCTTTTCAATAGTAGCAAGTCTATCTATGACAGTATCAAAATTATGATCATAAACAAAGTAACTAGATAGACCATGTATAATTTCAAGAGCTCTAGCTTCATCACACTCTAGGAAATCTCCCTCGGCTATAATGTCAAGAGAGTGTTTACACCATTTAAAAAGACCCTGGTAAAAATTCCTAAGCACAATCTTTATAGGTATCAAAGGCATAATTCTCCTATGTGCATCAGAAATTCTGTCCCATGCCTTCTTCATATTCTCTCCATCCCTTTGATGGAAATCTAGAACTTCTGATTCCCTCAAAGCACCATATCCTAACATGTTTAGCTAAACAGATAGGACTACTAACAGAAAGGTAAATAATTTTTTTTGTGATTTTCGATAAAAGATACTAAAGCAAAAACTGAAAGGTAAACTAACAAGACTAAAAAGCAAAGGTAAAAGATAGCGTGCAACTCCCCTATCCTGAAGAGTGGAGTCCCCGGCAACGGCGCCAGAAAATACTCCTTGATGGGCCTCTAACCCCTCGTTGGTTACCCCAAGTGGAAGGTGAAAGATGCAGTGTTGTGGAAGTGTTTTCCCTTAGCAAAGATGCCAAGGATCGAATCCCCAGAGACTCCTAGGTTCAACAAGTAGGTGTCAACTGCTAACGGCACGGATTAGCAATCAACGTGGACCTGCACACAGATACAAATAACTTTGCTCCCAACGAGTACAGAGAGGTTGTCAATCCCTCCGGCCTTGTAGTTCACAAAGGATTAAACGCAAATGATAGTAGTGATAGATAGTGTTTGCAATAGTAAATAATAACGAAAAGTAAATAGCGGATGTGATCAATGATGGTAATATGGACCGGAGTCTCATGATGTTCACTAGTGATGTCTCTCTCCCAAAAGACGATAAAACAGCTATGTGAGGTAAACGAATTACAGCTGGGCAATTGACAGGACCACGAACGCAAACCAATGCTGACTACATTGCAAGAAAGGTTGAGGTTCAAAGCATGGGCGGTACGCCAAAGTAAGTAGACCGAAATCCATCAATATCTACTACTAATCATCCACCTTGAGATATCTATCCAGAACATCTCGCTGGTATTAAGTTGCGAGTCCCACCCATAGTGTAAACTCAAAGCAACAGACAACTGCATTAAAAGAACTTTGCGTAAAGTAAACAATCCTTGCACCCGCGGGCACAAGCACCGTTGTTTTCCCCCTTGTGGCAACAGCACATCCACTAGACTCATGTTTCTGTCACTCAAACTAGTCATCGAGGGGCATGAACCCACAATCGAGCATAACGTTCCCTCTTGGAGTCACTACCTATTACTTGGCCAAAGCAATAAATAACAACGGAGAACATGCAAGAATTACTTACGAACATAAATATAAAAGAGGTAGATCAAATATATTACTCAAGCACAATCTGAACATAATCTAATAATCCATCGGATCCCAGCAAACTCATCATAGCAACAGCATAAGGATTACATATGTGTCTCGATCATGTAGGGCATCTCACGAGGACTAATTAGTGAAGCACAAGAACGGGAGGAGAACATCACATAGCTACTGGTCATGGACTCATGGTCCAAGGGAGACTACTCACAACTCATCCGGGAGGCGTCCATGGTGGTGGAGAGGCTCCCGGTGGTGATCCTCCCCTCCGGCAGGGTGCCGGGAAGGGTTCTCCTGGTGCTCCCGATCTTGGAAGCGGCAGCGGCGGCGGAACATAGATGGGATCGCGAAAAGAGTTCCTGTATCGAGGGTTTCGGGAGACGCTTTAAATATATGCCAAAGGGGGCATCGGGGAAGCCTCGGGGGGCCCAGGCGCCCCCCCGGCGCGGCCCAGGGGGGGCGCGCCGCCAGGGCGCCTGGAGCCCTGGTGGCCCCCCCCCCAGCTATCCTTCGGACGCACGGTAGTTTCTGGAACGCTGATTTTTCATATTATTTTTTCTGGATTTTTCCTGGCAGTTCTCGTAATGTGAAAACCTGAAATACAAAAACAGCCGAAAACAAAACTGGCACTGGGGTGCACTGAGTTAATAGGTTAGTCCAAATATGATCAAAAGTGTATGGAAGTGTATAAATATCATAGCAATATCACCCAAAAGAGGCATGGAGCAAGCAGAAATTATAGATACGTTTTGGACGTATCAGGCCCGCGCGGGCCCGAGTTGCCGCCAACGCCAGGTGGCCGAAGCCCTCGTCTCCCTCTGCCCAGATCCCACCGTCTGCGCCTCTGGCGCCTCGCCGCCGGCCACTGGAGGGCAGCGCCGCCACCCCAGAAACCTCGCCGCCGCCTGGGTTCCACCTCCGCCGCCCCAGCAACCTCCGGCCGGCCCTGCCCCACCGGAGCGCTTGGCCGTCCCGCCTCCGATCAGATCCGGGCAGGCGCGCCCGGATCCGCCTCCGTCCCGCGCCGCGCTAGGCCCGCCGGCCCCCGCCATCGCCACCTTACTTCGGCGCCGTCGTCGCTCGTCGCGGCCTCGTCAGGAGGTCGAGGACGACAACCGCTCCGGCCTCCGCGTGGGCCACCGCCGCCGCCTGGGCCTCCTCGTCTTCGGATGGGTCGGCCCACTTTGCCTCCCCCTCCTTCTGGCCCTTTGGCCCAAAGTGAGCCCCTGCTATCCTCCTCCCCATGCGTCGTATAACTATTTAGCGCTCAGTCAGTTTTCTGAAAATTTCACTAAGTCCCTGGCATGTGTAAATTTGTGTGCATCTTTGGGTGGTTGTAACTTTTTGTGTGCTTATCCAAATTGAGTGTATAATATGTCAAAATGATCGCTGTGATATGCTCTTCATTTTGTTCCACTGTGACATGCTTGTTTGAGTTCATCTTGATGCCCTAATCTCTGTTGCAAGAGTGCTATATGTTTAAAACTGCTGTTAACTGTAAATTTGTTGCATGCTTGTGGTGATGATAACTTTGTGCATGTTGGTCCAAATGGAGCATATGATATGTCAAAATGTTCATTGTGAAGTGCTCTACATGATGGTTGCTGTATCATTCATGTTAGGTGCCATATTGCCATGTTAATCTCTGTTGCAAAAGTGCATGTGGCTGTTAAGTGCTGAAACTTGTTGTGAGATGCTGTTTTGACTTGCTCATTGCTATTGGTGTGATTGTCTTCATGCCACATGTCAATATGTTTTAGAAGAACAATCATATGGTCTTTGTTGTGGTGCAATCCACTTTCCATGATATGCCTTCAGGTGACTTAAACAAGCTTGTAAACATGCCATGCCAATGTTGCTGTTTTATACTTAGTGAAAAAAACTGCTAAGTCCGAAACTGTTAAACCTAATGCTATGTTTGCTTGATGCCTCACTAAAATCCATGCATGTTTTAGTATGTCAAATGATCATGTCTTGTTGTCCATGTTATGCTCTATCCGTTCATGCCTTTGTTTGCCTATATGACATGTTGTAGCTTATTTATATCTTGCTCTCAAGTTGCTATAAATTTTACCTGTCAACCTGTTTTCAGCATGATCAATTTGGTGAAGCTTGTTGTTATTGATCCATGCCTCCTATGGAGTTTCTCCAATGGAGTTGTTTGATGTATGATATGTCTATTACATGTCCATGATCTTTATATACCTAGTAGAGTTAATATGCTTGTTGTTTTGTGCCTTCGAAGGTAGCATCGTGATGATGTTTTTGCCTTCCCAGATTTTGACTAAGTCTGGATAAATTTATTGCAACTTGCCATGCTTGTTTAATTGTGCTCCAGCAAGTTTTTGGGAGTGCTCTAAGTTCATGCTTGTTAAGTACCATGTCTATTTCACATCCATGCCTCTTATTCTCAAATTCTTTTTAAAGTGTGACATAAGTATGGATTCCATCAATCACGTGCCTTCTCCAATATCGCTTTCAATTCTTTTCATGTTTGGCTCAACCTTTCCTCTTTTTATTCTTCGGGAGTATCTCAATAATTTTGGTGGTGTTCCTCGTCGTCATTTGAAGACCGAAGAAGAGTTCCTCTAAATTTTGTTCGTTCTCTTGAAGATTCCTGATGCTACCTTGATGCTATCCTCTTACTTTGTTCCAATCGTGTCAAATTCTTTTCCTTAGCCATCCGAAGCATTTCATGAATTCTATCATTTGTGATCCTCCGAAGGCCATCATTCCAGAAGATTTCTTCGTTCTCAGTTTTCAACTTCGTCCTCCAACTATTCTGATTTGATGCCTCTTTGTTTGTCTCTATATCCTTCTGGTTCTTTCGTTCAAGTATTCTTTAATCAGTTCGTGGTCTGTTCGTTCTCTTGTATCTAAATTTCCTCGAGTGCTTTATTCTTCCCGGCGATTCATTCTCTTGTATTCACTCAATTTCAATTCCTTACGGTGGTTATTCTATTTCATCACTTGATTTTAATTCTTCCCGCTGGTTCGTTCCTTTTCTTCACTCGGTTTCAATTCCTTACGGTGGTTCGCTCAAGAGTTCTTTTCCTGTGTTATCATATCAATTTATTTGTTCTTTCCAATCATACCGGTGGTCCGTGAAGACTTTCTCAAGTTTCACGATATATCCCTCTTAATCAATTTCAACACGAATAAGTTGTATGTAAATCCATTTCTTCTCATCATTTTTATTGATGAAGGATAAGCATAACATAATTCTTATTCTTCAAGTTGATTAATTCCTTCCTTCGGAATTTTTTCATGATGAATAAATTCTATCCCAAGTGTTAAATCTTTTTATTTCTTCTCCGGTGTAGTTTCATATTCCTTTTGGATTGTTATCTTTTTGTTTCATGTCTTTCAACCATCAAGGTTCTCGTTTGTTCCTTGTTCCTGTGTTGTAACAGAGATTCTTAATCTCGTTCATCTCCGTTGTGTTTTTTCTTCCAAGTTCTTTGGTTTCACTCTTTTATTCAAACAGAACTTTGTTCTTTTTTTCCTTCCGTCTCGTTCCTAAGATCTCGGGACGAGATCTCTTGTTAGTAGGGGAGTGTTGTGATGCCTCGAGACTGAAGTGCTAGGTGTCTTCCAGTTATTCGTTGTAGTTGCCATGTCATCTGCTTGCGTGTTGCATTTTTCCATGTCATCATGTGCATTGCATCTGCATAGTTTGCAACCTTGCACCCGTTCGTAGTTGCCCGATCCCCTGTCCTCTCCGTTGTCCGTTCCGAGCCCAGACACACTCGCACGCGCCCGCCGCACCTCCAAAACCTTGTTTTGTAAGTGGTCGAAGAATGTTCTCGGAATGGGTTGAAAGTTGACGCGCGGTCTTGTTATAGTGTAACTAGACCGCCTGTCAAGTTTCGTTCCATTCGGAGGTCGTTTGATGGCCCAACGGTTAACCGCGTTAACCGCCGAAAGCCCTTTCTCTTTTAGCTTAGAACCCCTCCACAACAGCCCACTAGCCCATCCAAACCCCCCTCATGCTCTTCGCCATTGGATCATGATCACGTGGCCGAAAATCGCACCTCATTTGGACTCTCATAACTCCCTCTACCTATAAATTAGCCCGCCCCTACGAAATCATGGGCAAAACCTTAGCATTTTCCTCCTCCGCACGCCGGACATGCCCATCCCGCCGCCGGAAATGTCCGCGCCACCGCCTCCAGCCAACGGGAGGCTGCCACGTGGCTCGACCGCCTCTCTCCGCCGCGCCCTGCCGCTAGGCCCGCCGAGGCCCGAGGTCGGCCCGCCCCGGGCCGCAACCGGGCCACCATGCGCCCCGCGCCTCGCTCCGCCCCGTGATACGTCCAAAACGTATCTATAATTTCTGCTTGCTCGATGCATGTTTTGGGTGATATTGCTATGCTTTTGATACACTTTCATACACTTTTGATCATATTTGGACTAACCTATTAACTCGGTGCACCCCAGTGCCAGTTTCTGTTTTCTGTTGTTTTTGTATTTCAGGTTTTCCCAGTACTTAAATTGCCAGAAAAATTCCGGGAAAAATATATAAAAAAAATCAGCGCTCCAGAAGCTTCCATGCGCCAGAAGTGGGGCCAGAGGGGGGCCAGAGGGGCCCCAGGCGCCCTGATGGCGCGGCCCCACCCCTGGCCGCGCCGGGGGGCCGCCTGGGGGGCTCCCACCTCCTATGGTGCCCTACTTGGCCTCCTATTTATTCTCCCGTCGCGGAAACCCTGATTCCAGAACCCTTTTCTCCAGAAGCAATTCCGATCTCCGCCGCCATCGCCACCAAGTTTCGGGGGACCAGAATTCCTGTGCCGGCATCCTGCCGGGACGGGGAAGTGCCCCCGGATTCATCTCCATCGACGTTGCTTCCTCCCTCCATGATGCGGGAGTAGTTCCTCCTCGGGGCTGAGGTTTCTACCAGTAGCTATGTGGTCAATTCTCTCTCCCATGATGTGATATTCGTTGTGATCATAGGCTATGTTAATCTAGGGTGATCCCATGATATTTCCCCTTCCTCTATGTATTGGATTGATGTACTCACTTGTTTTTATCTAGTATAATCCCCGAGACCAAGGTGACAGCGGTCTATTGGACATGGATTAGAAGAATATTTTCATGGGTGGTTTCCTATTTTGTGTGTTGATTGAAGATTGAGAGTCTCTTGGTGCTTGTCTTTGACTATCCTTGAGATATGTTGTGGTGATTGTGGTACTCTCTTTGGATGGCCGCGGTGACATTGGGAAATCCATAGATTAAGAACTACGAACTTTGAGGTGTGCTTTTGTAGCCCTACATAATTCTCGTCCTCTCTTGACCACAAAGGAATGACCTCCGGGTGCGTCTCCATTGCATGTTTTATGGGAAATATCATGTGATTAGACTATGTTAATGTTGTTGGGAGTTGCCACTAGTGAAAGTATGAAGCCTAGGCCTTGTTTCCACCATTGCAATACCATTTGTGCTCACGTTTACCACTTGTTTGCTTGCTGCACTTTTTATTACAGATTTATATTACTTTGCTTTGCCACTCCTATCATCCATATTTTACCATCTCTTCGCCGAACTAGTGCACCTATACAACTCCTAGTTGTATTAGGTGTGTTGGGGACACAAGAGACTTCTTGTATCTTAGTTGCAGGGTTGCTTGAGAGAGACCATCTTCAACCTCTACTTCCCTGAGTTCGATAAACCTTAGGTCATCCACTTGAGGGAAATTGCCGCTGTCCTACAAACCTCTGCGCTTGGAGGCCCAACATAGTCTACAAGAATAGAAGCGTGTGTAGACATCACCCCAGTGCTGATATTGCCAGATATACGTAAGGATTTGCAAGTGTACTGCGACGCTTCACGCTTAGGACTTGGAGGAGTACTCATGCAGGATGGAAGAGTTGTTTCCTATGCATCCCGTCAACTGCAACTGCACGAGTCGAATTACGCGACGCACGATCTGGAGTTAGCAGCTGTAGTGCACGCACTAAAAACCTGGAGACATTTCCTTATTGGAAATCGTTGTGATGTGTACACGGATCACAAGAGTTTGAAGTACATTTTCACTCAAAAGGAGCTGAACCTCAGACAAAGGAGATGGTTGGAGCTTATAAAGGATTATGATATGAAGCTGCACTATCACCCAGGGAAGGCCAATGTTGTGGCAGACGCTTTGAGCCGGAAGAGTTATGCAAATACCCTAGTAAAAGGGGAATTGCCACAGGAGCTAGCAAAACATCTCATGGAGCTTCGTTTGGAGATAGTCCCTAGAGGTTTCGATGCAACGTTGGAGGTTCAGTCAACATTGTTGGGAAAGATACGCGAAGCCCAGAAGGATGACAAGGAAATTACCGAGATAAGGAAAAGGATGAGTGAAGGAAAAGCCAAGGGATTTCGTGAGGATGAGCACGACAACTTATGGTTTGAGGATCGAATCTATGTGCCCAACAACCCGGAGATCAGGAAGTTGATACTGCAAGAAGCACATGATTCGCCATACTCGATACACCCCGGAAACACCAAGATGTATTTGGATTTGAAGGAACGTTTCTGGTGGACGGGAATGAAGAAGGATATTGCCGAGTATGTAGCCGTATGTGATGTATGCCAGAGAGTAAAAGCAGAGCATCAGAAACCCGCAGGATTGCTACAGCCTATGCTGATGGGCCTCGAACCCCTCGTTGGTTACCCCAAGTGGAAGGTGTAAGATGCAGTAAGTAGAAGTGTTTTCCCCTAGCAAAGATGCCAAGGATCGAATCCCCAGAGACTCCTAGGTTCAACAAGTAGGTGTCAATTGCTAACGGCGCAATTAGCAATCAACGTGGACCTGCACACAGATACAAATAACTTTGCTCCCAACGAGTACAGAGAGGTTGTCAATCTCCCCGGCCTTGTAGTTCACAAAGGGTTAAAAGCAATATGATAGTAGTGTTAGATAGTGTTTTGCAATAGTAAGTAAATAGCGAAAAATAAATAGTGGATGTGATCAATGATGGTAATATGGACCGGAGTCTCATGATGTTCACTAGTGATGTCTCTCTCCCAAAAGACGATAAAACAGCTATGTGAGGTAAACAAATTACAGCTGGGCAATTGACAGGACCACGAACGCAAACCAATGCTGATTACATTGCAAGAAAGGTTGAGGTTCAAAGCATGGGCGGTACGCCAAAGTAAGTAGACCGAAATCCATCAATATCTACTACTAATCATCCACCTTGAGATATCTATCCAGAACATCTCGCTGGTATTAAGTTGCGAGTCCCACCCATAGTGTAAACTCAATGCAACAGACAACTGCATTAAAAGAACTTTGCGTAAAGTAAACAATCCTTGCACCCGCGGGCACAAGCACCGTTGTTTTCCCCCTTGTGGCAACAGCACATCCCCTAGACTCATGTTTTTGTCACTCAAGCTAGTCATCGAGGGGCATGAACCCACAATCGAGCATAACGTTCCCTCTTGGAGTCACTACTTACTACTCAGCCAAAGCAATAAATAACAACGGAGAACATGCAAGAATTACTTATGAACTAAAATATAAAAGAGGTGAATCAAATATATTACTCAAGATCAATCTGAACATAATCTCATAATCCATCGGATCCCAGCAAACTCAACATAGCAATAGCATAAGGATTACATAGGTGCCTCGATCATGTAGGGCAGCTCACGAGGACTAATTAGTGAAGCACAAGAACGGGAGGAGAACATCACATAGCTACTGGTCATGGACTCATGGTCCAAGGGAGACTACTCACGAGTCATCCGGGAGGCGTCCATGGTGGTGGAAAAGCTCCCGGTGGTGATCCTCCCCTCCGGTAGGGTGCCGGGAAGAGTTCTCCTGGTGCTCCCAATCTTGGAAGCGGCGGCGGCGGTGGAACAGAGATGGGATCGCGAAAAGAAGTCCTGTTTCAAGGGTTACGGGGGACCCTTTAAATATCTGCCAAAGTAGGGCACCGGGGGGCTCTCGGGGGGCCGAGGCGCCCCCCAGCGCGGCCCAGGGGGGCGCGCCCACAGGGCGCCTGGAGCCCCTGTGGCCCCCCAGGCTCCCCTTCGGAAGCAGTGTCGTTCCTGGAACGCTGATTTTTTATATATTTTTTCTGTATTTTTTTGGGCAGTTCTCGAAACGTGAAAACCTGAAATACAAAAACAGCCGAAAACAGAAACTGGCACTGAGGTGCACTGGATTAGTAAGTTAGTCCAAATATGATCAAAAGTGTATGGGAGTGTATGAATATCATAGCAATATCACCCAAAAGTGGCATGGAGCAAGCAGAAATTATAGATACATTTTTGACGTATCAACATCCCCAAGCTTAATTCCTGCTCGTCCTCGAGTAGGTAAATGATAACAAGAATAATTTCTGTGGTGACATGCTATTAACCATATAAGACTTTCTCATAGTCATATGACAAAAGCTTACTGAGACAATGATTCTAAAGTAATTAAGTTGTCTCAAGAGAAAATCACAAATGACTGAAAGTTTTACAACATGAAACTGAAACATCAAAAAGATTTGCAATGAACATGATGTGCAAATATGATCAAGTGATATCTAGCTTGCCCCTTTTAGTGATGCAAAACATAAATGCAAGGGCACCTTCAAGGTTTAAGTGATGACTAGATACAATCATTTTAGAATAAACGATATCACAATCATGCAAAAGACAATGCTACTTTGGGACAATGCACATTACACTCAGAATGACAATCATGCTCTCAGTAGTTGATGCTTGAAGTGCTAGAGCTTTTTATTATGAAACATGGAAGCAATTGTGTCAACGGTAGTAGTACTTCATATGTGTCATGTATAAAACATCTTATAAGTTGCAAGCCTCATGCATCGAATACCAATAGTGCTCGCTCCTTGTCCTAATTAGCTCGGATCCCCATGGGTTATCATTGCATTGCATATGTTTTTACCAAGTGTCACAAAGGGGTACCTCTATGCCACCTGTAGAAAGGTCCAAGGAGATAGATCGCATTCGATTTCTCGTTTTTGATAAATCTCAACTTGGGGACATCCATACCGGGACAACATAGAAAATAGATGATGGACTCCTCTTTAATGCATAAGCATATTCTCATGAGAGATTGAGGATTAAGGTCCAAGCTAAAACTTCCACCATGATGCATGGCTTTGGTTGGCGGCCCAATGTTCTTCTCTAACAATATGCATATTAATTCAACCCACGGTAAATCATCCTTACTTCAGACAAGACGAACATGCATAGCAACTCACATGATATTCAACAAAAGTGTGACAGTTGATGGCATCCCCAGAAACATGGTTACCGCTCAGCAAGCAACTCATAAGAAATAAGATACATAAGCAACATATTCTTTACCACAATAGTTTTTAGGCTACTTTCCCATGAGCTATGTATTGCATGGTTAATTTGCTTAGTGCAGGTGGAGGTTAGCAAAAGACTGGGAGCGACCAACTAAGAGAGCAATGACGGTCATAATCATGCAGAGAGACAAAGCAATATTGAATCAGGCATGGTAGTTATATCGCTACTTAGAAACAAAAGATCATCAAGGCTTGACAGACTTTCTTTACAGTCTTTGAATATGCGTGAGCATACGCCAAGTCAATCAAAATAAATTCTCGAAGGAAGATATTACTAAACCATACCACATCATAGGCAAACAAACCAAGTTGGTACTCCAATGACACATTGGGAACCCCCCAGCTATCTGAGATTAACCATAAGAAAACCTGAACTACTAAGCACCATCATGAAAGTAGCATATTTATCATAGACACATTAACCCATGCAATGGAAGCAAACTCTCTTAATAAGGTTAGCATGGTAATTAAAGAGAGTTCAAGCAACCAACTAAATAAAAGCTCTTTGAAAAGATAAGCATGAATACTAAGAGCAAAGCACGATAGTAGCTATTAAAAAGACAAAGAACACACACAGCATAGATAGACATGAAAATTCTATGTAATGTTCTAGGTAGAGGTGGAGCGTGTTTCTCTCCCAAATAAAGGAATGCTGAGTTCCGACTCGTTATGAAAAACTAAAAAGAAAACTAAAAGCAAGACGCTCCAAGCATAGCACATAACACATGAAGTGATAAAAATATAGCGGAACGAAAGACGAACTGATAATGTTGATGGAGAAGGGGATGCACGGGGGGCATCCCCAAGCATAGATGCTTGAGTCTCCTTGAATATTTCTTGGGGGTGCACGGGGGCATCCCCAAGCTTGAGCGCTTGACACTCCTGAATCTTTTTATCATCTTCCCTCGCACACTTGAAAACTCCCTTCATACATAACTCATTCATAATCTGATTAGCGAGGTTAGTACCCTTAATAAAATAATTATACCTTGCTGGAAATAAGGATATTCTTGAAGTTCTACTGTTTATAAAGATTGCCAAAAGGTTTTTGCAAAGAAAAAGCAAGTTCTTAATTTGCAAAGTAAAGGTAAGGCAAAACAGGACAGAATCTGTGAAAAACAGAACAGCAGGCAGTAATTGACCTGTTCGGGATACTTCTGCAACTCAAATAAAAAAACTCAGAACTGATGCACGAAAGAAAATTATATAGAGAACGCTGTCGAAAAAACTCAGACCAAAAAGATGATCTGGTGATTTTATACGAATTTTTCTATCCAAGGACAGAATCTGTTTCCTGGACAGCACCTCACAACTTTTGAACTTTCTAGCAATCAGAGGCTATACTTGGCACAAATATGAAAATAAAAGATACAATGATGATGCTACAGCAGTGAACAACATCAAGACACAACAAAAGCAAAAAAATTTATTCATGTGGGCTGCCTCCCAAAAGCGCTTTCTTTTATGCCTTTAAGCTAGGCATAATGCAAAGATCAAGTTTTATCAAGAGTAAAAGAATAGTTAGCCCGTATAACGGACTCAAAAGGTAACTTGACCTTCTTACGAGGGAAGTGTTCCATCCCTTTCTTGAGAGGAAACTGAAATTTTATATTACCCTCTTTCATGTCAATGACAGCACCAACGGTGCGCAAAAAGGGACGTCCTAAAATAATTGGACATGAAGGATCACATTCAATATCCATAATAGTGAAATCAACGGGCACATAATTATCATTGACAACAATAAGAACATCGTCGATCCTCCCCAAAGGTTTCTTTATGGAAGAATCAACGAGAGCATCACCAAAAGAACAAGAATCAAAAGGTTTCAATTTAAGCATATCATATAGTCTTTTGGGCATAATAGAAGTACAAGCTACAATATCACATAAAGCAAAGCATGAGAAGTTATTTATCTTAATTTTAATCATAGAATCCCAACCATCTCCTATCTTTCTAGGTATGGAGGCTTCTACTCTGAGTTTCTCCTCTCTAGCTTTGATGAGAGCATTAGTGATATGCTCTGTGAAGGCAAGATTAAGTGTGCTAGTGTTGGGATCCTTAGCCATTCCTTGTAGAAAGGTGATAACTTCTGAAATACTACAATTATCAAAATCAATTTTATCATTAGTGGGAAGAATTGTAGTGTCATCCTCTTTGTTTAATTCGCTCTCTATTATAAGATTTTGAACATCTTCCCAAGTTTCGGGAAGCGTAGGAGCAATTTTAAACAGAGGCTCATACTTTTTTCCTGGAAGACCATGCCATGGGCATAACTCTCCGTCATAACTAGTGTAGTCACAAGGTTTATCTTTTTTGTAAACCCCGTCAGAGATAAGTGGGGCAATGGAAGTAGGGGTGTACCCCTCCCATTTAGTGTTTTTGGTAGAACTCATAGTAGCAAGCAAGCAAGATAACTATTTTTGTGATTTTTTTGATAAAAGGAACTAAAGCAAAAATAATGATAAGTAAACTAACAAGACTAAAAAGCAAAGGTAAAAGATAGCATGCAACTCCCCTATCCTGAAGAGTGGAGTCCCCGGCAACGGCGCCAGAAAATACTCCTTGATGGGCCTCGAACCCCTCGTTGGATTACCCCAAGTGGAAGGTGTAAGATGCAGTAAGTAGAAGTGTTTTCCCCTAGCAAAGATGCCAAGGATCGAATCCCCAGAGACTCCTAGGTTCAACAGGTAGGTGTCAACCACTAACGACGCAATTAGCAATCAACGTGGACCTGCACACAGATACAAATAACTTTGCTCCCAACGAGTACATAGAAGTTGTCAATCTCTCCGGCCTTGTAGTTCACAAAGGGTTAAAAGCAATATGATAGTAGTGATAGATAGTGTTTTGCAATAGTAAGTAAAATAGCGGAAAAGTAAATAGTGTATGTGATCAATGATGGTAATATGGACCGGAGTCACATGATGTTCACTAGTGATGTCTCTCTCCCAAAAGACGATAAAACAGCTATGTGAGGTAACAAATTACAGCTGGGCAATTGACAGGACCACGAACGCAAACCAATGCTGACTACATTACAAGAAAGGTTGAGGTTCAAAGCATGGGCGGTACGCCAAAGTAAGTAGACCGAAATCCATCAATATCTACTACTAATCATTCACCTTGAGATATCTATCCAGAACATCTCGCTGGTATTAAGTTGCGAGTCCCACCCATAGTGTAAACTCAATGCAACAGACAACTGCATTAAAAGAACTTTGCGTAAAGTAAACAATCCTTGCACCCGCGGGCACAAGCACCGTTGTTTTCCCCCTTGTGGCAACAGCACATCCCCTAGACTCATGTTTCTGTCACTCAAGCTAGTCATCGAGGGGCATGAACCCACAATCGAGCATAACGTTCCCTCTTGGAGTCACTACTTACTACTCGGCCAAAGCAATAAATAACAACGGAGAACATGCAAGAATTACTTATGAACTAAAATATAAAAGAGGTGAATCAAATATATTACTCAAGATCAATCTGAACATAATCTCATAATCCATCGGATCCCAGCAAACTCAACATAGCAACAGCATAAGGATTACATAGGTGCCTCGATCATGTAGGGCACCTCACGAGGACTAATTAGTGAAGCACAAGAACGGGAGGAGAACATCACATAGCTACTGGTCATGGACTCATGGTCCAAGGGAGACTACTCACGAGTCATCCGGAAGGCGTCCATGGTGGTGGAGAAGCTCCCGGTGGTGATCCTCCCCTCCGGCAGGGTGCCGGGAAGAGTTCTCCTGGTGCTCCCGATCTTGGAAGCGGCGGCGGCGGCGGAACAGAGATGGGATCGCGAAAAGAAGTCCTGTTCTGAGGGTTACGGAGAACCCTTTAAATATATGCCAAAGTAGGGCACCGGGGGAGCCTCGGGGGGCCCAGGCGCCCCCCCGGCGCGGCCCAGGGGGGGGGGGCGCCCACATGGCGCCTGGAGCCCCTGTGCCCCCCCCAGGCTGCCCTTCGGACGCAGTGTTGTTTCCGGATCGCTGATTTTTTATATAATTTTTCTGGATTTTTCTGGGCAGTTCTCGAAACGTGAAAACCTGAAATGCAAAAACAGCCGAAAACAGAAACTGGCACTGGGGTGCACTGGATTAGTAAGTTAGTCCAAATATGATCAAAAGTGTATGGAAGTGTATGAATATCATAGCAATATTACCCAAAAGTGGCATGGAGCAAGCAGAAATTATAGATACGTTTTGGACGTATCAACATCCCCAAGCTTAATTCCTGCTCGTCCTCGAGTAGGTAAATGATAACAAGAATAATTTATGTGGTGACATGCTATTAACCATATAGGACTTTCTCATAGTCATATGACAAAAGCTTACTGAGACAATGATTCTATAGTAATTAAGTTGTCTCAAGAGAAAATCACAAATGACTGAAAGTTTAACAATATGAAACTGAAACATCAAAAAGATTTGCAATGAACATGACGTGCAAATATGATAAAGTGATATCTAGCTTGCCCCCTTTAGTGATGCAAAACATAAATGCAAGGGCACCTTCAAGGTTTAAGTGATGACTAGATACAATCATTTCAGAATAAACGATATCACAATCATGCAAAAGACAATGCTACTTTGGGACAATGCACATTACACTCAGAATGAGAATCATGCTCTCAGTAGTTGGTGCTTCAACATAAAGGTAAAAGAAAGGTTAAGTGCTAAAGTTTTTTATTTTGAAAACATGGAAGCAATTGTGTCAACAGTAGTAGTACTTCATATGTGTCATGTATAAAACATCTTATAAGTTGCAAGCCTCATGCATCGAATACCAATAGTGCTCGCTCCTTGTCCTAATTAGCTCGGATCCCCATGGGTTATCATTGCATTGCATATGTTTTAACCAACTGTCACAAAGGGGTACCTCTATGCCACCTGTACAAAGGTCCAAGGAGATAGATCGTATTTGATTTCCCGTTTTTGATAAATCTCAACTTGAGGACATCCATACCGGGACAACATAGAAAATAGATGATGGACTCCTCTTTAATGCATAAGCATATTCTCATGAGAGATTGAGGATTAAGGTCCAAGCTAAAACTTCCACCATGATGCATGGCTTTGGTTGGCGGCCCAATGTTCTTCTCTATCAATATGCATATTAATTCAACCCACGGTAAATCACCCTTACTTCAGACAAGACGAACATGCATAGCAACTCACATGATATTCAACAAAAGTGTGACAGTTGATGGCGTCCCCAGAAACATGGTTACCGCTCAGCAAGCAACTTATAAGAAATAAGATACATAGGCAACATATTCTTTACCACAATATATTTTAGGCTACTTTCCCATGAGCTATGTATTGCATGGTTAGTTTGCTTAGTGCAGGTGGAGGTTAGCAAAATACTGGGAGCGACCAACTAAGAGAGCAATGACGGTCATAATCATGCAGAGCGACAAAGCAATATTGAATCAGGCATGGTAGTTATATCGCTACTTAGAAACAAAAGATCATGAAGGCTTGACAGACTTTCTTTACAGTCTTGAATATGCGTGAGCATACGCCAAGTCAATCAAAATAAATTCTCGAAGTAAGATATTACTAAACCATACCACATCATAGGCAAACAAACCAAGTTGGTACTCCAATAACACATTGGGAACCCCCCTGCTATTTGAGATTAACCATAAGAAAACCTGAACTACTAAGCACCATCATGAAAGTAACATCTTTATCATAGACACATGAACCCATGCAACGGAAGCAAACTCTCTTAATAAGGTGAGCATGGTAATTAAAGAGGGTTCAAGCAACCAACTAAATAAAAGCTCTTGAAAAGATAAGCATGAATACTAAGAGGAGAGCACGATAGTAGCTATTAAAAGATAAAGAACACACACAACATAGATAGACATGAAAATTCTATGTAATGTTCTAGGTAGAGGTGGAGCGTGTTTCTCTCCCACATAAAGGAATGCTGGGTTCCGACTCGTTATGAAAAACTAAAAAGAAAACTAAAAGCAAGATGCTCCAAGCATAGCACATAACATATGAAGTGATAAAAATATAGCGGAACGAAAGACGAACTGATAATGTTGATGGAGAAGGGGATGCACGGGGGCATCCCCAAGCTTAGACGCTTGAGTCTCCTTGAATATTTCTTGGGGGTGCACGGGGGCATCCCCAAGCTTGAGCGCTTGACACTCCTGAATCTTTTTATCATCTTCCCTCGCACACTTGAAAACTCCCTTCATACACAACTCATCATAATCTCATTAGCGAGGTTAGTACCATTAATTAAATAATTATACCTTGCTGGAAATAAGGATATTCTTGAATTTCTATTGTTTCTCAAGATTGCCAAAATGTTTTTGCAAAGAAAAAGCAAGTTCTCAATTTGCAAAGTGAAGGTAAGGCAAAACAGGACAGAATCTGTGAAAAACAGAACAGCAGGCAGTAATTGACCTGTTCGGGATACTTCTGCAACTCAAATAAAAAAACTCAGAACTGACGCACGAAAGACAATTATATAGAGAACGCTTTCGAAAAAATTAAGACCAAAAAGATGATCTGGTGATTTTATACGAACTTTTCTATCCAAGGACAGAATCTGTTTCTGGACAGCACCTCACAACTTTTGAACTTTCTAGCAATCAGAGGCTATACTTGGCACAAATATGAAAAGCAAAGATACAATTATGATGCTACAGCAGTAAACAACATGAAGACACAACAAAAGAAAAATTGTTATTCATGTGGGCTGCCTCCCAAAAGCGCTTTCTTTTATGCCTTTAAGCTAGGCATAATGCATAGAGGAATCAATAATCATTATAGTAATCGGAGTTATAAATTGGTTCAAATGATTCCTCAACAAGTTTATTCTTGTTCCTTCTAGGAAAGGGGTACACACCTTTTGCCTTCCCGCGTAAGCGGATTTGTCCCTTACCTATATCGATGAAGCCTTTAACTGCTCGGAGGAAATCCCTCCCAAGCACTATGTTTCCTTGGTTTGGCTCCACGATGAAGAAATCAATCATTGCAATACCTTTAAGGAATTTAACCGGTACGTCTTTTATTTTTCCCTGGATTTCAGAAATATCTCCATTAGTGTGTTCATGATAAGATGGTAGTATATCCATATTAAATTTTAAAGAATCATGAACAGTTTTTGGCATAGTAGAAACCATAGATCCAATATCACAATAAGCAAGGAAGTCTTGATTAAAGATGCTAATCCTAACAAGAGGCTCCCAGTCATTATATATTTCCAAAATATCTCTCTTATTGGGTTTGGGTTTATCTACCTTTATTAAGTCTAGAACATCCATTCTCTTTTCAATAGTAGCAAGTCTATCTATGATAGTATCAAAATTATGATCAGAAACAAAGTAACTAGATAGACCATGTATAATTTCAAGAGCTCTAGCTTCATCACATTCTAAGAAATCTCCCTCAGCTATAATGTCAAGGGAGTGTTTACACCATTTAAAAAGACCATGGTAAAAATTCCTAAGCACAATTTTCATAGGTATCCAAGGCATAATTCTTCTATGTGCATCAGAAATTCTGTCCCATGCCTTCTTCATATTCTCTCCATCCCTTTGATGGAAATCTAGAACTTCTGATTCCCTCAAAGCACCAAATCCTAACATTTTTGGCTAAACAGAAAGGACTACTAATAAAAAGACAAATAATTTTTTTGTGATTTTCGATAAAAGGAACTAAAGCAAAAATTGAAAGGTAAACTAACAAGACTAAAAAGCAAAGGTAAAAGATAGCATGCAACTCCCCTATCCTAAAGAGTGGAGTCCCCGGCAACGGCGCCAGAAAATACTCCTTGATGGGCCTCGAACCCCTCGTTGGTTACCCCAAGTGGAAGGTGTAAGATGCAGTAAGTAGAAGTGTTTTCCCCTAGCAAAGATGCCAAGGATCGAATCCCCAGAGACTCCTAGGTTCAACAAGTAGGTGTCAATTGCTAACGGCGCAATTAGCAATCAACGTGGACCTGCACACAGATACAAATAACTTTGCTCCCAACGAGTACACAGAGGTTGTCAATCTCTCCAGCCTTGTAGTTCACAAAGGGTTAAAAGCAATATGATAGTAGTGATAAATAGTGTTTTGCAATAGTAAGTAAATAGCGAAAAGTAAATAGTGGATGTGATCAATGATGGTAATATGGACCGGAGTCTCATGATGTTCACTAGTGATGTCTCTCTCCCAAAAGACGATAAAACAGCTATGTGAGGTAAACAAATTACAGCTGGGCAATTGACAGGACCACGAACGCAAACCAATGCTGATTACATTGCAAGAAAGGTTGAGGTTCAAAGCATGGGCGGTACGCCAAAGTAAGTAGACCGAAATCCATCAATATCTACTACTAATCATCCACCTTGAGATATCTATCCAGAACATCTCGCTGGTATTAAGTTGCGAGTCCCACCCATAGTGTAAACTCAATGCAACAGACAACTGCATTAAAAGAACTTTGCGTAAAGTAAACAATCCTTGCACCCGCGGGCACAAGCACCGTTGTTTTCCCCCTTGTGGCAACAACACATCCCCTGGACTCATGTTTCTGTCACTCAAGCTAGTCACCGAGGGGCATGAACCCACAATCGAGCATAACGTTCCCTCTTGGAGTCACTACTTACTACTCGGCCAAAGCAATAAATAACAACGGAGAACATGCAAGAATTACTTACGAACTAAAATATAAAAGAGGTGAATCAAATATATTACTCAAGATCAATCTGAACATAATCTCATAATCCATCGGATCCCAGCAAACTCAACATAGCAACAACATAAGGATTACATAGGTGCCTCGATCATGTAGGGCAGCTCACGAGGACTAATTAGTGAAGCACAAGAACGGGAGGAGAACATCACATAGCTACTGGTCATGGACTCATGGTCCAAGGGAGACTACTCACGAGTCATCCGGGAGGCGTCCATGGTGGTGGAGAAGCTCCCGGTGGTGATCCTCCCCTCCGGCAGGGTGCCGGGAAGAGTTCTCCTGGTGCTCCCGATCTTGGAAGCGGCGGCGGAACAGAGATGGGATCGCGAAAAGAAGTCTTGTTTCGAGGGTTTCGGAGAGTCCTTTAAATATATGCCAAAGTAGGGCACCGGGGGACTCTCGGGGGGCCGAGGCGCCCCCCCGGCGCGGCCCGGGGGGGGGGGCGCCCACAGGGCGCCTGGAGCCCCTGTGGCCCCCCCAGGTTGCCCTTCGGACGCACTGTTGTTTCCGATACGCTGATTTTTTATATATTTTTTCTGGATTTTTCTGGGCAGTTCTCGAAACGTGAAAACCTGAAATACAAAAACAGCCGAAAACAGAAACTGGCACTGGGGTGCACTGGATTAGTAAGTTAGTCCAAATATGATCAAAAGTGTATGGAAGTGTATGAATATCATAGCAATATCACCCAAAAGTGGCATGGAGCAAGCAGAAATTATAGATACGTTTTGGACGTATCAACATCCCCAAGCTTAATTCCTGCTCGTCCTCGAGTAGGTAAATGATAACAAGAATAATTTCTGTGGTGACATGCTATTAACCATATAGGACTTTCTCATAGTCATATGACAAAAGCTTACTGAGACAATGATTCTATAGTAATTAAGTTGTCTCAAGAGAAAATCACAAATGACTGAAAGTTTTTCAACATGAAACTGAAACATCAAAAAGATTTGCAATGAACATGATGTGCAAATATGATCAAGTGATATCTAGCTTGCCCCCTTTAGTGATGCAAAACATAAATGCAAGGGCACCTTCAAGGTTTAAGTGATGACTAGATACAATCATTTCAGAATAAACGATATCACAATCATGCAAAAGACAATGCTACTTTGGGACAATGCACATTACACTCAGAATGACAATCATGCTCTCAGTAGTTGGTGCTTCAACATAAAGGTAAAAGAAAGGTTAAGTGCTAGAGCTTTTTATTTTGAAAACATGGAAGCAATTGTGTCAACGGTAGTAGTACTTCATATGTGTCATGTATAAAACATCTTATAAGTTGCAAGCCTCATGCATCGAATACCAATAGTGCTCGCTCCTTGTCCTAATTAGCTCAGATCCCCATGGGTTATCATTGCATTGCATATGTTTTAACCAAGTGTCACAAAGGGGTACCTCTATGCCACCTGTACAAAGGTCCAAGGAGATAGATCGCATTTGATTTCTCGTTTTTGATAAATCTCAAATTGAGGACATCCATACCGGGACAACATAGAAAATAGATGATGGACTCCTCTTTAATGCATAAGCATATTCTCATGAGAGATTGAGGATTAAGGTCCAAGCTAAAACTTCCACCATGATGCATGGCTTTGGTTGGCGGACCAATGTTCTTCTCTAACAATATGCATATTAATTCAACCCACGGTAAATCACCCTTACTTCAGACAAGACGAACATGCATAGCAACTCACATGATATTCAACAAAAGTGTGACAGTTGATGGCGTCCCCAGAAACATGGTTACCGCTCAGCAAGCAACTTATAAGAAATAAGATACATAGGCAACATATTCTTTACCACAATAGTTTTTAGGCTACTTTCCCATGAGCTATGTATTGCATGGTTAGTTTGCTTAGTGCAGGTGGAGGTTAGCAAAAGACTGGGAGTGACCAACTAAGAGAGCAATGACGGTCATAATCATGCAGAGCGACAAAGCAATATTGAATCAGGCATGGTAGTTATATCGCTACTTAGAAACAAAAGATCATCAAGGCTTGACAGACTTTCTTTACAGTCTTGAATATGCGTGAGCATACGCCAAGTCAATCAAAATAAATTCTCGAAGGAAGATATTACTAAACCATACCACATCATAGGCAAACAAA
>LR738716.1:296416918-296428473 GCA_902687465.1 Secale cereale
GGGACCTCAGAGCAAAGACGAGGATGAACCTCGCCAGCCGAACAGAGGGGGACAGAAGAAATTTCCACCGGAGATCAAAATAGTGAACATGATATATGCCACTCATATCCCAAAGAGCGAGCGCAAGCGCGCACTCTGAGATGTCTACACCGTCGAGCCTGTTGCCGCAAAATTCAACCCATGGTCGGCCTGTCCGATCACCTTCGATCGCAGGGATCATCCGACTAGTATTCGTCATGGGGGTTCGGCTACCCTAGTGCTCGATCCAATAATCGATGGATACCATCTCACCCGAGTCCTTATGGAGGGTGACAGCAGTCTCAATCTGATATATCAGGACACTGTCCGCAAGATGGGGATTGACCCATCAAAAATAAAGCCAAGCAGCACGACCTTTAAAGAAGTGATACCGGGCGTAGAAGCCCGCTGCACGGGCTCTTTAACATTGGAGGTCGTATTTGGCTCTCCTGATAACTTTCGAAGCGAAGAGTTAATCTTAGACATAGCTCCATTCCTAAGTGGCTATCATGCACTACTCAAAAGAACAGCCTTCACCCGCTTTAATGCAGTCCCGCATTATGCTTATCTAAAGCTTAAAATGCCTGGACCACGTGGCATCATCACGGTCAATGGAAATATGGGGCGCTCTCTCTGTACGGAGGAGGACACTGTGGCCTTAGCAGCCGAAGTCCAAAACGGCCTATTCAAGCCGCACAACCTATCGGTCATGGACATAGCTAAACGTGTCTGGCATACGTCTCAGTGCGGCAGCTCAGATGAATCTGAGCTAGATTAGCAGCTACGCCCCCATCGACTGACCCATAAGGTGATAACATATGTGCCCCGTGTACATAATTAGGCCCTCAACATCCCTTGGGCGACGCTGGGGGCACACTACATACATATAGTCCATAGTTTGGCTC
Organism: Secale cereale; assembly: GCA_902687465.1. Lineage (NCBI taxonomy): Eukaryota > Viridiplantae > Streptophyta > Magnoliopsida > Poales > Poaceae > Secale > Secale cereale. Next base: position 296,417,842 of record LR738716.1, read on the forward strand.
GAACCTATTCAGACTCTAAAATTATCTTTTAAGGTTCACTAAACGAACCAGTCTTGTTTATGGCCACACTGGATCTCTTTTCTTTTCCAGGTTTCTTTTTCTTTTTATTTTCTACAGATGGCCATCACACTCCCCCCTTCAAGGACACATTACAGAGGAGGAAACGGCGCGGACATGCAGCAGGGACCCGTGCTAAGGTTTCTATTTGGATTAAGATCATGTGTAAACCTTTTTTCTCTTTCTTGTTTTATACCTTTCTGGCATGTAAAATGTCCAAGAAAGTCATCGGCATTATCTGTAAGCTTACGGCTCGCCGTACTATAAAGGGATATTAATAGCGCGGCTTGATTCACATTATGTTCGGATCCCGCTTCGTCCCTTTGCTCTTTGTGGTCTTGGCTTTGGGCTTCAATCTCCATCGAGCTTCGGTCTTACCCTGGCTCACCTCCCTTACCGTGCTTGGTGTGGTGGTGCACGTGGCTCAGACTGCCCGTGCACAGTCATAGGAGTACAAAAAGTGTACCCCTCTTTTTGTACACCGACAGGAGCCCCCGGTCCTGGGCCACACATAAGCGTGATGCGTTGTTGGGCTAGGCCCAAAACGGTACGCGGGTAGGCGGGACGGTTTTTACCGAGGTAAGATTTTCCGCGCGCTGTGCCTCCCACGACCCGCGCGCATGGCGCGGGGTGGAGGGGTGCGTGTGACGTGGGCAGCATGCACGGGGCGGTTTCCGCAGGCATGTGTCACGTCGCAGTAAAGAGGCGGCTTCGCGCCTTCCCCATAACCGAGGGGAGGCGTGAAGACGCGGCCCATTTACTGAATGGGGCTGAGATACGGTTTTCAAGGCGTCCACTCCCCACGATCACAGGGTGGGGAGAGGTCGTCTCACCCGTCCCCTCGGTTCTGCACGTCTGCCATGTGCCTCCCATGCGCTTGGGGTGGCAAACGGTGGAGGCGGGAAACCGGGCCGTCGCTGGTTGGGGCGGCGGGTCGGTCCCGGCTCCCTGCACCTTCTGTGTCTTGATTGGCCGAGCGGGGCGGTCGAGCCCCAGCCCCGCCCCTTTATAAAGCGCGGGAGGGGAGGGACGGCGCCCCGCACTCTTCCATCTTCTTTCTCCTTCAGCTTCTGCTCCTCTCTTCCGTTTGCCATGGAGAGAGGAAATCCCGGCCCTTCAACAGTGGCGGTGAGGGTCGCCGCTCGACAACTGTTGTCTACACACGCTCCTACTCTTGTAGACTATGTTGGGCCTCCAAGCGCAGAGGTTTGTAGGACAACAGCAATTTCCCTCAAGTGGATGACCTAAGGTTTATCGAACTCAGGGAAGTAGAGGTTGAAGATGGTCTCTCGCAAGCAACCCTGCAACTAAAATACAAGAAGTCTCTTGTGTCCCCAACACACCTAATACACTTTTCAGATGTATAGGTGCACTAGTTCGGCGAAGAGATGTTAAATGGCAAGTGATATGGACGGCAAAACAAAGTAATATAAATCTGTAATAAAAAGTGCAGCAAGCAAACAAGTGGTAAACGTGAGCACAAATGGTATTTCAATGGTGAAAACAAGGCTTAGGGTTCATACTTTCACTAGTGGCAACTCCCAACAACATTAACATAATCGAATCACATGATATTTCCCATAAAACATGCAATGGAGACGAACCCGGAGGTCATTCCTTCGTGGTCAAGAGAGGACGAGAATTATGTAGGGCTACAAAAGCACACCTCAAAGTTCGTAGTTCTCAATCTAAGGATTTCCCAATGTCACCGCGGCCATCCAAAGAGAGTTCCACAATCACCACAACATATCTAAAGGATAGTCAAAGACAAGCACCAAGAGACTCTCAATCTTCATTCAACACACAAGAGAGGAAATCACTCATGAAAATATTTTACTAATCCATGTCCAATAGACCGCTGTCACCTTGGTCTCGGGGATTATACTAGATAAAGACAAGTGAGTACATCAATCCAATACATAGAGGAAGGGGAAATATCATGGGATCACCCTAGATTAACATAGCCTATGATCACAACGAAGATCACATCATGGGAGAGAGAGATAACCACATAGCTACACGTACGAGCCCTCGGCCCCGGAGGAAACTACTCACGCATGGACATGGTGAGGAGGAGGTTGATGATGGTTTTGATGGAGAGGTGCAGCCCCGCGAGGAGAGGACGGCCGGCGGCAGCCACGGAGGCGGCGGCGGCGGCCCTTGGGGGCGCGGCGGCGGCGGCGGCCCTAGGGGGCAGCGGCTCCTTGGCCCCCCTTCTTCCTTGTGGATGGTGCTGCAATGGTGCTGGTCCTCCCCTCCAAGATGGCGGCTCGGGAGGAGGAAAATTCGTGGCCGTTGGTGACCTAGGTTTCCTCTCTTTATATAGACTCTCGGATTCCCGTCATCACATTTTTGGGCCTCAGTAAAACGGGCTTTACTCGGCCGTCCGGACTCCGATTTGGACGAATTTTATATCCAGAAGCATCGCCTCGAAATTCCCCACAACTTTCGCAACTAGACTTTTTCCGTTTGACGTCGTCTCCTAGCAGGAATGTGACCATCTTTAAAAAACGTTCTCAGACAGATTTCAGGAAAGTCAGAGTCCTACACCAATACGACTCCTTTTGCGTTTTTGTCAATTTCCAAGTAATTCCTACACAATAAAGTGTAAAACAAGAACAATGTGCACTTTTGCAACCATTAGTAGGTTAGTCCAAATATGATCAAAAAGTGTATGGAAGTGTATAAATATCATAGCAATATCACACAAAAAAGGGCATGGAGCAAGCAGAAATTATATATACGTTTTGGACGTATCAACATCCCCAAGCTTAATTCCTGCTCGTCCTCGAGTAGGTAAATGATAACAAGCATAATTTCTGTGGTGACATGCTATTAACCATATAAGAATTTTTCACAGTCACATGACAAGTGCTTACTGAGACAATGAATCTGTAGTAATTAAGTTGCCTCATGAGAAAATCACAAAGAACTGAAAGTTTTACAATATGATACTGAAACACTCAATAGATTTGTAGTGAGCATGGTGTGCAAATATGACAAAGTGATATCTCGCTTGCCCCCTTTAGTGAAGCAAAACATAAATGCAGGGGCACCTCCAAAGTTTAAGTGACGACTAGATACAATGATTTTAGAATAAACGATATCATAATCATGCAAAAGACAATGGTACTTTGGGACAATGCACATTACACTCAGAATGACAATCATGCTCTCAATAGTTGGTGCTTTAAAGAAGGCGGAGACTCTCGAACCGTGGCTTTTATTGGCAAGGTTGAAAACCCGTGGTCGGAAACAAAAACTGAACATGTACCAGAGCTCTTGGTTTTAAAAACAGAGGTAATAATTATTATATTTAGATATGCATGTTTCGTCAACGAATGCTAGCAGATAACTCAATTACTTCTTGAGCTGGACAAGTTTCGAGGAACGGCTCCCGAATGAGGACGATCACATCCTCTTAATCTCCTTTGTTTATCACTGCCAAAGTTTTCTGATTTCTCATGAACAAAGCATGAAGGAGGGTTTGTTTGTTGTATTATTTTTAATGAGCCGGGCGCACTCTATGCCAGTTCCTTCTCGTATTATGGGTTTGCACATTAGACATGCAATCCCGGGGTAAAGCTTGTCCAACTTAAAAAGATCATGAATTAACTACTACTTCCTCATGAGCTAAAACAGAGGCACAAATAGGAATGCTTTTTTTGAATAATTTCGAGATGGTACATGAAAGTCTTCGTTAGGAATGGCAGGTAAATACCATGTATTGGAAGGTATGGTGGACTCATATGGCATAACTGGTTTAAAGGATTTTTGATGCACAAGCAGTCAGTCCGCTTAGTACAGGTGGAGGTTAGCAAAAGACTGGGAGCGACCAACTAAAAGAGCAATGACGGTCATAATCATGCACAGCGATAAAGCAACATTGAATCAGGCATGGAAGTTATATCGCTACTCAGAAACTAAAGATCATCTAGGCTTGATAGACTTTCTTTACAGTCTTAAATATGCGTGAGCATACGCCAAGTCAATCAAAATAAATTCTTGAAAGAAGATATCACTAGACCATACCACATCATAGGCAAACAAATCATGTTGGTACTCCAATAACACATTGAGAACCCCCCCCAGCTATTTGAGACTAACCATAAGAAAACATGAACTACTAAGCATCATTATGCACATAGCATTTTTATCATAGACATATCGACCAGTGCAACAGAAGCCAACTCTCTTAATAAAATAAGCATGATAACTAAAGAGAGTTCCAGCGACCAACTAAACAAAAGCTCTTTAAAAAGATAAGCCTGAAAGCTAAGAGCTAAACATGATAGTAGCTATCGAAAGACAAAGAACACACACAGCAAAGATAGTCATGAAAATTCTATGTTATGTTGTAGGTTGAAGTGGAGCGTGTTTCTATCCCACACAAAGAAAGCTGAGTTCCAACTCGTTATGAACAACAAGCAAAGCTAAAGAAAACTAAAAAGGAAACTAAAGCAAGACGCTCCAAGCATAGCACATAACACATGAAGTGATAAAAATATAGTGGAACGAAAGACGAACTGATAATTGTTGATGGAGAAGGGGATGCACGGGGGCATCCCCAAGCTTAGACGCTTGAGTCTTCTTGAATTTGTCTTGGGGGTGCACGGGGGCATCCCCAAGCTTGAGCGTTTGACACTCCTGAATCTTTTTATCATCTTCCCTCGCACACTTGAAAACTCCCTTCATACATAACTCATCATAATCTGATTAGCGAGGTTAGTACCCTTAATAAAATAATTGTTCCTTGCTGGAAATAAGGATATTCTTGAAGGTCTACTATTTCTCAAGATTGCCAAAAGGTTTTTGCAAAGAAAAAGCAAGCTCAAGGTTTGCAAAATGAAGGAAAGGCAAAACAGGACAGAATCTGTGAAAAACAGACCAGCAGGTAGTAAATGATTTTTTCGGGGCACTTCTGCAACTTTAATTAAAAAACTCAGAACAGACGCCCGAAAGCCAATTGTATAGAGCACGCTGTTGAAAAAATTCAGACCAAAAAGATGATCTGGTGATTTTATATGAATTTTTCTATCCAAGGACAGAATCTGTTTCCTGGACAGCACGTCACAACTTTTGAACTTTCTTGCAATCAGAGGCTACACTTGGCACAAAGCTGAAAAGTAAAGATACAATGATGATGCTACTGTAGTAACAACATCAAGACACAACAAAAGCAAAATAAAATTTTATTCATTGTGGGCTGCCTTCCAAAAGCGCTTTCTTTTATGCATTTAAGCTAGGCATAAGACTTTAATGATGCTCTCGTAGGAATAAGAGTTGAAGAACAAAAGAGAGCATCAAGAAGCAAATACCAAACACATTTAAGCCTAACATGCTTCCTATGCATAGGAATATTGCAATAGAATAATTCATTGAAGCACAAAGCAATAAGCATAGGAAGGCAAAACAAGCATAACTTCTAAATATTCACCATAAAAAAACGGAACTTCTTATTATTAAGATATTTAGAACCATGTCTCCCTCTCTCATTATAAATTTCAGTGGCATCATGGATGAACTCAACAATATAACTATCACATAAGGCATTATTTCCATGATCCAAAAGCATAAAAGTGTCATTACTCTTCATATAAGCAAAATCTTTCTTATTAGGAATAGTGAGAGTAAGACTATCATAACCATCATGGTAATCATCGTATTTAGGAGGCATATCATAATCATAATAAATTTTATCCTCAATAGTAGGTGGACTGAAAATATCATATTCATCATTGTAATCATCATATATAAGAGGCATAGTATCATCAAAGTAAATTTTCTCCTCAAAAGTTGGGGGACTAAAAATATCATGTTCATCAAACGTGTCATCCCCAAGCTTAGAGCTTTCCATGTCATTAGCAATATTGATATTAAAAAGAAACATACTAATAACATCACCACCATCATGATTGTTATGCAAATAATAAAGTTCCAAAGGTTTTTTAATTTTCTCTTCGAACACATCATGTCCAAGTTCAAGGTAGAGCTTATAAAGCTCTCTCATATTTTTGTTGTTTTCCATTAAGCAAAACTAGTGAAAATAAAAACAAGAAACAAAAAGATTTAATTGCAAGATCTAAAGATATACCTTCAAGCACTCACCTCCCCGGCAACGGTGCCAGAAATAGCTTGATGTCTACACACGCTTCTACTCTTGTAGACTATGTTGGGCCTCCAAGCGCAGAGGTTTGTAGGACAGCAGCAATTTCCCTCAAGTGGATGACCTAAGGTTTATCGAACTCAGGGAAGTAGAGGTTGAAGATGGTCTCTCTCAAGCAACCCTGCAACTAAGATACAAGAAGTCTCTTGTGTCCCCAACACACCTAATACACATGTTAGATGTATAGGTGCACTAGTTCGGCGAAGAGATGTTAAATGGCAAGTGATATGGATGGCAAAACAAAGTAATATAAATCTGTAATAAAAAGTGCAGCAAGCAAACAAGTGGTAAACGTGAGCACAAATGGTATTGCAATGGTGGAAACAAGGCCTAGGGTTCATACTTTCACTAGTGGCAACTCCCAACAACATTAACATAATCGAATCACATGATATTTCCCATAAAACATGCAATGGAGACGCACCCGGAGGTCATTCCTTCGTGGTCAAGAGAGGACGAGAATTATATAGGGCTACAAAAGCACACCTCAAAGTTCGTAGTTCTCAATCTAAGGATTTTTCAATGTCACCGCGGCAATCCAAAGAGAGTTCCACAATCACCACAACATATCTATAGGATAGTCAAAGACAAGCACCAAGAGACTCTCAATCTTCAATCAACACACAAGAGAGGAAATCACTCATGAAAATATTTTTCTAATCCATGTCCAATACACCGCTGTCACCTTGGTCTCGGGGATTATACTAGATAAAGACAAGTGAGTATATCAATCCAATACATAGAGGAAGGGGAAATATCATGGGATCACCCAAGATTAACATAGCCTATGATCACAACGAAGATCACATCATGGGAGAGAGAGATAACCACATAGCTACACGTACGAGCCCTCGGCCCCGGAGGAAACTACTCATGCATGGACATGGTGAGGAGGAGGTTGATGATTGTGTTGATGGAGAGGTGCAGCCCCGCGAGGAGAGGACGGCCGGCGGCAACCACGAAGGCGGCGGCGGCGGCCCTTGGGGGCGCGGCGGCGGCGGCGGCCCTAGGGGGCAGCGGCTCCTTGGCCCCCCCTCTTCCTTGTGGATGGTGCTGCAATGGTGCTGGTCCTCCCTTCCAAGACGGCGGCTCGGGAGGAGGAAAATTCGTGGCCCTTGGTGACCTAGGTTTCCTCTCTTTATATAGACTCTGGATTCTCATCATCAGATTTTGGGCCTCAGTAAAACGGGCTTTACTCGGCCGTCCGGACTCCGATTTGGACGAATTTTATATCCAGAAGCATCGCCTCGAAATTCCCCACAACTTTCGCAACTAGAATTTTTCCGTTTGACGTTGTCCTCGCGCCGGAAAGTGACCATCTTTAAAAAACGTTCTCAGACAGATTTCAGGAAAGTCAGAGTCCTACTTCAATACGACTCCTTTTGCGTTTTTGTCAATTTCCAAGTAATTCCTACACAATAAAGTGTAAAACAAGAACATTGTGCACTTTTGCAACCATTAGTAGGTTAGTAAAAATATGATCAAAAAGTGTATGGAAGTGTATAAATATCATAGCAATATCACACAAAAAGGGCATGGAGCAAGCAGAAATTATAGATACATTTTGGACGTATCAACAACGCGTCCCTCCTTCTCCTACACCCGCGGTGGCAGAGCGGGCCACGAGGGGAAGGGGGAGGGGGCGAGGCCGTGGGCGAGGCCGGGGCGCTCGGGGAAGAGGAGGACGGGGCGGCCCGCCGGCCTCGCCCCCGCCGGCAGCTCCTCCTCCAGTGGAGGGCCATGTTGGGAATAACCCTTGTGAGTTCTTCGCCAGGTTGCAGCGGCCGCCGCGCCGTCGCCTTCGTCTCCCGACCCCATTTGTGCGGGAGATGGAGCTGGATCCGCCGAAGTCGCTGCGGCTGCACATGAGGGGCTGCGGGATCAGTGGCACGCGGGTCCGCATCGACTTCCCTGGTCCTCATGTGATGTATCTTCGACAGGGATGGAAGACGTTTGCTCGTATCCACATCTTGACGGATGAGCTCACTCTCCATTTTAAGTTGATGGAGGGTGGCCTTCTGTCCGTCAAGGTCTTCGGGCACTTTGGGACTCGCGCAAGGTGCTGCGTGGAGAGCTCTTCCGATGACGAAGATTCCTCCTCGAGCGAGGGTGACGAGGAGGACAGCGGCAGCGACGATGAGGGCGGTGGGCGGCAGGATGACGGGTCCGACTAGGTGTCGGGCACCGCTCCTGGTGGCACCTGCGACCCCATCATCCGCGTCGCCGGCTCCTTGAACTTCTCGGGGCCGTCCCCTCGGCGGCTGGCGTAGGGAGGCTGCGGAAGAGGAAGAGGAAGAGGGCGGGCGGCAAGGTCGTCATGTCGGAGTACGCGGGCACCGACGCCTTCGACGCGTGCTGACGTCCTGCCGCCTCGTCTTTGAGCTCTGCTTCCGGCGCCGCCATCACCATCCAGCCTTTGGGCGGCCACCAAGATGTTCTCTTGGTGTCTTCTGCCACCCGTAGCTCGCCTAGGCGCTCCTTTTGCCCTTCTCGCCTCCTTGATCTGCCTCCTGAGGAGAGGGACAAGAAAGGCATTACGGGCATCTTATCTCTTTTTAGTTTGTAAGCCTTCGGGCATTTGTTAAATTTAAAACTTGTAATCCCCTTGTTCATGTTTTTCATTCCCTATGGACTGTACCTGAATGGAATGTTTTTTAAAAAAGGAATGTTTGCCGGGTCATTTGTTCGCAGGTAGAACCCACAACAGGGAACAAACCCCTCCTATCTCTAAGATAAACATTTTCTCGCCCGGCAACAGGCCTTGCCCTCTCCCCACTCCGCTCGACCTTTCTCACGCCTTTGGCGGAGGTAGGGATGAAGTGGGTTTAGGCTCCTTGCTTTATCCTTTCGTCGCCGCGACTACGATCAAACTTGGCCCCAGGAACAGGTCCTAGGGCCTAAAGTTATGGGAGCATGGTAGCTTTAAGGAAAGAAACGAGGTTTCACATACCTCAGCCCATAATGGAATACATGACAGGGGATAAAGAACTTATCTGAAGCTGCAGCCCTTGGCAACCTTGGTTTGCCGCGGGTGAATCTTTGCTCTTGCAGCCCCCGGCAACACTGGCTTGCCGGGGCCTCGATGCTGGTCTGTTCCTTTTTCTTCTCCCCAAGTGGTTTCGGCAAGGATATCTGTGTGTCCTGTGAACCAAAGAGGATAAAAGGAAGACAAAGGGATGCAAACTCGACCTCTAAGCTAGGGGTTAGCTGCCGCTAAGCACTATCAACCCTAACCAAGGACGAGACTCGACTCAGCATGCATGCTATAACTTAGGGCACTAGCGCTTCATTTATTTATGCTCAGGGTATGCGCCTGGCTTTGTACAAAGGGTTACATGCCTTGCCGGCAAAGCATGTACAAAAATTTGGCTTGCCGGGGGGGCCGACAAGCCGCGCCTTATGGGTAAAACTTGCAAAGATGCTCAATGTTCCAGGAATTGCTCACCGGAATGGCAATTTTGGTCTCCAGGCGAACTGCGCCAGGCCTGGTGACTCGTATTACCCGATAAGGGCCCTCCCACTTCGGTGTCAACTTGTTTGTATTCTTGGCTGATTGAACGCGCCGAAGAATAAGGTCGCCTTCCTCAAAGCTTCGGGCACAGACCTTGCGGCTATGGTAGCGGCGCAAGGCTTGCTGGTAGCGTGCTGCTCTCACAGCCGCCCGAAGACGATCTTCCTCAAGGAGCATTGCGTCATCTTGCCGCAGTTGCTCTTGCTCAAGCTCATCATAAGCGAGCACTCGAGGTGACCCGTATATGAGTTCAGTGGGGAGAACTGCTTCTGCCCCGTATATCAGGGCAAAAGGTGTCTGGTCGGTGGCTCGATTTGGCATCGTTCTGATCAACCAAAGAACCGCCGGCAACTCATCAATCCAGTGCCTTCCACTCTTGTGCAGCCTGTCAAAGGTCTTTGTCCTTAGGCCTCCTAGCACTTCAGCGTTTGCCCTCTCAGCTTGACCATTGCTTCGGGGGTGAGCAACGTAAGCGAAACAGACTTTCCTGCCGAGGTCTTGGGTATATTGCATGAAGGTGTGGCTTGTGAACTGCGTGCCGTTGTCGGTGATGACCCTGTTGGGTACACCAAAACGACACACTAGTCCCTTGAAGAACTTGACGGCTGACAGAGCTGTGACCTTCCTCACTGCCTCCACCTCCGGCCACTTTGTGAACTTGTCGATTGCAACGTACAAGTACTCAAAGCCCCCGACAGCGCGGGGGAAAGGGCCCAGTATGTCGAGCCCCCAGACCGAGAATGGCCAGGAGAGAGGAATGGTTTGAAGGGCTTGAGCTGGTAGATGAAGTTTCTTTGAATGAAACTAGCACGCTTCAGACCTGGTGACCAGTGCCGTCGCATCCTGGAGGGCAGTGGGCCAGAAGAAGCCTTGCCGGAATGCCTTGCCGGCAAGGGCT
>LR738716.1:296444154-296475314 GCA_902687465.1 Secale cereale
TCTCAAACTCAAACTTCTGGAGCTTCATCCATCCTGAACCAAACTTTAGGAAGTCATGATGATTGATTCCTTTGCAATTCTTCACTACAAGCTCTTCCAACGATCCATCCCTACCAAGGTATTCCAACCACTCTACACTGTCGATTTTCTCGCAATCAATAAGGTGGAGAGCTGATAGACTTGTGCAACCAACTGCAACCAAGAGAAGCCCAAATGATGTTATTTTTGGTGCGGTGTTCAGCCTGAGAGACACCAATTTCTTGCAATGCGCTAAACAACCAAGCCCAGAGTCATCGATGCATGAGCAGAAGCTTAAGGTGAGGTCAGTCAGCGAGGAACAGTGAGATGAAAACACAAAGAGGCCTTTGTTGTCCAACTGCTTTCCATGTCCAGGTATACAACCAGAGTAATCAATTTCCACTTTCCGCAAATTTGGGAACCGTGCGCACAATGATGTCAGTGCTTTCGTAGCAGTGCAAAGACCAGAACCAACATGGATAGCACCTCTTTGATTCCCCTCTATCTTGTAGAGCTGCTTTGACACAAGGGAAAGAGAATTCAGATCACTTGTGCTGGTGATCCTCTTGAGAATCTCTGTCACCAGAGCCTCCGGTAGGTCCTCCATCGAACAAATTCAGCTGGAGCAATCAGGTAATATATATCAAGGTTCAGAAAACAAGCTAAGAGCTGGGCTCAAACTTATGGTATGTCAGAATAATGCATGTGAAGATGGAGATGACACTGGCGACAGACACTCATTACGGAGAATATACTGATGAAATTTGAGCATTTTCTCTATCCGTCCAAAACGTGTGCGTTCTTCATAAGCATGGAGATTTATTAAAGTAGCTAGCTAGCACCTTATCAGTTTCTAGATTGCTAGAAAGGAAAAAATGTCGCTACAGGCCACACCATTAAATTAAACTAGCACCATAAGTAGCAGAGCCTGAATAATGAACTAACTAAGAGAATACTACTCTCTCCGTCTCATAATATGAGAACGTTTTTGACACTAGTGTAGTGTCAAAAACGTTCCCATATTACGGGGCGGAGGAAGTACAAAGAAAGGGGCTAGAATTGACGCAAGCAATTCCGCAAGAAAACCCACGTGCTGAATCTGTACCAACTTATTTGGATTGTTCTGGAGGCACCCAATTAATAACATGAAAGCCAGAGCATGCAAATTATAACTTGTAGCTCTTGCTTGGGCAAGAAAGAAAGTAGGGAAATCATTTTTGCCACAGCCGACGAATAGTTCACAGGGTGCAGTTATTATTAATAGATATAATCTGTTCAACTAGAAATACTAGTACAGGCTAGTACTCAGTTGCAAAAAGCTTACTCCTTTCTACTCCGACCTAGGAGAGTGGCTGCTTTACAACATTAACTAACTAACTTTATGGATGATACTATCGGTTGAGTATCCCCTATCAAGAAACCAAATCGAAAACATTCGAATCGGGGAACCAACGAACAGGGGAGGGGTCAGGAGGCGGTACCTTGAGCACGACCGGCAGATAGAAACAGCGCCGCCGCTCGACCTCGCTCGGTCCGCACCGGAGGAGAGTGCTTCTCTCCTTTGATTCGGAAGATCGGGGGAGAGTGTAAACCCTAGTCTCGCTCGCATCGCATTTCCTCTCTTTCGAGCTGCAGCGGCGCCTCGCTCACATGGGCCAGCCACACCAGGAATGGCTGCGGGCCGACGCGCGCTATTTTTGGCCTTCTAGACCTTTTCTTTTAAAACACAGAAAAACTAAAAGTAAGAAAATGATATAAAATGTTCATAAGGACCAGTTTTTTGGCAGCTTAACAAATAGGGTTTTATCATTTATGCCACTAGTTGTGTTTCACTACTCAGTTTTACCACTAGGAATTTTAACTGCTCAAAAATGTCATCGCTTCGTTAGATACATGCTCAAAAATACCATTGGACATCTTGTGATCTCAAATCTCTTTTGACATGTTATAATGACATAAATACCTATGGAGCAACATATCAGCTCTCCATCTATCTCACAACAATAAAGTGTGGGGCCCACTTGATCCCAACATCATTCTTATTTTCCTGTAAATTTATTCGCTTACTTACTCCTCACAAGTGGGGCCACACTTATCATTGTGAGATAAAGAGAACTGAAATGTGGGTCTAGGCTTATTTTTGTCATATTTGATGGTTAACAGGTTTGACGTGAAAATAACAATGTCTAATAGCATTTTGACCAAACATCTAACGGAATGATGGCATCTTTTATATATCTAATGCCTTTTTTGAGTAAGCATCTCACGAATCGATGGCATTTTTTAGCGTTGTAACTTCTAATGGCAAAACTGAGTAGTGGGATACAACTGGTGGCATAAATGATAAAACCCTAGAAAAATAAGCCGCCTCCTCCCCGGCTTTTTTCATAAGCCGCCTCTCTTATTCTTTTGGGCTTCTAAACTAGTTCTGGAATAACTAATTTAGAAGTCTCAACAAATTTTGAGAGCGGCTTATTTTTTAAGCTCGGGAGAGGCAACTTATTTTTAAGATGCCCAAAAGAACTGGCCCTAGAATCGTTTCAATAAATAAAAAAATTAAGGCATTGTAAATATGTCCATGTCCACGAAAAAAACCATGTACTTATTAAAATGTCTAGCAATTTTTAAAATATTCATATATGTGAAAACAATGCTCACATGTATCGAAATAAATGTTTGCTTTTTTATGAAAAAGTGGACATGTGTTTTCACAAAAAAAATTGTATGTAAAAATTAATGCTCGTGTTCATGTATTTCGGAAGGATTTTTACATGTGAAGGAAATGTGCATATATCTTAAATAGATGTTCATGTTTTCAAGAAAAAATCACGCATTCAATTTTCTTCATACAAATAGACATTGCTTACCTGGGAAAACAATACAAGAAAACGATAAAGGACGAAAAAACAAAAGTTAAGATGAGTAAAAGAGAATAGGAATATAGAAATGAAAATAGTAGGAGAATAAGGGGGGCAATAAGACAGTGAGGGTTATTGTTCCACGACCCATGCGGAAGAGTGCGTTGGTGAAATGACCCAGATGTTGCATAGAGAAGGAACATAGGCGTTATAAAACAGTTAAGGATTTGGTTTGAAGAAATGTATAAACAAACCGCTCATTTAGGTTCCAGACATAAATGCTAATTATGTTGAGGCTCAACTAAGTATACCAACAACCTAAGCTAAACAAGATGAGCACAAGATATATAATAACACAAGTGATAAATAACCTATAAGAAGATAAATAACTTGAAGCACTAACAAACAACTTCAGTGGCACGATTTTTGCAGAACCACAACTTCAGAGATTTATAACACAGAAGCGCAACTTCACAAGAAAAAGTAACACATAACCCAGGTTTCCAAGTTAGAGGAGTTTGACAACGGATCTGACAGAAATGGCCCTACGATGTCAGTGATGATGTGGAGTCTCAATCTATAATACCTAAATAGTTCATCTCCACTGTCATATTTCTCTTCACACGCAATCTATCCATCTCGGCGGCCCCACCACGTCATTTTTTTATTTGTTTTACAACAAAATTGTGTGAATAAATTTCTATTTAGCGAGCCAAGCGAACAGTCGGGAGTCAAACTAAAAATCAAGTCATGCATTATGGATAGCAACCCAAGATAATATTTCAAGAAGTATCAAGCATCTAAGCTTAGGGATGCTCCGGTAGGCATCCCACCTTTCTTCATCAACAACTATCGGTTGAGCCCAAGTTTTTGCTTCTTCACATGAAGTGTGTTATTCTTGAAATGTCATTTTATTTTGTTTTGCTTGCTATTTGAATAAAATACTTAGATCTGAAAGTTTTTAAAATGAAAGAGAGTCTTCAAATAGCTACCCTTTTACATAACTACTCGCTTGATCTTCACTTATATCTTTTTGGAGTAGTTTATCATTTGCTCTAGTGCTTCACTTATATCTTTTTTAGCACGGCGTGCTTTAATATTTTTGAAGAAATTCTCTCATGCTTCACTTAGATTATTTTGAGAGAAATAAAATTTTATGCTCATGTTCTTCACTTAGATTTGTTTGAGCCTATCAAAAAACAACATATGAAACTAGTTCCAAAGTGATAGATATTCAAGAAGGATATAATAAAAACTTTCATGAAGATCATTGGACAAAATAAATTTGATTCTTTGTAATAGTTTTGAGATATGATGATAGTGATATGTGAGTCATGTTAATGAGTAATTATGTTTTAGTAAGAATATTGATGTTGAGGTTTGTGATTCCCTATGCAAGCACGAAAGTCAATAGTTATGTGCAATGAAATTACATCCTACTTATGGTGCATTATTCGGTGTTAGTTATGCTCAATGCTCACTTATGTGATTTTTCGTTTCTTGGTTGGTTGCTTAACAGTGTATTTGCTAGCCTCCACTTGTACTAAGTAGAAATACTACTTGTGCATCCAAACTTTTTAAACCCAGTTTTGCCACATGAGTCCACCATATCTATCTATATGCGGTATTCCCTTGCCGTTCTAAGCAAATTTGTATGTGCCATCTCTAATTTTCAAAATAAACTTCTATTTTGTGTGCTCGTACCGCTCATGAGGCGGTGAGGGGTGGCCAATATTTTTCCATGCTAGATGTGTTATTCTCAAGATGTGTGTTTATTTACTTGTCATTGCACGAGAGTACGACAAATGTATTAGGGATGCCTAGTCCCGAAATGAAAAATGAATTTACTTTATGGTGTAAAATAATAAATTCCTTGGAAAGTGTTGGTATGGAGGGCACACGTGGATACGGTTAGCCATGGATTGTGAAAGAATGGTGGAAAAAAGAATAAACTTTAATTTCTGTTTGAGAACCGCGTATGATGTATCTAGCATGGAAATTATTGGAAACTTTAAGTCGTTTTTGTTGACGGGAAAAGTATACCTCCCAAAATTATTTTCATCTCTCAATTTAAGCTTTGAGCTCTAGCACCTCTACAAATCCCTACTTCCCTCTGCGAAGGGCCTTTCTATTTACTTTATGCAATTTTATTTTTATTTGAGTCACCATCTTCTCTTATAAAGCACCAACTAAGTGGCACTATGATCGTACTTGAGCATTGTTGTAGCTAATATGCGTGTGTGTTTCATGAATGGATCAATGATTGAGCATGACAGGCTAGGGGTAACTTGCTTTAGTATTGATATTTTGAAAGACATGGTTGCTTGTTGGTATGCTTGAGTATTAAAGTCTTCATGTCAAAACTAGACTATTGCTTTGAACCATATAAATGTCCATGTTACAAAGAAAATAATATGAGATGAACATGATAGGTAGCATTCCACATCAAAAATTCTGTTTTTATTATTTACCTACTCGAGGACGAGCAGGAATTAAGCTTAGGGATGCTGATACGTCTCCAACGTATCTATAATTTTTTATTGTCCCATGTTGTTATATTGTCATTCTTGTATGTTTTACAATCATTTTATAGCAACTTTATAACATTTTTTGGGACTAACCTATTGACATAGTGCCCAGTGCTAGTTGTTGTTTTTTGCTTGTTTCTTACATCGCAAAAAATCAATATCAAACGAAGTCCAAATGCAGCGAAACTTTTTGGAGACTTTTTTGGACCAGAAGACATCCAGTGGGCCAGAGAAGTGCCTCGGGGTGCCCCGAGGGGGACACAACCCACCAGGGCGCGCCTGGGGGCCCAGGCGCGCCCAGGTGGGTTGTGCCCACCTCAGTGGCCTCCCGCACCGCCTCTTCGCTCTATAAATGCCTAAATATTCCAAAAACCCTAGGGGAGTCGACGAAATTTTGTTCCAACCGCCGCTAGTTCTAGAACCACGAGATCCAATCTAGATCCCTTTCCGGCACTCCGCTGGAGGAGAAAATCATCACCGGTGGCCATCTTCATCATCCCGGTGGCCACCTTGATGAGGAGGGAGTAGTCCACCCTCGGGGCTGATGATTTGTACCAGTAGTTATGTGTTTAATCTCTCTCTCTTTCTCTCTCTCTCTCTCTCTCTCTCTCTCTCTCTCTCTCTCTCCTGTTCTTAAGATGTCACGATCTTGATGTATCGCAGGCTTTGTTAATATAGTTGGATCATATGGTGTTTTCCCCTCTCTATCTTGTTGTGATGAATTGAGTTTTCCCTTTGAGATTTTTTTGGATTGAAAACTTTTATGGATTTGAGAACACTTGATGCATGTCTTGCTATGAATTCTCATGGTGACAATGGGGTATCACATTGATTCACTTGATATGTTTTTTGGCACTCAACTTGCGGATTCACGAAGTGACATTGGGGTAATCTATGCATAGGGGTTGATGCACGTTCTTGTCTCTGTTTCTTTGGTAGAAACCTTGGGGCACTCTTTGAGGTTCTTTGTGTTGGATTGAGTATTATGAATTTGAAATTGTTTGATGCATATCGTATAATTAACTGACAGATACTCGCAGTGAGATTGGAGTATCTAGGTGACATTAGAGTTGGTTGATGTGTATCATGTGGTGTTATCTTAGTGTGAACTCTTGATAGATTGATCGGAAATGATAACTTGATGTTATGTCAGTACGAACTCTTGATAGATCGATCGGAAAGAATAACTTTGAGGTGGTTTCGTACCCTACAAACAATTTCTTCTTATATTCTCCGCTAGATAGAAACTTTGTACTGATTCTTCATCGCACGTTGAGGGATGGTTATGTGATCGAATTATATTAGCATTATTGAGAGATTGCACTAGCGAAAGTACGTACCCTAGGCCTCATTTTCAAGCATTGCAATACCGTTTGTGCTCACTTTTGTTACTTGCTACCTTGTTGTTTTTCATTGTTACTATTACAAAAATCAATATCTACTATCCATATTACACTTGTATCACCATCTCTTCGCCGAACTGGTGCACCTATACAATTTACCATTGTATTTGGTGTGTTGGAGACATAAGAGACTCTTTGTTATTTGGTTGCAGGGTTGTTTGAGAGAGACCATCTTCATCCTACGCCTCCCACGGATTGATAAACCTTAGGTCATCCACTTGAGGGAAAATTGCTAATGCCCTACAAAACTCTGCGCTTGGAGACCCAACACGAGTCTACAAGAATAAAATTGTGTAGTAGACATCACACTTTCGTTGAACTTTATATGATTGAGTTGTGATCAAGGACCATTTATATATAAAAGTAATGAAATTATTTGGATCATTATTAGAATTTAGGCATCTGCCTCGCCATAAGTATTCCAACTTGACTGATTGTATGTCTGAGGGACATAAATTATTATCCTATTCCTGTAGTCATTTGTGCTCAATCTTAAATATGCATCCGTGACATATTGCAGTAATTAAATCACACAATCCATGATTACTTGACTTACTACAATTTATTTCCTTAATACAGGGCAAGAAGGTTAAGGTTCCCAATTTTCCCGTCCCCGCGACGCAAAAAGTGACAATTTGTGATAAAATATACGGATACAATCATCTTCCAGTTTGTGTTACTAAAAAGAATGTGAAATCTTGCAGGTGTGGATGGACGTGTATAGCCTCCCCGTACCAAGATCTGGTGGGAAAACATGCTCCTAGATATTTGAAGAGGCTGGTTGTTGTTGGGAAACGTAGTATTTCAAAAAAATTCTACGATCACGCAAGATCTATCTACTAGATGCATAGCAACGAGAGGGGAGAGTGTGTCTACGTACCCTTGTAGACCGAAATAGAAAGCGTTATGACAACGCGGTTGATGTAGTCGTACGTCTTCACGATCGACCGATCCTAGTACCGAACGTACGACACCTCCGCGATCTGCACACGTTCAGCTCAGTGACGTCCCACGAACTCATGATCCGGTAGAGCTTCGAGGGAGAGTTCCATCAGCACGACGGCGTGGTGACGGTGATGATGAAGTTACCGACGCAGGGCTTCGCCTAAGCACCACAACGATATGACCGAGGTGTGTTTCTGTGGAGGGGGGCACCACACACGGCTAAAAGATCAATGATCAACTTGTGTGTTCATGGGGTGCCCCCCCACCCCCGTATATAAAGGAGTGGAGGAGGGGGAGAGGCCGTCCCTCTCTATGGAGCGCCCTAGGGGAGTCCTACTCCCACCGGGAGTAGGATTCCCCCTTTCCTAGTAGAACTAGGAGCCCTTCCAAGTAGTAGGAGTAGGAGAGAAGGAAAGGGAAAAGAGAAGAGAAGGAAGGAGGGGGCGTCGCCCCTCCCCCTAGTCCAATTTGGACTAAGCCTTGGGGGGCGCAGCCTCCCCTCTCTCTTTCCCCTAAAGCCCAATAAGGCCCATATACTCCCCGGCGAATTCCCGTAACTCTCTCGTACTCCGAAAAAAAACCGAATCACTCGGAACCTTCCCGATGTCCGAATATAGTCATCCAATATATCGATCTTTACGTCTCGACCATTTCAAGACTCCTCGTCATGTCCCCGGTCTCATCTGGGACTCCGAACTACCTTCAGTACATCAAAACACATAAACTCATAATACCGATCGTCACCGAACGTTAAGCGTGCGGACCCTACAGGTTCGAGAACTATGTAGACATGACCGAGATTCATCTCCGATCAATAACCAATAGCGGAACCTGGATGCTCATATTGGCTCCTACATATTCTACGAGGATCTTTATCGGTCAAATCGCATAACAACATACGTTGTTCCCTTTTGTCATCTGTATGTTACTTGCTCGAGATTCGATCGTCGGTATCACCATACCTAGTTAATATCGTTACCGGCAAGTATCTTTACTCGTTCCGTAATACATCATCTCGTGACTAACTCATTAGTCATTTGCTTGCAAGGCTTACTATGATGTGTATTACCGAGAGGGCCCAAAGATACCTCTCCGACATTGGGAGTGACAAATCCTATTCTTGATCTATGCCAACACCACGAACACTTTCGGAGACACCTGTATAGCATATTTATAATCACCCAGTTACGTTGTGACGTTTGATAGCACACAAGGTGTTGATACGTCCAAAACGTATCTATAATTTCTGCTTGCTCCATGCCACTTTTGGGTGATATTGCTATGATATTCATACACTTCCAGACACTTTTGATCATATTTGGACTAACTTACTAATCCAGTGCACCCCAGTGCCAGTTTCTGTTTTCGGCTGTTTTTGTATTTCAGGTTTTCACGTTACGAGAACTGCCAGGAAAAATCCAGAAAAATTATATAAAAAATCAGCGTTTCGGAAACTTCCTTGCGTCCGAAGGACAGCCGGGGGGGGGGGCCACCAGGGCTCCAGGCGCCCTGGCGGCGCGCCCCCCCCTGGGCCGCGCCGGGGGGGCGCCTGGGCCCCCCGAAGCTCCCCCGATGCCCCACTTTAGCATATATTTAAAGCGTCCTCCGAAACCCTCAGAACCAGGAACTCTTTTCGCGATCCCATCTCTGTTCCGCCGCCGCCGCCGCTTCCAAGATCGGGAGCACCAGGAGAACTCTTCCCGGCACCCTGCCGGAGGGGAGGATCACCACCGGGAGCTTCTCCACCACCATGGACGCCTCCCGGATGACTCGTGAGTAGTCTCCCTTGGACCATGAGTCCATGACCAGTAGCTATGTGATGTTCTCCTCCCGTTCTTGTACTTCACTAATTAGTCCTCGTGAGTTGTCCTACATGATCGAGGCACATATGTAATCCTTATGCTGTTGCTATGTTGAGTTTGCTGGGATCCGATGGATTATGAGATTATGTTCAGATTGATCTTGAGTAATATATTTGATTTACCTCTTTTATATTTATGTTCATAAGTAATTCTTGCATGTTCTCCGTTGTTATTTATTGCTTTGGCCGAGTAGTAGGTAGTGACTCCAAGAGGGAACGTTATGCTCGATTGTGGGTTCATGCCCCTCGATGACTAGCTTGAGTGACAGAAACATGAGTCTAGGGGATGTGTTGTTGCCACAAGGGGGAAAACAACGGTGCTTGTGCCCGCGGGTGCAAGGATTGTTTACTTTACGCAAAGTTCTTTTAATGCAGTTGTCTGTTGCATTGAGTTTACACTATGGGTGGGACTCGCAACTTAATACCAGCGAGATGTTCTGGATAGATATCTCAAGGTGGATGATTAGTAGTAGATATTGATGGATTTCGGTCTACTTACTTTGGCGTACCGCCCATGCTTTGAACCTCAATCTTTCTTGCAATGTAATCAGCATTGGTTTGCGCTCGTGGGTCCTGTCAATTGCCCAGCTGTAATTTGTTTACCTCACATAGCTGTTTTATCGTCTTTTGGGAGAGAGACATCACTAGTGAACATCATGAGACTCCGGTCCATATTACCATCAATTGATCACACCCGCTATTTACTTTTCGCTATTACTTACTATTGCAAAACACTATCTATCACTACTATCATTGCTTTTAATCATTTGTGAACTACAAGGCCGGAGGGATTGACAACCTCTCTGTACTCGTTGGGAGCAAAGTTATTTGTATCTGTGTGCAGGTCCACGTTGATTGCTACTATCTGGCGCCGTAGCAGTTGACACCTACTTGTTGAACCTAGGAGTCTCTGGGGATTCGATCCTTGGCATCTTTGCTAAGGGAAAACACTTCTACAATACTGCATCTTACACCTTCCACTTGGGGTAACCAACGAGGGGTTCGAGGCCCATCAGGTGTTCCTCCGGTATTCGGGAGTTGCATAATCTCATAGTCATAGGAACATGTATAAGTCATGAAGAAAGCAATAGCAGTAAAACTAAACGATCATAGTGCTAAGCTAACGGATGGGTCTTGTCCATCACATCATTCTCCTAATGATGTGATCTCGTTGATCAAATGACAACTCATGTATATGGCTAGGAAACATAACCATCTTTGATCAATGAGCTAGTCTAGTAGAGGCATACAAGGGACACTCTGTTTTGTCTATGTATTCACACGTGTACTAAGTTTCCGGTTAATACAATTCTAGCATGAATAATAAACATTTATAATGATATAAGGAAATATAAATAAGAACTTTATTATTGCCTCTAGGGCATATTTCCTTCAGTTGTGATACACCAGCTAATCCTAATTGTGGTGCTTGTTTGGGTGGTCCTCGTGATACATATGCACGATTGAATGAACCAAGGCTGGAGGGTTGAGGATAAGAGGTTCCATGTAGCCTAAGCTACAAAGGAACTTTGCATATTTCTATACAGTAGATATGCCACTTGTTATAAATGTAGAAGGGGGACTTGTGTGTTTTATGAAGTGTTAAGGTCTGTAAATTTTCTGGATAAGACATTTGATCTTGAATACTGATAAATGTGTGTTGCCTTGAAAAAACAACATCCGAGAACTGTCATATCCCCACATTGTTGGCTAGCTGGCTCCTGGCTTCCATCTCTCCTAGGGTTTCAGTTACGGTATAAAATTGCTAGTTGAAGCCACCAGTTTGCTCTAGGTTAAACAAAAAAATTCTAAACAAAATGCTCCCTCATTAGTTTTGACCCCCTACTTAGCAGGCGTTACTACCACATCCTTCTAATCGGGGACACAGTTACTTGCATGAGATATCACATGCTTAAATGTTCATGAAACATACAACTGCAAAAGCTATAGAATACCTTTTTCATGTGTTACTAAGGTAGAAGGCCTTTTCGATGTGTTAAGAGAAATGTCAAGTGTGCTGCCATTCGGCTTTGTTGACAGATTGTTTTTTGGTGATCTCAAAATCATGTATTTGGATGCAGGTATGTGTATCAACGACGAACATGAACTTCCCGGGCATGATGGGCCACAAGGAAGGGCAGATTTACCTGGCCTCTCCCTTCACAGCGACGGCCTCAACTTTGACGGGATATGTCACGGACCCCTGGGACTTCCTGTCGTAGAGATCTTGAAAACAATGAATTTATGTTGCGGACCGTCCTGCACTGTACCTTTTGTTCGCGTTCGAAACTGTAGTTTAGATGTGTCTTGTGTGTGGTGCTGAGAAATAAGTTACTCAACGAGTAGTAGTTGTAACGAGAAAGGTTTTGTTGTATGCCTTTTCACTGGCATTACTGAGTGTGCTATTGTAACATCCCAAAATTCTAAATTTTGGAATGTTATAATAAATAGATAGATTTGATTGTTGTTTGATGTGCTGAGTGAAATTGAGTGAAATTTGAAACTTTTGAAAGTTAAATGAGAGGGAATAAAATGACTTTCCCGAAACTTTCACTTTGCTTTTGGATCTCCGAGGGAATTCAAATTCTTTTCAACACAAAACCCTAGAGTGAAGATAATATGACTTCTTCCATTTATTCTAAATGATAAAGGGCTTTGAAAGGATTTTGAACTTCAATCTCGAAATATTCTCAATTCAGAAACTTTAAGCAACTCAATGATTTTCCCGAGAGAAGATAAAATGACTTCTTCAAATTATAGGAAATATGAGTTGGAAGTTCTTCTGAAATTTTCTGCAACTCAATTTCAATATTGAGTTATTTGGTTTTTATTCAAATTATTTTTTTCCAAAAACAAATTACATGGAAAATAGGGTAACATGATTCCCTACAGCAGAAAATTGGAGATAAATGAATTTGAATTCTTTTTGGTATTTTAAAAATGGTTTTTATTGGTTTTTATTTGCATTAGTAGGACCTTTTGGTTTATTAGATTTTGTGGGCATTTTATTTGATAGTAGTAAAATGTTCATGTTGTAGGGCTTATTTTTCTGCAAATTTTGATATATAATATGCCTATAGTATATTATATATTATTTGCCTTTATTTTATTTTCTTGTCTGTGTTTAAAAAAATTGTTCTTCCTCCGAACCTGGGCCGGCCCAGCTTTGCCAGGCCTCAGGCCCAGCTCCTCCCGTCGCTGTCCTCCTCCCGCACGATCTCACCGCCGCCTCGGCGTCCGTGCGAAGCACGCCTCGCCGCCGCCTTTGCCTCGCCCCCTCCCGCAAGAAGCTCCCCGCCATCCTATAAAGCCGCCGCCGCCCCTCCCGTTTCTCTCCTCTCTCTCCCTCCTCGAGCGCCGCCGCCGCCGCATCTCGCCGCCGCTGCCGCCGCTGCTGCCTGCTTCTGTCGCCGCCGCCGCGCTGCTCTGCCGCTGCTGCCTCGCCGCTCCGCGCCGCCGCCGCAGCCCCACCACCGCGCCGCCCCGCTCCTCGCAGCAACGCCCAGCGCCGTCGCCACAGCCTCGCCGGCCGGAGCTCACCGCCGGCCGGAATCCGATCTGCCTCAGTCCGGTTCGCCCGAACTGGAGGTTCCTTTGAGAAAAACCCTAGGTAAAAAAACCCGGTCCGTTTTTTTTTGGGTTAGATTAGGTTTTCTTCAGTTTTTTATTAGATCTATTTAGAGAGCGTTCGTTGTTTAGGGTTCAGCAGTGAACGTTCAAACTTTAACTTTTATTTCCTGTTTAGTTTCGGCCAGGGACCTCTCTATAAATTTTAATTTTATAGATCAGCCCATAAACTTCATTAGGCCTTAACTTTTTACATGTTGGTCCAAATCCAACGAAACCAACGCCCACATCTTCGTTACGAGGTCCTCTATCCAGTAATACAACTTCAACACGTTTTGAAAATTCTAAAATTTGAATTCAACTAGTTTTAGATTTGAACTTCGTTTGATCATAACTTGAGTTTCGTAACTCCGTTTTAGTTGATTCTTTTTGCAAATCGAAGCTCTTGACCTAAAATTTCTGATAAGGCCAAATTCACATAATTTTGGTACTGTTAGAAATTGTTTTATGTTTCAAGAGTCATTCGTTTGTTTCGAAGTTTTTCGAAGTGTTTATTCGATCTATCCGATCTTTCTGAGTGATTGCTTATGTGTGGTTACTATTGCTTGCTTACGATAGATTGACCGCAGTGTGACGAGTAGATCTATCCAGAGTTTTGAGTGCGAATCATCTTCATCAACATTGCAGGCAAGTTCACACTTTGATCATACTTTCCAATTACCCAGTTTTCATTGCATTAGTCAAACCCTCACACATTGCATGAGTAGGTTCAATTAACTTGTGGGATTGGGAAGTAGATTGAGGTAGTACCTATTACCTGCATTACATTCAAACCTTTGGAAGTTACTTCTACGTTGCTGTTAGGACATGCTATGCTCGTAGACGTGGATTGGGTGAGTGAAATCCATGGCAGATGTGAGTTTGTTAATTAATGGTTCAACTTAAGGTGGCAACATTAATACACATCTGGGTGGATTGAGGCACCTGGGTATTCCAGCGATTGCCTGTTTTTCTTTTGGACCGCCACCCAGGCTCAAAGGGATCATGAGATTATTCATACTAGAAACTTCCGTGTGCAGCCATAATGCTATTATGGGCTCTAGCATAGTATGAGTAAGTCATGCAAACTCTTACAGTGGTGGACTAGCAGATGTAGGGGATGTAGGTTGGTACGGTCCGCCCGATCGTAAGGTGCTAGAGCTTCCGAAATACTATGTCTCGGTCATCCGTTTCTCAAACACCATGCAGTGCGAGAAACCAAACGGAGGCGATCGAGTCTTGTGGGAAAAGTGCACAAACCTCTGCAGAGTGTACAAACTGATCATGATTAGCCGTGTCCCCGGTTATGGACGTCTTGAGTATCTAGTACTTGGATTTTCATGTGAATCTCATCATGTTACGTTAATTTAATACTGTTGGGTTTTAATGATGATTTTAATTGGGGTTGAGAGGATGTCTATCTTCTCAACAATGTTTCAACTACCATGATAGTTAATTAAAATGCATTCCTTTGTAGTAGGGAAAAATTGGCTTTACGCAAAAACTTTAACCTTACAGCCTCCACTAGCCAAATATGCATGTAGTTGTAGGCTTTACCCATCAGTATCATTACAGTGTGAATTTGCCAGTACATTCAATGTACTGACCCTCTGTGGCTGCAACGTCTCATGTTGCAGGATTATCTTACGACGAGTAAGTGATACGTTAGGGGTTACGATTTCTACACTCAACCTTGCCGTTGGTGTTGATGGGAATCCACAACCTTTGATGCTTCCGCTATGATTGATTGAGGTAATAGTATTTACGATACTTAATACATGTGATTTACCTCTGTTATAAATCCTGTTTGTACCGTGTGTGTCAGCATACCGATCCAGGGATGACACAGAACACAGAGACTTCGGTCCATTCGGATCATGGTCGCTACAGCTATCATGAACAAACATAACTGTTACATCTCCACAGAAAGGACATTATTCCAGAATGATATTGTATCTTGAATACATCAGAGTACCCCCTCCATTTCATACGGTTGGACCTATGCTTAACTATCTTGATCTCACCATTGATTTTGCTGTCACATACCATCTTGCTGGATCAGAGGCGGCGATGAGGTCAATGATGTAGAGAGTGTCGTTGATGTACTTGAGGCTAAACGACAGTCCGTTGCTCGACTTTCCTGACGAACAACAGCGCCCATTCGTCTTCCTTTGCTCGAGAACTTGTGATGGGCCTCGAACCCCTCGTTGGTTACCCCAAGTGGAAGGTGTAAGATGCAGTATTGTAGAAGTGTTTTCCCTTAGCAAAGATGCCAAGGATCGAATCCCCAGAGACTCCTAGGTTCAACAAGTAGGTGTCAACTGCTACGGCGCCAGATAGTAGCAATCAACGTGGACCTGCACACAGATACAAATAACTTTGCTCCCAACGAGTACAGAGAGGTTGTCAATCCCTCCGGCCTTGTAGTTCACAAAGGATTAAAAACAATGATAGTAGTGATAGATAGTGTTTTGCAATAGTAAGTAATAGCGAAAAGTAAATAGCGGGTGTGATCAATTGATGGTAATATGGACCGGAGTCTCATGATGTTCACTAGTGATGTCTCTCTCCCAAAAGACGATAAAACAGCTATGTGAGGTAAACAAATTACAGTTGGGCAATTGACAGGACCACGAACGCAAACCAATGCTGACTACATTGCAAGAAAGGTTGAGGTTCAAAGCATGGGCGGTACGCCAAAGTAAGTAGACCAAAATCCATCAATATCTACCACTAATCATCCACCTTGAGATATCTATCTAGAACATCTCGCTGGTATTAAGTTGCGAGTCCCACCCATAGTGTAAACTCAATGCAACAGACAACTGCATTAAAAGAACTTTGCGTAAAGTAAACAATCCTTGCACCCGCGGGCACAAGCACCGTTGTTTTCCCCCTTGTGGCAACAGCACATCCCCTAGACTCATGTTTCTGTCACTCAAGCTAGTCATCGAGGGGCATGAACCCACAATCGAGCATAACGTTCCCTCTTGGAGTCACTACCTACTACTCGGCCAAAGCAATAAATAACAACGGAGAACATGCAAGAATTACTTATGAACATAAATATAAAAGAGGTAAATCAAATATATTACTCAAGATCAATCTGAACATAATCTCATAATCCATCGGATCCCAGCAAACTCAACATAGCAACAGCATAAGGATTACATATGTGCCTCGATCATGTAGGGCAGCTCACGAGGACTAATTAGTGAAGCACATGAACGGGAGGAGAACATCACATAGCTATTGGTCATGGACTCATGGTCCAAGGGAGACTACTCACGAGTCATCCGGGAGGCGTCCATGGTGGTGGAGAAGCTCCCGGTGGTGATCCTCCCCTCCGGCAGGGTGCCGGGAAGAGTTCTCCTGGTGCTCTCGATCTTGGAAGCGGCGGCGGCGGCGGAACAGAGATGGGATCGCGAAAAGAGTTCCTGTTCTGAGGGTTTCGGAGGACGCTTTAAATATATGCCAAAGGGGGGCATCGGGGGAGCTTCGGGGGGCCCAGGCGCCCCCCGGCGCGGCCCAGGGGGGGGCGCGCCGCCAGGGCGCCTGGAGCCCTGGTGGCCCCCCCCGGCTGTCCTTCAGACGCAAGGAAGTTTCCGAAACGCTGATTTTTTATATAATTTTTCTGGATTTTTCCTGGCAGTTCTCGTAACGTGAAAACCTGAAATACAAAAACAGCTGAAAACAGAAACTGGCACTGGGGTGCACTGGATTAGTAAGTTAGTCCAAATATGATCAAAAGTGTATGGAAGTGTATGAATATCATAGCAATATCACCCAAAAGTGGCATGGAGCAAGCAGAAATTATAGATACGTTTTGGACGTATCAACATCCCCAAGCTTAATTCCTGCTCGTCCTCGAGTAGGTAAATGATAACAAGAGTAATTTCTGTGGTGACATGCTATTAACCATATAGGACTTTTTATAGTCATATGACAAAAGCTTACTGAGACAATGAATCTGTAGTAATTAAGTTGCCTCATGAGAAAATCACAAATGACTGAAAGTTTAACAACACGAAACTGAAACATCAAAAAGATTTGCAATGAACATGATGTGCAAATATGATAAAGTGATATCTAGCTTGCCCCCTTTAGTGATGCAAAACATAAATGCAGGGGCACCTTCAAGGTTTAAGTGATGACTAGGTACAATGATTTCAAAATAAACGATATCACAATCATGCAAAAGACAATGCTACTTTGGGACAATGCACATTACACTCAGAATGACAATCATGCTCTCAGTAGTTGGTGCTTCAACATAAAAGTAAAAGAATGGTTATGTGCTAGAGCTTTTTATTTTGAAAACATGGAAGCAATTTTGTCAACGGTAGTAGTACTTCATATGTGTCATGCATAAGACATCCTATAAGTTGCAAGCCTCATGCATCGAATACCAATAGTGCTCGCACCTTGTCCTAATTAGCTCGGATTTCCATGGGTTATCATTGCATTACATATGTTTCAACCAAGTGTCACAAAGGGGTACCTCTATGCCACCTGTACAAAGGTCCAAGGAGATAAATCGCATTTGATTTCTCGTTTTTGATAGATCTCAACTTGAGGACATCCATACCGGGACAACATAGAAAATAGATGATGGACTCCTCTTTAATGCATAAGCATATTCTCATAAGAGATTGAGGATCAACGTCCAAGCTAAAACTTCCACCATGATACATGGCTTTGGTTGGCGGCCCAATGTTCTTCTCTAACAATATGCATATTCATTCAACCCACGGCAAATCACCCTTACTTCAGACAAGACGAACAAGCATAACAACTCACATGATATTCAACAAAAGTGTGACAGTTGATGGCGTCCCCAGAAACATGGTTACCGCTCAGCAAGCAACTTATAAGAAATAAGATACATAAGCAACATATTCTTTACCACAATAGTTTTTAAGCTACTTTCCCATGAGCTATATATTGCAAAGTTAGTTCGCTTAGTACTGGTGGAGGTTAGCAAAAAGACTGGGAGCGACCAACTAAGAGAGCAATGACGGTCATAATCATGCAGAGCGACAAAGCAACATTGAATCAGGCATGGTAGTTATATCGCTACTTAGAAATAAAAGATCATCAATGCTTGACAGACTTTCTTTACAGTCTTAAATATGCGTGAGCATACGCCAAGTCAATCAAAATAAATTCTTGAAGGAAGATATTACTAAACCATACCACATCATAGGCAAACAAACCATGTTGGTACTCCAATAACACATTGGGAATCCCCCAGCTATTTGAGATTAACCATAAGAAAACCTGAACTACTAAGCACCATTATGCAAGTAGCATCTTTATCATAGACACATTAACCAATGCAACGGAAGCAAACTCTCTCAATAAAATGAGCATGATAATTAAAGAGAGTTCAAGCAACCAACTAAACAAAAGCTCTTTGAAAAGATAAGCATGAATAATAAGAGCAAAGCATGATAGTAGCTATTAAAAGACAAAGAACACACACAACATAGATAGACATGAAAATTTTATGTTATGTTCTAGGTAGAAGTGGAGCGTGTTTCTCTCCCACATAAAGAATGCTGAGTTCTGACTCGTTATGAAAAACTAAAAAGAAAACTAAAAGCAAGACGCTCCAAGCATAGCACATAACACATGAAGTGATAAAAATATAGTGGAACGAAAGACGAACTGATAATGTTGATGGAGAAGGGGATGCACGGGGGCATCCCCAAGCATCCCCAAGCTTAGACGCTTGAGTCTCCTTGAATATTTCTTGGGGGTGCACGGGGGCATCCCCAAGCTTGAGCGCTTGACACTCCTGAATCTTTTTATCATCTTCCCTCGCACACTTGAAAACTCCCTTCATACATAACTCATCATAATCTGATTAGCGAGGTTAGTACCCTTAATAAAATAATTATACCTTGCTGGAAATAAAGATATTCTTAAAGTTCTACTGTTTCTCAAGATTGCCAAAAGGTTTTTGCAAAGAAAAAGCAAGTTCTTGATTTGCAAAGTGAAGGAAAGGCAAAACAAGACAGAATCTGTGAAAAACAGAACAGCAGGTAGTAATTGATCTGTTCGGGATACTTCTGCAACTCAAATCAAAAAACTCAGAACAGACGCACGAAAGACAATTATATAGAGAACGCTGTCGAAAAAATTCAGACCAAAAAGATGATATGGTGATTTTATACGAATTTTTCTATCCAAGGACAGAATCTGTTTCCTGGACAGCACCTCACAACTTTTGAACTTTCTAGCAATCAGAGGCTATACTTGGCGCAAATATGAAAAGCAAAGATACAATGATGATGCTACAGCAGTAAACAACATCAAGACACAACAAAAGCAAGAAATTTATTCATGTGGGCTGCCTCCCAAAAGCGCTTTCTTTTATGCCTTTAAGCTAGGCATAATGCATAGATCAAGTTTTATCAAGAGTAAAAGAATAGCTAGCCCGTACAACGGACTCAAAAGGTAACTTGATCTTCTTTCGAGGGAAGTGTTCCATCCCTTTCTTGAGAGGAAACTGAAATTTTATATTACCCTCTTTCATGTCAATGATAGCACCAACGGTGCGCAAAAAGGGACGTCCCAAAATAATTGGACATGAAGGATCACATTCAATATCCATAATAGTGAAATCAACGGGAACATAATTATCATTGACAACAATAAGAACATCGTCGATCCTCCCCAAAGGTTTCTTTATGGAAGAATCAACGAGACGAACACCAAAAGAACAAGAATCATAAGGTTTCAATTTAAGCATATCATATATTCTTTTGGGCATAACAGAGGTACTAGCACCAACATCACATAATGCATAACAAGAGAAGTCATTCAAATTAATTTTTATCATAGGATCCCAACCATCTTCTAGATTTCTAGGTATGGAGGCTTCTATTCTAAGTTTCTCCTCCCTAGCTTTGATGAGAGCATTAGTGATATGCTCTGTGAAGGCAAGGTTAAGCGTGCTAGTGCGGGGATCTCTAGACATCTTGTGAAGGAAATCAATAACTTCCATAAGAGTGCAATTATCAAAATCAAGGTCACGAGCATCAAGTAAAGTGGTAGTGGTGTCCTTAAGGTTCACTTGTTTGGTAGCTTCTATAGTCATAGCATCACCATTAATAGGTCCAATGGGACCAGGAGTACATTGGGTGCTAAGAGTTTGAACATCCTCAACAACTTGGATAGTAGCAACAGTGTGGTGGGTAGGAAGGCTCTTAATTCTTTCCTCTTCCTCCCTTAGGGATGCAACCACTTCGGGTTTAGCTACCATTTGGTTTATCAAAGTGGCTTGTGTGCGGGACATATTGGAAACTTGGGTCTCAGTGATAGTGAGTCTAGTCTGGAGGTTAGAAATCTCAATATTTATGTTCTCTAATCGTCTACTAATGTCTTGCAAGATAGCAATATGCTCATTTAATTGCCTAGAGAAGGTTTTGTTTTGTTCATATTGGGTGTGCATGTAATTCTTAGTGGCCTTTTCTATTTCTAGCAGTTTCTCATAGCCAGGCAAATCTCTATCTTTTTGAATGGAGTTCTTGGTGCTAGGATATGTTGGAAATATGCCCTAGAGGCAATAATAAATTGGTTATTATTATATTTCCTTGTTCACGATAATCTTTTATTATCCATGCTAGAATTGTATTGATAGGAAACTCAGATACATGTGTGGATACATAGACAAACACCATGTCCCTAGTGAGCCTCTAGACGACTAGCTCGTTGATCAATAGATGGTTACGGTTTCCTAACCATGGACATTGGATGTCGTTGATAACGGGATCACATCATTAGGAGAATGATGTGATGGACAAGACCCAATCCTAAGCCTAGCACAGATCGTGTAGTTCGTATGCTAAAGCTTTTCTATATGTCAAGTATATTTTCCTTAGACCATGAGATTGTGCAACTCCCGGATACCGTAGGAATGCTTTGGGTGTACCAAACGTCACAACGTAACTGGGTGGCTATAAAGGTGCATTACAGGTATCTCCGAAAGTGTCTGTTGGGTTGGCACGAATCGAGACTGGGATTTGTCACTCCGTATGACGGAGAGGTATCTCTGGGCCCACTCGGTAGGACATCATCATAATGTGCACAATATGTGATCAAGGAGTTGATCACGGGATGATGTGTTACGGAACGAGTAAAGAGACTTGCCGGTAACGAGATTGAGCAAGGTATCGGTATACCGACGATCGAATCTCGGGCAAGTGCTATACCGATAGACAAAGGAAATTGTATACGGGGTTGATTGAATCCTTGACATCGTGGTTCATCCGATGAGATCATCGTGGAGCATGTGGGAGCCAACATGGGTATCCAGATCCCGCTGTTGGTTATTGACCGGAGAGTCGTCTCGGTCATGTCTGCGTGTCTCCCGAACCCGTAGGGTCTACACACTTAAGGTTCGGTGACGCTAGGGTTGTAGAGATATAAGTATGCGGAAACCCGAAAGTTGTTCGGAGTCCCGGATGAGATCCCGGACGTCACGAGGAGTTCCGGAATGGTCCGGAGGTAAAGATTTATATATAGGAAGTCCTATTTTGGCCACCGGAAAATGTTCGGGATTTTTCGGTATTGTACCGGGAAGGTTCTAGAAGGTTCCGAAGTGGGGCCCACCTGCATGGGGGGACCCACATGAACGTGGGTAGTGGGGGCAAGGCCCCACACCCCTGGTCAAGGCGCACCAAGATCCCCCCTTAGAAGGAATAAGATCATATCCCGAAGGGATAAGATCAAGATCCCTAAAAAGGGGGAATAACAATCGGTGGGGAAAGGAAATGATGGGATTTCTTTCCCCCACCTTTGCCAACACCCCAATGGACTTGGAGGGCAAGAAACCAGCCCCCTCCACCCCTATATATAGTGGGGAGGCGCATGGGAGCAGCACCCCAAGCCCTGGCGCCTCCCTCTCCCTCCCGTGACACATCTCCCTCCTCCCGCAGCGCTTGGCGAAGCCCTGCTGGAATCCCGCTACTTCCACCACCACGCCGTCGTGCTGCTGGATCTCCATCAACCTCTCCTCCCCCCTTGCTGGATCAAGAAGGAGGAGACGTCCCCGCTCCGTACGTGTGTTGAACACGGAGGTGCCGTCCGTTCGGCGCTAGGATCATCGGTGATTTGGATCACGACGAGTACGACTCCATCATCCCCGTTCTCTTGAACGCTTCCGCTCGCGATCTACAAGGGTATGTAGATGCACTCCCCTTTATGCTCGTTGCTAGATTACTCCATAGATAGATCTTGGTGATGCGTAGGAAAAATTTTGATTTTCTGCTACGATCCCCAACAGTGGTATCAGAGCCAGGTTTATGCGTAGTATCTTGCACGAGTAGAACACAAAGTAGTTGTGGGCGTAGATCATGTCAATTCTCTTGCCGTTACTAGTCTTATCTTGATTCGGCGGCATCGTGGGATGAAGCGGCCCGGACCGACCTTACACGTACTCTTACGTGAGACAGGTTCCACCGACTGACATGCACTAGTTGCATAAGGTGGCTAGCGGGTGTCTGTCTCTCCCACTTTAGTCGGATCGGATTCGATGAAAAGGGTCCTTATGAAGGGTAAATAGAAATTGGCATATCACGTTGTGGTTTTGGCGTAGGTAAGAAACGTTCTTGCTAGAAACCTATAGCAGCCACGTAAAAACTTGCAACAACAATTAGAGGACGTCTAACTTGTTCTTGCAGCATGTGCCGTGTGATGTGATATGGCCAAAAGGATGTGATGAATGATATATATGTGATGTATGAGATTGATCATGTTCTTGTAATAGGAATCACGACTTGCATGTCGATGAGAATGACAACCGGCAGGAGTCATAGGAGTTGTCTTATTTATTGTATGACCTGCGTGTCACTGAATAACGCCATGTAATTACTTTACTTTATTGCTAAACGTTAGCCATAGTAGTAGAAGTAATGTTTGGCGAGACGACTTCATGAAGACACGATGATGGAGATCATGATGATGGAGATCATGGTGTCATGCCGGTGACGATGATTATCATGGAGCCCCGAAGATGAAGATCAAAGGAGCAAGATGATATTGGCCATATCATGTCACTATTTGATTGCATGTGATGTTTATCATGTTTTACATCTTATTTGCTTAGAACGACGGTAGTGAATAAGATGATCTCTCACTAAAATTTCAAGAATTGTGTTCCCCCTAACTGTGCACCGTTGCTAAGGTTCGTTGTT
Source organism: Secale cereale (assembly GCA_902687465.1). Lineage (NCBI taxonomy): Eukaryota > Viridiplantae > Streptophyta > Magnoliopsida > Poales > Poaceae > Secale > Secale cereale. The sequence goes on from LR738716.1 coordinate 296,467,576, forward strand.
CCGAAGCACCACGTGATGATCGGGTGTGATAGGTTCTAACGTTCGCATACAACGGGTGTAAGCCAGATTTACACATGCGATACACTTAGGGTTGACTTGACGAGCCTAGCATGTACAGACATGGCCTCGGAACACGGAAGACCGAAAGGTCGAACATGAGTCGTATAGAAGATACGATCAACATGAAGATGTTCACCGTTGATGACTAGTCCGTCTCACGTGATGATCGGACACGGCCTAGTCGATTCGGATCGTGTGTCACTTAGATGACTAGAGAGATGTCTATCTGAGTGGGAGTTCATTAGATGAACTTCATTGTCATGAACAATAGTCTAAGTTGTCTTTGCAAATTATGTAGTAGACCAATAACTGCGTTGTAGCTCCCTGTTTAATACGATCCTAGAGAAAGACTAAGTTGAAAGATATTGTAAGCAATGATGCGGACTGGGTCCGTAGTCCGAGGAGTGTCCTCACTGCTACACAGAAAGCTTACCTCTTTGATGCACCGCTCGATGTGCAAACCCCTACAACGTTGTCTGTGGATGTTGTGAACACCTGACAGACACGTCCTGATGACTACTTGATAGTTCAGTGCACCATACTTTACGGCTTAGAATCGGGATTCCAATGACGTTTTGAACGCCATAGAACATATGAGATGTTCTAAGAGCTGAAATTGGGATTTCAGGCTCATGCCCGTGTTGAGAGGTATGAGACCTCCGACAAGTTCTTTTGCCAAAAAGATGGAGGAGAATGGCTCAACTAGTGAGCATGTGCTCAGAATGTCTGGGTGCTAAAATCACTTGAACCAAGTGGGAGTTAATCTTCCAGGTGAGATAGTGGTTGACATAATTCTCTAGACACTATCACCAAGCTACTAGAACTTCGTGATAAACTATGACATGCAAAGGATGGAGATGATCCCGGAGCTATTAGCGATTCTTAAGACCGCGAAAGTAGAAATCAAGAAGGAGCATCAAGTGTTGATGGTTTAACAAGACCACTGGTTTCAAAAAGGGCAAGGGCTAGAAGGGAAACTTCATGAATGGCAAACCAGTTGTCGCTCTAATGAGGGAACCCAAGGTTGCACCCAAACCTCGAGACTAAGTGCTTCGATTGTAAGGGGAACGGTCACATGGTAGCGGAACTACCCCAAATTCATGGTAGATAAGAAAAGCTGGCAACTTCAACAAAGTATATTTGATATATGTGTTATTGATGTGTACCTTACTAGTACTCCTTGTAGCACATGGGTATTGGATACCGGTTCAGTTGCTATTATTAGTGACTTGAAGCAAAAGCTACGGACTGAACGGAGACTAGCTAAGGGCGAGGTGACGATGAGTGTTGGAAGTGTTTCCAAGGTTGATAAGATCACCATCGCACGCTCCCTCTATTTTCGAGATTAGTGTTGAACCTAGATAAATGTTATCAGGTGTCTACGTTGAGCATGAATATGATTAGATCATGTTCATTGCAATACAGTTATTCATTTAAGTTAGAGAATAATGGTTATTCTGTTTACATGAATAATACCTTTATGGTCTTGCACCCAATGGTTCGTTGAATCTCGATCATAGTAATACACATGATGATAATATTAAAGCCAAAAGATGTAGAGTTAATGATGATAGTACCACTTTCTTGTGGCACTGCCGCTTAGGTCATTTTGGCATAAAATGCATGAAGAAACTCCATGCTGATGGATGTTTTGAGTCACTTGATTTTGAATCGCTTGACACATGCGAGCCATGCCTCATGGGCAGGATGACTGAGATCCCGTTTTCAGGTACAATGAAACGGGCAAGTGACTTGTTGGAAATCATACATGCTGATGTATGTGATCCAATGAGAATTAAGGTGTGTGGTGGATATCGTTATTTTCTCATCTTCACTGACGATTTGAGTAGATATGGTATATTTACTTAATGAAGCAAAAGTATGAAACGTTTGAAAGGTTCAAAAATTTCAGAGTGAAGATTAAGAATCATCATAACAAGAAGATCATGTTCCTACGATCTGATCAAGGGGATATTATCTGAATTATGAGTTTGGCAATCACTTAAGACATTGTGGAATTGTTTCGCAGTTGAAGCCCCCTGGAACACCACAGCGTAATGGCGTGTCCGGACATCGTAATCGAACCTTATGAGATATGGCGCGATCTATGATGTATCTTACCGATCTACCGCTGTTATTTTGAGGTTATGCATTAGAGACAGCTGCATTCACTTTAGATAGGGCACCATCTAAGTCCGTTGAGACGACGTCGTATGGTTTGGCAAGAAACCGTAGTTGTCGTTTCTCAATGTTTGGGGCTGCGAGGCTTATGGCTTCAGCCGGGAAAAGCTCGAACCCAAAGCGGACAAAACATCTTCATGGGATACCCACTGGTGACAGTTGGGTATACCTTCTATCTCAGATCCAAGGACAAAAATGTTTGTCGCTAAGAACGGGTCCTTTCTCGAGAAGGAGTTTCTCTCGAAAGAATTGAGTGGGAGGAAGATAGAACTTGATGAGGTTGTCGAACCCTCACTTCAACCGGAGAGTAGTGCAACACAGAAAGATGTTTCTGTGGAACCTACGACAGTTGAAGGGGAAACTAATGATAGTGATCATGAAGCTCCAGATCAAGTTGCTATCGAACCTCGTAGGTCGACAAGGATATGTACTACTCCTGAGTGGTACGGTGATCTTGTCTTAGAGGTCATGTTGTTGGACAACGATGAGCCTACGAACTATGGAGAAGCGATGGTGGGCCCATATTCCGACAAATGGTTAGAAGCCGAGAAATCCGAGATAGGATCCATGTATCGAAACAAAGTATGGACTTTGGTGGACTTGCCCGATGACTGGCAAGCCATTGAGATAAATGGATCTTTAGGAAGGAAGACGGACATGGACGGTAATGTCACCGTCTATGAAGCTCGACTTGTGGCGAAGAGTTTTCCACAAGTTCAAGGAGTTGACTACGATGAGATTTTCTCACCCGTAGCGATGCTTAAGTCCGTCGGAATCATGTTAGCATTAGCTGCATTTATGAAATCTGGCAGATGGATGACAAAACAAGTTTCCTTACCAGTTTTCGTAAGGAAAGGTTGTATGTGATACAATCAGAAAGGTTTTGTCGATCCTAAGGATGCTAAAAGATATGCTAGCTCCAGCGATCCTTCTATGGACTAGAGCAAGCATCTCGGAGTCGGAATATATGCTTTGATGGAGTGATCAAAGTTTTTGGGTATACAAAGTTTGTTAGAAACTTGTATTTGCAATAAAGTGAGTGGGAGCACTACAACATTTCTGATAAGTGTATGTGAATGACATATGATTGATCCGAAATGATGTATAATTTCTGGAAAGCATAAAGGGTTGTTTGAAATGAGTTTTTCAAAGGAAGACCTAGATAAAGCTGCTTACATATTGGGCATCAAGATCTATACAGATAGATCAAGACGCCTGATGATACTTTCAAAAGAACACACACCTTGGCATGATTTTGAAGGAGTTCAAAATAGATCAGTCAAAGAAGGAGTTCTTACCTGAGTTGTAAGGTGTGAAGTTGAGTAAGACTCAAAGCTTGACCACGGCAGAAGAAAGAGGAAGGACGAAGGTCGTCACCTATGCTTTTGTCATAGGCTCTATACGGTATGCCATGCTAAGTACCGCACCTGATGTGTGCCTTGCCACATGTCTGGCAAAAGGGTACAAAGGTGATCCAGGAGTGGATCACTGGATAGTGGTCAAAATTATCCTTAGAGGAATAAGGAAATGTTTCTCGGTTATGGAGGTAATTAAAGAGTTCGACGTAAACAGTTACGTCGATGCAAGCTTAGCACCTATCCGGGTAACTCTAAGTGGAGATACCGGATACGTATAATGGAGCAACAGTTTGGAATAGCTCCAAGTGGAACGTGGTAGCAGCATCTATGATATGACATAAAGTTTTGCGAAGTACATAGGGATCTGAATGTTGCAGACCCGTTGACTACAACCTCTCTCACAAGCATAACATGATCAAACCCAGAACTCATTGAGTGTTAATCACATATTGATGTGAACTAGATTACTGACTCTAGTGAACTCTTTGGATGTTAGTCACATGGCGATGTGACCTGTGAGTGTTAATCACATGGCGATGTGAACTAGATTATTGACTCTAGTGCAAGTGGGAGACTGTTGGAAATATGCCCTAGAGGCAATAATAAATTGGTTATTATTATATTTCCTTGTTCACGATAATCGTTTATTATCCATGCTAGAATTGTATTGATAGGAAACTCAGATACATGTGTGGATACATAGACAAACACCATGTCCCTAGTGAGCCTCTAGACGACTAGCTCGTTGATCAATAGATGGTTACGGTTTCCTAACCATGGACATTGGATGTCGTTGATAACGGGATCACATCATTAGGAGAATGACGTGATGGACAAGACCCAATCCTAAGCCTAGCACAGATCGTGTAGTTCGTATGCTAAAGCTTTTCTATATGTCAAGTATCTTTTCCTTAGACCATGAGATTGTGCAACTACCGGATACCGTAGGAATGCTTTGGGTGTACCAAACATCACAACGTAACTGGGTGGCTATAAAGGTGCACTACAGGTATCTCCGAAAGTGTCTGTTGGGTTGGCACGAATCGAGACTGGGATTTGTCACTCCGTATGACGGAGAGGTATCTCTGGGCCCACTCGGTAGGACATCATCATAATGTGCACAATATGTGATCAAGGAGTTGATCACGGGATGATGTGTTACAAAACGAGTAAAGAGACTTGCCGGTAACGAGATTGAGCAAGGTATCGGTATACCGACGATCGAATCTCGGGCAAGTGCTATACCGATAGACAAAGGGAATCGTATACGGGATTGATTGAATCCTTGACATCGTGGTTCATCCGATGAGATCATCGTGGAACATGTGGGAGCCAACATGGGTATCCAGATCCCGCTGTTGGTTATTGGCCGGAGAGTTGTCTCGGTCATGTCTACATGGTTCCCGAACCCGTAGGGTCTACACACTTAAGGTTCGGTGACGCTAGGGTTGTAGAGATATAAGTATGCGGAAACCCGAAAGTTGTTCGGAGTCCCGGATGAGATCCCGGACGTCACGAGGAGTTCCGGAATGGTCCGGAGGTAAAGATTTATATATAGGAAGTCCTATTTTGGCCACCGGAAAATGTTCGGGATTTTTCGGTATTGTACCGGGAAGGTTCTAGAAGGTTCCGAAGTGGGGCCCACCTGCATGGGGGGACCCACATGAACGTGGGTAGTGGGGGCAAGGCCCCACACCCCTGGTCAAGGCGCACCAAGATCCCCCCTTAGAAGGAATAAGATCATATCCCGAAGGGATAAGATCAAGATCCCTAAAAAGGGGGGATAACAATCGGTGGGGAAAGGAAATGATGGGATTTCTTTCCCCCACCTTTGCCAACGCCCCAATGGACTTGGAGGGCAAGAAACCAGCCCCCTCCACCCCTATATAGTGGGGAGGCGCATGGGAGCAGCACCCCAAGCCCTGGCGCCTCCCTCTCCCTCCCGTGACACATCTCCCTCCTCCCGCAGCGCTTGGCGAAGCCCTGCTGGAATCCCGCTACTTCCACCACCACGCCGTCGTGCTGCTGGATCTCCATCAACCTCTCCTCCCCCCTTGCTGGATCAAGAAGGAGGAGACGTCCCCGCTCCGTACGTGTGTTGAACACGGAGGTGCCGTCCGTTCGGCGCTAGGATCATCGGTGATTTGGATCACGACGAGTACGACTCCATCATCCCCGTTCTCTTGAACGCTTCCGCTCGCGATCTACAAGGGTATGTAGATGCACTCCCCTTTATGCTCGTTGCTAGATTACTCCATAGATAGATCTTGGTGATGCGTAGGAAAAATTTTGATTTTCTGCTACGATCCCCAACAGGATAAGCATTGTTGTTCCCATAAGAATTAGAGGGGAACGGTCTAGGATTGTTACCAAAATTACTCCTATAAGCATTGTTGTTAAAATTGTTTCTAGAGATAAAATTCACATCTACTTGGGGGCGTCGCCTTTGGAGACCCAGCCTGTCAATTGGTTTTGCTCGTGCCATGTGGTTTCGCCTCATCGACGGAATGGAGAAGGTTGAAACGGTGGTCTCGAGTTTGATGGTTGGATGCCAGGGCGGCGGCCCCGGGCCATGGCGCGGTAATGAGCCTGTTGGTGGGGTTCATGCTTTGCTTCATGACAGTGGCTGGTGGCATTCCGGTGCTTCGAGGGTCGCGAGGTCTGTCATGTTTGTGGGTTTTTGCATGATTGTCCCTGTATCAATCATGTGGTCGAGGCTTTGCACGGTTGTCCCTTAATGAATGTGTTGTTGGGGTTTTACAGAATTGTCCATTATCAATCGAGTGGTAAGTGTGTGTTTGTATCGGGTCTTCGCGTGGTTCCCCTGCCTCTTTTGAGGTGTTCTCAACAAGAAAAGAAAAAAAGAAATAGTTGCTCATCAATTATTATTTTTGAGAATCCAATCACTCATCAGCTACTCCCTCCATCATTTAAAGAGTGTATTTTCAACTTTATTGGAAAGTCAAACATTTTTATGTTTGACCGTATTTATACAAGAATACATCAACATTTATGCCATCAAATTAATAACATTAGATTCATGATAAAATATATTTTCATCATATACATATTTGGTTTCACAAACATTGATATATTTTTCACAAACTCGGTCAAAGTATGAGATATATGATTCTCCAACAAAGTGTACACTCTTTAAAGGATGGAGAGAGTACGCATTAAGTCTGTCTCTTTGGGAGGTTGGCTTAACACAGGTGGTGGAGCTACATACAAGCGAGACAATGTCATGTTTATATTTATTCATAACTACACACATCCAGAAAAAGGGGGAGAATATAGGATGCACCGAATTCCGGTAGCATATTTTAAAATGTTTGGAAAATCTTAAAACAAAATAGTACATTCACACAATATCAATGTATGTTTTCAAAAAAATAATCCATACCGACTTTTTTATAATATAGCATGACCATTTTTTAAATACAATGAACTTTTTGTAATACATGGTGAACAAACTTTAAATACACATTGAACTTTCTTGTAATGTACAATGGGCAACTTTTTGATACACAACCAACATTTTTATAATGCATGGCGAACTTTTTCATTATACACGGTGAACATTTTCTTAATAATGTATTGCGCGGCGAACTTTTTAAGTAATACAAAAAAGAGAACAAAAAATAAATAGGGAAACGGGAAAAAAGAAACGAAAAAGGAACCATGTCAGAAAAAGTAAAAAAAACAGAACTATACCACTGAAAAACCGCAGCGAAACACCACAGAAGAAACGAAAGAAAAACCCCGCAAGAAACAGCAGCGAAGGAGCATCACGCGAGTCGCGTACGTGGGCCGGCCCAACTGTAGGATTGGCCCGTGTGAAATCAGGAATAAAAAAGTTCGAATCTCCCTCCCCGCAGTCGCACCAAAGTTTTCAGCGCGCTCCTCCCCGCCTCGGATCCCGATTTCCTCCCGACATTTCGCGAAAATTTCCAAGATTCGCCGGCTCTTGGAGCCTTCCGACCAAAAATGGCAGGAAACGCAGATCCTCCGCTCCCTCCACTCCTCTCCACCCCAAAATTTCCCCCAAAACTCAAATCTTTTCACCCCCCTCCCTCTCGTTCCCTCCTACCTACCTCCGCTACAAGTAGTACCCATGGAAGATCTTCCCTGTCCCATCCC
>LR738716.1:296494749-296505380 GCA_902687465.1 Secale cereale
TCGGAGTGCTAATAAAATCATTATTGTTGGTATTGTAGAAGTCACACAATTTGGTATTGTTCTGAGCCATAGTGACAAACAAGCAATCCAACACACAAGCAAGCAAGAAGCAAGCGAACGATAAACACACGGCAAAAAGAAGGGCAAATAAAACGGCAAGGGTGAAGTGGCAGAGAGGAGAACGAGAGGCAAATAAATGTAATGCGAAGGATAAGGGTTTGTGATAGGTACTTGGTATATGACTTTTGCGTAAGCCTCCCCGGCAACGGCACCAGAAATTCTTCTTGCTACTTCACGAGCTTGCGTTGTATTCCCTCAAAGAGGAAAGTTTGATGAAGCACAGTAGCGTAAGTATTTCCCTCGGTTTTTGAGAACCAAGGTATCAATCCAGTAGGAGACCACGCGCGAGTCCCTCGCACCTGCACAAACAAATAAGACCGTCGCATCCAACGCGAAAAGGGGTTGTCAATCCCTTTACGGTCACTTACGAAAGTGAGATCTGATAGATAGGATAGTTTGATATTTTTGGTATTTTTGGATATAAGAATAGAAAGTAAAAGCGGAAAAGTAAAGTAGATTGTAGATTGATATGTTGAGAATAGACCCGGGGGCCATAGTTTTCTCTAGTGGCTTCTCTCATGATAGCGGTATTCTACGGCGGGTAAACAAATTACTGTCGAGCAATTGATAGAAAAGCGAATACTTATGAGACTATCTAGGCATGATCGTTATATATAGGCATCAGGTCTGAAACAAGTAGACCAAAACGATTCTGCATCTACTACTATTACTCCACACATCGACCGCTATCCAGCATGCATCTAGAGTATTAAGTTCATAAGAACAGAGTAACGCCTTAAGCAAGATCACATGATGTAGAGGGATAAACTCAAATAACATGATATAAACCCCATCTTTTTATCCTCGATGGCAACAATACAATAGGTGCCTTGCTGCCCCTACTGTCACTTAGAAAGGACACCGCAAGATTGAACCCAAAGCCAAGCACTTCTCCCATTGCAAGAACTATAGATCTAGTGGGCCAAACCAAACCAATAATTCGAAGAGACATGCAAGGATATTATAATCATACATAAAGACTTCAGAAAAGAACCAAATATTCTCATAGATAATCTTGATCATAAACCCACAATTCATCGGATCTCGACAAACACACCGCAAAAAGAGATTACATCGAATAGATCTCCTTGAAGACCGAGGAGAACTTGGTATTGAGATCCAAAGAGAGAGAAGAAGCCATCTAGATACTAGCTATGGACCCGAAGGTCTGTGGTAAACTACTCACAACTCATGGTGAGGCAATGATGATGATGTAGAAGCACTCCATGGTAGATCTCCCCTCCGACGGAGCTCCGGAACAGGCCCCAAGATGGGATCTCACGGGAACAGAAGGTTGCGCCGGTGGAATGATGGCTTCTCGCCCCTCGTTGCTTACCCCAAGTGGAAGGTTTGAGATGCAGTGTAGCGGAAGTTTTCCCTTGGCAAAGATACCAAGGATCAATTTCCCTGAGACTCCCAGTTTCAACAAGAAGGTGTCAACTGCTAACGACGCCAGATATTAGCAATCAACGTGGACCTGCACACAGATACAAATAACTTTGCTCCCAACGAGTACAGAGAGGTTGTCAATCTCTCCGGCCTTGTAGTTTACAAAGGATCAAACGCAAGTGATAATAGTGATAGGTATTGCTACAATAGTAAGTAAAAGCGTAAAGTAAATAGCGGATGTGATCACTGATGGTAATATCGACCGGGGTCCCATGATGTTCACTAGTGATGTCTCTCTCCCAAAAGACGATAAAACAATTATGTGAGGTGAACGAATTACAGCTGGGCAATTGACAGAATTATGTGCGCAAACCAATGCTAACTATGTTACAAGAAAGGTAGAGGTTCAAAGCATGGGCGGTACGCCAAGGCAAGTAGACCGAAATCCATCTGCATCTACTACTAATCATCCACCTTGAGATATCTATCCAGAACATCTCGCTGGTATTAAGTTGCGAGTCCCACCCATAGTGTAAACTCAAAGAAACAAACAACTGCATTAAAAGAACTTTGCGTAAAGTAAACAATCCTTGCACCCGCGGGCACAAGCACCGTTGTTTTCCCCCTTGTGGCAACAGCACATCCCCTAGACTCATGTTTCTGTCACTCAAGCTAGTCATCGAGGGGCATGAACCCACAATCAAGCATAACGTTCCCTCTTGGAGTCACTACCTACTACTTGGCCAAAGCAATAAATAACAACGGAGAACATGCAATAATTACTTACGAACATAAATATAAAAGAGGTGAATCAAATATATTACTCAAACACAATCTGAACATAATCTCACAATCCATCGGATCCCAGCAAACTCATCATAGCAACAGCATAAGGATTACATATGTGCCTCGATCATGTAGGGCAGCTCACGAGGACTAATTAGTGAAGCACAAGAACGGGAGGAGAACATCACATAGCTACTGGTCATGGACCCATGGTCCAAGGGAGACTACTCACAACTCATCCGGGAGGCGTCCATGGTGGTGGAGAAGCTCCCGGTGGTGATCCTCCCCTCCGGCAGGGTGCCGGGAAGAGTTCTCCTGGTGCTCCCGATCTTGGAAGCGCGGCGGCGGTGGAACAGAGATGAGATCGCGAAAAAGGGTTCCCGTCTCGAGGGTTTCGGGACACGATATAAATATATGCCAAAGGGGGGCATCAGCGGAGGCCTGGGGGGCCCAGGCGCCCCCCCGGCGCGGCCAGGAGGGGGGCCGCGCCACCAGGGCGCCTGGAGCCCTGGTGGCCCCCCTCCGGCTGTACTTCGGGTGCCGGGAAGCTTCTGGAACGCTGATTTTTTATATAATTTTTCCGGGATTTTTCTGGCAGTTCTCGTAATGGGAAAACCTGAAATACAAAAACAGCCGAAAACAGAAACTGGCACTGGGGTGCACTGAGTTAATAGGTTAGTCCAAATATGATCAAAAGTGTATGGAAGTGTATAAATAACATAGCAATATCACCCAAAAGAGGCATGGAGTAAGCAGAAATTATAGATACGTTTTGGACGTATCAACATCCCCAAGCTTACTTCCTGCTCGTCCTCGAGTAGGTAAATGATAACAAGAATAATTTCTGTGGTGACATGCTATTAACCATATAGGACTTTTCATAGTCACATGACAAAAGCTTACTGAGACAATGAATCTGTAGTAATTAAGTTGCCTCATGAGAAAATCACAAAGAACTGAAAGTTTTACAATATGATACTGAAATATCAAATAGATTTGTAATGAGCATGGTGTGCAAATATGATAAAGTGATATCTCGCTTGCCCCCTTTAGTGAAGCAAAACATAAATGCAGGGGCACCTCCAAGGTTTAAGTGATGACTAGATACAATGATTTCAAAATAAACGATATCACAATCATGCAAAAGACAATGCTACTTTGGGACAATGCACATTACACTCAGAATGACAATCATGCTCTCAGTAGTTGGTGCTTTAAAAGAAGGTGGAGACTCTCGAACCGTGGCTTTTGTTGGCAAGGTTGAAAACCCGTAGTCGGAAACAAAGACAAAGCATGTACCAGAGCTCTTGGTTTTAAAAACAGAGGTAATAATTATTAATGTTTTTAGATCATGCATGTTCCGTCAACGAATGCTAGCAGACAACTCAATCACTTCTTGAGATGGACAAGTTTCGAGGAACGGCTCCCGAATGAGGACGATCACATCCTCTTAATCTCCTTTGTTTATCACTGCCAAAGTTTTCTGATTTCTCATGAACAAAGCGTGAAGGAGGGTTTGTTTGTTATATTAATTTTTGAGCCGGGCGCACTCAATGCCAGTTCCTTCTCGTATTATGGGTTTGCACATTATACATGCAATCCCGGGGTGAAGCTTGTCCAACTTAAAAAGATCATGAATTAACTACTACTTCCTCATGAACTTAAAACAGAGGCACAAAATAAGAATGCATTTCTTTTTGAATAATTTCGAGATGGTACATGAAAGTCTCCGTTAGGAATGGCAGGTAAATACCATGTAGGAAGGTATGGTGGACTCATATGGCATAACTGGTTTAAAGGAATTTGGATGCACAAGCAGTCAGTCCGCTTAGTGCAGGTGGAGGTTAGCAAAAGACTGGGAGCGACCAACTAAGAGAGCAATGACGGTCATAATCATGCAGAGCGACAAAGCAACATTGAATCAGGCATGGAAGTTATATCGCTACTCAGAAACAAAAGATCATCAAGGCTTGACAGACTTTCTTTACAGTATTAAATATGCGTGAGCATACGCCAAGTCAATCAAAATAAATTCTTGAAGGAAGATATTACTAAACCATACCACATCATAGGCAAACAAATCATGTTGGTACTCCAATAACACATTGGGAACCCCCCAGCTATTTGAGACTAACCATAAGAAAACATGAACTACTAAGCGCCATTATGCACGTAGCATCTTTATCATAGACATATCAACCAATGCAACGGAAGCAAACTCTCTTAATAAGATAATCATGATAAATAAAGAGAGTTCAAGCAACCAACTAAACAAAAGCTCTTTAGAAAGATAAGCATGAATACTAAGAGCTGAACATGATAGTAGCTATTAAAGGACAAAGAACACACACAGCAAATATAGACATGAAAATTCTATGTTATGTTCTAGGTAGAAGTGGAGCGTGTTTCTCTCCCATATAAAGAAAGCTGAGTTCCGACTCGTTATGAAAAGCTAAGGAAAACTAAAAGCAAGACGCTCCAAGCATAGGACATAACACATGAAGTGATAAAAATATAGCGGAACGAAAGACGAACTGATAATGTTGATGGAGAAGGGGATGCACGGGGGCATCCCCAAGCTTAGACGCTTGAGTCTCCTTGAATATTTCTTGGGGGTGCATGGGGGCATACCCAAGCTTGAGCGTTTGACACTCCTGAATCTTTTTATCATCTTCCCTCGCACACTTGAAAACTCCCTTCATACATAACTCATCATAATCTGATTAGCGAGATTAGTACCCATAATAAAATAATTGTTCCTTGCTGGAAATAAGGATATTCTTGAAGATCTACTGTTTCTCAAGATTGCCAAAAGGTTTTTGCAAAGAAAAAGCAAGCTCTAGGTTTGCAAAATGGAGGAAAGGCAAAACAGGACAGAATCTGTGAAAAACAGAACAGCAGGTAGTAAATGATTTTTTCGGGGCACTTCTGCAACTCTAATCAAAAAACTCAAAACAGACGCACGAAAAACAATTGTATAGAGCACGCTGTCGAAAAAATTCAGATCAAAAAGATGATCTGGTGATTTTATACGAATTTTTCTATCCAAGGACAGAATCTGTTTCCTGGACAGCACGTCACAACTTTTGAACTTTCTTGCAATCAGAGGCTACACTTGGCACAAAGTTGAAAAGTAAAGATACAATGATGTCATTACAGTAGTAACAAACATCAAGACCACTAAAACTGAAAGAACAAACTGAAAGCAAAGATAACAAGGGTTGTCTCCCTAGAGCTCTTTCTTTATAGCCATAAAGATAGGCTTAAGACTTTAATGATGCTCTCGTAGGAATAAGAGTTGAAGAACAAAAGAGAGCATCAAGGAGCAAATACCAAACACATTTAAGCCTAACATGCTTCCTATGCATAGGAATATTGCAATAGAATAATTCATTGAAGCACAAAGTAACTAGCATAGGAAGGCAAAACAAGCATAACTTCAAAATATTCACCATAAAGAGAGGAAACTTCTTATTATTAAAATATTTAGAACCAAGTCTCCCTCTCTCATTATAAATTTCAGTGGCATCATGGATGAACTCAACAATATAACTATCACATAAGGCATTGTTACCATGATCCACATGCAAAAAGGTATCATTACTCTTCATATAAGCAAAAAATTTCTTATTAGGAATAGTGAGAGTAAAGCAATCATAACCATCATGGTAATCATTGTATTTTAGGAGGCATATCATAATCATAATAAATTTTAACCTCAATAGTAGGTGGACTGAAAACATCATATTCATCATTGTAATCATCATTTATAGGAAGCAAAGTACCATCAAAGTAAATTTTCTCTTCAAAAATTGGGGGACTAAAATTATCATGTTCATCAAACGTGTCATCCCCAAGCTTAGAGCTTTCCATGTCATTAGCAATATTGATATTCAAAGAAAGCATACTAATAACATCACCACCATCATGATTGTTATGCAAATAATAAAGTTCCATAGGTTTTTTAATTTTCTCTTCAAACACATCATGTCCCAAAGCAAGGTAGAGCTTATAAAGCTCTCTCATATTTTTGTTGTTTTCCATTAAGCAAAACTAGTGAAAAGACATAAAGAAAACTGAAAGGTAAACTAACAAGACTAAAAAGCAAAGATAAAAGATAGCGTGCAACTCCCCTATCTTGAAGAGTGGAGTCCCCGGCAACGGTGCCAGAAAACTTTGCTTGATGGCTTCTCGCCCCTCGTTGGTTACCCCAAGTGGAAGGTTTGAGATGCAGTGTAGCGGAAGTTTTCCCTTGGCAAAGATACCAAGGATCGATTTCCCTGAGACTCCCAGTTTCAACAAGAAGGTGTCAACTGCTAACGGCGCCAGATATTAGCAATCAATGTGGACCTGCACACAGATACAAATAACTTTGCTCCCAACGAGTACAGAGAGGTTGTCAATCCCTCCGGCCTTGTCGTTTACAAAGGATCAAACGCAAGTGATAATAGTGATAGGTTTTGCTGCAAATAGTAAGTAAAAGCGGAAAGTAAATAGCGGATGTGATCAATGATGGTAATATGGACCGGGGTCCCATGATGTTCACTAGTGATGTCTCTCTCCCAAAAGACGATAAAACAGCTATGTGAGGTAAACGAATTACAGCTGGGCAATTGACAGAATTATGTGCGCAAACCAATGCTAACTATGTTGTAAGAAAGGTAGAGGTTCAAAGCATGGGCGGTACGCCAAGGCAAGTAGACCGAAATCCATCTGCATCTACTACTAATCATCCACCTTGAGATATCTATCCAGAACATCTCGCTGGTATTAAGTTGCGAGTCCCACCCATAGTGTAAACTCAAAGCAACAGACAACTGCATTAAAAGAACTTTGCGTAAAGTAAACAATCCTTGCACCCGCGGGCACAAGGACCGTTGTTTTCCCCCTTGTGGCAACAGCACATCCCCTAGACTCATGTTTCTGTCACTCAAGCTAGTCATCGAGGGGCATGAACCCACAATCAAGCATAACGTTCCCTCTTGGAGTCACTACCTACTACTTGGCCAAAGCAATAAATAACAACGGAGAACATGCAAGAATTACTTACGAACATAAATATAAAAGAGGTAGATCAAATATATTACTCAAACACAATCTGAACATAATCTCACAATCCATCGGATCCCAGCAAACTCAACATAGCAACAGCATAAGGATTACATATGTGCCTCGATCATGTAGGGAAGCTCACGAGGACTAATTAGTGAAGCACAAGAAGGGGAGGAGAACATCACATAGCTACTGGTCATGGACCCATGGTCCAAGGGAGACTACTCACAACTCATCCGGGAGGCGTCCATGGTGGTGGAGAAGCTCTCGGTGATGATCCTCTCCTCCGGCAGGGTGCCGGGAAGAGTTCTCCTGGTGCTCCCGATCTTGGAAGCGCGGCGGCGGCGGAACATAGATGAGATCGCGAAAAAGGGTTCCCGTCTCGAGGGTTTCGGGACACGATATAAATATATGCCAAAGGGGGGCATCAGCGGAAGCCCGGGGGGCCCAGGCGCCCCCTGGCGCGGCCAGGGGGGCCGCGCTACCAGGGCGCCTGGAGCCCTGGTGGCCCCCCTCCGGCTGTACTTTGGCTGCTGGGAAGCTTCTGGAATGCTTATTTTTTATATAATTTTTCCGGGATTTTTCTGGCAGTTCTCGTAATGGGAAAACCTGAAATACAAAAACAGCATAAAACAGAAACTAGCACTGGGGTGCACTGAGTTAATAGGTTAGTCCAAATATGATCAAAAGTGTATGGAAGTGTATAAATATCATAGCAATATCACCCAAAAGAGGCATGGAGCAAGCAAAAATTATAGATACGTTTTGGACGTATCATGGAACTAGGGTTTTCTCTATTGTTCTGATGGTTTCGGGGTACGTAAGTATATATAGGAAGAAGGAGGGCACCGGGGGATAGACGTGGGGCCCACGAGGCAGGGGGCGCACCCTATAGGGAGGGGCGCCCCCACCCTCGTGAACGCCACGTGTGCGCTACTCCGTGGTTCTCAAGTCTCCCGTGCGTATTTTTCTCCAAAAATATCTCTCCAGAAGTTTCATTCCGTTTGGACTCCGTTTGATATTCTTGTTTTGTAAAACCCTGAAATACGCAAAAAAAAGCAATCTGGACTGGGCATTTGGGTTAATAGGTTAGTCCCAAAAATAATAGAAAGGTGTATAACAAAGCCCATTAAACATCCAAAACATCATAAATAATAGCATGGAACAATAAAAAATTATAGATACATTGGAGACGTATCAAATGCTAGAATGAAATCTGACCCTGCTTTTGCTACTTCACCTATCTGTATTTCCGATAATTATTATGATTTCTTTGTCGATCCTGAGTTAATTACTTTGGGCGAATCTGATCATTTCCATGGCCATGAATTTGAAACTATTGTGGCACATCTTACTAAGTTGAATGATATAGCCACCCTATTCACCAATGAGGAAAAAATCGTTACTACTATATCCTTAAGCTATTTTCGTTCTCGTTAAAGGGTGATGCTAAAACATGTTTAATTCTCTTGATCCTGGTTGTGTGCGTAGTCCCCAGGATATGATTTATTACTTCTCTGCTAAATATTTTCCCACTCATAAGAAACAAGCTGCCTTAAGGGAAATATATAATTTTGTGCAAATTGAAGAAGAGAGTCTCCCACAAGCTTGGGGGAGGCTTCTCCGATTACTTAATGCTTTGCCTGATCATCCTCTTAAGAAAAATGAAATACTTGATATCTTTTATAATGGACTAACCGATACTTCCAGAGACCACCAGGATAGTTGTGCTGGTGGTGTTTTCAGGGAAAGAATTATTGATCAAGCTGAATTGCTATTGAATAATATGTTGAGTAATGAAAATAATTGGGCACTTCCTGAACCAACTCCTAAGCCAACTCCGAAGAAAAGGGGTATTCTATTTCTCAGTCCTGAAGATAAGCAAGAGGCAAAGCAATCTTTGAAAGAAAAAGGTATTAAAGTTGAAGATGTTAATAATTTACCACCTATTGAAGAAATACATGGTCTTGATAACACGACACAGGTAGTAAAGGTAAATTATGTCTATAGATTTGATGAAGGTGATATCCCTTGTTATAATTCTGCTAGCCAATGCTTAGATGAGTTTGACAATTTTATTGCTAAACAAGAAAACTTCAATGCTTATGTTGGTAGACAATTGCAACGTAATGCTTATATGATTGAACACTTGAGTGATTATATGTCTAGAGTTAAAGGTGAACTTAAACTCATTAGTAAACATGCGTCTATGGTCACCACTCAAGTAGAACAAGTACTTAAAGCACAAAATGATTTGCTCAATGAATTAAATAGTAAGAATAATGGTAATGTTGTTAGAGTTATGACTAGAGGGGTCGAATGACTCAAGAACCTCTGTATCCTGAGGGCCACCCTAAGAGAATTGAGAAAGATTCTTAGAGAGCTAATATTGATGCACCTAGTTCTTCTAAGAAGAAGAAGAAGAAAAATGTTAGGACTTTGCATGCTTCTAGTAAACCTGTTGTTGACACACCTGAGAATCCCAATGATATTTCTATTTCTGATGCTGAAACACAATCTGGTAATGAACATGAACCTAGTGATAATGTTCATGATGATGCTCAACTTATCAATAACGATGATGTAGAGATTGAACCTGCTATTGATCTTGATAACCCACAATTAAAGAGTCAACATTATGAAAAGAGAGACTCCGTTGCTAGGAAGCACGGCATAGAAAGAGAACTATGGGTTTAGAAACCCATGCCTTTTCCTCCTAAACCATCCAAGAAAAAGGATGATGAGGATTTTGAACGCTTTGCTAAAATAATTAGACCTATCTTTTTGCGTATGTGTTTCACTGATATGCTTAACACAAATCCTTATGCTAAGTGATACGTCTCCAACATATCTATAATTTTTGATTGTTCCGTGCTATTATTTATGATGTTTTGGATGTTTAATGGGCTTTGTTATACACTTTTATATTATTTTTGGAACTAACCTATTAACCCAAAGTCCAAGTCCAGATTGCTGTTTTTTGCCTATTTCAGGGTTTTACAAAAAAAGGAATATCAAACGGAGTCCAAACTTGAACGAAACTTCGGGAGAGATATTTTTGGAGCAAAATACGCACGGGATACTTGAGAACCACGGAATAGGGCACACGCGGTGTCCACGAGGGTGGGGGGCGCCCCCCCTATAGGGCGCCCCCCTGCCTCGTGGGCCCCATGTTTGGCCCCCGGTGCCCTCCCTGCTCCTATATATACCTATATACCCCGAAACCATCAGAAGAACCGAGAAAAACCTAGTTCCACTGCCGCAACCTTCTGTTCCCGTGACAT
>LR738716.1:296523996-296567248 GCA_902687465.1 Secale cereale
CCTATTGTATCCATACATGGGTGGGGCGCCAAGGACCTGAACACCAAAGTGATATGCCGGCTCATCAAAATTTGAGCTGTAATTGCGATAACTTTCATTTTTTCCAATTCTGCAGGCCATTTTTGAGGGCCAAGACGACCCTTTTTGGGCTCAGAATTTTCCACGCACGTGATCCTGTGTGTGCACGTATGTAAAATCCTCCAGATCGTAAAAACTAGAAGTCCTATCACCTCAATTCCCCAATAGCTTTCCAACGCCTATGAAAACGACAAAATCGGAGCTTGTTCTCACTTGCTTTGAGAGTCTCGATCAATTCGGACTCTAGGTTGATATTTGTATTTTCTTTGATCACCGTTTCTTCGCGAGAGTTGGCCTAACACCCTATTGTTTCCATACATGGGTGGGGCGCCAAGGACCTGAACACCAAAGTGATATGCCGGCTCATCAAAGTTTGAGCTGTAATTGCGATAACTTTCATTTTTTCCAATCCTGCAGGCCATTTTTGAGGGCCAAGACGACCCTTTTTGGTCTCAGAATTTTCCGCGCACGTGATCCAGTGTGTGCACGTATGTAAAATCCTCCAGATCGTAAAAACTAGAAGTCCTATCACCTCAATTCCCCAATTGCTTTCCAACGCCTATGAAAACGACGAAATCGGAGCTTGTTCTCACTTGCTTTGAGAGTCTCGATCAATTCGGACTCTAGGTTGATTTTTGTATTTTCTTTGATCACCGTTTCTTCGCGAGAGTTGGCCTAACACCCTATTGTAACCATACATGGGTGGGGCGCCCAGGACCTGAACACCAAAGTGATATGCCGGCTCATCAAAATTTGAGCTGTAATTGCGATAACTTTCATTTTTTCCAATCCTGCAGGCCATTTTTGAGGGCCAAGACGACCCTTTTTGGGCTCAGAATTTTCCACGCACGTGATCCTGTGTGTGCACGTATGTAAAATCCTCCAGATCGTAAACACTAGAAGTCCTATCACCTCAATTCCCCAATAGCTTTCCAACGCCTATGAAAATGACGAAATCGATGCTTGTTCTCACTTGCTTTGAGAGTCTCGATCAATTCGGACTCTACGTTGATTTTTGTATTTTATTTGATCACCGTTTCTTCGCGAGAGTTGGCCTAACACCCTATTGTATCCATACATGGGTGGGGCGCCAAGGACCTGAACACCAAAGTGATATGCCGGCTCATCAAAGTTTGAGCTGTAATTGCGATAACTTTCATTTTTTCCAATCCTGCAGGCCATTTTTGAGGGCCAAGACGACCCTTTTTGGTCTCAGAATTTTCCGCGCACGTGATCCTGTGTGTGCACGTATGTAAAATCCTCCAGATCGTAAAAACTAGAAGTCCTATCACCTCAATTCCCCAATTGCTTTCCAACGCCTATGAAAACGACGAAATCGGAGCTTGTTCTCACTTGCTTTGAGAGTCTCGATCAATTCGGACTCTAGGTTGATTTTTGTATTTTCTTTGATCACCGTTTCTTCGCGAGAGTTGGCCTAACACCCTATTGTATCCATACATGGGTGGGGCGCCCAGGACCTGAACACCAAAGTGATATGCCGGCTCATCAAAATTTGAGTTGTAATTGCGATAACTTTCATTTTTTCCATCCTGCAAGCCATTTTTGAGGGCCAAGACGACCCTTTTTGGGCTCAGAATTTTCCACGCACGTGATCCTGTGTGTGCACGTATGTAAAATCCTCCAGATCATAAAAACTAGAAGTCCTATCACCTCAATTCCCCAATAACATTCCAACGCCTATGAAAACGACGAAATCGGAGCTTGTTCTCACTTGCTTTGAGAGTCTCGATCAATTCGGACTCTAGGTTGATTTTTGTATTTTCTTTGATCACCGTTTCTTCGAGAGAGTTGGCCTAACACCCTATTGTATCCATACATGGGTGGGGCACCAAGGACCTGAACACCAAAGTGATATGCCGGCTCATCAAAATTTGAGCTGTAATTGCGATAACTTTCATTTTTTCCAATCCTGCAAGCCATTTTTGAGGGCCAAGACGACCCTTTTTGGGCTCAGAATTTTCCACGCACGTGATCCTGTGTGTGCACGTATGTAAAATCCTCCAGATCGTAAAAACTAGAAGTCCTATCACCTCAATTCCCCAATAGCTTTCCAACGCCTATGAAAACGACGAAATCGGTGCTTGTTCTCACTTGCTTTGAGAGTCTCGATCAATTCGGACTCTAGGTTGACTTTTGTATTTTCTTTGATCACCGTTTCTTCGCGAGAGTTGGCCTAACACCCTATTGTATCCATACATGGGTGGGGCGCCAAGGACCTGAACACCAAAGTGATATGCCGGCTCATCAAAATTTGACCTGTAATTGCGATAACTTTCATTTTTTTCCAATTCTGCAGGCCATTTTTGAGGGCCAAGACGACCCTTTTTGGGCTCAGAATTTTCCACGCACGTGATCCTGTGTGTGCACGTATGTAAAATCCTCCAGATCGTAAAAACTAGAAGTCCTATCACCTCAATTCCCCAATAGCTTTCCAACGCCTATGAAAACGACAAAATCGGAGCTTGTTCTCACTTGCTTTGAGAGTCTCGATCAATTCGGACTCTAGGTTGATTTTTGTATTTTCTTTGATCACCGTTTCTTCGCGAGAGTTGGCCTAACACCCTATTGTATCCATACATGGGTGGGGCGCCAAGGACCTGAACACCAAAGTGATATGCCGGCTCATCAAAGTTTGAGCTGTAATTGCGATAACTTTCATTTTTTCCAATCCTGCAGGCCATTTTTGAGGGCCAAGACGACCCTTTTTGGTCTCAGAATTTTCCGCGCAGGTGATCCTGTGTGTGCACGTATGTAAAATCCTCCAGATCGTAAAAACTAGAAGTCCTATCACCTCAATTCCCCAATTGCTTTCCAACGCCTATGAAAACGACGAAATCGGAGCTTGTTCTCACTTGCTTTGAGAGTCTCGATCAATTCGGACTCTAGGTTGATTTTTGTATTTTCTTTGATCACCGTTTCTTCGCGAGAGTTGGCCTAACACCCTATTGTATCCATACATGGGTGGGGCGCCCAGGACCTGAACACCAAAGTGATATGCCGGCTCATCAAAATTTGAGCTGTAATTGCGATAACTTTCATTTTTTCCAATCCTGCAGGCCATTTTTGAGGGCCAAGACGACCCTTTTTGGGCTCAGAATTTTCCACGCACGTGATCCTGTGTGTGCACGTATGTAAAATCCTCCAGATCATAAATACTAGAAGTCCTATCACCTCAATTCCCCAATAGCATTCCAACGCCTATGAAAACGACGAAATCGGAGCTTGTTCTCACTTGCTTTGAGAGTCTCGATCAATTCGGACTCTAGGTTGATTTTTGTATTTTCTTTGATCACCGTTTCTTCGAGAGAGTTGGCCTAACACCCTATTGTATCCATACATGGGTGGGGCACCAAGGACCTGAACACCAAAGTGATATGCCGGCTCATCAAAATTTGAGCTGTAATTGCGATAACTTTCATTTTTTCCAATCCTGCAAGCCATTTTTGAGGGCCAAGACGACCCTTTTTGGGCTCAGAATTTTCCACGCACGTGATCCTGTGTGTGCACGTATGTAAAATCCTCCAGATCGTAAAAACTAGAATTCCTATCACCTCAATTCCCCAATAGCTTTCCAACGCCTATGAAAATGACGAAATCGGTGCTTGTTCTCACTTGCTTTGAGAGTCTCGATCAATTCGGACTCTAGGTTGATTTTTGTATTTTCTTTGATCACCGTTTCTTCGCGAGAGTTGGCCTAACACCCTATTGTATCCATACATGGGTGGGGCGCCAAGGACCTGAACACCAAAGTGATATGCCGGCTCATCAAAATTTGAGCTGTAATTGCGATAACTTTCATTTTTTCCAATCCTGCAGGCCATTTTTGAGGGCCAAGACGACCCTTTTTGTTCTCAAAATTTT
The DNA here is from genome assembly GCA_902687465.1 of Secale cereale. Classification (NCBI taxonomy): domain Eukaryota; kingdom Viridiplantae; phylum Streptophyta; class Magnoliopsida; order Poales; family Poaceae; genus Secale; species Secale cereale. The sequence goes on from LR738716.1 coordinate 296,527,957, forward strand.
CCGTGCACGTGATCCTGTGTGTGCACATATGTAAAATCCTCCAGATCGTAAAAACTAGAAGTCCTATCACCTCAATTCCCCAATAGCTTTCCAACGCCTATGAAAATGACGAAATCGGAGCTTGTTTTCACTTGCTTTGAGAGTCTTGATCAATTCGGACTCTAGGTTGATTTTTGTATTTTCTTTGATTACCGTTAATTCGCGAGAGTTGGCCTAACACCCTATTGTATCCATACATGGGTGGGGCGCCCAGGACCTGAACACCAAAGTGATATGCCGGCTCATCAAAATTTGAGCTGTAATTGCGATAACTTTCATTTTTTCCAATCCTGCAGGCCATTTTTGAGGGCCAAGACGACCCTTTTTGGGCTCAGAATTTTCCACGCACGTGATCCTGTGTGTGCACGTATGTAAAATCCTCCAGATCGTAAAAACTAGAAGTCCTATCACCTCAATTCCCCAATAGCTATCCAACGCCTATGAAAACGACAAAATCGGTGCTTGTTCTCACTTGCTTTGAGAGTCTCGATCAATTCGGACTCTAGGTTGATTTTTGTATCTTCTTTGATCACCGTTTCTTCGCGAGAGTTGGCCTAACACCCTATTGTATCCATACATGGGTGGGGCGCCCAGGACCTGAACACCAAAGTGATATGCCGGCTCATCAAAATTTGAGCTGTAATTGCGATAACTTTCATTTTTTCCAATCCTGCAGGCCATTTTTGAGGGCCAAGACGACCCTTTTTGGGCTCAGAATTTTCCACGCACGTGATCCTGTGTGTGCACGTATGTAAAATCCTCCAGATCATAAAAACTAGAAGTCCTATCACCTCAATTCCCCAATAGCTTTCCAACGCCTATGAAAACGACGAAATCGGTGCTTGTTCTCACTTGCTTTGAGAGTCTCGATCAATTCGGACTTTAGGTTGATTTTTTTATTTTCTTCGATCGCCGTTTCTTCGCGAGAGTTGGCCTAACACCCTATTGTATCCATACATGGGTGGGGCGCCCAGGACCTGAACACCAAAGTGATATGCCGGCTCATCAAAATTTGAGCTGTAATTGCGATAACTTTCATTTTTTCCAATCCTGCAGGCCATTTTTGAGGGCCAAGACGACCCTTTTTGGGCTCAGAATTTTCCACGCACGTGATCCTGTGTGTGCACGTATGTGAAATCCTCCAGATCATAAAAACTAGAAGTCCTATCACCTCAATTCCCCAATAGCTTTCCAACGCCTATGGAAACGACGAAATCGGTGCTTGTTCTCACTTGCTTTGAGAGTCTCGATCAATTCGGACTCTAGGTTGATTTTTGTATTTTCTTTGATCACCATTTCTTCGCGAGAGTTGGCCTAACACCCTATTGTATCCATACATGGGTGGGGCGCCAAGGACCTGAACACCAAAGTGATATGCCGGCTCATCAAAATTTGAGCTGTAATTGCGATAACTTTCATTTTTTCCAATCCTGCAGGCCATTTTTGAGGGCCAAGACGACCCTTTTTGGGCTCAGAATTTTCCACGCACGTGATCCTGTGTGTGCACGTATGTAAAATCCTCCAGATCATAAAAACTAGAAGTCCTATCACCTCAATTTCCCAATAGCTTTCCAACGCCTATGAAAACGACGAAATCGGAGCTTGTTCTCACTTGCTTTGAGAGTCTCGATCAATTCGGACTCTAGGTTGATTTTTGTATTTTCTTTGATCACCGTTTCTTCGCGAGAGTTGGCCTAACACCCTATTGTATCCATACATGGGTGGGGCGCCCAGGACCTGAACACCAAAGTGATATGCCGGCTCATCAAAATTTGAGCTGTAATTGCGATAACTTTCATTTTTTCCAATCCTGCAGGCCATTTTTGAGGGCCAAGACGACCCTTTTTGGGCTCAGAATTTTCCACGCACGTGATCCTGTGTGTGCATGTATGTAAAATCCTCTAGATCATAAAAACTAGAAGTCCTATCACCTCAATTCCCCAATACCTTTCCAACGCCTATGAAAACGACGAAATCGGTGCTTGTTCTCACTTGCTTTGAGAGTCTCGATCACTTCGGACTCTAGGTTGATTTTTGTATTTTCTTTGATCACCGTTTCTTCGCGAGAGTTGGCCTAACACCCTATTGTATCCATACATGGGTGGGGCGCCCAGGACCTGAACACCAAAGTGATATGCCGGCTCATCAAAATTTGAGCTGTAATTGCGATAACTTTCATTTTTTCCAATCCTGCAGGCCATTTTTGAGGGCCAAGACGACCCTTTTTGGGCTCAGAATTTTCCACGCACGTGATCCTGTGTGTGCACATATGTAAAATCCTCCAGATCGTAAAAACTAGAAGTCCTATCACCTCAATTCCCCAATAGCTTTCCAACGCCTATGAAAACGACGAACTCGGTGCTTGTTCTCACTTGCTTTGAGAGTCTCGATCAATTCGGACTCTAGGTTGATTTTTGTATTTTCTTTGATCACCGTTTCTTCGCGAGAGTTGGCGTAACACCCTATTGTATCCATACATGGGTGGGGCGCCAAGGACCTGAACACCAAAGTGATATGCCGGCTCATCATAATTTGAGCTGTAATTGCGATAACTTTTATTTTTTCCAATCCTGCAGGCCATTTTTGAGGGCCAAGACGACCCTTTTTGGGCTCAAAATTTTCCGCGCACGTGATCCTGTGTGTGCACGTATGTACAATCCTCCAGATCGTAAAAACTAGAAGTCCTATCACCTCAATTCCCCAATAGCTTTCCAACGCCTATGAAAATGATGAAATCGGAGCTTGTTCTCACTTGCTTTGAGAGTCTCGATCTATTCGGACTCTAGGTTGATTTTTGTATTTTCTTTGATCACCGTTTCTTCGCGAGAGTTGGCCTAACACCCTATTATATCCATACATGGGTGGGGCGCCCAGGACCTGAACACCAAAGTGATATGCCGGCTCATCAAAATTTGAGCTGTAATTGCGATAACTTTCATTTTTTCCAATCCTGCAGGCCATTTTTGAGGGCCAAGACGACCCTTTTTGGGCTCAGAATTTTCCACGCACGTGATCCTGTGTGTGCACGTATGTAAAATCCTCCAGATCGTAAAAACTAGAAGTCCTATCACCTCAATTCCCCAATAGCTTTCCAACGCCTATGAAAATGACGAAATCGGTGCTTGTTCTCACTTGCTTTGAGAGTCTCGATCAATTCGGACTCTAGGTTGATTTTTGTATTTTCTTTGATCACCGTTTCTTCGCGAGAGTTGGCCTAACACCCTATTGTATCCATACATGGGTGGGGCGCCAAGGACCTGAACACCAAAGTGATATGCCGGCTCATCAAAATTTGAACTGTAATTGCGATAACTTTCATTTTTTTCCAATCCTACAGGCCATTTTTGAGGGCCAAGACGACCCTTTTTGGTCTCAAAATTTTCCGCGCACGTGATCCTGTGTGCGCACGTATGTAAAATCCTCCAGATCGTAAAAACTAGAAGTCCTATCACCTCAATTCCCCAATAGCTTTCCAACGCCTATGAAAACGACGAAATCGGTGCTTGTTCTCACTTGCTTTGAGAGTCTCGATCAATTCGGACTCTAGGTTGATTTTTGTATTTTCTTTGATCACCGTTTCTTCGTGAGAGTTGGCCTAACACCCTATTGTATCCATACATGGGTGGGGCGCCAAGGACCTGAACACCAAAGTGATATGCCGGCTCATCAAAATTTGAGCTGTAATTGCGATAACTTTCATTTTTTCCAATCCTGCATGCCATTTTTGAGGGCCAAGACGACCCTTTTTGGTCTCAAAATTTTCCATGCACGTGATCCTGTGTGTGCACGTATGTAAAATCCTCCAGATCGTAAACACTAGAAGTCCTATCACCTCAATTCCCCAATAGCTTTCCAACGCCTATGAAAACGACGAAATCGGTGCTTGTTCTCAGTTGCTTTGAGAGTCTCGATCAATTCGGACTCTAGGTTGATTTTTGTATTTTCTTTGATCACCGTTTCTTCGCGAGAGTTGGCCTAACACCCTATTGTATCCATACATGGGTGGGGCGCCAAGGACCTGAACACCAAAGTGATATGCCGGCTCATCAAAATTTGAGCTGTAATTGCGATAACTTTCATTTTTTCCAATCCTGCATGCCATTTTTGAGGGCCAAGACGACCCTTTTTGGTCTCAAAATTTTCCCCGCACGTGATCCTGTGTGTGCACGTATGTAAAATCCTCCAGATCGTAAACACTAGAAGTCCTATCACCTCAATTCCCCAATAGCTTTCCAACGCCTATGAAAATGACGAAATCGGTGCTTGTTCTCACTTGCTTTGAGAGTCTCGATCAATTCGGACTCTAGGTTGATTTTTGTATTTTCTTTGATCACCGTTTCTTCGCGAGAGTTGGCCTAACACCCTATTGTATCCATACATGGGTGGGGCGCCAAGGACCTGAACACCAAAGTGATATGCCGGCTCATCAAAATTTGAGCTGTAATTGCGATAACTTTCATTTTTTCCAATCCTGCATGCCATTTTGAGGGCCAAGACGACCCTTTTTGGTCTCAAAATTTTCCGCGCACGTGATCCTGTGTGTGCACGTATGTAAAATCCTCCAGATCGTAAACACTAGAAGTCCTATCAACTCAATTCCCCAATAGCTTTCCAACGCCTATGAAAACGACGAAATCGGTGCTTGTTCTCACTTGCTTTGAGAGTCTCGATCAATTCGGACTCTAGGTTGATTTTTGTATTTTCTTTGATCACCGTTTCTTCGCGAGAGTTGGCCTAACACCCTATTGTATCCATACATGGGTGGGGCGCCAAGGACCTGAACACCAAAGTGATATGCCGGCTCATCAAAATTTGAGCTGTAATTGCGATAACTTTCATTTTTTCCAATCCTGCAGGCCATTTTTGAGGGCCAAGACGACCCTTTTTGGGCTCAAAATTTTCCGCGCACATGATCCTGTGTGTGCATGTATGTAAAATCCTCCAGATCGTAAAAACTAGAAGTCCTATCACCTCAATTCCGCAATAGCTTTCCAACGCCTATGAAAATGACGAAATCGGAGCTTGTTCTCACTTGCTTTGAGAGTCTCGATCAATTCGGACTCTAGGTTGATTTTTGTATTTTCTTTGATCACCATTTCTTCGCGAGAGTTGGCCTAACACCCTATTGTATCCATACATGGGTGGGGCGCCCAGGACCTGAACACCAAAGTGATATGCCGGCTCATCAAAATTTGAGCTGTAATTGCGATAACTTTCATTTTTTCCAATCCTGCAGGCCATTTTTGAGGGCCAAGACGACCCTTTTTGGGCTCAGAATTTTCCACGCACGTGATCCTGTGTGTGCACATATGTAAAATCCTCCAGATCGTAAAAACTAGAAGTCCTATCACCTCAATTCCCGAATAGCTTTCCAACGCCTATGAAAACGACGAAATCGGTGCTTGTTCTCACTTGCTTTGAGAGTCTCGATCAATTCGGACTCTAGGTTGATTTTTGTATTTTCTTTGATCACCGTTTCTTCGCGAGAGTTGGCCTAACACCCTATTGTATCCATACATGGGTGGGGCGCCAAGGACCTGAACACCAAAGTGATATGCCGGCTCATGAAAATTTGAGCTGTAATTGCGATAACTTTCATTTTTTCCAATCTTGCAGGCCATTTTTGAGGGCCAAGACGACCCTTTTTGGGCTCAAAATTTTCGCGCACGTGAACCTGTGTGTGCACGTATGTAAAATCCTCCAGATCGTAAAAACTAGAAGTCCTATCACCTCAATTCCCCAATAGCTTTCCAACGCCTATGAAAATGACGAAATCGGAGCTTGTTCTCACTTGCTTTGAGAGTCTCGATCAATTCGGACTCTAGGTTGATTTTTGTATTTTCTTTGATCACCGTTTCTTCGCGAGAGTTGGCCTAACACCCTATTGTATCCATACATGGGTGGGGCGCCCAGGACCTGAACACCAAAGTGATATGCCGGCTCATCAAAATTTGAGCTGTAATTGCGATAACTTTCATTTTTTCCAATCCTGCAGGCCATTTTTGAGGGCCAAGACGACCCTTTTTGGGCTCAGAATTTTCCACGCACGTGATCCTGTGTGTGCACATATATCAAATCCTCCAGATCATAAAAACTAGAAGTCCTATCACCTCAATTCCCCAATAGCTTTCCAACGCCTATGAAAACGACGAAATCGGAGCTTGTTCTCACTAGCTTTGAGAGTCTCGATCAATTCGGACTCTAGGTTGATTTTTGTATTTTCTTTGATCACCGTTTCTTCGCGAGAGTTGGCCTAACACCCTATTGTATCCATACATGAGTGGGGGCGCCAAGGACCTGAACACCAAAGTGATATGCCGGCTCATCAAAATTTGAGCTGTAATTGTGATAACTTTCATTTTTTCCAATCCTGCAGGCCATTTTTGAGGGCCAAGACGACCCTTTTTGGGCTCAGAATTTTCCACGCACGTGATCCTGTGTGTGCACGTATGTAAAATCCTCCAGATCGTAAGAACTAGAAGTCCTATCACCTCAATTCCCCAATAGCTTTCCAACGCCTATGAAAACGACGAAATCGGTGCTTGTTCTCACTTGCTTTGAGAGTCTCGATCAATTCGGACTCTAGGTTGATTTTTGTATTTTCTTTGATCACCGTTTCTTCACGAGAGTTGGCCTAACACCCTATTGTATCCATACATGGGTGGCGCGCCAAGGACCTGAACACCAAAGTGATATGCCGGCTCATCAAAATTTGAGCTGTAATTGCGATAACTTTCATTTTTTCCAATCCTGCATGCCATTTTTTAGGGCCAAGACGACCCTTTTTGGGCTCAAAATTTTCCGCGCACGTGATCCTGTGTGTGCACGTATGTAAAATCCTCCAGATCGTAAAAACTAGAAGTCCTATCACCTCAATTCCCCAATAGCTTTCCAACGCCTATGAAAATGACGAAATCGGAGCTTGTTCTCACTTGCTTTGAGAGTCTCGATCAATTCGGACTCTAGGTTGATTTTTGTATTTTCTTTGATCACCATTTCTTCGCAAGAGTTGGCCTAACACCCTATTGTATCCATACATGGGTGGGGCGCCCAGGACCTGAACACCAAAGTGATATGCCGGCTCATCAAAATTTGAGCTGTAATTGCGATAACTTTCATTTTTTCCAATCCTGCAGGCCATTTTTGAGGGCCAAGACGACCCTTTTTGGGCTCAGAATTTTCCACGCACGTGATCCTGTGTGTGCACGTATGTAAAATCCTCCAGATCGTAAAAACTAGAAGTCCTATCACCTCAATTCCCCAATAGCTTTCAAACGCCTATGAAAACGACGAAATCGGTGCTTGTTCTCACTTGCTTTGAGAGTCTCGATCAATTTGGACTCTAGGTTGATTTTTGTATTTTCTTTGATCACCGTTTCTTCGTGAGAGTTGGCCTAACACCATATTGTATCCATACATGGGTGGGGCGCCAAGGACCTGAACACCAAAGTGATATGCCGGCTCATCAAAATTTGAGCTGTAATTGCGATAACTTTCATTTTTTCCAATACTGCAGGCCATTTTTGAGGGCCAAGACGACCCTTTTTGGGCTCAAAATTTTCCGCGCACGTGATCCTGTGTGTGCACGTATGTAAAATCCTCCAGATCGTAAAAACTAGAAGTCCTATCACCACAATTCCCCAATAGCTTTCCAACGCCTATGAAAATGACGAAATCGGAGCTTGTTCTCACTTGCTTTGAGAATCTCGATCAATTCGGACTCTAGGTTGATTTTTGTATTTTCTTTGATCACCGTTTCTTCGCGAGAGTTGGCCTAACACCCTATTGTATCCATACATGGGTGGGGCGCCTAGGACCTGAACACCAAAGTGATATGCCGGCTCATCAAAATTTGAGCTGTAATTGCGATAACTTTCATTTTTTCCAATCCTGCAGGCCATTTTTTAGGGCCAAGACGACCCTTTTTGGGCTCAGAATTTTCCACGCACGTGATCCTGTGTGTGCACGTATGTAAAATCCTCCAGATCGTAAAAACTAGAAGTCCTATCACCTCAATTCCCCAATAGCTTTCCAACGCCTATGAAAATGACGAAATCGGAGCTTGTTCTCACTTGCTTTGAGAGTCTCGATCAATTCGGACTCTAGGTTGATTTTTGTATTTTCTTTGATCACCGTTTCTTCGCGAGAGTTGGCCTAACACCCTATTGCATCCATACATGGGTGGGGCGCCAAGGACCTGAACACCAAAGCGATATGCCGGCTCATCAAAATTTGAGCTGTAATTGCGATAACTTTCATTTTTTCCAATCCTGCAGGCCATTTTTGAGGGCCAAGACGACCCTTTTTGGGCTCAAAATTTTCCGCACACGTGATCCTATGTGTGCACGTATGTAAAATCCTCCAGATCGTAAAAACTAGAAGTCCTATCACCTCAATTCCCCAATAGCTTTCCAACGCCTATGAAAATGACGAAATCGGAGCTTGTTCTCACTTGCTTTGAGAGTCTCGATCAATTCGGACTCTAGGTTGATTTTTGTATTTTCTTTGATCACCGTTTCTTCGCGAGAGTTGGCCTAACACCCTATTGTATCCATACATGGGTGGGGCGCCCAGGACCTGAACACCAAAGTGATATGCCGGCTCATCAAAATTTGAGCTGTAATTGCGATAACTTTCATTTTTTCCAATCCTGCAGGCCATTTTTGAGGGCCAAGACGACCCTTTTTGGGCTCAGAATTTTCCACGCACGTGATCCTGTGTGTGCATGTATGTAAAATCCTCCAGATCGTAAAAACTAGAAGACCTATCACCTCAATTCCCCAATAGCTTTCCAACGCCTATGAAAACGACGAAATCGGTGCTTGTTCTCACTTGCTTTGAGAGTCTCGATCAATTCGGACTCTAGGTTGATTTTTGTATTTTCTTTGATCACCGTTTCTTCGCGAGAGTTGGCCTAACACCCTATTGTATCCATACATGGGTGGGGCGCCAAGGACCTGAACACCAAAGTGATATGCCGGCTCATCAAAATTTGAGCTGTAATTGCGATAACTTTCATTTTTTCCAATCCTGCAGGCCATTTTTGAGGGCCAAGACGACCCTTTTTGGTCTCAAAATTTTCCGCGCACGTGATCCTGTGTGTGCACGTACGTAAAATCGTCCAGATCATAAAAACTAGAAGTCCTATCACCTCAATTCCCCAATAGCTTTCCAACGCCTATGAAAATGACGAAATCGGAGCTTGTTCTCACTTGCTTTGAGAGTCTCGATCAATTCGGACTCTAGGTTGATTTTTGTATTTTCTTTGATCACCGTTTCTTCGCGAGAGTTGGCCTAACACCCTATTGTATCCATACATGGGTGGGGCGCCCAGGACCTGAACACCAAAGTGATATGCCGGCTCATCAAAATTTGAGCTGTAATTGCGATAACTTTCATTTTTTCCAATCCTGCAGGCCATTTTTGAGGGCCAAGACGACCCTTTTTGGGCTCAGAATTTTCCACGCACGTGATCCTGTGTGTGCACGTATGTAAAATCCTCCAGATCGTAAAAACTAGAAGTCCTATCACCTCAATTCCCCAATAGCTTTCCAACGCCTATGAAAACGACGAAATCGGTGCTTGTTCTCACTTGCTTTGAGAGTCTCGATCAATTCGTCCTCTAGGTTGATTTTTGTATTTTCTTTGATCACCGTTTCTTCACGAGAGTTGGCCTAACACCCTATTGTATCCATACATGGGTGGGGCGCCAAGGACCTGAACACCAAAGTGATATGCCGGCTCATCAAAATTTGAGCTGTAATTGCGATAACTTTCATTTTTTCCAATCCTGCAGGCCATTTTTGAGGGCCAAGACGACCCTTTTTGGGCTCAAAATTTTCCGCGGACGTGATCCTGTGTATGCACGTATGTAAAATCCTCCAGATCGTAAAAACTAGAAGTCCTATCACCTCAATTCCCCAATATCTTTCCAACGCCTATGAAAATGACGAAATCGGAGCTTGTTCTCACTTGCTTTGAGAGTCTCGATCAATTCGGACTCTAGGTTGATTTTTGTATTTTCTTTGATCACCGTTTCTTCGCGAGAGTTGGCCTAACACCCTATTGTATCCATACATGGGTGGGGCGCCCAGGACCTGAACACCAAAGTGATATGCCGGCTCATCAAAATTTGAGCTGTAATTGCGATAACTTTCATTTTTTCCAATCCTGCAGGCCATTTTTGAGGGCCAAGACGACCCTTTTTGGGCTCAGAATTTTCCACGCACGTGATCCTGTGTGTGCATGTATGTAAAATCCTCCAGATCGTAAAAACTAGAATTCCTATCACCTCAATTCCCCAATAGCTTTCCAACGCCTATGAAAACGACGAAATCGGTGCTTGTTCTCACTTGCTTTGAGAGTCTCGATCAATTCGGACTCTAGGTTGATTTTTGTATTTTCTTTGATCACCGTTTCTTCGCGAGAGTTGGCCTAACACCCTATTGTATCCATACATGGGTGGGGCGCCAAGGACCTGAATACCAAAGTGATATGCCGGCTCATCAAAATTTGAGCTGTAATTGCGATAACTTTCATTTTTTCCAAACCTGCAGGCCATTTTTGAGGGCCAAGACGACCCTTTTTGGGCTCAAAATTTTCCACGCACGTGATCTTGTGTGTGCACGTATGTAAAATCCTCCAGATCGTAAAAACTAGAAGTCCTATCACCTCAATTCCCCAATAGCTTTCCAACGCCTATGAAAATGACGAAATCGGTGCTTGTTCTCACTTGCTTTGAGAGTCTCGATCAATTCGGACTCTAGGTTGATTTTTGTATTTTCTTTGATCACCGTTTCTTCGCGAGAGTTGGCCTAACACCCTATTGTATCCATACATGGGTGGGGCGCCAAGGACCTGAACACCAAAGTGATATGCCGGCTCATCAAAATTTGAGCTGTAATTGCGATAACTTTCATTTTTTCCAATCCTGCAGGCCATTTTTTAGGGCCAAGACGACCCTTTTTGGTCTCACAATTTTCCGCGCACGTGATCCTGTGTGTGCACGTATGTAAAATCCTCCAGATCGTAAAAACTAGAAGTCCTATCACCTCAATTCCCCAATAGCTTTCCAACGCCTATGAAAACGATGAAATCGGTGCTTGTTCTCACTTGCTTTGAGAGTCTCGATCAATTCGGACTCTAGGTTGATTTTTGTATTTTCTTTGATCACCGTTTCTTCGCGAGAGTTGGCCTAACACCCTATTGTATCCATACATGGGTGGGGCGCCAAGGACCTGAACACCAAAGTGATATGCCGGCTCATCAAAATTTGAGTTGTAATTGCGATAACTTTCATTTTTTCCAATCCTGCAGGCCAATTTTGAGGGCCAAGACGACCCTTTTTGGTCTCAAAATTTTCCGCGCACGTGATCCTGTGTGTGCACGTATGTAAAGTCCTCTAGATCGTAAAAACTAGAAGTCCTATCACCTCAATTCCCCAATAGCTTTCCAACGCCTATGAAAATGACGAAATCGGAGCTTGTTCTCACTTGCTTTGAGAGTCTCGATAAATTTGGACTCTAGGTTGATTTTTGTATTTTCTTTGATCACCGTTTCTTCGTGAGAGTTGGCCTAACACCCTATTGTATCCATACATGGGTGGGGCGCCCAGGACCTGAACACCAAAGTGATATGCCGGCTCATCAAAATTTGAGCTGTAATTGCGATAACTTTCATTTTTTCCAATCCTGCAGGCCATTTTTGAGGGCCAAGACGACCCTTTTTGGGCTCAGAATTTTCCACGCACGTGATCCTGTGTGTGCACGTATGTAAAATCCTCCAGATCGTAAAAACTAGAAGTCCTATCACCTCAATTCCCCAATACCTTTCAAACGCCTATGAAAACGATGAAATCGGTGCTTGTTCTCACTTGCTTTGAGAGTCTCGATCAATTCGGACTCTAGGTTGATTTTTGTATTTTCTTTGATCACCGTTTCTTCGCGAGAGTTGGCCTAACACCCTATTGTATCCATACATGGGTGGGGCGCCCAGGACCTGAACACCAAAGTGATATGCCGGCTCATCAAAATTTGAGCTGTAATTGCGATAACTTTCATTTTTTCCAATCCTGCAGGCCATTTTTGAGGGCCAAGACGACCCTTTTTGGGCTCAGAATTTTCCACGCACGTGATCCTGTGTGTGCACGTATGTAAAATCCTCCAGATCGTAAAAACTAAAAGTCCTATCACCTCAATTCCCCAATAGCTTTCCAACGCCTATGAAAATGACGAAATCGGTGCTTGTTCTCACTTGCTTTGAGAGTCTCGATCAATTCGGACTCTAGGTTGATTTTTGTATTTTCTTTGATCACCGTTTCTTCGCGAGAGTTGGCCTAACACCCTATTGTATCCATACATGGGTGGGGCGCCAAGGACCTGAACACCAAAGTGATATGCCGGCTCATCAAAATTTGAGCTGTAATTGCGATAACATTCATTTTTTCCAATCCTGCAGGCCATTTTTGAGGGCCAAGACGACCCTTTTTGGTCTCAAAATTTTCCGCGCACGTGATCCTGTGTGCGCACGTATGTCAAAATCCTCCAGATCGTAAAAACTAGAAGTCCTATCACCTCAATTCCCCAATAGCTTTCCAACGCCTATGAAAATGACGAAATCGGTGCTTGTTCTCACTTGCTTTGAGAGTCTCGATCAATTCGGACTCTAGGTTGATTTTTGTATTTTCTTTGATCACCGTTTCTTCGCGAGAGTTGGCCTAACACCCTATTGTATCCATACATGGGTGGGGCGCCAAGGACCTGAACACCAAAGTGATATGCCGGCTCATCAAAATTTGAACTGTAATTGCGATAACTTTCATTTTTTCCAATCCTGCATGCCATTTTTGAGGGCCAAGACGACCCTTTTTGGGCTCAAAATTTTCCGCGCATGTGATCCTGTGTGTGCACGTATGTAAAATCCTCTAGATCATAAAAACTAGAAGTCCTATCACCTCAATTCCCCAATAGCTTTCCAACGCCTATGAAAACGACGAAATCGGTGCTTGTTCTCACTTGCTTTGAGAGTCTCGATCAATTCGGACTCTAGGTTGATTTTTGTATTTTCTTTGATCACCGTTTCTTCGCGAGAGTTGGCCTAACACCCTATTGTATCCATACATGGGTGGGATGCCAAGGACCTGAACACCAAAGTGATATGCCGGCTCATCAAAATTTGAGCTGTAATTGCGATAACTTTCATTTTTTCCAATCCTGCAGGCCATTTTTGAGGGCCAAGACGACCCTTTTTGGTCTCAAAATTTTCCGTGCACGTGATCCTGTGTGTGCACATATGTAAAATCCTCCAGATCGTAAAAACTAGAAGTCCTATCACCTCAATTCCCCAATAGCTTTCCAACGCCTATGAAAATGACGAAATCGGAGCTTGTCTTCACTTGCTTTGAGAGTCTCGATCAATTCGGACTCTAGGTTGATTTTTGTATTTTCTTTGATTACCGTTTCTTCGCGAGAGTTGGCCTAACACCCTATTGTATCCATACATGGGTGGGGCGCCCAGGACCTGAACACCAAAGTGATATGCCGGCTCATCAAAATTTGAGCTGTAATTGCGATAACTTTCATTTTTTCCAATCCTGCAGGCCATTTTTGAGGGCCAAGACGACCCTTTTTGGGCTCAGAATTTTCCACGCACGTGATCCTGTGTGTGCACGTATGTAAAATCCTCCAGATCATAAAAACTAGAAGTCCTATCACCTCAATTCCCCAATAGCTTTCCAACGCCTATGAAAACGACGAAATCGGTCCTTGTTCTCACTTGCTTTGAGAGTCTCGATCAATTCGGACTCTAGGTTGATTTTTGTATTTTCTTTGATCACCGTTTCTTCACGAGAGTTGGCCTAACACCCTATTGTATCCATACATGGGTGGCGCGCCAAGGACCTGAACACCAAAGTGATATGCCGGCTCATCAAAGTTTGAGCTGTAATTGCGATAACTTTCATTTTTTCCAATCCTGCAGGCCATTTTTGGGGGCCAAGACGACCCTTTTTGGGCTCAAAATTTTCCGCGCACGTGATCCTGTGTGTGCACGTATGTAAAATCCTCCAGATCGTAAAAACTAGAAGTCCTATCACCTCAATTCCCCAATAGCTTTCCAACGCCTATGAAAATGACGAAATCGGAGCTTGTTCTCACTTGCTTTGAGAGTCTCGATCAATTCGGACTCTAGGTTGATTTTTGTATTTTCTTTGATCACCGTTTCTTCGCGAGAGTTGCCCTAACACCCTATTGTATCCATACATGGGTGGAGCGCACAGGACCTGAACACCACAGTGATATGCCGGCTCATCAAAATTTGAGCTGTAATTGCGATAACTTTAATTTTTTCCAATCCTGCAGGCCATTTTTGAGGGCCAAGACGACCCTTTTTGGGCTCAGAATTTTCCACGCACGTGATCCTGTGTGTGCACGTATGTAAAATACTCCAGATCGTAAAAACTAGAAGTCCTATCACCTCAATTCCCCAATAGCTTTCCAACGCCTATGAAAACGACGAAATCGGTGCTTGTTCTCACTTGCTTTGAGAGTCTCGATCAATTCGGACCCTAGGTTGATTTTTGTATTTTCTTTGATCACCGTTTCTTCGCGAGAGTTGGCCTAACACCCTATTGTATCCATACATGGGTGGGGCGCCAAGGACCTGAACACCAAAGTGATATGCCGGCTCATCAAAATTTGAGCTGTAATTGCGATAACTTTCATTTTTTCCAATCCTGCAGGCCATTTTTGAGGGCCAAGACGACCCTTTTTGGGCTCAAAATTTTCCGCGCACGTGATCCTGTGTGTGCACGTATGTAAAATCCTCCAGATCGTAAAAACTAGAAGTCCTGTCACCTCAATTCCCCAATAGCTTTCCAACGCCTATGAAAATGACGAAATCGGAGCTTGTTCTCACTTGCTTTGAGAGTCTCGATCAATTCGGACTCTAGATTGATTTTTGTATTTTCTTTGATCACCGTTTCTTCGCGAGAGTTGGCCTAACACCCTATTGTATCCATACATGGGTGGGGCGCCCAGGACCTGAACACCAAAGTGATATGCCGGCTCATCAAAATTTGAGCTGTAATTGCGATAACTTTCATTTTTTCCAATCCTGCAGGCCATTTTTGAGGGCCAAGACGACCCTTTTTGGGCTCAGAATTTTCCACGCACGTGATCCTGTGTGTGCACGTATGTAAAATCCTCTAGATCGTAAAAACTAGAAGTCCTATCACCTCAATTCCCCAATAGCTTTCCAACGCCTATGAAAACGACGAAATCGGTGCTTGTTCTCACTTGCTTTGAGAGTCTCGATCAATTCGGACCCTAGGTTGATTTTTGTATTTTCTTTGATCACCGTTTCTTCGCGAGAGTTGGCCTAACACCCTATT
Source organism: Secale cereale (assembly GCA_902687465.1). NCBI lineage: Eukaryota > Viridiplantae > Streptophyta > Magnoliopsida > Poales > Poaceae > Secale > Secale cereale. Next base: position 296,543,384 of record LR738716.1, read on the forward strand.
GTATCCATACATGGGTGGGGCGCCAAGGACCTGAACACCAAAGTGATATGCCGGCTCATCAAAATTTGAGCTGTAATTGCGATAACTTTCATTTTTTCCAATCCTGCAGGCCATTTTTGAGGGCCAAGACGACCCTTTTTGGGCTCAGAATTTTCCACGCACGTGATCCTGTGTGTGCACGTATGTAAAATCCTCCAGAACGTAAAAACTAGAAGTCCTATCACCTCAATTCCCCAATAGCTTTCCAACGCCTATGAAAACGACGAAATCGGTGCTTGTTCTCACTTGCTTTGAGAGTCTCGATCAATTCGGACTCTAGGTTGATTTTTTTATTTTCTTTGATCACTGTTTCTTCGCGAGAGTTGGCCTAACACCCTATTGTATCCATACATGGGTGGGGCGCCCAGGACCTGAACACCAAAGTGATATGCCGGCTCATCAAAATTTGAGCTGTAATTGCGATAACTTTCATTTTTTCCAATCCTGCAGGCCATTTTTGAGGGCCAAGACGACCCTTTTTGGGCTCAGAATTTTCCACGCACGTGATCCTGTGTGTGCACGTATGTAAAATCCTCCAGACCATAAAAACTAGAAGTCCTATCACCTCAATTCCCCAATAGCTTTCCAACGCCTATGAAAATGATGAAATCGGAGCTTGTTCTCACTTGCTTTGAGAGTCTCGATCAATTCAGACTCTAGGTTGATTTTTGTATTTTCTTTGATCACCGTTTCTTCGCGAGAGTTGGCCTAACACCCTATTGTATCCATACATGGGTGGGGCGCCCAAGACCTGAACACCAAAGTGATATGTCGGCTCATCAAAATTTGAGCTGTAATTGCGATAACTTTCATTTTTTCCAATCCTGCAGGCCATTTTTGAGGGCCAAGACGACCCTTTTTGGGCTCAGAATTTTCCACGCACGTGATCCTGTGTGTGCACGTATGTAAAATCCTCCAGATCGTAAAAACTAGAAGTCCTATCACCTCAATTCCCCAATAGCTTTCCAATGCCTATGAAAACGACGAAATCGGTGCTTGTTCTCACTTGCTTTGAGAGTCTCGATCAATTCGGACTTTAGGTTGATTTTTGTATTTTCTTTGATCACCGTTTCTTCGCGAGAGTTGGCCTAACACCCTATTGTATCCATACATGGGTGGGGCGCCCAGGACCTGAACACCAAAGTGATATGCCGGCTCATCAAAATTTGAGCTGTAATTGCGATAACTTTCATTTTTTCCAATCCTGCAGGCCATTTTTGAGGGCCAAGACGACCCTTTTTGGGCTCAGAATTTTCCACGCACGTGATCCTGTGTGTGCACGTATGTAAAATCCTCTAGATTGTAAAAACTAGAAGTCCTATCACCTCAATTCCCCAATAGCTTTACAACGCCTATGAAAACGACGAAATCGGTGCTTGTTCTCACTTGCTTTGAGAGTCTCGATCAATTCGGACTCTAGGTTGATTTTTGTATTTTCTTTGATCACCGTTTCTTCGCGAGAGTTGGCCTAACACCCTATTGTATCCATACATGGGTGGGGCGCCAAGGACCTGAACACCAAAGTGATATGCCGGCTCATCAAAATTTGAGCTGTAATTGCGATAACTTTCATTTTTTATAATCCTGCAGGCCATTTTTGAGGGCCAAGACGACCCTTTTTGGTCTCAAAATTTTCCGCGCACGTGATCCTGTGTGCGCACGTATGTAAAATCCTCTAGATCGTAAAAACTAGAAGTCCTATCACCTCAATTCCCCAATAGCTTTCCAACGCCTATGAAAACGACGAAATCGGTGCTTGTTCTCACTTGCTTTGAGAGTCTCGATCAATTCGTACTCTAGGTTGATTTTTGTATTTTCTTTGATCACCGTTTCTTCGCGAGAGTTGGCCTAACACCCTATTGTATCCATACATGGGTGGGGCGCCAAGGACCTGAACACCAAAGTGATATGCCGGCTCATCAAAATTTGAGCTGTAATTGCGATAACTTTCATTTTTTCCAATCCTGCAGGCCATTTTTGAGGGCCAAGACGACCCTTTTTGGTCTCAAAATTTTCCGCGCATGTGATCCTGTGTGTGCACGTATGTAAAATCCTCTAGATCATAAAAACTAGAAGTCCTCTCACCTCAATTCCCCAATAGCTTTCCAACGCCTATGAAAATGATGAAATCGGAGCTTGTTCTCACTTGCTTTGAGAGTCTCGATCAATTCGGACTCTAGGTTGATTTTTGTATTTTCTTTGATCACCGTTTCTTCGCGAGAGTTGGCCTAACACCCTATTGTATCCATACATGGGTGGGGCGCCCAGGACCTGAACACCAAAGTGATATGCCGGCTCATCAAAATTTGAGCTGTAATTGCGATAACTTTCATTTTTTCCAATCCTGCAGGCCATTTTTGAGGGCCAAGACGACCCTTTTTGGGCTCAGAATTTTCCACGCACGTGATCCTGTGTGTGCACGTATGTAAAATCCTCCCGATCGTAAAAACTAGAAGTCCTATCACCTCAATTCCCCAATAGCTTTCCAACGCCTATGAAAACGACGAAATCGGTGCTTGTTCTCACTTGCTTTGAGAGTCTCGATCAATTCGGACTCTAGGTTGATTTTTGTATTTTCTTTGATCACCGTTTCTTCACGAGAGTTGGCCTAACACCCTATTGTATCCATACATGGGTGGCGCGCCAAGGACCTGAACACCAAAGTGATATGCCGGCTCATCAAAATATGAGCTGTAATTGCGATAACTTTCATTTTTTCCAATCCTGCATGCCATTTTTGAGGGCCAAGACGACCCTTTTTGGGCTCAAAATTTTCCGCGCACGTGATCCTGTGTGTGCACGTATGTAAAATCCTCCAGATCGTAAAAACTAGAAGTCCTATCACCTCAATTCCCCAATAGCTTTCCAACGCCTATGAAAATGACGAAATCGGAGCTTGTTCTCACTTGCTTTGAGAGTCTCGATCAATTCGGACTCTAGGTTGATTTTTGTATTTTCTTTGATCACCGTTTCTTTGCGAGAGTTGGCCTAACAACCTATTGTATCCATACATGGGTGGGGCGCCCAGGACCTAAACACCAAAGTGATATGCCGGCTCATCAAAATTTGAGCTGTAATTGCGATAACTTTCATTTTTTCCAATCCTGCAGGCCATTTTTGAGGGCCAAGACGACCCTTTTTGGGCTCAGAATTTTCCACGCACGTGATCCTGTGTGTGCACGTATGTACAATCCTCCAGATCGTAAAAACTAGAAGTCCTATCACCTCAATTCCCCAATAGCTTTCCAACGCCTATGAAAACGACGAAATCGGTGCTTGTTCTCACTTGCTTTGAGAGTCTCGATCAATTCGGACTCTAGGTTGATTTTTGTATTTTCTTTGATCACCGTTTCTTCGCGAGAGTTGGCCTAACACCCTATTGTATCCATACATGGGTGGGGCGCCCAGGACCTGAACACCAAAGTGATATGCCGGCTCATCAAAATTTGAGCTGTAATTGCGATAACTTTCATTTTTTCCAATCCTGCAGGCCATTTTTGAGGGCCAAGACGACCCTTTTTGGGCTCAGAATTTTCCACGCACGTGATCCTGTGTCTGCATGTATGTAAAATCCTCCAGATCGTAAAAACTAGAAGTCCTATCACCTCAATTCCCCAATAGCTTTCCAACGCCTATGAAAACGACGAAATCGGTGCTTGTTCTCACTTGCTTTGAGAGTCTCGATCAATTCGGACTCTAGGTTGATTTTTGTATTTTCTTTGATCACCGTTTCTTCGCGAGAGTTGGCCTAACACCCTATTGTATCCATACATGGGTGGGGCGCCCAGGACCTGAACACCAAAGTGATATGCCGGCTCATCAAAATTTGAGCTGTAATTGCGATAACTTTCATTTTTTCCAATCCTGCAGGCCATTTTTGAGGGCCAAGACGACCCTTTTTGGGCTCAGAATTTTCCACGCACGTGATCCTGTGTGTGCACGTATATAAAATCCTCCAGATCATAAAAACTAGAAGTCCTATCACCTCAATTCCCCAATAGCTTTCCAACGCCTATGAAAACGACGAAATCGGTGCTTGTTCTCACTTGCTTTGAGAGTCTCGATCAATTCGGACTCTAGGTTGATTTTTGTATTTTCTTTGATCACCGTTTCTTCGCGAGAGTTGGCCTAACACCCTATTGTATCCATACATGAGTGGGGCACCAAGGACCTGAACACCAAAGTGATATGCCGGCTCATCAAAATTTGAGCTGTAATTGTGATAACTTTCATTTTTTCCAATCCTGCAGGCCATTTTTGAGGGCCAAGACGACCCTTTTTGGGCTCAAAATTTTCCGCGCACGTGATCCTGTGTGTGCACGTATGTAAAATCCTCCAGATCGTAAAAACTAGAAGTCCTATCACCTCAATTCCCCAATAGCTTTCCAACGCCTATGAAAATGACGAAATCGGAGCTGGTTCTCACTTGCTTTGAGAGTCTCGATCAATTCGGACTCTAGGTTGATTTTTGTATTTTCTTTGATCACCGTTTCTTCGCGAGAGTTGGCCTAACACCCTATTGTATCCATACATGGGTGGGGCGCCCAGGACCTGAACACCAAAGTGATATGCCGGCTCATCAAAATTTGAGCTGTAATTGCGATAACTTTAATTTTTTCCAATCCTGCAGGCCATTTTTTAGGGCCAAGACGACCCTTTTTGGGCTCAGAATTTTCCGCGCACGTGATCCTGTGTGTGCACGTATGTAAAATCCTAAAGATCGTAAAAACTAGAAGTCCTATCACCTCAATTCCCCAATAGCTTTCCAACGCCTATGAAAACGACGAAATCGGTGCTTGTTCTCACTTGCTTTGAGAGTCTCGATCAATTCGGACTCTAGGTTGATTTTTGTATTTTCTTTGATCACCGTTTCTTCGCGAGAGTTGGCCTAACACCCTATTGTATCCATACATGGGTGGGGCGCCAAGGACCTGAACACCAAAGTGATATGCCGGCTCATCAAAATTTGAGCTGTAATTGTGATAACTTTCATTTTTTCCAATCCTGCAGGCCATTTTTGAGGGCCAAGACGACCCTTTTTGGTCTCAAAATTTTCCGCGCACATGATCCTGTGTGTGCACGTATGTAAAATCCTCCAGATCATAAAAACTAGAAGTCCTATCACCTCAATTCCCCAATAGCTTTCCAACGCCTATGAAAATGACGAAATCGGAGCTTGTTCTCAATTGCTTTGAGAGTCTCGATCAATTCGGACTCTAGGTTGATTTTTGTATTTTCTTTGATCACCGTTTCTTCGCGAGAGTTGGCCTAACACCCTATTGTATCCAAACATGGGTGGGGCGCCAAGGACCTGAACACCAAAGTGATATGCCGGCTCATCAAAATTTGAGCTGTAATTGCGATAACTTTCATTTTTTCCAATCCTGCAGGCCATTTTTGAGGGCCAAGACGACCCTTTTTGGTCTCAAAATTTTCTGCGCATGTGATCCTGTGTGTGCACGTATGTAAAATCCTCCAGATCATAAAAACTAGAAGTCCTATCACCTCAATTCCCCAATAGCTTTCCAACGCCTATGAAAATGACGAAATCGGTGCTTGTTCTCACTTGCTTTGAGAGTCTCGGTCAATTCGGACTCTAGGTTGATTTTTGTATTTTCTTTGATCACCGTTTCTTCGCGAGAGTTGGCCTAACACCCTATTGTATCCATACATGGGTGGGGCGCCCAGGACCTGAACACCAAAGTGATATGCCGGCTCATCAAAATTTGAGCTGTAATTGCGATAACTTTCATTTTTTCCAATCCTGCAGGCCATTTTTGAGGGCCAAGACGACCCTTTTTGGGCTCAGAATTTTCCTCGCACGTGATCCTGTGTGTGCACGTATGTAAAATCCTCCAGATCGTAAAAACTAGAAGTCCTATCACCTCAATTCCCCAATAGCTTTCCAACGCCTATGAAAATGACGAAATCGGAGCTTGTTCTCACTTGCTTTGAGAGTCTCGATCAATTTGGACTCTAGGTTGATTTTTGTATTTTCTTTGATCACCGTTTCTTCGCGAGAGTTGGCCTAACACCCTATTGTATCCATACATGGGTGGGGCGCCCAGGACCTGAACACCAAAGTGATATGCCGGCTCATCAAAATTTGAGCTGTAATTGCGATAACTTTCATTTTTTCCAATCCTGCAGGCCATTTTTGAGGGCCAAGATGACCCTTTTTGGGCTCAGAATTTTCCACGCACGTGATCCTGTGTGTGCACGTATGTAAAATCCTCGTGATCATAAAAACTAGAAGTCCTATCACCTCAATTCCCCAATAGCTTTCCAACGCCTATGAAAATGACGAAATCGGAGCTTGTTCTCACTTGCTTTGAGAGTCTCGATCAATTCGGACTCTAGGTTGATTTTTGTATTTTCTTTGATCACCGTTTCTTTGCGAGAGTTGGCCTAACACCCTATTGTATCCATACATGGGTGGGGCGCCCAGGACCTGAACACCAAAGTGATATGCCGGCTCATCAAAATTTGAGCTGTAATTGCGATAACTTTCATTTTTTCCAATCCTGCAGGCCATTTTTGAGGGCCAAGACGACCCTTTTTGGGCTCAGAATTTTCCACGCACGTGATCCTGTGTGTGCACGTATGTAAAATCCTCCAGAACGTAAAAACTAGAAGTCCTATCACCTCAATTCCCCAATAGCTTTCCAACGCCTATGAAAACGACGAAATCGGTGCTTGTTCTCACTTGCTTTGAGAGTCTCGATCAATTCGGACTCTAGGTTGATTTTTGTATTTTCTTTGATCACCGTTTCATCGCGAGAGTTGGCCTAACACCCTATTGTATCCATACATGGGTGGGGCGCCAAGGACCTGAACACCAAAGTGATATGCCGGCTCATCAAAATTTGAGCTGTAATTGCGATAACTTTCATTTTTTCCAATCCTACAGGCCATTTTTCAGGGCCAAGACGACCCTTTTTGGTCTCAAAATTTTCCACGCACGTGATCCTGTGTGCGCACGTATGTAAAATCCTCCAGATCATAAAAACTAGAAGTCCTATCACCTCAATTCCCCAATAGCTTTCCAACGCCTATGAAAACGATGAAATCGGTGCTTGTTCTCACTTGCTTTGAGAGTCTCGATCAATTCGGACTCTAGGTTGATTTTTGTATTTTCTTTGATCACCGTTTCTTCGCGAGAGTTGGCCTAACACCCTATTGTATCCATACATGGGTGGGGCGCCAAGGACCTGAACACCAAAGTGATATGCCGGCTCATCAAAATTTGAGTTGTAATTGCAATAACTTTCATTTTTTCCAATCCTGCAGGCCATTTTTGAGGGCCAAGACGACCCTTTTTGGTCTCAAAATTTTCCGCGCATGTGATCCTGTGTGTGCACATATGTAAAATCCTCCAGATCGTAAAAACTAGAAGTCCTATCACCTCAATTCCCCAATAGCTTTCCAACGCCTATGAAAATGACGAAATCGGAGCTTGTTCTCACTTGCTTTGAGAGTCTCGATCAATTCAGACTCTAGGTTGATTTTTGTATTTTCTTTGATCACCGTTTCTTCGCGAGAGTTGGCCTAACACCCTATTGTATCCATACATGGGTGGGGCGCCCAGGACCTGAACACCAAAGTGATATGCCGGCTCATCAAAATTTGAGCTGTAATTGCGATAACTTTCATTTTTTCCAATCCTGCAGGCCATTTTTGAGGGCCAAGACGACCCTTTTTGGGCTCAGAATTTTCCAGGCACGTGATCCTGTGTGTGCACGTATGTAAAATCCTCCAGATCATAAAAACTAGAAGTCCTATCACTTCAATTCCCCAATAGCTTTCCAACGCCTATGAAAATGACGAAATCGGTGCTTGTTCTCACTTGCTTTGAGAGTCTCGATCAATTCGGACTCTAGGTTGATTTTTGTATTTTCTTTGATCACCGTTTCTTCGCGAGAGTTGGCCTAACACCCTATTGTATCCATACATGGGTGGGGCGCCAAGGACCTGAACACCAAAGTGATATGCCGGCTCATCAAAATTTGAGCTGTAATTGCGATAACTTTCATTTTTTCCAATCCTGCAGGCCCTTTTTGAGGGCCAAGACGACCCTTTTTGGTCTCAAAATTTTCCGCGCACGTGATCCTGTGTGTGCACGTATGTAAAATCCTCCAGATCGTAAAAACTAGAAGTCCTATCACCTCAATTCCCCAATAGCTTTCCAACGCCTATGAAAATGACGAAATCGGAGCTTGTTCTCACTTGCTTTGAGAGTCTCGATCAATTCAGACTCTAGGTTTATTTTTGTATTTTCTTTGATCACCGTTTCTTCGCAAGAGTTGGCCTAACACCCTATTGTATCCATACATGGGTGGGGCGCCCAGGACCTGAACACCAAAGTGATATGCCGGCTCATCAAAATTTGAGCTGTAATTGCGATAACTTTCATTTTTTCCAATCCTGCAGGCCATTTTTGAGGGCCAAGACGACCCTTTTTGGTCTCAACATTTTCCACGCACGTGATCCTGTGTGTGCACATATGTAAAATCCTCCAGATCGTAAAAACTAGAAGTCCTATCACCTCAATTCCCCAATAGCTTTTCGAACGCCTATGAAAACGACGAAATCGGTGCTTGTTCTCACTTGCTTTGAGAGTCTCGATCAATTCGGACTCTAGGTTGAATTTTGTATTTTCTTTGATGACTGTTTCTTCGCGAGAGTTGGCCTAACACCCTATTGTATCCATATATGGGTGGGGCGCCAAGGACCTGAACACCAAAGTGATATGCCGGCTCATCAAAATTTGAGCTGTAATTGCGATAACTTTCATTTTTTCCAATCCTGCAGGCCATTTTTGAGGGCCAAGACGACCCTTTTTGGTCTCAAAATTTTCCGCGCACATGATCCTATGTGTGCACGTATGTAAAATCCTCCAGATCGTAAAAACTAGAAGTCCTATCACCTCAATTCCCCAATAGCTTTCCAATGCCTATGAAAATGACGAAATCGGAGCTTGTTCTCACTTGCTTTGAGATTCTCGATCAATTCGGACTCTAGGTTGATTTTTGTATTGTCTTTGATCACCGTTTCTTCGCGAGAGTTGGCCTAACACCCTATTGTATCCATACATGGGTGGGGCGCCCAGGACCTGAACACCAAAGTGATATGCCGGCTCATCAAAATTTGAGCTGTAATTGCGATAACTTTCATTTTTTCCAATCCTGCAGGCCATTTTTGAGGGCCAAGACGACCCTTTTTGGGCTCAGAATTTTCCACGCACGTGATCCTGTGTGTGCACGTATCTAAAATCCTCCAGATCGTAAAAAAATAGAAGTCCTATCACCTCAATTCCCCAATAGCTTTCCAACGCCTATGAAAACGACGAAATCGGTGCTTGTTCTCACTTGCTTTGAGAGTCTCTATCAATTCGGACTCTAGGTTGATTTTTGTATTTTCTTTGATCACCGTTTCTTCGCGAGAGTTGGCCTAACACCCTATTGTATCCATACATGGGTGGGGCACCAAGGACCTGAACACCAAAGTGATATGCCGGCTCATCAAAATTTGAGCTGTAATTGCGATAACATTCATTTTTTCCAATCCTGCAGGCCATTTTTCAGTGCCAAGACGACCCTTTTTGGGCTTAGAATTTTCCACGCACGTGATCCTGTGTGTGCACGTATGTAAAATCCTCCAGATCGTAAAAACTAGAAGTCCTATCACCTCAATTCCCCAATAGCTTTCCAACGCCTATGAAAATGACGAAATCGGAGCTTGTTCTCACTTGCTTTGAGAGTCTCGATCAATTCGGACTCTAGGTTGATTTTTGTATTTTCTTTGATAACCGTTTCTTCGCGAGAGTTGGCCTAACACCCTATTGTATCCATACATGGGTGGGGCGCCCAGGACCTGAACACCAAAGTGATATGCCGGCTCATCAAAATTTGAGCTGTAATTGCGATAACTTTCATTTTTTCCAATCCTGCAGGCCATTTTTGAGGGCCAAGACGACCCTTTTTGGGCTCAGAATTTTCCACGCACGTGATCCTGTGTGTGCACATATGTAAAATCCTCCAGATCGTAAAAACTAGAAGTCCTATCACCTCAATTCCCCAATAGCTTTCAGACGCCTATGAAAACAACGAAATCGGTGCTTGTTCTCACTTGCTTTGAGAGTCTCGATCAATTCGGACTCTAGGTTGATTTTTGTATTTTCTTTGATCACCGTTTCTTCGCGAGAGTTGGCCTAACACCCTATTGTATCCATACATGGGTGGGGCGCCAAGGACCTGAACACCAAAGTGATATGCCGGCTCATCAAAATTTGAGCTGTAATTGCGATAACTTTCATTTTTTCCAATACTGCAGGCCATTTTTGAGGGCCAAGACGACCCTTTTTGGGCTCAGAATTTTCCACGCATGTGATCTGTGTGTGCACGTATGTAAAATCCTCTAGATCGTAAAAACTAGAAGTCCTATCACCTCAATTCCCCAATAGCTTTCCAACGCCTATGAAAATGACGAAATCGGAGCTTGTTCTCACTTGCTTTGAGAGTCTCGATCAATTCGGACTCTAGGTTGATTTTTGTATTTTCTTTGATCACCGTTTCTTCGCGAGAGTTGGCCTAACACCCTATTGTATCCATACATGGGTGGGGCGCCCAGGACCTGAACACCAAAGTGATATGCCGGCTCATCAAAATTTGAGCTGTAATTGCGATAACTTTCATTTTTTCCAATCCTGCAGGCCATTTTTGAGGGCCAAGACGACCCTTTTTGGGCTCAGAATTTTCCACGCACGTGATCCTGTGTGTGTACGTATGTAAAATACTCCAGTCGTAAAAACTAGAAGTCCTATCACCTCAATTCCCCAATAGCTTTCCAACGCCTATGAAAACAACGAAATCGGTGCTTGTTCTCACTTGCTTTGAGAGTCTCGATCAATTCGGACTCTAGGTTGATTTTTGTATTTTCTTTTATCACCGTTTCTTCGCGAGAGTTGGCCTAACACCCTATTGTATCCATACATGGGTGGGGCGCCAAGGACCTGAACACCAAAGTGATATGCCGGCTCATCAAAATTTGAGCTGTAATTGCGATAACTTTCATTTTTCCAATCCTGCAGGCCATTTTTGAGGGCCAAGACGACCCTTTTTGGTCTCAAAATTTTCCGCGCACGTGATCCTGTGTGTGCACGTATGTAAAATCCTCCAGATCGTAAAAACTAGAAGTCCTATCACCTCAATTCCCCAATAGCTTTCCAACGCCTATGAAAATGACGTAATCGGAGCTTGTTCTCACTTGCTTTGAGAGTCTCGATCAATTCAGACTCTAGGTTGATTTTTCTATTTTCTTTGATCACCGTTTCTTCGCAAGAGTTGGCCTAACACCCTATTGTATCCATACATGGGTGGGGCGCCCAGGACCTGAACACCAAAGTGATATGCCGGCTCATCAAAATTTGAGCTGTAATTGCGATAACTTTCATTTTTTCCAATCCTGCAGGCCATTTTTGAGGGCCAAGACGACCCTTTTTGGGCTCAGAATTTTCCACGCACGTGATCCTGTGTGTGCACGTATGTAAAATCCTCCAGATCGTAAAAACTAGAAGTCCTATCACCTCAATTCCCCAATAGCTTTCCAACGCCTATGAAAACGACGAAATCGGTGCTTGTTCTCACTTGCTTTGAGAGTCTCGATCAATTCGGACTCTAGGTTGATTTTTGTATTTTCTTTGATCACCGTTAATTCATGAGAGTTGGCCTAACACCCTATTGTATCCATACATGGGTGGGGCGCCAAGGACCTGAACACCAAAGTGATATGCCGGCTCATCAAAATTTGAGCTGTAATTGCGATAACTTTCATTTTTTCCAATCCTGCAGGCCATTTTTGAGGGCCAAGACGACCCTTTTTGGTCTCAAAATTTTCCGCGCACGTGATCCTTTGTGTGCACGTATGTAAAATCCTCCAGATCGTAAAAACTAGAAGTCCTATCATCTCAATTCCCCAATAGCTTTCCAACGCCTATGAAAATGACGAAATCGGAGCTTGTTCTCACTTGCTTTGAGAGTCTCGATCAATTCAGACTCTAAGTTGATTTTTGTATTTTCTTTGATCACCGTTTCTTCGCAAGAGTTGGCCTAACACCCTATTGTATCCATACATGGGTGGGGCGCCCAGGACCTGAACACCAAAGTGATATGCCGGCTCATCAAAATTTGAGCTGTAATTGCGATAACTTTCATTTTTTCCAATCCTGCAGGCCATTTTTGAGGGCCAAGACGACCCTTTTTGGGCTCAGAATTTTCCACGCACGTGATCCTGTGTGTGCACGTATGTAAAATCCTCCAGATCGTAAAAACTAGAAGTCCTATCACCTCAATTCCCCAATAGCTTTCCAACGCCTATGAAAACGACGAAATCGGTGCTTGTTCTCACTTGCTTTGAGAGTCTCAATCAATTCGGACTCTAGGTTGATTTTTGTATTTTCTTTGATCACCGTTTCTTCGCGAGAGTTGGCCTAACACCCTATTGTATCCATACATGGGTGGGGCGCCCAGGACCTGAACACCAAAGTGATATGCCGGCTCATCAAAATTTGAGCTGTAATTGCGATAACTTTCATTTTTTCCAATCCTGCAGGCCATTTTTGAGGGCCAAGACGACCCTTTTTGGGCTCAGAATTTTCCACGCACGTGATCCTGTGTGTGCACGTATCTAAAATCCTCCAGATCGTAAAAAAATAGAAGTCCTATCACCTCAATTCCCCAATAGCTTTCCAACGCCTATGAAAACGACGAAATCGGTGCTTGTTCTCACTTGCTTTGAGAGTCTCGATCAATTCAGACTCTAGGTTGATTTTTGTATTTTCTTTGATCACCGTTTCTTCGCGAGAGTTGGCCTAACACCCTATTGTATCCATACATGGGTGGGGCGCCAAGGACCTGAACACCAAAGTGATATGCCGGCTCATCAAAATTTGAACTGTAATTGCGATAACTTTCATTTTTTCCAATCCTGCAAGCCATTTTTGAGGGCCTAGACGACCCTTTTTGGGCTCAGAATTTTCCACGCACGTGATCCTGTGTGTGCACGTATGTAAAATCCTCCAGATCGTAAAAACTAGAAGTCCTATCACCTCAATTCCCCAATAGCTTTCCAACACCTATGAAAACGACGAAATCGGTGCTTGTTCTCACTTGCTTTGAGAGTCTCGATCAATTCGGACTCTAGGTTGATTTTTGTATTTTCTTTGATCACCGTTTCTTCACGAGAGTTGGCCTAACACCCTATTGTATCCATACATGGGTGGGGCGCCCAGGACCTGAACACCAAAGTGATATGCCGGCTCATCAAAATTTGAGCTGTAATTGCGATAACTTTCATTTTTTCCAATCCTGCAGGCCATTTTTGAGGGCCAAGACGACCCTTTTTGGGCTCAGAATTTTCCACGCACGTGATCCTATGTGTGCACGTATGTAAAATCCTCCAGATCGTAAAAACTAGAAGTCCTATCACCTCAATTCCCTAATAGCTTTCCAATGCCTATGAAAACGACGAAATCGGTGCTTGTACTCACTTGCTTTGAGAGTCTCGATCAATTCGGACTCTAGGTTGATTTTTGTATTTTCTTTGATCACCGTTTCTTCGCGAGAGTTGGCCTAACACCCTATTGTATCCATACATGGGTGGGGCGCCAAGGACCTGAACACCAAAGTGATATGCCGGCTCATCAAAATTTGAGTTGTAATTGCGATAACTTTCATTTTTTCCAATCCTGCAGGCCATTTTTGAGGGCCAAGACGACCCTTTTTGGTCTCAAAATTTTCCACGCACGTGATCCTGTGTGTGCACGTATGTAAAATCCTCCAGATCGTAAAAACTAGAAGTCCTATCACCTCAATTCCCCAATAGCTTTCCAACGCCTATGAAAACGACGAAATCGGTGCTTGTTCTCACTTACTTTGAGAGTCTCGATCAATTCGGACTCTAGGTTGATTTTTGTATTTTTTTGATCACCGTTTCTTCGCGAGAGTTGGCCTAACACCCTATTGTATCCATACATGGGTGGGGCGCCAAGGACCTGAACACCAAAGTGATATGCCGGCTCATCAAAATTTGAGCTGTAATTGCGATAACTTTCATTTTTTCCAATCCTGCAGGCCATTTTTGAGGGCCAAGACGACCCTTTTTGTTCTCAAAATTTTCCGCGCACGTGATCCTGTGTGTGCACGTATGTAAAGTCCTCTAGATCGTAAAAACTAGAAGTCCTATCACCTCAATTCTCCAATAGCTTTCCAACGCCTATGAAAATGACGAAATCGGAGCTTGTTCTCACTTGCTTTGAGAGTCTCGATCAATTTGGACTCTAGTTTGATTTTTGTATTTTCTTTGATAACCGTTTCTTCGTGAGAGTTGGCCTAACACCCTATTGTATCCATACATGGGTGGGGCGCCCAGGACCTGAACACCAAAGTGATATGCCGGCTCATCAAAATTTGAGCTGTAATTGCGATAACTTTCATTTTTTCCAATCCTGCAGGCCATTTTTGAGGGCCAAGACGACCCTTTTTGGGCTCAGAATTTTCCACGCACGTGATCCTGTGTGTGCATGTATGTAAAATCCTCCAGATCGTAAAAACTAGAAGTCCTATCACCTCAATTCCCCAATAGCTTTCCAACGCCTATGAAAACGACGAAATCGGTGCTTGTTCTCACTTGCTTTGAGAGTCTCGATCAATTCGGACTCTAGGTTGATTTTTGTATTTTCTTTGATCACCTTTTCTTCGCGAGAGTTGGCCTAACACCCTATTGTATCCATACATGGGTGGGGTGCCAAGGACCTGAACACCAAAGTGATATGCCGGCTCATCAAAATTTGAGCTGTAATTTCGATAACTTTCATTTTTTCCAATCCTGCAGGCCATTTTTGAGGGCCAAGATGACCCTTTTTGGTCTCAAAATTTTCCGCGCACGTGATCCTGTGTGCGCACGTATGTAAAATCCTCCAGATCTTAAAAACTAGAAGTCCTATCACCTCAATTCCCCAATAGCTTTCCAACGCCTATGAAAATGACGAAATCGGAGCTTGTTCTCACTTGCTTTGAGAGTCTCGATCAATTCGGACTCTAGGTTGATTTTTGTATTTTCTTTGATCACCGTTTCTTCGCGAGAGTTGGCCTAACACCCTATTGTATCCATACATGGGTGGGGCTCCCAGGACCTGAACACCAAAGTGATATGCCGGCTCATCAAAATTTGAGCTGTAATTGCGATAACTTTCATTTTTTCCAATCCTGCAGGCCATTTTTGAGGGCCAAGACGACCCTTTTTGGGCTCAAAATTTTCCACGCACGTGATCCTGTATGTGCACGTATGTAAAATCCTCCAGATCGTAAAAACTAGAAGTCCTATCACCTCAATTCCCCAATAGCTTTCCAACGCCTATGAAAATGACGAAATCGGTGCTTGTTCTCACTTGCTTTGAGAGTCTCGATCAATTCGGACTCTAGGTTGATTTTTGTATTTTCTTTGATCACCGTTTCTTCGCGAGAGTTGGCCTAACACCCTATTGTATCCATACATGGGTGGGGCGCCAAGGACCTGAACACCAAAGTGATATGCCGGCTCATCCAAATTTGAGCTGTAATTGCGATAACTTTCATTTTTTCCAATCCTGCAGGCCATTTTTGAGGGCCAAGACGACCCTTTTTGGTCTCAAAATTTTCCGCGCACGTGATCCTGTGTGTGCACGTATGTAAAATCCTCCAGATCGTAAAAACTAGAAGTCCTATCACCTCAATTCCCCAATAGCTTTCCAACGCCTATGAAAATGACGTAATCGGAGCTTGTTCTCACTTGCTTTGAGAGTCTCGATCAATTCAGACTCTAGGTTGATTTTTGTATTTTCTTTGATCACCGTTTCTTCGCAAGAGTTGGCCTAACACCCTATTGTATCCATACATGGGTGGGGCGCCCAGGACCTGAACACCAAAGTGATATGCCGGCTCATCAAAATTTGAGCTGTAATTGCGATAACTTTCATTTTTTCCAATCCTGCAGGCCATTTTTGAGGGCCAAGACGACCCTTTTTGGGCTCAGAATTTTCCACGCACGTGATCCTGTGTGTGCACGTATGTAAAATCCTCCAGATCGTAAAAACTAGAAGTCCTATCACCTCAATTCCCCAATAGCTTTCCAACGCCTATGAAAACGACGAAATCGGAGCTTGTTCTCACTTGCTTTGAGAGTCTCGATCAATCGGACTCTAGGTTGATTTTTGTATTTTCTTTGATCACTGTTTCTTCATGAGAGTTGGCCTAACACCCTATTGTATCCATACATGGGTGGGGCGCCCAGGACCTGAACACCAAAGTGATATGCCGGCTCATCAAAATTTGAGCTGTAATTGCGATAACTTTCATTTTTTCCAATCCTGCAGGCCATTTTTGAGGGCCAAGACGACCCTTTTTGGGCTCAGAATTTTCCACGCACGTGATCCTGTGTGTGCACGTATGTAAAATCCTCCAGATCGTAAAAACTAGAAGTCCTATCACCTCAATTCCCCAATAGCTTTCCAACGCCTATGAAAATGACGAAATCCGAGCTTGTTCTCACTTGCTTTGAGAGTCTCGATCAATTCGGACTCTAGGTTGATTTTTGTATTTTCTTTGATCACCGTTTCTTCGCGAGAGTTGGCCTAACACCCTATTGTATCCATACATGGGTGGGGCACCAAGGACCTGAACACCAAAGTGATATGCCGGCTCATCAAAATTTGAGCTGTAATTGCGATAACTTTCATTTTTTCCAATCCTGCATGCCATTTTTGAGGGCCAAGACGACCCTTTTTGGTCTCAAAATTTTCCGCGCACGTGATCCTGTGTGTGCACGTATGTAAAATCCTCCAGATCGTAAAAACTAGAAGTCCTATCACCTCAATTCCCCAATAGCTTTCCAACGCCTATGAAAATGACGAAATCGGAGCTTGTTCTCACTTGCTTTGAGAGTCTCGATCAATTCAGACTCTAGGTTTATTTTTGTATTTTCTTTGATCACCGTTTCTTCGCGAGAGTTGGCCTAACACCCTATTGTATCCATACATGGGTGGGGCGCCCAGGACCTGAACACCAAAGTGATATGCCGGCTCATCAAAATTTGAGCTGTAATTGCGATAACTTTCATTTTTTCCAATCCTGCAGGCCATTTTTGAGGGCCAAGACGACCCTTTTTGGGCTCAGAATTTTCCACGCACGTGATCCTGTGTGTGCACGTATGTAAAATCCTCCAGATCGTAAAAACTAGAAGTCCTATCACCTCAATTCCCCAATAGCTTTCCAACGCCTATGAAAACGACGAAATCGGTGCTTGTTCTCACTTGCTTTGAGAGTCTCGATCAATTCGGACTCTAGGTTGATTTTTCTATTTTCTTTGATCACCGTTTCTTCGCGAGAGTTGGCCTAACACCCTATTGTATCCATACATGGGTGGGGCGCCCAGGACCTGAACACCAAAGTGATATGCCGGCTCATCAAAATTTGAGCTGTAATTGCGATAACTTTCATTTTTTCCAATCCTGCAGGCCATTTTTGAGGGCCAAGACGACCCTTTTTGGGCTCAGAATTTTCCACGCACGTGATCCTGTGTGCGCATGTATGTAAAATCCTCCAGATCGTAAAAACTAGAAGTCCTATCACCTCAATTCCCCAATAGCTTTCCAACGCCTATGAAAATGACGAAATCGGTGCTTGTTCTCACTTGCTTTGAGAGTCTCGATCAATTCGGACTCTAGGTTGATTTTTGTATTTTCTTTGATCACCGTTTCTTCGCGAGAGTTGGCCTAACACCCTATTGTATCCATACATGGGTGGGGCGCCAAGGACCTGAACACCAAAGTGATATGCCGGCTCATCAAATTTTGAGCTGTAATTGCGATAACTTTCATTTTTTCCAATCCTGCAAGCCATTTTTGAGGGCCAAGACGACCCTTTTTGGGCTCAGAATTTTCCACGCACATGATCCTGTGTGTGCACGTATGTAAAATCCTCCAGATCGTAAAAACTAGAAGTCCTATCACCTCAATTCCCCAATAGCTTTCCAACGCCTATGAAAATGACGAAATCGGTGCTTGTTCTCACTTGCTTTGAGAGTCTCGATCAATTCGGACTCTAGGTTGATTTTTGTATTTTCTTTGATCACCGTTTCTTCGCGAGAGTTGGCCTAACACCCTATTGTATCCATACATGGGTGGGGCGCCAAGGACCTGAACACCAAAGTGATACGCCGGCTCATCAAAATTTGAGCTGTAATTGCGATAACTTTCATTTTTTCCAATCCAGCAGGCCATTTTTGAGGGCCAAGACGGCCCTTTTTGGTCTCAAAATTTTCCGCGCACGTGATCCTGTGTGTGCACGTATGTAAAATCCTCCAGATCGTAAAAACTAGAAGTCCTATCACCTCAATTCCCCAATAGCTTTCCAACGCCTATGAAAATGACGAAATCGGAGCTTGTTCTCACTTGCTTTGAGAGTCTCGATCAATTCGGACTCTAGGTTGATTTTTGTATTTTCTTTGATCACCGTTTCTTCGCGAGAGTTGGCCTAACACCCTATTGTATCCATACATGGATGGGGCGCCAAGGACCTGAACACCAAAGTGATATGCCGGCTCATCAAAATTTGAGCTGTAATTGCGATAACTTTCATTTTTTCCAATCCTGCAGGCCATTTTTGAGGGCCAAGACGACCCTTTTTGGGCTCAGAATTTTCCGCGCACGTGATCCTGTGTGCGCACGTATGTAAAATCCTCCAGATCATAAAAACTAGAAGTCCTATCACCTCAATTCCCCAATAGCTTTCCAACGCCTATGAAAATGACGAAATCGGTGCTTGTTCTCACTTGCTTTGAGAGTCTCGATCAATTCGGACTCTAGGTTGATTTTTGTATTTTCTTTGATCACCGTTTCTTCGCGAGAGTTGGCCTAACACCCTATTGTATCCATACATGGGTGGGGCGCCAAGGACCTGAACACCAAAGTGATATGCCGGCTCATCAAAATTTGAGCTGTAATTGCGATAACTTTCATTTTTTCCAATCCTGCAGGCCATTTTTGAGGGACAAGACGACCCTTTTTGGTCTCAAAATTTTCCGTGCACGTGATCCTGTGTGTGCACGTATGTAAAATCCTCCAGATCGTAAAAACTAGAAGTCCTATCACCTCAATTCCCCAATAGCTTTCCAACGCCTATGAAAATGATGAAATCGGAGCTTGTTCTCACTTGCTTTGAGAGTCTCGATCAATTCGGACTCTAGGTTGATTTTTGTATTTTCTTTGATCACCGTTTCTTCGCGAGAGTTGGCCTAACACCCTATTGTATCCATACATGGGTGGGGCGCCCAGGACCTGAACACCAAAGTGATATGCCGGCTCATCAAAATTTGAGCTGTAATTGCGATAACTTTCATTTTTTCCAATCCTGCAGGCCATTTTTGAGGGCCAAGACGACCCTTTTTGGGCTCAGAATTTTCCACGCACGTGATCCTGTGTGTGCACGTATGTAAAACCTCCAGATCGTAAAAACTAGAAGTCCTATCACCTCAATTCCCCAATAGCTTTCCAACGCCTATGAAAACGACGAAATCGGTGCTTGTTCTCACTTGCTTTGAGAGTCTCGATCAATTCGGACTCTAGGTTGATTTTTGTATTTTCTTTGATCACCGTTTCTTCGCGAGAGTTGGCCTAACACCCTATTGTATCCATACATGGGTGGGGCGCCAAGGACCTGAACACCAAAGTGATATGCCGGCTCATCAAAATTTGAGCTGTAATTGCGATAACTTTCATTTTTTCCAATCCTGCAGGCCTTTTTTGAGGGCCAAGACGACCCTTTTTGGTCTCAAAATTTTCCGTGCACGTGATCCTGTGTGTGCACGTATGTAAAATCCTCCAGATCATAAAAACTAGAAGTCCTACCACCTCAATTCCCCAATAGCTTTCCAACGCCTATGAAAATGACGAAATCGGAGCTTGTTCTCACTTGCTTTGAGAGTCTCGATCAATTCGGACTCTAGGTTGATTTTTGTATTTTCTTTGATCACCGTTTCTTCGCGAGAGTTGGCCTAACACCCTATTGTATCCATACATGGGTGGGGCGCCCAGGACCTGAACACCAAAGTGATATGCCGGCTCATCAAAATTTGAGCTGTAATTGCGATAACTTTCATTTTTTCCAATCCTGCAGGCCATTTTTGAGGGCCAAGACGACCCTTTTTGGGCTCAGAATTTTCCACGCACGTGATCCTGTGTGTGCACATATGTAAAATACTCTAGATCGTAAAAACTAGAAGTCCTATCACCTCAATTCCCCAATAGCTTTGCAACGCCTATGAAAACGACGAAATCGGTGCTTGTTCTCACTTGCTTTGAGAGTCTCGATCAATTCGGACTCTAGGTTGATTTTTGTATTTTCTTGGATCACCGTTTCCTCGTGAGAGTTGGCCTAACACCCTATTGTATCCATACATGGGTGGGGCGCCAAGGACCTGAACACCAAAGTGATATGCCGGCTCATCAAAATTTGAGCTGTAATTGCGATAACTTTCATTTTTTCCAATCCTGCAGGCCATTTTTGAGGGCCAAGACGACCCTTTTTGGTCTCAAAATTTTCCGCGCACGTGATCCTGTGTGTGCACGTATGTAAAATCCTCCAGATCGTAAAAACTAGAAGTCCTATCACCTCAATTCCCCAATAGCTTTCCAACGCCTATGAAAACGACGAAATTGGTGCTTGTTCTCACTTGCTTTGAGAGTCTCGATCAATTCGGACTCTAGGTTGATTTTTGTATTTTCTTTGATCACCGTTTCTTCACGAGAGTTGGCCTAACACCCTATTGTATCCATACATGGGTGGCGCGCCAAGGACCTGAACACCAAAGTGATATGCCGGCTCATCAAAATTTGAGCTGTAATTGCGATAACTTTCATTTTTTCCAATCCTGCAGGCCATTTTTGAGGGCCAAGACGACCCTTTTTGGGCTCAGAATTTTCCGCGCACGTGATCCTGTGTGTGCACGTATGTAAAATCCTCCAGATCGTAAAAACTAGAAGTCCTATCACATCAATTCCCCAATAGCTTTCCAACGCCTATGAAAATGACGAAATCGGTGCTTGTTCTCACTTGCTTTGAGAGTCTCGATCAATTCGGACTCTAGGTTGATTTTTGTATTTTCTTTGATCACCGTTTCTTCGCGAGAGTTGGCCTAACACCCTATTGTATCCATACATGGGTGGGGCGCCAAGGACCTGAACACCAAAGTGATATGCCGGCTCATCAAAATTTGAGCTGTAATTGCGATAACTTTCATTTTTTCCAATCCTGGAGGCCATTTTTGAGGGCCAAGACGACCCTTTTTGGTCTCAAAATTTTCCGCGCACGTGATCCTGTGTGTGCACGTATGTAAAATCCTCTAGATCGTAAAAACTAGAAGTCCTATCACCTCAATTCCCCAATAGCTTTCCAACACCTATGAAAATGACGAAATCGGAGCTTGTTCTCACTTGCTTTGAGAGTCTCGATCAATTCGGACTCTAGGTTGATTTTTGTATTTTCTTTGATCACCGTTTCTTCGCGAGAGTTGGCCTAACACCCTATTGTATCCATACATGGGTGGGGCGCCCAGGACCTGAACACCAAAGTGATATGCCGGCTCATCAAAATTTGAGCTGTAATTGCGATAACTTTCATTTTTTCCAATCCTGCAGGCCATTTTTGAGGGCCAAGACGACCCTTTTTGGGCTCAGAATTTTCCACGCACGTGATCCTGTGTGTGCATCTATGTAAAATCCTCCAGATCGTAAAAACTAGAAGTCCTATCACCTCAATTCCCCAATAGCTTTCCAACGCCTATGAAAACGACGAAATCGGTGCTTGTTCTCACTTGCTTTGAGAGTCTCGATCAATTCGGACTCTAGGTTGATTTTTGTATTTTCTTTGATCACCGTTTCTTCGCGAGAGTTGGCCTAACACCCTATTGTATCCATACATGGGTGGGGCGCCAAGGACCTGAACACCAAAGCGATATGCGGGCTCATCAAAATTTGAGCTGTAATTGCGATAACTTTCATTTTTTCCAATCCTGCAGGCCATTTTTGAGGGCCAAGACGACCCTTTTTGGGCTCAAAATTTTCCGCGCACGTGATCCTGTGTGTGCACGTATGTAAAATCCTCCAGATCGTAAACACTAGAAGTCCTATCACCTCAATTCCCCAATAGCTTTCCAACGCCTATGAAAACGACGAAATCGGTGCTTGTTCTCACTTGCTTTGAGAGTCTCGATCAATTCGGACTCTAGGTTGATTTTTGTATTTTCTTTGATCACCGTTTCTTCGCGAGAGTTGGCCTAACACCCTATTGTATCCATACATGGGTGGGGCGCCAAGGACCTGAACACCAAAGTGATATGCCGTCTCATCAAAATTTGAGCTGTAATTGCGATAACTTTCATTTTTTCCAATCCTGCAGGCCATTTTTGAGGGCCAAGACGACCCTTTTTGGGCTCAAAATTTTCCGCGCATGTGATCCTGTGTGTGCACGTATGTAAAATCCTCCAGATCATAAAAATAGAAGTCCTATTACCTCAATTCCCCAATAGCTTTCCAACGCCTATGAAAACGACGAAATCGGTGCTTGTTCTCACTTGCTTTGAGAGTCTCGATCAATTCGGACTCTAGGTTGATTTTTGTATTTTCTTTGATCACCATTTCTTCGCGAGAGTTGGCCTAACACCCTATTGTATCCATACATGGGTGGGGCGCCAAGGACCTGAACACCAAAGTGATATGCCGGCTCATCAAAATTTGAGCTGTAATTGCGATAACTTTCATTTTTTCCAATCCTGCATGCCATTTTTGAGGGCCAAGACGACCCTTTTTGGGCTCAGAATTTTCCACGCACGTGATCCTGTGTGTGCACGTATGTAAAATCCTCCAGATCATAAAAACTAGAAGTCCTATCACCTCAATTCCCCAATAGCATTCCAACGCCTATGAAAACGACGAAATCGGAGCTTGTTCTCACTTGCTTTGAGAGTCTCGATCAATTCGGACTCTAGGTTGATTTTTGTATTTTCTTTGATCACTGTTTCTTCGAGAGAGTTGGGCTAACACCCTATTGTATCCATACATGGGTGGGGCACCAAGGACCTGAACACCAAAGTGATATGCCGGCTCATCAAAATTTGAGCTGTAATTGCGATAACTTTCATTTTTTCCAATCCTGCAAGCCATTTTTGAGGGCCAAGACGACCCTTTTTGGGCTCAGAATTTTCCACGCACGTGATCCTGTGTGTGCACGTATGTAAAATCCTCCAGATCGTAAAAACTAGAAGTCCTATCACCTCAATTCCCCAATAGCTTTCCAACGCCTATGAAAATGACGAAATCGGTGCTTGTTCTCACTTGCTTTGAGAGTCTCGGTCAATTCGGACTCTACGTTGATTTTTGTATTTTCTTTGATCACCGTTTCTTCGCGAGAGTTGGCCTAACACCCTATTGTATCCATACATGGGTGGGGCGCCAAGGACCTGAACACCAAAGTGATATGCCGGCTCATCAAAGTTTGAGCTGTAATTGCGATAACTTTCATTTTTTCCAATCCTGCAGGCCATTTTTGAGGGCCAAGACGACCCTTTTTGGTCTCAGAATTTTCCGCGCACGTGATCCTGTGTGTGCACGTATGTAAAATCCTCCAGATCGTAAAAACTAGAAGTCCTATCACCTCAATTCCCCAATTGCTTTCCAACGCCTATGAAAACGACGAAATCGGAGCTTGTTCTCACTTGCTTTGAGAGTCTCGATCAATT
>LR738716.1:296582591-296594570 GCA_902687465.1 Secale cereale
TGGCACGGCCTTCCCGGCAAGCTCCTCTCGCCGGGGTCTCGGTCTTCTTTCTTGTATACTTTGTTTTTGAATGGTTTGATAGGGAGCAGGAAGGTCTCCGGCGAGCACGCGGTAAACCTTGCCGCGGGAAGCTGCAACTGCCCGTGCACAAGTTGGGGTACTGAGGTACCCCTACCTTAGTACACCGACAGTACGGTAACGCTAGGGTCGTAGAGATACATGCACGTGGAAACCCGAAAGTTGTTTGGAGTCCCAGACGATATCCCGGACGTCACGAGGAGTTCCGGAATGGTCCGGAGGTAAAGAATGATATATAGGAAGTCCAGTTTCGGCCATCGGGTGATCTCCGGGGGTCACCGGGAGTGTCCCGGGACCACCGAAGGGGTCCCGGGGGTCCACCGGGTGGGGCCACCCATCCCGGTGGGGCCCCTAGGCTGCGTGGGGGAAATGGCCAGCCCCTGGTGGGATGGCGCACCACATGGGCCCCCTCCCCATGCGCCTAGGGTTGAAACCCTAGGGGGAGGGGGCGCCCCCCTTGCCTTGGGGGGCAAGACTCCCCCCCAGGCCGCCGCCCCCTTGCAGATCCCATCTGCAGGGGCTGGTGCACCCCCCTGGCCCCCTATATATATGTGGGGGGGAGGGCAGCTGCAACCAAGTCTCTGGCACCTCTCCCCCTCCCGTCACACCTCATACTCCCACCGCAGGGCGCCGGCGAAGCCCTGCAGGATTCTCCACTGCATCCACCACCACGCCGTCGTGTTGCTGGATCTCCGTCGACCTCTCCTCCCCCCTTGCTGGATCAAGAAGGAGGTGACGTTGCTGTACCGGACGTGTGTTGAACACGGAGGTGCTTTCCGTTCGGTGCTAGATCATCGGTGACGAAGAACGAGAAGAGTACGACTACTTCATCCACGCTTCTTCGAAAGCTTCCGCTCGCGATCTACAAAATGGTATGTAGATGCTCTCTCATATGCTCGTTGCTAGATGTCTCCTTAGTTGGATCTTGGTGAAAGCGTAGAATTTTTTTGAATTCTGATACGTTCCCCAACAGTGGCATCTGAGCTAGGTCTTATGCGTAGCATCTTGCACGAGTAGAACACAAAGCAGTTGTGGGCGTTTAAGTTTGCTCAATTTTCTTGCCGTTACTAGTCTAGTCTTGATTCGGCGGTATTGTGGGATAAAGCGGCCCGGACCGACTTTACACGTACGCTTACGTGAGACTGGTTCCACCGACAGACATGCACTAGTTGCATAAGGTGGCTGGCGGGTGTCTGTCTCTCCTACTTTAGTCGGATCGGATTCGATGAACAGGGTCCTTATGAAGGGTAAATAGAAATTGACAAATCACGTTGTGGTTTTGGCGTAGGTAAGAAACGTTCTTGCTAGAAAACCTATAGAAGCCACGTAAAACTTGCAACAACAATTAGAGGACATCTAACTTGTTTTTGCAGCATGTGCTATGTGACGTGGTATGGCCAAAGAAGATGTGATGAATGATATATGTGATGTATGAGATTGATCATGTTCTTGTAATAGGGAATCACGACTTGCATGTCGATGAACTTGACAACCGGCAGGAGCCATAGGAGTTGTCTTAATTATTGTATGACCTGCGTGTCACTGAATAAACGCCATGTAATTAGTTTGCTTTATTGCTAAACGTTAGCCATAGTAGTAGAAGTAATAGTTGGCGTGACGACTTCTTCAAGACACGATGATGAAGATCATGATGATGGAGATCATGGTGTCGAGCCGGTGACAAGATGATCATAGTGCCCCGAAGATGAAGATCCAAGGAGCAAGATGATATTGGCCATATCATGTCACTTTAATTAATTGCATGTGATGTTTATCATGTATATGCATCTTGTTTACTTAGAACGACGGTAGTAAATAAGATGATCTCTCACTAAAATTTCAAGAATTGTGTTCCCCCTAACTGTGCACCGTTGCTAAAGTTCGTTCTTCCGAAGCACCAAGTGATGATCGGGTGTGATAGGTTCTAACGTTCGCATGCAACGGGTGTAAGCCAGATTTACACACGCAATACACTTAGGGTTCACTTGACGAGCCTAGCATGTACAGACATGGCCTCGGAACACGGAAGACCGAAAGGTTGAACACGAGTAGTATAGAAGATACGATCAACATGAAGATGTTCACCGTTGATGACTAGTCCGTCTCACGTGATGATCGGACACGGGCTAGTCGATTCGGATCGTGTATCACTTAGATGACTAGAGAGATGTCACTCTGAGTGGGAGTTCATTAAAATTTGATTAAGATGAACTTAATTATCATGAACTTAGTCTAAATTCTTTACAATATCTCTTGTAGATCAAATGGCCCACGCTCAAGTTTCCCTCAACTTCAACGCGTTCCTAGAGAAAACCAAGCTGAAAGACGATGGTAGCAACTATACGGATTGGGTCCGTAACCTGAGGATTATCCTCATAGCTGCCAAGAGATCATATGTCCTTGAAGCTCTGCTAGGTGATGCACCCGGTCCCGATGCGACCCAAGACGTTTTGAACGTCTGGCAGTCGCGTAGTGATGATTACTCCCTGGTTCAGTGCGGCATGCTTTACAGCTTAGAGTCGGGGCTCCAAAAACATTTTGAGAACCACGGAGCATATGAGATGTTCGAAGAGCTGAAAATGGTTTTCCAAGATCATGCCCGAGTCGAGAGATATGACGTCTCTGACGCATTCTACAGCTGTAAGATGGAGGAAAACAGTTCTGTCAGTGAGCACATCCTCAAGATTTCTGGATTGCACAACCGCTTGTCTCAGCTGGGAATGAATCTCCCAGATGAAGCGGTCGTTAACAGAATCCGCCAGCCGCTCCCACCAAGCTTCAAGAGCTTCGAGTTAAACTTCAATATGTAGGGGATGGAGAAGTCCATTCCCGAGGTGTATTCAATGCTGAAATCAGTGGAGGTGGACATCAAGAAAGAACATCAAGTGTTGATGGTCAATAAAACCACTAAGTTCAAGAAAGGGAAGGGTAAGAAGAACTTCAAGAAGGACGGCAAGGGAGTTGCCGCGCCCGGTAAGCCTGTTGCCGGGAAGAAGCCAAAGTATGGACCCAAGCCTGAGACAGAGTGCTTTTATTGCAAGGGAACGGGTCACTGGAAGCGGAACTGCCCCAAATACTTAGCAGACAAGAAGGCCGGCAACGTCAAAGGTATATGTGATATACATGTTATTGATGTGTACCTTACCAGCGCTCGTAGTAGCTCCTGGGTATTTGATACCGGTGCGGTTGCTCACATTTGTAACTCAAAACAGGAGCTGTGGAATAAGCGGAGACTGGCGAAGGATGAGGTGACGATGCGCGTCGAGAATGGTTCCAAGGTTGATGTGATCGTCGTCGGCACGCTGCCTCTACATCTACCCTCGGGATTAGTTTTAAACCTTAATAATTGTTATTTAGTACCAGCTTTGAGCATGAACATTGTATCTGGATCTCGTCTTATGCGAGATGGCTACTCTTTCAAATCGGGGAATAATAGTTGTTCTATTTATTTGAGAGATATGTTTTATGGTCATGCCCCGCTGGTCAATGGTTATTTTTGATGAATCTCGAACGTGATGATACACATATTCATAGTGTAGATGCCAACAGATGTAAAGTTGATAATGATAGTCCCACATACTTGTGGCATTGCCGCCTTGGTCATATTGGTGTCAAACGTATGAAGAAGCTCCATTCAGATGGACTTCTAGATTCTCTTGATTATGAATCATTTGACACGTGCGAACCATGCCTATTGGGCAAGATGACCAAGACTCCGTTCTCCGGAACAATGGAGCGAGCAACCAACTTATTGGAAATCATACATACCGATGTGTGCGGTCCAATGAGTGTTGAGGCTCGCGGAGGCTATCGTTATGTTCTCACCCTCACAGATGACTTGAGTAGATACGGGTATATCTATTTGATGAACACAAGTCTGAGACCTTTGAAAAGTTCAAGGAATTTCAGAATGAGGTTGAGAATCAACGTGACAGAAAAATAAAGTTCTTACGATCAGATCGTGGGGGTGAATATTTAAGTCATGAATTTGGCACACACCTTAGGAACTGTGGAATTGTTTCACAATTGACACCGCCCGGAACACCTCAACGTAACGGTGTGTCCGAACGTCGAAATCGTACTCTGTTGGACATGATGCGATCTATGATGTCCCTCACCGATTTACCGCTATCTTTTTGGGGTTATGCTTTAGAGACTGCCGCATTCACTTTAAATAGGGCTCCGTCGAAATCCGTTGAGACGACTCCGTATGAACTTTGGTTTGGCAAGAAACCAAAGCTGTCGTTTCTAAAAGTTTGGGGTTGCCATGCTTATATCAAGAAACTTCAACTTGAAAAGCTCGAACCCAAATCGGAAAAATGCGTCTTCATAGGATACCCAAAGGAAACGATTGGGTACACCTTCTACCACAGATCCGAAGGCAAAGTCTTTGTTGCCAAGAATGGATGCTTTCCGGAGAAAGAGTTTCTCTCGAAAGAAGTGAGTGGGAGGAAAGTAGAACTTGATGAGGTGACAGTCACCCCTCCTGAAAGTAGCACAGCGCAGGAAATTGTTCCTGAGGTGCCTGCACCGACAAGGGAGGAAGTTGATGATAATGATCATGAAGAAACAGATCAAGTTACTACTGAACTTCGAAGGTCCACGAGGGCACGTTCCACACCAGAGTGGTACAGCAACCCTGTCCTGGAAATCATGTTGTTAGACAACGGTGAACCTTCGAACTATGAAGAAGCGATGGTGGGCCCGGATTCCAATAAATGGCTTGGAGCCATGAAATCCGAGATAGAATCCATGTATGAAAACAAAGTATGGACTTTGGTGGACTTGCCTGATGATAGGCACGCCATAGAAAACAAATGGATATTTAAGAAGAAGACAGACGCGGATGGTAATGTGACCATCTATAAGGCTCGGCTTGTCGCTAAGGGTTATCGACAAGTTCAAGGGATTGACTACGACGAGACTTTCTCTCCCGTAGCGATGCTGAAATCAGTCAGAATCATGTTAGCTATTGCCGCATTCTTTGATTATGAGATATGGCAAATGGACGTGAAAACAGCATTCCTGAATGGCTTCCTTAAGGAAGAGTTGTATATGATGCAGCCGGAAGGTTTTGTCGATCCAAAGAACGCTAACAAGGTATGCAAGCTCCAGCGCTCGATTTACGGGCTGGTGCAAGCATCTCGGAGTTGGAATATTCGCTTTAATGATGTGATCAAAGCGTTTGGCTTTATACAGACTTATGGAGAAGCCTGTATCTACAAGAAAGTGAGTGGGAGCTCTGTGGCATTTCTCATATTATATGTCGATGACATATTGCTGATGGGAAATGATATAGAATTCTTGGAAAATGTATAGGCCTACTTGAATAAAAGTTTTTCAATGAAGGACCTTGGAGAAGCTGCTTACATATTAGGCATCAAAATCTATAGAGATAGATCAAGACGCCTCATTGGTCTTTCACAAAGTACATACCTTGACAAGATATTGAAGAAGTTCAATATGGATCAGTCCAAGAAAGGGTTCTTGCCTGTTTTGCAAGGTATGAGATTGAGCAAGGCTCAGTCGCCGACCACGGCAGAAGATAGAGAAAAGATGAGTGTCATTCCCTATGCCTCGGCCATAGGTTCTATCATGTATGCCATGTTGTGTACCAGACCTGATGTGAACCTTGCCATAAGTTTGGTAGGGAGGTACCAAAGTGATCCCGGTGTGGAACACTGGACAGCGGTCAAGAACATCCTGAAGTACCTGAAAAGGACTAAGGATATGTTTCTCGTTTATGGAGGTGACGAAGAGCTCGTCGTAAAGGGTTACGTCGATGCTAGCTTCGACACAGAACTGGATGACTCTAAGTCTCAAACCGGATACATGTATATTTTGAACGGAGGGGCAGTCAGCTGGTGCAGTTGCAAGCAAAGCGTCGTGGCTGCATCTACATGTGAAGCGGAGTACATAGCTGCTTCCGAAGCAGCGCGGGAAGGAGTCTGGATGAAGGAGTTCATCACCGACCTAGGAGTCATTCCAAGCGCGTCTAGCCCGATGACTCTCTTCTGTGACAACACTGGAGCTATTGCCATTACCAAGGACCCAGGTTTCACAAGAAGACCAAGCACATCAAGCGCCGTTTCAACTCCATCCGGAATTATGTTCAGGATGGAGACATAGATATTTGTAAAGTGCATATGGATCTGAATGTTGCAGACCCGTTGACTAAACCTCTTCCACGGGCAAAACATGATCAACACCAGAACTCTATGGGTGTTCGATTCATCACAATGTAACTAGATTATTGACTCTAGTGCAAGTGGGAGACTGTTGGAAATATGCCCTAGAGGCAATAATAAAAGTATTATTCTTATATTTCCTTGTTCATGATAATCGTCTGTTATTCATGCTTGAATTGTATTATACGGAAACAGCGATACATGTGTGAATATATAGACCACAATGAGTCCCTGGTAAGCCTCTAGTTACCAGCTCGTTGATCAACAGATGATCGCGGTTTCCTGATCATGGACATGTGATGTCAGTGATAACGGGATCACATCATTAGGAGAATGATGTGATGGACAAGACCCAATCCTAAGCATAGCATGAGATCGTATAGTTCGTAATGCATAAGCTTTTCGGTGTCAAGTATTTATTCCTTAGACCATGAGGTTGTACAACTCCCGGATACCGTAGGAATATTTTGGGTGTGACAAACGTCACAACGTAACTGGGTGGCTATAAAGGTACGCATCGGGTATCACCGAAAGTGTCTGTTGAGTTGGTACGAACCGAGACTGGGATATTGTCACTCCGTATGACGGAGAGGTACCTCTGGGCCCACTCGGTAAGACATCATCATAAATGAGCTCAAGGTGACTAAGGAGTTAGTCACGGGATGATGGATTACGGAACGAGTAAAGAGACTTGCCATAACGAGGTTGAACAAGGTATCGGGAATACCGACGATCGAATCTCGGGCAAGTACCGTACCGATGGACAAAGGGAATAACATACGGGATTGAGTGAATCCTTGACACGGTGGTTCATCCGATGAAGATCATCGAGGAACACGTGGGAAGCAACATGGGTATCCAGATCCCGCTGTTGGTTATTGACTGGAGAGTGGTCTCGGTCATGTCTACGTGTCTCCCGAACCCGTAGGGTCTACACATTAAGGTACGGTAACGCTAGGGTCATAGAGATACATGCACGTGGAAACCCGAAAGTTGTTCGGAGTCCCGGATGAGATCCCGGACGTCACGAGGAGTTCCGGAATGGTCTGGAGGTAAAGAATAATATAGAGGAAGTCCAGTTTCGGCCATCGGGTGATCTCCGGGGGTCACCGGGAGTGTCCCGGGACCACCGGAGGGGTCCCGGGGGTCCACCGGGTGGGGCCACCCATCCCGGCGGGGCCCCTAGGCTGCGTGGGGGAAGTGGCCAGCCCCTGGTGGGCTGGCGCACCACATGGGGCCCCCTCCCCATGCGCCTAGGGTTGAAACCCTAGGGGGAGGGGGCGCCCCCCTTGCCTTGGGGGGCAAGACTCCCCCCCGAGGCCGCCGCCCCCCCTTGCAGATCCCATCTGTAGGGGCTGGCGCACCCCACTGGCCCCCTATATATATGTGGGGGGGAGAGGGCAGCCGCAACCAAGTCTCTGGCGCCTCTCCCCCTCCCGTCACACCTCATACTCCCTCCGCAGGGCGCCAGCGAAGCCCTGCAGGATTCTCCACTGCATCCACCACCACGCCGTCGTGTTGCTGGATCTCCGACGACCTCTCCTCCCCCCTTGCTGGATCAAGAAGGAGGTGACGTTGCTGTACCGGACGTGTGTTGAACACGGAGGTGCCGTCCGTTCGGCGCTAGATCATCGGTGACGAAGAACGAGAAGAGTACGACTACTTCATCCACGCTTCTTCAAAAGCTTCCGCTCGCGATCTACAAAACGGTATGTAGACGCACTCTCATATGCTCGTTGCTAGATGTCTCCTTAGTTGGATCTTGGTGAAAGCGTAGAATTTTTTTGAATTCTGCTACGTTCCCCAACACAACCTACAGTACCTACTTACAATATTGGTTATGAGATTCCTTCGGGTATGATAGAGAAACCGCTAGATAATCCTTATGCAGGAGATGGAACACTACACCCTGATATGCATCTAATCTATGTGGATGAAGTTTGTGGATTAACTAAGCTTGCAGGTTTACCCGGAGATGAAGTTAAGAAGAAGGCTTCCCTTTATCTTTTGGGGGGAAGCTTTGACATGGTATAGGCTATGCGATGATATTGGAGCTTGGAGCTGGAATCGATAGAAATTGGAATTTCACCAAAAGTTTTATCCTATGCATCTAGTTTATCGTGATCGAAATTATATATATAATTTTTGGCCTCGTGATGGAGAAAGTATCGCTCAAACTTAGGGGAGGCTTCATTCAGTGTTATATTCATGCCCTAATCATGAGCTCAAGAGATAAATTATTATACATCATATTTGTACTTGGCTTTCTCGTAATGATCAATCCATGCTCGTTACTTCCTGTAATGGTTCCTTTATGAAGAAGACTATTGAATTCAGGTGGGCTCTTTTTACATGAAGTAAACGCAACCTGAAGATTTGGAACTCGACAAAGGTAAGGAGTCAGGTATAAAACTTGAGTTAGATTGTGTTAAAACTTTTATGTGTATCGATATTTTCCATGATTTTAGCACTAAATTTGGACTTGACTCTAAGATAGTAGCCTCATTTTGTGAATCCTTTGCTACTCATGTTGATCTCCCCAAGGAGAAGTGGTTTAAATATCATCCACCTATTAAAGAAAATTTTGAGGAACCAGTCAGAGTCAAAGATGAAACTAACATTTACAATATTGACTCAGTTGTGCCTACCGCTTATATTGAAAAACCACCTTTCCGTGTTAGGATAAAGGAACATGCTAAAGCCTCAACTGTGGTTAAAAGGTAATATTAGAGCACCTAGACCCTCTGAAGAAATTAAAATAGAACACAGTATTGCTATGGTTAAGGGTCTCTTGGTCGATAATATTGATGGGCATCTTATTTATTTCTGTGATGAAGCTTCTAGAATTGCCAAATCGGATACTAAAGATAAGAATAAGGCCGTTGTTGGCATGCATGTTGTCTCAATCAAAATAGGAGATCATTTCTATGATGGTTTATGCGATATGGGTGCTAGCATGAGTGATATCCCTTTTACCTTATATCAAGAAATTATGCATGAGATTGGACCTCATGAAATAGAAGATATTGATGTTATAACTAAACTTACAAACAGAGACACCATCACACCACTTGGGATTGTTAAACATGTGGAAGTCTTGTGTGTAAAAATAAAATACCCTACTGATTTTCTATTTCTTGGTTCTCCACAAGATCATTTTTGTCCCATAATTTTTGGTAGACCTTTCTTGAACACTGTCAATGCTAAGATAGACTGCGAGAAAGAAACCTTTAGTGTTAGTTTTGGTGATGTGTCTCATGAGTTAAATTTCTCTAAGTTTCATAGGCAACTTCATAATAAATAATTTCCTAGTAAAGATGAAATAATTGGTCTTGCTTCTATTGCCATTCCACCTACTAATCCATTAGAGCAATACTTGCTAGACCATGAAAATGATATGCACTTGCATGAAAAAAATGAAATAGATAAGATGTTCTTTGAACAACAACCTACTCTCAAGCACAACTTGCCTGTTGAAACTCTAGGAGTCCCTCCTACACCTAAGGGTGATCCCGTGTTCGAGTTAAAACAATTACCTGAGACTTTGAAATATGATTATCTTAATGAAAATAAGATATATCATGTTATTATCAGTGCTAACCTTACAAAACTTGAAGAAAATATATTGTTAAAAACTTTGAGGAAGCATTATGCTGCTATTGGATATACTCTTGATAATCTTAAGGGTGTTAGTCCCACTCTCTGTTAGCACAAGATTAATATGGAACCATATGCTAAACCCATTGTTGATCATCAGCAAGGACTAAATCACAAAATGAAGGAAGTGGTAAGAAATGAAATATTAAAACTTCTGGAAACAGGTATAATTTATCCTATAGCTGATAGTAGATGGGTAAGTTTCGTTCATTGTGTTCCTAAGAATGGAGGTATTACTGTTGTTCCTAATGATAAAAATGAACTCATCCCACTAAGAATTGTGGCTGTCTATAGAATAGTGATTGCTTATAGAAAATTAAACAAGGATACTATCAAAGATCATTATCCTTTGCCTTTTATTGACCAAATGCTAGAAAGATTGTCGAAGCACACACACTTTTTCTTTCTCGATGGATATTCTGGTTTCTCTCAAATACATGTATCACAACCTAATCGAGAGATAACCACCTTTACTTGCCCATTTGGAACTTATGTTTATAGACGTATGCCTTTTGGTTTATGCAATGCACCTGCTACCTTTCAATGATGTATGAATGCTATATTCTCTGACTTTTGTGAAAAATTGTTGAGGTTTTCATGGATATTTTTTTCATTTATGGAACTTCTTATGATGATTGCTTAAGCAACCTTGATCGAGTTTTGCAGAGATGTGAGCAAACTAATCTTGTATTGAATTGGGAGAAGTGCCACTTTATGGTCAATTAAGGTATTGTTCTGGGGCATAAAATATCTAAACGAGGTATTGAGGTGGATAAAGATAAAGTTGATGCAATTGAGAAAATGCCATGTCCTAAAGATATTAAAGGTATAAGAAGTTTCCTTGGTCATGATGGTTTCCCACTAGTAGAAAACATGGCTTTGGTTCGGGCCTGGCGAGCCCATTAGTCCCGGTTCATCCACAAACCGAGACCCATGGGTGCATACGTCCCGGTTCGTGCGGCCAGGGGGTCGGCCGGGCCTCGTTAGGCATCTGTCCCGGTTGGTCTGGGCCCATTTGTCCCGGTTCCAGGCACGAACCAGGACCAATGGGCCTCGCTCCTGGCCCACACCCATTGGTCCCGGTTCATGACTGGAACCGGGACAAATGGGTGGGCTTTAGACCCGGTTCTTGTAATGAACCGGGACCAATTGGTTGCTTATATATACCCCATCGCCGGTGAGCCCACACTGCTCTGTTTTTTCTGGACGGAGAGGGGAGAGCTTTGTGTGGTGCTCTAGCTCACCTCCCATATATGCACATGAGGTGCTCGATGAAATGCCCGAGCCACACTAGTTAAGCTTTCTCCTCTCGAAGCTCGAACTCGAAGCTCCATTTTCTCCGAGATTTGGCTAGGTTGAGCGGTCCATTGTACGTCCCATTCCCGTCTTCACCGCCGTCGATCGCCCGCGCTGATCTCGTCGCCGGCACCACCATGGTGAGCTATATATGCATGTACTTTGAATATAATGTGACGATGAACTTATATTAATTTGATCACTTATCTATCCATGATGTTCTGTAATGGTTTTTGACACACTTAATTATATTTAAATGCAGGCAGATGGATGTACGGTGACAGACGCACCTCAGAGTACATTAATGGCGTGCATAATTTTCTCGAAGTGGCTAAGGCAAACCAGCAGAATGGTTTTATGTGTTGTCTATGCACTATCTGTGGGAATACGAGGTCTTACTCCGACTCGAGCACCCTTCACACCCACCTGCTTTATAAGGGTTTCATGCCACACTATAATGTTTGGACCAAGCACGGAGAAATAGGGGTTATGATGGAAGACAACGAAGAAGAAGAGGACGATGACAACTATGTGCCCCCGGAATACGGTGGCGCTGCAACGGGGGAAGTTGCTGAAGGTCAAGAGGAACCATACAATGTTGTGCCCGACGATGATCTCCGCCGGGTCATTGTTGATGCAAGGAGACAGTGCGAAAGTGAAAAAGAGAAGCTGAAGTTTGATCGCATGTTGGAGGATTACAAAAAAGGATTGTACCCCAATTGCGAAGATGGCAACACGAAGCTCGGTACCGTACTGGA
The DNA here is from genome assembly GCA_902687465.1 of Secale cereale. Classification (NCBI taxonomy): domain Eukaryota; kingdom Viridiplantae; phylum Streptophyta; class Magnoliopsida; order Poales; family Poaceae; genus Secale; species Secale cereale. The sequence continues at coordinate 296,594,569 of LR738716.1, forward strand.
AT
>LR738716.1:296611541-296653865 GCA_902687465.1 Secale cereale
TTGTGGGTGTAGCAAATGTCTTGCTATTCTTCTTGGAGTTCCCCTTCTTTCCCTAGCCCTTTTTCTTGAAACTAGTGGTCTTGTTAACCATCAACACTTGATGCTCCTTTTTTATTTCTACCTCCGCAGCTTTGAGCATAGCGAAGATCTCGGGAATTGTCTTCTGTATCACTTGCATATTATAGTTCATCACGAAGACTTTATAGCTTGGTGGCAGTGATTGAAGAACTCTATCAATAACACTATCCTCGTCAACTTGGCAACCAAGTTGAGTCATATGATTGTAGTGCCCATACATTATGAGCAAGTGTTCACTGATAGAACTATTCTCCTCCATCTTGCAGCTGTAGAACTTATTGGAAATCTCATATTTCTCAATCCGGGCATTTGCTTGAAATATTAACTTCAACTCCTGGAACATCTCATATGGTCCATGACGTTAAAAACGTCGTTGAAGTCCCGGTTCTAAGCCGGAAAGCATGGCACACTGAACCATCGTGTAGTCATCAGACCGCGTCTGCCAGACGTTCAAAGCGTTTACATTAGCGGGAGGGGGCTTGTCACCTAGCGGTGCTTCAAGGACATAATTATTCTGTGCAGCAATGAGGATAATCATCAAGTTACGGACCCAATCCGTGTAATTGCTACCATCATCTTTCAACTTAGCTTTCTCTAGGAATGCATTAAAATTCAAAGGAATGGTAGCACGGGCCATTGATCTACGACAACATAGATATGCAAAAACTATCAGGACTAAGTTCATGATAAATTAAAGTTCAATTAATCATATTACTTAAAGAACTCCCACTTAGATAGACATCCCTCCGGTCATCTAAATGATCACGTGATCCAAATCGACTAAACCATGTCCGATCATCACGTGAGATGGAGTAGTTTCAATGGTGAACATCTTATGTTGATCATATCTACTATATGATTCACGCTCGACCTTTCGGTCTCCAGTGTTCCGAGGACATATCTGCATATGCTAGGCTCGTCAAGTTTAACCCGAGTATTCTGCATGTGCAAAACTGGCTTACACCCGTTGTACTTGAACGTAGAGCTTATCACACCCGATCATCACGTGGTGTCTCGGCACGACGAACTTTCGCAACGGTGCATACTTAGGGAGAACACTTATACCTTGAAATTTTGTAAGGGATCATTGATACGTCCAAAATGTATCTATAATTTCTGCTTGCTCCATGCTTCTTTTGTGTGATATTGCTATGATATTGATGCACTTCCATACACTTTTGATCTTATTTGGACTAACCTATTAACTCAGTGCACCACAGTGCCAGTTCCTGTTTTCTGCTGTTTTTCTATTTTAGGTTTCCCCCATATTAAAAGTGCTCCAAAAATTCCAGGAAAAATATAGGAAAAATCAGCGTACAGGAAGCTTCGCGAAGAACCAAAGATGGGCCAGAGGGGAGCCAGGGGAGGCCCAGGAGCCACCTGGCGCGGCCCCACCCCTGGCCGCGCCAGGGGGCGCCTGGGGCCCCTGCTCCGCCTCTGGCTGCCCCCCTTCGCATATATATCCCTCTCGTCCCGAAACCCTCGAGGACAGAACCTTTTTTCGCGATCTCGCCTCTGTTCCGCCGCCGCAGCGCTTCCAAGATCGGGAGCATCAGGAGAACTCTTCCCGGCACCCTGCCGGAGGGGAGAACCACCACCGGGAGCTTCTCCACCACCATGGACGCTTCCCGGATGAGTCGTGAGTAGTCCACCTTGGACCATGGGTCCATGATCAGTAGCTATGTGATGTTCTCCTCCCCTCTTTGCTCTTCATGGTTTAGACCTCGTGAGCTGCCCTACATGATCGAGGCACATATGTAATCTTTCTGCTGTTGCTTTGCTGAGTTTGCTGGGATCTGATGGATTATGAGACTATGTTCAGATTGTGTTTGAGTAATATATTTGATTCACCTCCTTTATATCTTTGTTCTTGAGTAATTCTTGCATGTTCTCCGTTGCTGTTTATTGCTTTGGCCAAGTAGTAGGTAGTAACTCCAAGAGGGAGCGTTATGCTTGATTGTGGGTTCATGCCCCTTGATGACTAGCTTGAGTGACAGAAACATGAGTCTAGGGGATGTGCTGTTGCCACAAGGGAGAAAACAACGGTGCTTGTACTTGCGGGTGCAAGGATTGTTTACTTTACGCAAAGTTCTTTTAATGCAGTTGTCTGTTGCTTTGAGTTTACACTTTGGGTGGGATTCGCAACTTAATACCAGCGAGATGTTCTGGATAGATATCTCAAGGTGGATGATTAGTAGTAGATGCAGATGGATTTCGGTCTACTTGCCTTGGCGTACCGCACATGCTTTTGAGCCTCTACCTTTCTTTGCAGCATAGTTAGCATTGGTTTGCGCACATAATCCTGTCAATTGCCCAGCTGTAATTTGTTTACCTCGCTTTGCTGTTTTATCGTCTTTTGGGAGAGAGACATCACTAGTGAACATCATCGGACCCCGGTCCATATTACCACCGCTGATCACACCTTCTATTTACTTCCTGTTTTTATTTCCTAGTTGCAGTCATATCTATCATTATTATCTCTTGTGTTTGATCCTTTGTAAACAACAAGGCCGGAGGGATTGACAACCTCTCTGTACTCATTGGGAGCAAAGTTATCTGTATCTGTGTGCAGGTCCCGTCAACCGCTAAGTTTCTGGCGCCGTTGACACCTACTTGTCGACCCTCGGAGTCTCATGGGATTCGATCCTTGGTATCTTTGCCAAGGGAAATTTGCCGCTACGCTACATCTCAACCTTCCACTTGGCGTAACCAACGAGGGGCGAGAAGCCATCAAGCAAGTTTCTGGCGCCGTTGCCGGGGACTCCACTCTTCAAGATAGGGGAGTTGCACGCTATCTTTTATCTTTGCTTTTTTAGTCTTGTTAGTTTACCTTGCAGTTTTTGCTTTAGTGTCCCTTACCAAAAATTACAAAAATAGTTATCTTGCTTGCTGCTGCTATGGGTTCCACTGAGAACACCAAGTTGTGTGACTTCACTAGTCATAACAACAATGACTTTATCTGCACGCCTATTGCTACACCTGCCACTTCAGCACCTTCTTATGAGATTAAACCTGCTTTACTGAACCTAGTTATGAAAGATCAATTCTCCGGTGCTGGAGATGATGCTGCTTTGCACTTAAATAATTTTGTTGAGCTCTGTGATATGCAAAAGTACAAAGAAGTAGATGGTGATATTGTTAAGCTTAAGCTTTTTCCTTTCTCCTTGAGAGGAGGAGCTAAAATCTGGTTTCAATCCTTGCCTAGGAATAGTATAGATTCTTGGGACAAGTGCAAGGATGCCTTTATTGGGAAGTACTATCCCCCTGCTAAAATTATCCAACTAAGGAGTAACATAATGAATTTTAAACAATTGGATAATGAACACGTTGCCCAAGCTTGGGAACACATGAAATCTCTTGTCAAGAACTGCCCTACTCATGGTTTGACTACTTGGATGGTTATCCAAACTTTTTATGCACGCTTGAACTTTACCTCGTGGAACTTGTTAGATTCGGCCGCGGGAGGAACCTTTATGTCAACTACACTTGGTGCTGCCACGAAGCTTCTCGACGAGATGATGACCAATTATTCCCAATGGCACACCGAACGCGCTCCAACAGGTAGGAAGGTAAACTCTGTTGAGGATATTTCCTCCCTAAATGAAAAAGTTGACTTGATCATGTCTCTACTTTCCAAGCAATCTTCTATTGATCCTCATGATGTTCCTTTAAATTCTTTGATTGCTCAAGATCAAGTAGATGTGAACTTTATCTCTAGAAACAATTTCAATAACAATGCTTATAGGAGTAATTTTGGTAGCAACCCTAGACCGTTCCCCTCTAACTCCTATGGGAACAACAATACTTATCCTAGCACCAAGAACTCCACTTCTGAACTAGAGATTATGCTTAAAGACTTCATCACTACCCAAAAGGCCTTCAATAAGAGTGTAGAAGAAAAACTAGACAAACTAGATAATCTCTCTTCGAAGGTAGACAATTTAGCCCCTGAGGTAGAGTTGCTTAAAATTAGAACTTCTCCTCTTGAGGATAGGAAGACCACTCCTATGAATGCTATTCAAGTGCAAATTAATGAAAACATTAGGATGATGGCTAAACTTAAAAAGAGATGGGATAGAGAAAAGGAGGAAGAAGATAGAATTAAGAGCCTTCCTACCCACCACACTGTTGCTACTATTAAAGTTGTTGAGGATATCCAAACTCTTAGCACCCAATGCACTCCTAGCCCTATTGGACCTATTAATGGTGATGCTATGACCTCAACCGTAGAAGAAGAAACTCCTATGACCATAGAAGCTACCAAACAAGTGAGCCTAAAGGACACCACTACCACTTTACTTGATAGTAGTGACCTTGATTTTGATAATTGCACCCTTTCTGAAGTTATTGGTTTTCTTCACAAGATGTCTAGAGATCCCCACACTAGCACACTTAATCTTGCCTTCACGGAGCATATCACTAATGCTCTCATCAAAGCTAGGGAGGAGAAGCTTAGGGTAGAAGCCTCCATACCTAGAAAGCTAGAAGATAGTTGGGATCCTATGATTAAAATTAAGTTGAATAACTTCTCTTGCTATGCTTTATGTGATGTTGGAGCTAGTACCTCCGTTATGCCCAAAAGAATGTATGATATGTTTGAATTGAAACCTTTTGATCCTTGTTCTTTTGGTGTTCGTCTTGTTGATTCTTCCGTAAAGAAACCTTTGGGGAAGATCGACGATGTTCTTATCATTGTCAATGACAATTATGTTCCCGTTGATTTTACTATTATGGATATTGAATGTGAACCTTCATGTCCAATTATTTTGGGACGTCCTTTTCTTCGCATCGTTGGTGCTATCATTGACATGAAAGAGGGGAATATAAAATTCCAATTCCCTCTCAAGAAAGGGATGGAACACTTCCCTAGAAAGAAGATTAAGTTGCCTTTTGAGTCCGTTATACGGGCTAGCTATTCTCTTACTCTTGATAAAACTTGATCTTCTCTTTTTGCATCATGCCTAGCTTAAAGGCATAAAAGAAAGCGCTTTTGGGAGGCAGCCCACAACGAATTAGGTTTTATTTTGCTTTTGTTGTGTCTTGATGTTTGTTACTACAGTAGCAACATCATTGTATCTTTTCTTTTCAGCTTTGTGCCAAGTTTAGCCTCCGATTGCAAGAAAGTTCAAAAGTTGTGACGTGCTGTCCAGAAAACAGATTCTGTCCTTGGACAGAAAAATTCGAATAAAATCACCAGATCATCTTTTTGATCTGAATTTTTTTGACAGCTTGCTCTATACAATTGGCTTTCGAGCGTCTGTTCTGAGTTTTTTGATTTGAGTTGCAGAAGTGCCCCGAAAAAATTATTTACTACCTGCTGGTCTGTCTTTCACAGATTTTGTCCTGTTTTGCCTTTTCTTCGTTTTGCAAACCTTGAGCTTGCTTTTTCTTTGCAAAAACCTTTTGGCAATCTTGAGAAACAGTAGCTCTTCAAGATTATCTTTATTTCCAGTAGGGAAACATTATTTTATTGTGGGTACTAACCTCGCTAATCAGATTATGATGAGTTATGTATGAAGGGAGTTTTCAAGTGTGCGAGGGAAGATGATAAAAGAAGATTCAGGAGGGTCAAACGCTCAAGCTTGGGGATGCCCCCGTGCACCCCCAAGAAATATTCAAGAAGACTCAAGCGTCTAAGCTTGGGGATGCCCCCATGCATCCCCTTCTCCATCAACAATTATCAGTTCGTCTTTCGTTCCACTATATTCTTATCACTTCATGCCTTATGTGCTATGCTTGGAGCGTCTTGCTCTTAGTTTTTTTAGTTTTCTTTAGCTTTGCTTGCTGTTCATAACAAGTTAGAGTCCAGCTTTCTTTGTGTGGGAGAGAAACACGCTCCACTTCAACCTAGAACACAACATAGGATTTTCATGCTTATCTTTGCTGTGTGTGTTCTTTGTCTTTCCATAACTGCTGTCATGTTTAGCTCTTAGTTTTCGTGCTTTTCTTTTTAAAGAGCTTTTGTTTAGTTGGTTGCTAAACTCTCTTGAGTTTTCATGTTTATCTTGTTAAGAGAGTTTGCCTGTTGCACTGAGTTGTGTGTCTTCACTTAAAGTAGGTAATTGAGGTTGCTATTTAATTTTAGTAGTAACTGCTAGGCTTCTCGCCCCTCGTTGGTTACCCCAAGTGGAAGGTGTGAGATGTAGTGTTGCGGAAGTTTTTCCCTTGGCAAAGATACCAAGGATCGAATCCCCAGAGACTCCTAGGTTCAACAAGAAGGTGTCAACTGCTAACGGTGCCAGATATTAGCAATCAACGTGGACCTGCACACAGATACAAATAACTTTGCTCCCAACGAGTACAGAGAGGTTGTCAATCCCTCCGGCCTTGTAGTTCACAAAGGATTAAACGCAAATGATAGTAGTGATAGATAATGTTTGCAATAGTAAATAATAGAGAAAAGAAAATAGCGGGTGTGATCAATGATGGTAATATGGACCGGAGTCTCATGATGTTCACTAGTGATGTCTCTCTCCCAAAAGACGATAAAACAGGTATGTGAGGTAAACGAATTACAGCTGGGCAATTGACAGGACCACGAACGCAAACCAATGCTGACTACATTGCAAGAAAGGTTGAGGTTCAAAGCATGGGCGGTACGCCAAAGTAAGTAGACCGAAATCCATCAATATCTACTACTAATCATCCACCTTGAGATATCTATCCAGAACATCTCGCTGGTATTAAGTTGCGAGCCCCACCCATAGTGTAAACTCAAAGCAACAGACAACTGCATTAAAAGAACTTTGCGTAAAGTAAACAATCCTTGCACCCCGCGGGCACAAGCACCGTTGTTTTCCCCCTTGTGGCAACAGCACATCCCCTAGACTCATGTTTCTGTCACTCAAACTAGTCATCGAGGGGCATGAACCCACAATCGAGCATAACGTTCCCTCTTGGAGTCACTACCTATTACTTGGCCAAAGCAATAAATAACAATGGAGAACATGCAAGAATTACTTATGAACATAAATATAAAAGAGGTAGAGCAAATATATTACTCAAGCACAATCTGAACATAATCTCATAATCCATCGGATCCCAGCAAACTCATCATAGCAACAGCATAAGGATTACATATGTGCCTCGATCATGTAGGGCAGCTCACGAGGACTAATTAGTGATGCACAAGAACGGGAGGAGAACATCACATAGCTACTGGTCATGGACTCATGGTCCAAGGGAGACTACTCACAACTCATCCGGGAGGCATCCATGGTGGTGGAGAGGCTCCCGGTGGTGATCCTCCCCTCCGGCAGGGTGCCGGGAAGAGTTCTCCTGGTGCTCCCGATCTTGGAAGCGGCGGCGGCGGCGGAACAAACATGAGATCGCGAAAAAGAGTTCCTGTTTCGAGGGTTTCTCGAGACGCTTTAAATATATGCCAAAGGGGGGCATCTGGCGCCCCCCGGCGTGGCCCGGGGGGGGGGCGCCGCCAGGGCGCCTGGAGCCCTGGTGCCCCCCCCCCGGGCTGTCCTGCGGGCGCACGGTAGTTTCTGGAACGCTGATTTTTTATATAATTTTTCTGGATTTTTCCTGGCAGTTCTCGTAATGTGAAAACCTGAAATACAAAAATAGCCGAAAACAGAAACTGGCACTAGGGTGCACTGAGTTAATAGGTTAGTCCAAATATGATCAAAAGTGTATGGAAGTGTATAAATATCATAGCAATATCACCCAAAAGAGGCATGGAACAAGCAGAAATTATAGATACGTTTTGGACGTATCAACATCCCCAAGCTTAATTCCTGCTCGTCCTCGAGTAGGTAAATGATAACAAGAATAATTTCTGTGGTGACATGCTATTAACCATATAGGACTTTTTCATAGTCATATGACAAAAGCTTACTGAGACAATGAATCTATAGTAATTAAGTTGCCTCATGAGAAAATCACAAAGAACTGAAAGTTTTACAATATGATATTGAAACATCAAATAGATTTGTAATGAACATGATGTGCAAATATGATAAAGTGATATCTAGCTTGCCCCCTTTAGTGAAGCAAAACATAAATGCAGGGGCACCTCCAAGGTTTAAGTGATGACTAGATACAATGATTTCAAAATAAACGATATCACAATCATGCAAAAGACAATGCTACTTTGGGACAATGCACATTACACTCAGAATGACACTCATGCTCTCAGTAGTTGGTGCTTTTAAAAGAAGGTGGAGACTCTCGAACCGTGGCTTTTGTTGGCAAGGTTGAAAACCCGTAGTCGGAAACAAAAACTAAACATGTACCAGAGCTCTTGGTTTTAAAAACAGAGGTAATAATTATTTTTTTGGATATGCATGTTTCGTCAACGAATGCTAGCAGACAACTCAATCACTTCTTGAGATGGACAAGTTTCGAGGAACGGCTCCCGAATGAGGACGATCACATCCTCTTAATCTCCTTTTTTATCACTGCCAAAGTTTTCTGATTTCTCATGAACAAAGCATGAAGGAGGGTTTGTTTGTTATATTATTTTTGAGCCGGGCGCACTCTTTGCCAGTTCCTTCTCGTATTGTGGGTTTGCACATTAGACATGCAATCCCGGGGTGAAGCTTGTCCAACTTAAAAAGATCATGGATTAACTACTACTTCCTCATGAGTTAAAACAGAGGCACACAATAGAAATGCTTCTTTTTGAATAATTTCGAGATGGTACATGAAAGCCTTCGTTAGGAATGGCAGGTAAATACCATGTATAGGAAGGTATGGTGGACTCATATGGCATAACTGGTTTAAAGGAATTTGGATGCACAGGCAGTCAGTCCGCTTAGTACAGGTGGAGGTTAGCAAAAGACTGGGAGCGACCAATTAAAAGAGCAATGACGGTCATAATCATGCAGAGTGACAAAGCAACATTGAATCAGGCATGGAAGTTATATCGCTACTCAGAAATAAAAGATCATCAAAGCTTGACAGACTTTCTTTACAGTCTTAAATATGCGTGAGCATACGCCAAGTCAATCAAAATAAATTCTTTGAAGGAAGATATTACTAAACCATACCACATCATAGGCAAACAAATCATGTTGGTACTCCAATAACACATTGGGAACCCCCCAGCTATTTGAGACTAACCATAAGAAAACATGAACTACTAAGCGCCATTATGCACGTAGCATCTTTATCATAGACATATCAACCAATGCAACGGAAGCAAACTCTCTCAATAAGATAAACATGATAACTAAAGAGAGTTCAAGCAACCAACTAAACAAAAGCTCTTTAAAAAGATAAGCATGAAAGTTAAGAGCTAAGCATGATAGTAGCTATTAAAAGACAAAGAACACACACAGCAAAGATAGACATGCAAATTCTATGTTATGTTCTAGGTAGAAGTGGAGCGTGTTTCTCTCCCACATAAAGAAAGCTGAGTTCCAACTCGTTATGAAAAGCTAAAGAAAACTAAAAGGAAAACTAAAACAAGACGCTCCAAGCATAGCACATAACACATGAAGTGATTAAAATATAGTGGAATGAAGGACGAACTGATAATGTTGATGGAGAAGGGGATGCACGGGGGCATCCCCAAGCTTAGACGCTTGAGTCTCCTTGAATATTTCTTGGGGGTGCATGGGGGCATCCCCAAGCTTGAGCGTTTGACACTCCTGAATCTTTTTATCATCTTCCCTCGCACACTTGAAAACTCCCTTCATACATAACTCATCATAATCTGATTAGCGAGGTTAGTACCCATAATAAAATAATTGTTCCTTGCTAGAAATAAAGATATTCTTGAAGGTCTACTGTTTCTCAAGATTGCCAAAAGGTTTTTGCAAAGAAAAAGCAAGCTCAAGGTTTGCAAAATGAAGGAAAGGCAAAACAGGACAGAATCTGTGAAAAACAGAACAGCGGGTAGTAAATGATTTTTTCGGGGCACTTCTGCAACTCTAATCAAAAAACTCAAAACAGAAGCACGAAAAACAATTGTATAGAGCACGATGTCGAAAAAATTCAGACCAAAAAGATGATCTGGTGATTTTATACGAATTTTTCTATCCAAGGACAGAATCTGTTTCCTGGACAGCACGTCACAAATTTTGAACTTTCTTGCAATCAGAGGCTACACTTGGCACAAAGTTGAAAGGCAAAGATACAATGATGATGCTATTGTAGTAACAACATCAAGACACAACAAAAGCAAAATAAAATTTTTATTCATGTGGGCTGCCTCCCAAAAGCGCTTTCTTTTATGCCTTTAAGCTAGGCATAATGCAAAGAGATCAAGTTTTATCAAGAGTAAAAGAATAGCTAGCCCGTATAACGGACTCAAAAGGTAACTTAATCTTCTTTCGAGGGAAATGTACCATCCCTTTCTTGAGAGGAAACTAGAATTTTATATTCCCCTCTTTCATGTCAATGATAGCACCAACGGTGCGTAGAAAAGGACGTCCCAAAATAATTGGACAAGAAGGTTCACATTCAATATCCATAATAGTAAAATCAACGGGAACGTAATTGTCATTGACAATGATAAGAACATCGTCGATCCTCCCCAAAGGTTTCTTTATGGAAGAATCAACGAGACGAACACCAAAAGAACAAGAATCAAAAGGTTTCAATTTAAGCATATCATATAGTCTTTTGGGCATAATGGATGTACTAGCTACAGCATCACATAATGCATAGCAAGAGAAGTTATTCAACTTAATTTTAATCATAGGATCCCAACCATCTTCTAGCTTTCTAGGTATGGAGGCTTCTACTCTAAGTTTCTCCTCCCTAGCTTTGATGAGAGCATTAGTGATATGCTCTGTGAAGGCAAGATTAAGCGTGCTAGTGTGGGGATCTTTAGCCATTCTTTGTATAAAGGTGACAACTTCTGAGATACTACAATTATCAAAATCAATTTTGTCATTATTGAGAAGAATTGTAGTGTCATCTTCTATGTTAGAATTGCTCTCTATTATAAGAGTTTGAACGTCTTCCCAAGTTTGGGGAAGCATAGGAGCAACTTTAAACTGAGGCTCATACTCTTTTCCTGAAAGACCATGCCATGAGCATAACTCTCCATCAAGACTAACATAATCACAAGGTTTATTACTTTTGTAGATCCCGACAGTGGTGACTGGAGTAATGGAAGAAGGGGTGTACTCCTCCCATTTAGTGTTTTTGGTGGAACCCATAGCAGTAAGCAAGCAAGATAACTATTTTTCTGATTTTCGAATAAAGATACTAAAGCAAAAACTGAAAGGTAAACTAACAAGACTAAAAAGCAAAAGTAAAAGATAGCATGCAACTCCCCTATCCTGAAGAGTGGAGTCCCGGCAACGGCGCCAGAAAACTTTGCTTGATGGCTTCTCGCCCCTCGTTGGTTACCCCAAGTGGAAGGTTTGAGATGCAGTGTAGCGGAAGTTTTTCCTTGGCAAAGATACCAAGGATCGATTTCCCTGAGACTCCTAGTTTCAACAAGAAGGTGTCAACTGCTAACGGCGCCAGGTATTAGCAATCAACGTGGACCTGCACACAGATACAAATAACTTTGCTCCCAACGAGTACAGAGAGGTTGTCAATCCCTCCGGCCTTGTAGTTTACAAATGATCAAACGCAAGTGATAATAGTCATAGGTAATGCTGCAAATAGTAAGTAAATAGCGGATGTCATCAATGATGGTAATATGGACCGAGGTCCCATGATGTTCACTAGTGATGTCTCTCTCCCAAAAGACGATAAAACAGCTATGTGAGGTGAACAAATTACAGCTGGGCAATTGACAGAATTATGTGCGCAAACCAATGCTAACTATGTTACAAGAAAGGTAGAGGTTCAAAGCATGGGCGGTACGCCAAGGCAAGTAGACCAAAATCCATCTGCATCTACTACTAATCATCCACCTTGAGATATCTATCCAGAACATCTCGCTGGTATTAAGTTGCGAGTCCCACCCATAGTGTAAACTCAAAGCAACAGACAACTGCATTATAAGAACTTTGCGTAAAGTAAACAATCCTTGCACCCGCGGGCACAAGCACCGTTGTTTTCCCCCTTGTGGCAACAGCACATCCCCTAGACTCATGTTTCTGTCACTCAAGCTAGTCATTGGGGGGCATGAACCCACAATCAAGCATAACGTTCCCTCTTGGAGTCACTACCTACTACTTGGCCAAAGCAATAAATAACAACGGAGAACATGCAAGAATTACTTACGAACATAAATATAAAAGAGGTAGATCAAATATATTACTCAAACACAATCTGAACATAATCTCACAATCCATCGGATCCCAGCAAACTCAACATAGCAACAGCATAAGGATTACATATGTGCCTCGATCATGTAGGGCAACTCACGAGGACTAATTAGTGAAGCACAAGAACGGGAGGAGAACATCACATAGCTACTGGTCATGGACCCATGGTCCAAGGGAGACTACTCACAACTCATCCGGGAGGCGTCCATGGTGGTGGAGAGGCTCCCGGTGGTGATCCTCCCCTCCGGCAGGGTGCCGGGAAGAGTTCTCCTGGTGCTCCCGATCTTGGAAGCGGCGGCGGCGGCGGAACAGAGATGAGATCGCGAAAAAGGGTTCCCGTCTCGAGGGTTTCGGGACACGATATAAATATATGCCAAAGGGGGGCATCAGCGGAGGCTCGGGGGCCCCAGGCGCCCCCCCGGCGCGGCCAGGGGGGGGGGGGCGGCCCGCGCCACCAGGGCGCCTGGAGCCCTGGTGGCCCCCCTCCGGCTGTCCTTTGGCAGCTGGGAAGCTTCTGGAACGCTGATTTTTTATATAATTTTTCCGGGATTTTTCTGGCAGTTCTCGTAACGTGAAAACCTGAAATACAAAAACAGCAGAAAACAGAAACTGGCACTGGGGTGCACTAAGTTAATAGGTTAGTCCAAATATGATCAAAAGTGTATGGAAGTGTATAAATATCATAGCAATATCACCCAAAAGAGGCATGGAGCAAGCAGAAATTATAGATACGTTTTGGACGTATCAACATCCCCAAGCTTAATTCCTGCTCGTCCTCGAGTAGGTAAATGATAACAAGAATAATTTCTGTGGTGACATGCTATTAACCATATAAGGATTTTTCATAGTCATATGACAAAAGCTTACTGAGACAATGAATCTGTAGTAATTATGTTGCCTCATGAGAAAATCACAAAGAACTGAAAGTTTTACAATATGATACTGAAACATCAAATAGATTTGTAATGAGCATGGTGTGCAAATATGATAAAGTGATATCTCGCTTGCCCCCTTTAGTGAAGCAAAACATAAATGCAGGGGCACCTCCAAGGTTTAAGTGATGACTAGATACAATGATTTCAAAATAAACGATATTATAATCATGCAAAAGACAATGCTACTTTGGGACAATGCACATTACACTCAGAATGACAATCATGCTCTCAGTAGTTGGTGCTTTAAAAGAAGGTGGAGACTCTCGAACCGTGGCTTTTGTTGGCAAGGTTGAAAACCTGTAGTCGGAAACAAAGACAAAGCATGTACCAGAGCTCTTGGTTTTAAAAACAGAGGTAATAATTATTTTTTCTTAGATCATGCATGTTTCGTCAACGAATGCTAGCAGATAACTCAATTACTTCTTGAGAGGGACAAGTTTCGAGGAACGGCTCCCGAATGAGGACGATCACATCCTCTTAATCTCCTTTGTTTATCACTGCCAAAGTTTTCTGATTTCTCATGAACAAAGCGTGAAGGAGGGTTTGTTTGTTATATTAATTTTGAGCCGGGCGCACTCAATGCCAGTTCCTTCTCGTGTTATGGGTTTGCACATTATACATGCAATCCCGGGGTGAAGCTTGTCCAACTTAAAAAGATCATGAATTAACTACTACTTCCTCATGGACTTAAAACAGAGGCACAAAATAGGAATGCATTTTCTTCTTTTTCTTTGAATAATTTCGAGATGGTACATGAAAGTCTCCGTTAGGAATGGCAGGTAAATACCATGTAGGAAGGTATGGTGGACTCATATGGCATAACTGGTTTAAAGGAATTTGGATGCACAAGCAGTCAGTCCGCTTAGTACAGGTGGAGGTTAGCAAAAGACTGGGAGCGACCAACTAGGAGAGCAATGACGGTCATAATCATGCAGAGCGACAAAGCAACATTGAATCAGGCATGGTAGTTATATCGCTACTCAGAAATAAAAGATCATCAAGGCTTGACACACTTTCTTTACAGTCTTAAATATGCGTGAGCATACGCCAAGTCAATCAAAATAAACTCTTGAAGGAAGATATTACTAAACCATACCACATCATGGGCAAACAAATCATGTTGGTACTCCAATAACACATTGGAAACCCTCCAGCTATTTGAGACTAACCATAAGAAAACATGAACTACTAAGCGCCATTATGCACGTAGCATCTTTATCATAGAAATACCAACCAGTGCCACGGAACCAAACTCTCTTAATAAGATAATCATGATAAGTAAAGAGAGTTCAAGCAACCAACTAAACAAAAGCTCTTTAAAAAGATAAGCATGAAAACTAAAAGCTAAGCATGATAGTAGCTATTGAAAGACAAAGAACACACACAGCAAAGATAGACATGAAAATTCTATGTTATGTTCTAGGTAGAAGTGGAGCGTGTTTCTCTCCCACATAAAGAAATGCTGAGTTCCGACTCGTTATGAAAAGCTAAAGAAAACTAAAAATGAAAACTAAAAGCAAGACGCTCCAAGCATAGCACATAACACATGAAGTGATAAAAATATAGTGGAACGAAAGACGAACTGATAATGTTGATGGAGAAGGGGATGCACGGGGGCATCCCCAATCTTAGACGCTTGAGTCTCCTTGAATATTTCTTGGGGGTGCACGGGGGCATCCCCAAGCTTGAGCGTTTGACACTCCTGAATCTTTTTATCATCTTCCCTCGCACACTTGAAAACTCCCTTCATACATAACTCATCATAATCTGATTAGCGAGGTTAGTACCCTTAATAAAATAATTGTTCCTTGCTGGAAATAAGGATATTCTTGAAGATCTACTGTTTCTCAAGATTGCCAAAAGGTTTTTGCAAAGAAAAAGCAAGCTCTAGGTTTGCAAAATGAAGGAAAGGCAAAACAGGACAGAATCTGTGAAAAACAGAACAGCAGGTAGTAAATGATTTTTTCGGGGCACTTCTGCAACTCTAATAAAAAAACTCAGAACAGACGCTCGAAAGACAATTGTATAGAGCACGCTGTCGAAAAAATTCAGACCAAAAAGATGATCTGGTGATTTTATACGAATTTTTCTATCCAAGGACAGAATCTGTTTCCTGGACAGCACGTCACAACTTTTGAACTTTCTTGCAATCAGAGGCTACACTTGGCACAAAGTTGAAAAGAAAAGATACAATGATGATGCTACTGTAGTAAACAACATCAAGACACAACAAAAAAAATAAAATTTTATTCATGTGGGCTGCCTCCCAAAAGCGCTTTCTTTTATGCCTTTAAGCTAGGCATAATGCAAAGAGGAATCAATGACCATCATAATAATCGGAGCTATAAATTGCTTCAAATGGTTCCTCAACAAGTTCACTCTTGTTCCTTCTAGGAAAGGGGTACACACCTTTTGCCTTCCCGCGTAAGCGGATTTGTCCCTTACCTATATCAATGAAGCCTTTAACTGCTCGAAGGAAGTCCCTTCCAAGCACTATATTTCCTTGGTTTGGCTCCATGATGAAGAAATCAACCATTGTAATCCCTTTAAGGAATTTAACTGGCACGTCTTTTATTCTTCCCTGGATTTCAGAAATATCTCCATTAGTGTGTTCATGATAAGATGGTAATCTATCCATGTTAAGTTTTAAAGAATCATGAACAATTTTTGGCATAGTAGAAACCATAGATCCAATATCACAATAAGCAAGGAAGTCTTGATTAGAAATGCTAATTCTAACAAAAGGCTCCCAATCATTGTCTATTTCCAAAATGTCTTTCTTATTGGGTTTGGGTTTCTCTTCCTTCATCAAGTCTAGAGCATCCATTCTCTTCTCAATAGTAGCAAGTCTATCTATGACAGTATCAAAACTATGATCATAAACAAAGTAACTAGATAGACCATGTATAATTTCAAGAGCTCTAGCTTCATCACACTCTAGGAAATCTCCTTCAGCTATAATATCAAGAAAGTGTTTACACCATTTAAAAAGACCATGGTAAAAATTTCTAAGCACAATTTTTATAGGTATCCAAGGCATAATTCTCCTATGTGCATCAAAAATTCTATCCCATGCCTTCTTCATATTTTCTCCATCCCTTTGATGGAAATCTAGGACTTCTGATTCCCTCAAAGCACCAAATCCTAACATGCTTGACTAAACAGAAAGGACTACTAACAGAAAAGCAAATAATTTTTTTGTGATTTTTGATAAAAGATACTAAAGCAAAAACCGAAAGGTAAACTAACAAGACTAAAAGCAAAGGTAAAAGATAGCGTGCAACTCCCCTATCCTGAAGAGTGGAGTCCCCGGCAACGGCACCAGAAAACTTTGCTTCATGGCTTCTCGCCCCTCGTTGGTTACCCCAAGTGGAAGGTTTGAGATGCAGTGTAGCGGAAGTTTTCCCTTGGCAAAGATACCAAGGATTGATTTCCCTGAGACTCCCAGTTTCAACAAGAAGGTGTCAACTGCTAACGGCGCCAGATATATTAGCAATCAACGTGGACCTGCACACAGATACAAATAACTTTGCTCCCAACGAGTATAGAGAGGTTGTCAATCTCTCCGGCCTTGTAGTTTACAAAGGATCAAACGCAAGTGATAATAGTGATAGGTAATGCTGCAATAGTAAGTAAAAGCGTAAAGTAAATAGTGGATGTGATCAATGATGGTAATATGGACCGCGGTCCCATGATGTTCACTAGTGATGTCTCTCTCCCAAAAGACGATAAAACAGCTATGTGAGGTAAACGAATTACAGCTGGGCAATTGACAGAATTATGTGCGCAAACCAATGCTAACTATGTTACAAGAAAGGTAGAGGTTCAAAGCATGGGCGGTACGCCAAGGCAAGTAGACCGAAATCCATCTGCATCTACTACTAATCATCCACCTTGAGATATCTATCCAGAACATCTCGCTGGTATTAAGTTGCGAGTCCCACCCATAGTGTAAACTCAAAGCAACAGACAACTGCATTAAAAGAACTTTGCGTAAAGTAAACAATCCTTGCACCCGCGGGCACAAGCACCGTTGTTTTCCCCCTTGTGGCAACAGCACATCCCCTAGACTCATGTTTCTGTCACTCAAGCTAGTCATCGAGGGGCATGAACCCACAATCAAGCATAACGTTCCCTCTTGGAGTCGCTACCTACTACTTGGCCAAAGCAATAAATAACAACGGAGAACATGCAAGAATTACTTACGAACATAAATATAAAAGAGGTGAATCAAATATATTACTCAAACACAATCTGAACATAATCTCATAATCCATCGGATCCCAGCAAACTCATCATAGCAACAGCATAAGGATTACATATGTGCCTCGATCATGTAGGGCAGCTCACGAGGACTAATTAGTGAAGCACAAGAACGGGAGGAGAACATCACATAGCTACTGGTCATGGACCCATGGTCCAAGGGAGACTACTCACAACTCATCCGGGAGGCGTCCATGGTGGTGGAGAAGCTCCCGGTGGTGATCCTCCCCTCCGGTAGGGTGCCGGGAAGAGTTCTCCTGGTGCTCCCGATCTTGGAAGCGGCGGCGGCGGCGGAACAGAGATGAGATCGCGAAAAAGAGTTCCCGTCTCGAGGGTTTCGGCAGACGCTTTAAATATATGCCAAAGGGGGGCATCAGCGGAGCCTCGGGGGGCCCAGGCGCCCCCCCGGCGCGGCCCAGGGGGGCGCGCCGCCATGGCGCCTGGGGCCCTGGTGGCCCCCCTCCGGCTGTGCTTCGGGTGCCTGGTAGGTTCTGGAACGCTGATTTTTTATATAATTTTTCTGGATTTTTTCTGGCAGTTCTCGTAATGTGAAAACCTGGAATAGAAAAACAGCCGAAAACAGAAACTGGCACTGGGGTGCACTGAGTTAATAGGTTAGTCCAAATATGATCAAAAGTGTATGGAAGTGTATAAATAACATAGCAATATCACCCAAAAGAGGCATGGAGCAAGCAGAAATTATAGATACGTTTTGGACGTATCAAACACCATCAGTGGCAGGCATCCGCCCGCCACTGTTAGGCCATGAGCAGCGGTGGGCTCTACGTCGTGCCCGCCACAACAGTCCATGTTGCCTGCCACATGAATTTCGTGTTGTTGTGGCGGTCTTTATCTACCGCTCGCCACCGCTATTGTTGCATGCCGACATGATTGAATTATAGCATATTGCAGCTGGATCATATCATCAGATTGCATTTGATACATAAATTCTGATTTGAACCTTGATCCACATACACGCACCACATTACAATGATTTTAGATTAATGAAAAGTAGTGGTTATAAAACATAACAAGTGCATTACAATAATTAATAAGCATACATATCTCGCGCTCATCACATAACTAAAACAAAACAACATGCTTTGGTCACTGAATTAATAGGTTAGTCCGAAAAAATAATATAAATTGCTATAAAAAGTATTCAAATGTGATATTATAATAGCATGAAAGAATAAAAACTTATAGATACATTCGAGACTGTCATATATCTCTATTCGTACTCATCAAGAGATTGAGACTTGTTTAGTCATTCATCTTATTGTGGATCTTCATGACATTATTGATATGATATGATTTCTCTTGAATTATTCTCCTAGATGTTTGGTGGTTCTTATGGCTGGAGAATTTGTGACTTTCTATAAGGATTTTTGACTGGCTTTTCGCCGGGTTTCCATTATTTCTTGATTATTTCTAAAGCAAATCCTTCAAGAGAGAATAAAACTTGTTTTTCCATTGTTTGGTAGGGAAAAATCATTTATGAAGGAAACCAAGGATGACTACTCCAAATCAAGGCGTAGGAATTAACTTCCATGTTGGTAGATGTGATGTCTACTTTGCACCATTATTCTTGTAGACTCGTGTTGGGCCTCCAAACGCAGAGTTTTGTAGGATAGTAGCAATTTTGCCTCAAGTGGATGACCTAATGCTTATCATTCGTGGGAGGGGTAGGATGAAGATTGTCTCTCTCAAATAACCCTGCAACCAAATAACAAAGAGTCTCTTGTGTCCCCAACATACCAAATACAATGTTAAATTGTATAGGTGCACTAGTTCGGCAAAGAGATGGTGATGCAAGTGTAATATGGATAGTAGATATTGATTTTGTAATAGGAACAATAAAAAACAGCAAGGTAGCAAGTGATAAAACAAAGCACAAACGGTATTGCAATGCTTGAAAATGAGGCCTATGGTCCGTACTTTGGCTAGTGCAATCTTTCAACAATGCTAATATAATTGGATCATATAACCATCCCTCAAAGTGCGATGAAGTATCACTCCAAAGTTCCTATCTAGCGGAGAACATTAGAAGAAATTGTTTGTAGGGTACGAAACCACCTCAAAGCTAATCTTTTTGATCAATCTATCTTAGAGTTCGTACTAAAATAACATCAAGCTATTCTTTCTGATCGATCTATCCAAGAGTTCGTACTAAAATAACACCATATGATACACATCAACCAACTCCAATGTCACCTAGATACTCCAATGTCATCGCGAGTATCCGTGAGTTGATTATACAATATGCATCAAACAATTTCAGATTCATAATACTCAATCCAACACAAAGAACCTCAAAGAGCGCCCCAAGATTTCTATCAGAGAAACAAAGAGGAGAACATGCATCAACCCCTATGCATAGATTACCCCAATGTCACCTCGAGAATCCGCGAGTTGAGTGCCAAAACACATATCAAGTGAATCAATATGATACCCCATTGTCACCACGGGTATTCATAGCAAGACATACATCAAGTGCTCTCAAATACATAAAAGTTTTCAATCCGATAAAACAAAATCTCAAAGGGAAAACTCATTTCACAAGAATATAGAGAGGGGGAAACACCATATGATCCAACTATATTAACAAAGCCCGTGATACATCAAGACCGTGACATCTCAAGACACGAGAGGGAGAGATTGAACACATAGCTACTGGTACAAACCCTCAGCCCCAAGGGTGGACTACTCCATCCTCATCATGGTGGCCGCTGGGATGATGAAGATGGCCACCAGTGATGATTTCCCCCTCCGACGGAGTGCCGGAGAAGGGCTCTATATTGGATCTCGTGGTTCTGGAACTGGCGGCGACTGGAACAAAATTTAGTCGACTCCCCTAAGGTTTTTGGAATATTTGGCATTTATAGGGCGAAGAGGCGGTGCGGGAGGCCACCGAGGTGGGCACAACCTACCTGGGCGCGCATGGGCCCCCAGGCGCGCCCGGGTGGGTTGTGCCCCCTCGGGGCACCCCCAGGTGCTTTTTTGTCCCATTGGATGTCTTCTGATCCAAAAAAAATCTCCAAAAAGTTTCGCTGCATTTGGACTCTGTTCGATATTGATTTTCTTCGATGTAAAAAATAAGCAAAAACAACAACTAGCACTGGGCACTATGTCAATAGGTTAGTCCCAAAAAGTGATATAAAGTTGCTATAAAAATGATTGTAAAACATCCAAGAATGATAATATAATAGCATGAATACTTCATAAATTATAGATACGTTGGAGACGTATCAACATCCCCAAGCTTAATTCGTACCCGTCCTCGTGTAGGTAAACGATAAAAGAAGTAATTTATGAAGTGTGAATGCTAGCAAAGTGCAGAAGTTTGATCAATGATAATTTCAATCACTTTTCCTAGCATCATAATATCAACTCTTTCTCATAAAACTCAACATGTTAAAGTAGCAATCAATCCACATGTTAAGGTTTAAACAATGAACTGTCTTGAAACTCAACAACATATATTCTTAGTCATCAAACAATTGCAATTCAACTTATTCAGCAAAGTATAAGTAAGAGCTCCACATACTCAATCAACATATAGTCTTCCATGATTGCTAGCACTCAAAGCATATTCTTAGAACAAATCGTATCCATCGAACACATAGAAAGATAGGGGCTTAATATTTCGCGTCCCAACTCATTTATCATAGAAATAATTGTCAACAATAATAAATCATGATCAAATATATTTAACTGGTCATATGTGCCTAGATCTTTCCCGACCACATGATACTTGCCAACTAGAGAATACTTGAGGTTGAAATGAGAATTTATACTATTGACTCTTGGCATAAAAGTAAATACCGAAAAGTAAAAGATAGGCCCTTCGCAGAGGGAAGCACATGTTGTCATGCACTTTTTATTTGTATGCCCAAGCTCTTATGCAAAGGAACGTCATGCTATATTGCCCCTTATGATAGCAATCTTTATTATGCAGTCCATCGCTTTTATTACTTTTCCATCACAAGTTTGTACAACGCTCAATTTTCCCTTACAATAAAAGATCAAACATATTTAGGAGCAATTTTTATTGCTTTATGCACCGATGACACTTTCTTGAAGGATCTTATTCAATCCATAGGTAGGTATGGTGGACACTCATGGCAATAAACTGGGTTTAAGGGTTTTTGGATGCACAAGTAGTATCTCTACTTAGTACGAATTTTTGGCTAGCAAAAGATCCTAGACAATCACTACTAGAAAAAGGCATGCTAGTGGCGCACCACTTTTGCCTACTAATGGCGCACTAGTGGTGGGCCACTAGCACCACACAATTAGATTTTTTTTACTAATGGCGCACCACTGGTGCGCCATTAGTATCTGGTATACTAATGACGCACCACAGGTGCGCCATTAGTATAGCCCAGGGTGCGCCATTAGTAACATTTTTTTATAATTTATTTTTCAGAAATTAAAAAAAAAATGATTTTTTTTGTTTTTTCTTAATCTCAGGTCACTATGGCTTAATCTCGGGTCAATATGCTTAATCTCAAGTCAAATCGCACTCTATGGTCAAACTTCCTGAGCACGCTTAACTTCGCAGTTCTATCCAACCCCATCACCAACTGACTTCACAGGCACTTGTTGATATATCTATCATATCAATCCTATTAAAACCTTCTTGATGTCTAGGACTTTGTTCATGTTCATGAGTATGATGAAATTTTGAAAAAATATTTCAAACTTCCCGATCATATTACGTATCATATTTAAAAAAAAAATGAATTTTTTTTTCGAAACCAATTTTTTTTCTGTTACTAGTGGCGCACCTAGCAAACGATGCGCCACTAGTAAGTTTGAATTTTTTTCAATTTTTCCTCTAGATCTTAAAATCCCCGTAACTTTTGTTCTGCTAGGTTTTTGGGTATGTAACTTTTCGAGTAGATGATTTTTCATAAAAAAAACTTTTTAATCCGAGTTCGTATGCAAAAGTTATGCCCATTTTAGAAATTCCAGAGATATTTTGCAAATAAAGTCGAAATTCATATTTGTAAATTTTCCCAACAAGTAGACTACATATTACATGGGAAACTTATTTTCTTTTATTTTTTTGACATTTCCATCATTTTCTTTTATTTCTTTTTAAAGTGAAAAGGCGGTCCAGGGGGTGCATTCGGTGGAATTTTTGGGCCAAGTTAGTAATGGCGCACCGTGGGAGAGTAATGGCGCACCGCACACACGGTGCGCCATTACTAGTTTTGAAAAAAAAATTGAAACAAAATTTGGAAAAGAATTACTAGTGGCGCACCGTGGATGTGGTGCGCCATTACTAGTTTAACTAGTAACTAGCGGGGTTACCCGCGCATTTGCGCGGCTAGAAAAATTGAATGTTCATTTCATATGTCGTGATCTATATTTTGTCATTTTAAATATTTTTCATTTTCAAAATAAACATCGTGTACGTCATAAGTTTTTCAATTACCTCTTGAGGCCACATAGGTAACTGTCGGATGTGTTAAAACACATAAATGTTCTGACTGAGAATTAATTATATAGAACCATTAGACTTAAATATGTTTGCATGACAAAGTACATTTCAAATTCAAACACATATTCCAACAATGTATGTATTTATGTTGATGGATCAGTAATGCCTTTGTCTGCCTACATTAGCTACATATGTATATGTTGTTTTATTAGGGAAATTGTACTACGAAGTTTGATTTTTATTTCTTATTTCCATGAGAAACTTGGAATATTTTATGAGATCAATCACGATGTAACGTAGGTGGTAGTTCCATACGAAATGTGTTGCTTTTCCGTTCTTTAATTCTAATAAATTCTCTTTACTTATGATGTTATTGCCATATTTTCATTTGTACTTTAGGACCTTCTACATACTCTAATAGTAAGCATATCATTATTTATTTTATAGCCTAATTGGGCCAACTGCAATGTGTACTTTTGTCTCCTTGCTCCCTAATATCAAATATCTCTCTCTCTCTCTCTCTCTCTCTCTCTCTCTCTCTCTCTCTCTCTCTCTCTCTCTCTCAATATGTACATCCACCATACACGTGTGATTGGCCTCCTTGATCAACATCTCATCGGCAAGCACCATGGATTAGCAGCCCTGCTCTCCCAAGTAAATTGGTTTTAGTTATCCAAAGGCATATCCCCAATTAAAAGTATTTATCCCCTTAGCTTTTAATTAGTATTTGACTACGCACTGCTTTTACCCAGTTTCCCAAACCCAGGCTGCGATGGCAGTGGCATGGTTAAGAGAGCATAACCCACCAGAGCCGTAGGGAAAACATATGTTAAAAGGACATAGAACTTTCACCTGTTTGATTTTGTTAAATGGTTTGTTAATTTTAATTATGTGGTGTGTTCTAGTTTGTGAAGCGTTAGACACTGCTGCATCGTCAAGTGTTGCCTCTCCTTGATTTATTATAGACTTTCCACCACAGATGATATTGGCAGTGGATTTTATTTACCATTTTCAAGCTAATATTCGCGATAGCCATGGTGAAATCCTGAAAGACATAAAATGTTTATAAGATAAATGGGAAGGTTTAGTACAGAAAAAATTATCATACACTCCTTCCATCCCATGTTATAAGACGGTTTTGTAAGCTAACATAGCTCGCAAAAACATCATATATTGGGGCACGGAGGGAGTATTAGATTAGTTCTCAAAATGCAACAAATTAAAAATGTGATTCACAACCCAAGTATTTTGCTCACATCCTGCTGGACACGAACACATGTAATACTACAAAAATTTGCTCCCATGTAGCCATAGCTTTGGTGTAATGAAGCTGAGCTCACCATAGGTTTGGTTTTCCTCCTCCATGCTATTTATGTGTTCGGCAAGCCGTTCACGGTCCTTGGCATGTATTTTATGTTCTGACAGGGCTAATATTGTTGTCTAGTTTTCATTTGTTAGCCGCAAGTGCTTGTCTTCAATTGGCACCGAGTCCATGTATGTATTTACATGTACATATGTCTTTTATGTATTCAAAATAAAATAAACCTGTTTAGATTAGACGTGCTAAGTTTCCTTGGATGACTGGACCTCGTATATGCAAGTGTGATGCAATCAAGTATGTGTAGCTATGTGATTGACCTTGACAATAAATCATAAATCCACCCTCAAGCTCCCATCTGTTCTCTGCCATAAATATTGACCATCGGCCTCTAGCGACAACTTTTTTTCCATATAGCACCACATTCTATTCGAATAGAAAGAAATGCATGTGGATGACATCAATTTCATTCATAGACTATGCACATCGTAAGTCTTCACACCTGTTCATGTTACAGACCAGTTGTTGGTCCCATATATTGAAGGTACTACGGCCTCCAATGGTGCCGACATGCCGCACTACATAGACCAGTCAAGTAGCATCTCATTCAGCCGATAATCCCATCTGCGTTCATGGCGTATGAGGAAGTGTGTGGATTCAAGGAGGAGTACTCCATGATCCAGTTAGTGCATCTCCTCGCCACGTGCGTTGATTCCGTCTATGTGGACGACTACGTGGTCGTGGGATCGAAGCATGATGCGATCTTGACGACCTCTGTTATTGGCCAACTCATGGTTCGCTATTGCGCTAGTCCGACGCTTCTTCTTGGCGTGCCTTAGCGAAGGAGCACGCTAGTAAGCACTTCACCATTATACGTCCCCAGCCAAGTCCACTTCAGGCAAACCAAGCTATCCTCGAAGCATCTTGGAAGTTGGAAGGGTGGTGTCTGTCTTGCATCTCTGCATAATACTGCTCACTGTGAGATTTTCTTTTGGGGCGAGAGAGGTGGCTAGAATTTCTATTATAGTGTTTCCATGTGATCCACGCATTGATATGTGTTCTGTTTTGGAGAAAGACATGCTCGTATGTTTATACATGCATGTTAACATCTGGTCGTTTAGATATGTGCATGTCACCCTTATATTGGACGCATGTGGAAAGACCTGGCCGTCTGTTTTTCCCCTCCTTTTTAGGGAAAAATCTTTCTTTTTTGATGGTAAAGGGAAAATTATTTCTAGTTTGTACATGATATAGTATTTTTGGGGGGAGTTTCACTTGGGATAGTTTTAGATGTTTCTAGTGTGTAGGTCAGTATTTTTGAGTGGTACCTGATTTTTGGGGGGAGATGCACGTGGGATAGTTTTAGATGTTTCTAGTGTATACGTGATTTATTTTAGTGGTATGTACGTGATATGGTTTTTTTTGGAGAGATACGTGAAATAGATTTAGGTGTGTATGTCACCTGTAGGTTTCCTTCTCTTATACGTCTTTCTATCCTACACGTGATTGTACTTTGAACCTTCTCATCATAATATAGTGTGTTCTTCTCCGAAAATGCCATTCTACACCCAGGAGCAAATGCTCCTGGTGTGAACAGTAACATCAAAAAAAATAGAAGAAAAATTCAAAAAAAATTTGTGACATACTTTCACAAATGTTTGTTGTGCATACAAAATTTCATCACGAAATCACATTGGTGGAAGTCGTGCCAAAAAAACAAAACAAAATCAGAGCTTCAAAAAGCTTTCGTAAGTAACATTTTCAGAACATCGATTTTATTTTTTCACCACGCCCTCCATCAATGTGCTTTTGTGATGATTTTTTGCATGCACAACAAACATTTGTGAAAGTATGACACAATTTTTTTTCAGAATTTTTTGAATGTATTTATATATTTTTTGATTTTACTGTTCACACCAGGAGCATTTGCTCCTGGGTGTAGAAACTCCATGTCCGTTCTTCTCCTATTAAATGTTCCAAACTTGTACGTCTCCTTGTCCAATTTTTTTTAGCAGCTCGTGCTTTGCACCTTTGAATCTACATGTACGCGAGTTCTAAAAAATAGGACATGTACGTGACAACGTCCTATGTTCCAAAAAAGACACGCACACAATATTTGTATGTAACATATACATCTTTAAATCTTAACCCTTAATCTACAAAATTAATGGTTGATATAATTTAATATCTCTACTCCTATAAAAAGCTGAGTTGGTGATGATGGTGTGCCTGCCATCTATCATTTAGGACCATCGGATCTTCATCTAACAGATGCAAAGAAAGGTTGTGGCAGTTTTGCAAAACAACGCCCGCCACTTTGCCTAAATTTCACATAGCTCCTTCATCCCTTACCCAGCCACCCACCTACAGCCTTCTAGGCCTACGACACCATCTCCAGAGATACCTACAACCTTCCCCGTCGCTTCCCCCTACCACCAGCCACCTGAGTGTCGATCCCCTCCATCGGTCGTCAATATGCATACATGCCCCTATTCTTCTCCACCTCCACCCCCTTGCCTGCACCATCCAAAGCCTACACCGCCATCCGGAGCTTGTCCACATGAATACGCTGCAACTACAGGAGATGCTCAATTTTTCTGTCCTCCGTATACGAGTCTGCAAGCTACCAGATCTGGTGGAGGTTGCCCCCAAGAATGTCCACAGGCCGCCATCTCCACTGCACACGATGTTCTCGACGCATAGCCTGGCCGTTGTGTACGACGATGCATAGATCGTGGATCTGGCCCCAATCCTAGCTTCCAGCTCATCGCGCCGTTGCCTGAGCTTACGTTCATGCCACTACCACAGTTCTGATTAGGAGTCATCATGTGGCCGGATCAACAACCTGATTGCCAAGTGCCCTTTTGGTATTATCTTTAGACAATTAAATTAGTGAGTCCTTGCTGAGATGAGATAGTGCAGTTCATGGTTTCTCTGAGTATGTGTATATTGAGAGGAAACTACAGAGAGTAGTTATGTTCTCTGAATTATGTGTGCACAGAGGAACAACTACAAAAAACAATGGATAATGTGCAATTAGCAGTTTATTATGCCTCAAAAAACAACATATTTTTAGTCCAGATCTGATATTTGTCTCTGGTTCTTCCATAGCAGACATCTTGAGTCGACCTGGTTGTACTTTTTGTGTATGGAAGTGCCAGTTAGTTAGTTTAACAACCATACAGTTCAGAATTTGGATTTGCACATGCTTTACTCGCTGATAGGAAATTCATATGATTTATTCAATTACTTGTGTGTAGAACTCTAGCTACATAAAACCTATTTTGATGGCCATGAGTTGTGGATTGTGGTTACTACTCAGGTCATGGATCGTGGAGTGTAACATTGTGTTTTTTGACTAAGTGTTATTTAAACTATTGATTGTTAAAGTTCAGAAACATGCAAGTATTATGTAGCGTAGCATGCTGTAACATTTGGTTTGGTGATACTTCAAAGTGCAGGAGTACTTCAGATTAACTGATGTAATTTATTTTCACATTTAAGTCTGGTGTGTCTAATACACGAAATGAGCAATGTTGAATCATTGAAGGAAAGGTAACAAAATAGCTTGTTTTGTTTTCTACAGTTGTTCTAGGGAAAGGGTTAGTTTTGTCGCAATAGTTGTTCTAAGTTTGTGTTGGCAATTTGGGAGATATCGCGTGAGCGCAACTGCCATACAGTTCACAATTAAGAGTTCGCCCCGACGCTCACAAGCCTTGCCATTGAGGAAGCCAAAAATGTGAAATGGTCCTTTTTTCTTTAAATATTGCAAAGTGGTTTCGAATGTTACAATATCAATTTATTTAAGATGTCATTTATCATTATCTTTTCCCCATGGGTGGCATGCTGTATCATATAATGCTCACATACATGGAGATATGACATGCGGGACATGGGTGGGTGGTAGATCAGAGTATATGCTAACATGTTGAGCCCCGAAGGATGAAGTCAGTATTATTTGCAAGTTGCCACATCCGTGTGGATGGATTTTCTATTTGTTTAGATCACTACTTTAGTTATATTAATGCTCTTATATTTATTTATAGAGGGATTATAACATAAATCTACCTAATCTTGTGTGATCCCGTAGCGTAGCACGGGCATCTTGCTAGTATGTGGATCAATGCGGTGTCTTATTTGTCTTCTGTCTTAATTATATAATAGATGACGCACTATCCACTGGTGCGCCATTACTAGTTTTGGAAAAAAAATAAAAAATTTGAATTTTTTTTTAAAGAAAATTTGAAAAAAACTTACTAGTGGCGCACCGTGGATGTGGTGCGTCATTACTACTATCCACTGGTGCGCCATTACTAGTTTTGAAAAAAAATGAAAAAAAATGTTACTAATGGCGCACCGTGGATGTGGTGCGCCATTAGTATTTGGACACTAATGGCGCACCAACACATGATGCGCCATTAGTATATAGTAATGGCGCACCACATGTCTGGTGCGCCATTAGTGGCCGTATCATCTATAGCCGTTTTCCTAGTAGTGCAAACACCACATGTTGGAGGATCCATGACAATATAACTTCTATGCAAATATACACAACCATAACTCATTATGTTGTCTAGCTTCCTTGTCCAACTTCAACTACTTGCTCAAGTTTGAAAATAATTAATGGGTATTCATAATCATAGAAGATTTCCAAGATAATATATTTGCATGTGAAAGTTCTCTTCCTTATACTAATCATTCATGAATTGCTTGTATGACCAATATTGTGATTGTCAAGCTTCAAAAGATTTCACTTTCTAAACCCAATGTGAAGCTACTACTAGGCATAATATCAACATTTAATTTCGAAATTTATGAT
Organism: Secale cereale; assembly: GCA_902687465.1. NCBI lineage: Eukaryota > Viridiplantae > Streptophyta > Magnoliopsida > Poales > Poaceae > Secale > Secale cereale. The sequence continues at coordinate 296,640,589 of LR738716.1, forward strand.
ATTCAATTCCTTCAACAATTTACTCATAGGATATAAGTGAAGTACAAGAGTCATTAACGAACTACTCCAAAAAAATATACGTGAAGTTCAAGTGAGTAGTTATGTAAATGGGTAGCTAATTGAAGACTCTCTTTTATTTAAAATAACTTTCAGATCTAAGTATCTTATTAAAACGACAAACATAACAGAATAAAATGACATTCCAAGAATAGCACGTCTCGTGTGAAGAAGCAAAAACTTAGGATCAACCGAGGCTCACCGATAATTGTTGATGAAGAAAGGTGGGATGCTTACTGGAGCATCGCGAAGCTTAGATGCTTGAGAATTCTTGAAATATTGTCTTGGGATACCTTGGGCATCCCCAAGCTTGAGCTCTTGTCTCCTTGATTCTTCTCATATCACGGTTTCCTAAATCTCAAAAACACCATCCACACAAAACTCAACAAGAACTCGTGAGATAAGTTAGTATAAATCAATGCATAACCTTATCATTCTCTACTGCAGCAAATCAGTAAAATTATTATTTAACATTGCATACTAAATTTATCTGCATATTTAATACTCCTATCCTCAAATAGAATCATTAAACATGCAAACAATGCAAACATAATAGCAATCTATATACAGGACGGTTTGTAAAGTGTGCAATTTTCCTCAAACTTCCCCAACTCAAAAAATTCTGAAAAATTACCACGTCATGGAGAACTTATTAATTCCCACTTTGTAAAAAATTCAAGATTTACCACGTTCTGACTATCTAGAAGAATTCATACAATGATAGAAAATTTTATGTTTTCAAACATCAACATATAGTATTGCAAAATAAGCATGGTAAAGGCTATCCTTGACACTTTTATTGAAATAAAATATGAAAAACATTATTGTAAATACCAGCAAGCAAATCAGAACAAAATAAAATGACTCTCCAAGCAAAACTCATATCATGTGACGAATAAAAATATAACTTCTAGTGGGGTTACCGATAATGTTGGAGACGAAAGAGGGGATGCCTTCCGGGGCATCGCCAAAGTTAGTTGCTTGGTTTTTCCTTGAACATTAGCTTGGGGTGCCTTGGGCATACCCAAGCTTTGGGTCTTGCTACTCCTTATTCTCCACATATCGACATCTCACCCAAAACTTGAAAACTTTAATCACATATAACTTAACGGAACTTTGTGAGATGGGTTAGTATGATAAAACAAAGCATTCACTTTGGGTACTATCAAAGACAATATTCATAATTGTTTTGACTCAATGCCTGATGTACCATATCATTTTCTACAATTTATATTAACCAATATAAGCCCTAGAAACTAGAAAACAAGCAAACAATGCATTGAAAACAGAATTCGTTAAAACATCCGAGAGCACCACGAAACCCTATTTCCACTGCCGCAACCTTCTGTACCCATGAGATCCCATTTTGGGACCTTTTCCGGACCTCCATCAGAGGGGTAATCGACCACGGAGGGCTTCTACATCAACACCATAGCATCCTGGATGAGTTGTGAGTAGTTTACCACAGACCTTCGGGTCCATAGTTATTAGCTAGATGGCTTCTTCTCTCTCTTTGGATCTCAATACAAAGTTCTCCTCGATCTTCTTGGAGATCTATTTGATGTAATACTTTTTGCGGTGTGTTTGTCGAGATCCGATGAATTGTGGGTTTATGATCAAGATTATCTATGAATAATATTTGATTCTTCTCTGAATTCTTATATGCATGATTTAAATATCTTTGCAAGTCTCTTCGAATTAACAGTTTGGTTTGGCCAACTAGATTGATCTTTCTTGCAATGGGAGAAGTGCTTAGCTTTGGGTTCAATCTTGCGGTGTCCTTTCCCAGTGACAACTGGGGCAGCAAGGCACGTATTGTATTGTTGCCATCGAGGATAAAAAGATGGGGTTTATGTCATATTGCATGAGTTTAGCCCTCTACATCATGTCATCTTGCTTAAGGCGTTACTCTGTTCTTATGAACTTAATACTATAGATGCATGCTGGATAGCTGACAATGTGTGGAGTAATAGTAGTAGATGCAGAATCGTTTTGGTCTACTTGTCACGTACATGATGCCTATATACATGATCATGCCTAGATATTCTCATAACTATGCGCTTTTCTATCAATTGCTCGATAGTAATTTGTTCACCCACCGTAGAATATGATATCTTGAGAGAAGCCACTAGTGAAACCTATGGCCCTCGAGTCTATCTTTCATCATATTAATCTTCCATCAACTAGTTATTTTTACTGTTATTTTATTTTGCAATCTTTACTTTTCAATCTATACAAAAAAAATACCAAAATATTTATCTTATCATCTCTATCAGATCTCACTTTTGCAAGTGGCTGAGAAGGGATTGACAACCCCTTTATCGCGTTGGTTGCAAGGTTCTTATTTGTTTGTGCAGGTACGAGGGATTTGCGTGTAGTATCCTACTAGATTGATACCTTGGTTCTAAAAAACTGAGGGAAATACTTACGCTACTTTGCTGCATCACCCTTTCCTCTTCAAGGGAAAAACAACGCAAGCTCAAGAGGTAGCAAGAAGAATTTCTGGCGCCGTTGCCGGGGAGATTTACGCCAAGTCAAAGTCAAGATTTGATCTCCCGTCAACTTGCCAATTTCTCGCGCCATTGCCGGGGAGATATACGCACAAGTCACATACCAAGTACCCATCATAAACTCTTATCCCTTGCATTACATTATTTGCCATTTGCCAATCGTTTTCCTCTCCCCCACTTCAACCTTTGCCTTTTCTTCGCCTTCTTCCCGTATGTATCTTTGTTTGTGTTTCCATGTGCATTCTATTTGACTGCAACTTTGCTTACTAAAAATCTATTGATATGGATTCACTTAAAGTGTTCTACTTTGATCATGTTTGATCCTTATGCGCTCATGCTGAAACCCCAACTAGCCTAGTTGATGGGAAATCTTTGGATGAGCATGCTGGTTTGGTGCGTCACCGTTTGTCTGAAAAAGGGAGACTCTTATGGGATCAAATAAACAGATTGCTGTGTTATGCCTGGAATCTTTGTGAAATTTATGATTTTACCTGTTGCTCTAAGAACCCTAATAAACACATTCCCTACCTATGTGATTTTAATGATGATGAAATCTTACCTTCTTATGCAAAGGGTGTTTATAGTTACTACGACATCGAACAAATTGAAGAATTTGTTGCTTTTAAGGGTGCTTATGAAGTTGCTTGTTTGATTGAAAAGTACGATATTAATCTCTACGAATCTGAAAATTTTGACATACTTAAATATTGCTATGAAAACTATGCTCATAATGTCTATGTCAAAGAAATTATTGAAAGAATGACCGCTGATTTGGAAGAAAATAATGATATGCATGAATCTATAGATAATTATGATTCCGATGATTTGACTAAAATATCCCTTGATGAACATGACGCTTGCTATTCTTGTGGCCATGATGCCAATATTTATGAAGATGAATTTGCTACAGTTCCTTATGTTAGACATTAGATCGTTGCTATTGCACCCATACTTGATAGTTCCTTCGATGAAAAGCATGATTGCAATGATGTTATTATAAATTCTCTTAATGCTAATTGTGTTATTGATATGCAAAACCTCAAGCTTGGGGATGCTAGTTTTTCTATGACTACTATTTGTTGCAATGATCATGATTGGGGTGATTCTTCTTATGATCTTGAAAATTTATTTAAGCCCCATGATTTATATGAGATTGATAATAATGTTTGCAATAATATTGAAAGCGGGTTTGGAAGAGTGTCAACTTTAGATCCCACATATTTGGAGAATGTTCAATCTTTTCAAATTTTTGATAAAAGTGGGTTTGTAGAGGTCATGACTTTAGTTAATGTTAATCCCACTATTTTGGAAGAGTGTCAACTTCGCATGCACGTGGATCGTGTTGAGAATATGTTTCATGATAGCTATATTGTTGAATTTGCTTATGATCCTACATGCAATTATTATGAGAGAGGAAAATATGGTTGTAGAAATTTTCATGTTACTAAATTACCTCTCGTTATGTTGAGATTGCTATTGTTTCTTTCTTCTTCCTTGCATATGCTAGATCTTGCTTGTCTTGCTAATTTGTTTTCCTATAAAATGCTGATGCATAGGAAGTATGTTAGACTTAGATGCGATTTTCACATGCTATATGTGAAGGAAATATGCGCTAGAGGCAATAATAAAGTTATTATTTATTTCCTTACATCATGATAAATGTGTATTATTCATGCTAGAATTGCATTAACCAGAAACTTAGTACATGTGTGAATACATAGACAAAACAGAGTGTCCCTAGTATGCCTCTACTAGACTAGCTCATTTATCAATGATGGTTATGTTTCCTAGCCATAGACATGAGTTGTCATATGATCAAAGGGATCACATCATTAGGAGAATGATGTGATGGACAAGACCCATCCGTTAGCTTAGCACTATGATCGTTTAGTTTTACTGCTATTGCTTTCTTAATGACTTATACATGTTCCTATGACTATGAGATTATGCAACTCCCGAATACCGGAAGAACACCTTGTGTGCTATCAAATGTCACAACGTAACTGGGTGATTATAAAGATGCTCTACAGGTGTCTCCGAAGGTGTTCGTGGTGTTGGCATAGATCAAGAATAAGATTTGTCACTCCGACTATCGGAGAGGTATCTCTGGGCCCTCTCGGTAATACACATCATAATAAGCCTTGCAAGCAAATGACTAATGGGTTAGTCACAAGATGATATATTACGGAACGAGTAAAGAGACTTGCCGGTAACGAGATTAACTAGGTATGGTGATACCGATGATCGAATCTCGGGCAAGTAACATACCGATGACAAAGGGAACAACGTATGTTGTTATGCGGTTTGACTGATAAAGATCTTCGTAGAATATGTAGGAGCCAATACGAGCATCCAGGTTACGCTATTGGTTATTGACCGGAGATGAGTCTCGGTCATGTCTACATAGTTCTCGAACCCGTAGGGTCCGCACGCTTAACGTTTGATGACAAACGGTATTATGAGTTTATGTGTTTTGATATACCGAAGGTAGTTCGGAATCCCGGATGAGATCGGGGACATGACAAGGAGTCTCGAAATGGTTGAGACGTAAGGATCGATATATTGGACGACTATATTCGGACATCGGAAAGGTTCCGAGTGATTCGGGTATTTTTTGGAGTACCGGAGAGTTACGGGAATTTGCCGGGGAGTATATGGGCCTTATTGGGCTTTAGGGGAAAGAGAGAGAGAGGAGGCTGCGCCCCCCAAGGCTTAGTCCGAATTGGACTAAGGGGAGGGTGTCAGGGATATTACTATCAGGTATAAACAGGCTAGGAGGGTCCGGTTTACGTTATTAAAATTATATTATCAGAAGCCCAGTGGAGTATGTAATAGAAGGTTATAGCCCACGGAGGCTCAGGGCCCATGTATAAGGCCCATGGTTTGTAAACCGTCATACTATGTAACTTGGGATGTAAGATAGAAAGAGTAGAGACCGAGGCGGACACGTTTATGAGCTGGCCTCGGGACTCTGTAAACCGGACCGGGAGGTATAAAGGGACGACCCGGCGGTGGTTCAGGGGAAGAAACGACAACTCGAGACACAGGCAAAGCGGATTCGCTCCCTGGTCATCGAAGCCCAAGCAATACCACACCAAACTAGACGTAGGCTTTTACCTTCATCGAAGGGGCTGAACTAGTATAAAACCCCTGTGTCCTTCGTCCGCTTTAACCCATTTAAGCTAACCCGAGCGATGGACTCACGACTAAGTCCTTTTGCTAGGACATCTGCCGTGCTAAATCCATGACAGTTGGCGCCCACCGTGGGGCTATCGCACGATGGTTTCGAGTTCTTGAAGGGCAGCTTTGAAGGTCTCAAGGGCTACGCAGTGGGGCGGATGACCAAGAGTCGTTGTGGCCGGATCTACATCGATGATGCAGGCTGGGGCGCCGAGGCCGATTCAATCGAATATGGGTACCGGGTCCCCTTTGGCGGCATCCACGTCTTCATCGGAAGATCGGCGAACCGGGCCCTGAGCCGGACATCTTCCCCAACATCGTCGAGTCGGCTCAGCATGCGAGACTAGCCCAGATTCAGCCCGCCGTGAAGCACGTCTTCGTCGGAGCAGTGCATGGAGTGCAAACCGAGGACGGATCAGATTCTAGTGGCGAGACAGTTGTTTATTCCGGCGATGAATCTTCATCCGGAGAGACCGAATCTTTGTATCTGTTGCAGGACGGCCGGTCTGAGGGTTGTTCCGATGGCGACAGTATTCCGGACTCCCTCGATCCGCCAAACAGGGTTGCTGTTTTCATGGCCGGATCACAACCCATGCAGCAGCCCTCAACGACAGGGGCGTTAACCTCAGAGGCAATGAGAGCTAGAGCTGGAGACCTTCCCCCGTCGCCCTCTGACGTCCTATCCACCTTAGTCGACACTTTGACAGCACCCGCAACAGCAGAAGTAGCCCAGGCCGACAAGGAGCAGCATGATGCAGAGATCGCTCAAGTGAAGAGCCGGATTGAGCAAGCTAAGTTGGATCTGGCCGCGGAGAAAGCTAGGATGGCTACAAGACAGGCAGAGCTGGATTCTCAAGCTTTTCGGCTCAGGTTAGATCAGAACGCCTCACAGGAGGTAATGTGGAGAAGACAACGATCTCGTTTGCCGCCGGTTTATGAGGCGAGGAATCTGTTTAGCACGCCAGGCACATGAACCAGTAACCATCCAGAGGTAAACCGGGGAGGAGCACCGGGGACGGGTGCGTCGGTTCAGCTACCAGCCACAGAACCGAATCGCCAAGTTGTGCAGACCCAACACGTGCCCACCCCTCCCGGTCATTATTCTAATCCGTTGGACAACATCGTTGCCGCCGCTTCACGGCTGGCCGCCCTTCCCATTGAGGGGACGTCCCCCATAGCAGTGGAGGCACGACGGGCTAAGGAGTTGCTGGACACGACGCTAACCCAACAGCAAGCTTATTCCTATAGCCGGGAGAGGATTCAATCAACCGCCCTCCCGAGCCGGAGTTATACGAGGCACCTGGATGAACCGGCCGTATCTAGCAGCACACGGAGACGGCATCGACAGAGGCAGGATAATCCGACAGGAGCAGGAGCACATGCACAAGAGGTGGCCGGTCAGGCCAGGCATACTGCCCAAAACGACACCCGTCAGGCGACGCCGGTTCATCCAACCACCACAGTTGAAACAGGAATCATGTCCAGTTCCTTGGGAGTGCAGTGTCTCATCCCCGCTTTACAGAACGTGAAGCTGCCCAAAGATTTCAAAGGTCCGCGCAAGGTGCCCAACTACACGGCAGATCTCGCTCCCGAGGCGAGGGTCGCGAGTTTATGAGATGGCCATGGAGATGCTCGACGTGGATGAAGCGGCGTGTGCTAAATACTTCACAATGATGCTCGAGGGCACGGCCCGGACATGGCTAAAGGGTTTGTGATACGTCCAAAACGTATCTATAATTTCTGCTTGCTCCATGCTTATTTTGTGTGATATTGCTATGATATTGATGCACTTCCATGCACTTTTGATCATATTTGGACTAACCTATTAACTCAGTGCACCACAGTGCCAGTTCCTGTTTTCTGCTGTTTTTCTATTTCAGGTTTCCCCCATATTAAAAGTGCTCCAAAAATTCCAGGAAAAATATAGGAAAAATCAGCGTACAGGAAGCTTCGCGAAGAACCAAAGATGGGCCAGAGGGGAGCCAGGGAAGGCCCAGGCGGCCACCTGGCGCGGCCCCACCCCTGGCCGTGCCAGGGGGGCGCCTGGGGCCCCTGCTCCGCCTCTGGCTGCCCCCCTTCGCCTATATATCCCTCTCGTCCCGAAACCTTCGAGGACAGAACCCTTTTTCGTGATCACGCCTCTGTTCCGCCGCCGCAGCGCTTCCAAGATCGGGAGCATCAGGAGAACTCTTCCCGGCACCCTGCCGGAGGGGAGAACCACCACCGGGAGCTTCTCCACCACCATGGACGCTTCCCGGATGAGTCGTGAGTAGTCCACCTTGGACCATGGGTCCATGATCAGTAGCTATGTGATGTTCTCCTCCCCTCTTTGCTCTTCATGGTTTAGACCTCGTGAGCTGCCCTACATGATCGAGGCACATATGTAACCTTTCTGCTGTTGCTTTGCTGAGTTTGCTGGGATCTGATGGATTATGAGACTATGTTCAGATTGTGTTTGAGTAATATATTTGATTCACCTCTTTTATATCTTTGTTCTTGAGTAATTCTTGCATGTTCTCCGTTGCTGTTTATTGCTTTGGCCAAGTAGTAGGTAGTAACTCCAAGAGGGAGCGTTATGCTTGATTGTGGGTTCATGCCCCCTGATGACTAGCTTGAGTGACAGAAACATGAGTCTAGGGGATGTGCTGTTGCCACAAGGGAGAAAACAACGGTGCTTGTACTTGCGGGTGCAAGGATTGTCTACTTTACGCAAAGTTCTTTTAATGCAGTTGTCTGTTGCTTTGAGTTTACACTTTGGGTGGGATTCGCAACTTAATACCAGCGAGATGTTCTGGACAGATATCTCAAGGTGGATGATTAGTAGTAGATGCAGATGGATTTCGGTCTACTTGCCTTGGCGTACCGCCCATGCTTTTGAGCCTCTACCTTTGTTTGCAGCATAGTTAGCATTGGTTTGCGCACATAATCCTGTCAATTGCCTAGCTGTAATTTGTTTACCTCGCTTTGCTGTTTTATCGTCTTTTGGGAGAGAGACATCACTAGTGAACATCAAGGGACTCCGGTCCATATTACCACCGCTGATCACACCTTCTATTTACTTCCTGTTTTTATTTCCTAGTTGCAGTCATAGCTATCATTATTATTTCTTGTGTTTGATCCTTTGTAAACAACAAGGCCGGAGGGATTGACAACCTCTCTGTACTCGTTGGGAGCAAAGTTATCTGTATCTGTGTGCAGGTCCCGTCAACCGCTAAGTTTCTGGCGCCGTTGACACCTACTTGTCGACCCTCGGAGTCTCACGGGATTCGATCCTTGGTATCTTTGCCAAGGGAAATTTGCCGCTACGCTACATCTCAACCTTCCACTTGGGTTAACCAACGAGGGGCGAGAAGCCATCAAGCAAGTTTCTAGCGCCGTTGCCGGGGACTCCACTCTTCAAGATAGGGGAGTTGCACGCTATCTTTTATCTTTGCTTTTTAGTCTTGTTAGTTTACCTTGCAGTTTTTGCTTTAGTGTCCTTTACCAAAAATCACAAAAATAGTTATCTTGCTTGCTGCTGCTATGGGTTCCACCGAGAACACCAAGTTGTGTGATTTCACTAGTCATAACAACAATGACTTTATCTGCACGCCTATTGCTACACCTGCCACTTCAGCACCTTCTTATGAGATTAAACCTGCTTTGCTGAACCTAGTTATGAAAGATCAATTCTCCGGTGCTGGAGATGATGCTGCTTTGCACTTAAATAATTTTGTTGAGCTCTGTGATATGCAAAAGTACAAAGAAGTAGATGGTGATATTGTTAAGCTTAAGCTTTTTCCTTTCTCCTTGAGAGGAGGAGCTAAAATCTGGTTTCACTCCTTGCCTAGGAATAGTATAGATTCTTGGGACAAGTGCAAGGATGCCTTTATTGGGAAGTACTATCCCCCTGCTAAAATTATCCAACTAAGGAGTAACATAATGAATTTTAAAAAATTGGATAATGAACACGTTGCCCAAGCTTGGGAACGCATGAAATCTCTTATCAAGAACTGCCCTACTCATGGTTTGACTACTTGGATGGTTATCCAAACTTTTTATGCAGGCTTGAACTTTACCTCGCGGAACTTGTTAGATTCGGCCGCGGGAGGAACCTTTATGTCAACTACACTTGGTGCTGCCACGAAGCTTTTCGATGAGATGATGACCAATTATTCCCAATGGCACACCGAACGCGCTCCAACAGGTAGGAAGCTAAACTCTGTCGAGGAGATTTCCTCCCAAAATGAAAAAGTTGACTTGATCATGTCTCTACTTTCCAAGCAATCTTCTATTGATCCTCATGATGTTCCTTTAAATTCTTTGATTGCTCAAGATCAAGTAGATGTGAACTTTATCTCTAGAAACAACTTCAATAACAATGCTTATAGGAGTAATTTTGGTAGCAACCCTAGACCGTTCCCCTCTAATTCCTATGGGAACAACAATACTTATCCTAGCACCAAGAACTCCACTTCTGAACTAGAGATTATGCTTAAAGACTTCATCACTACCCAAAAGGCCTTCAATAAGAGTGTAGAAGAAAAACTAGACAAACTAGATAATCTCTCTTCGAAGGTAGACAATTTAGCCCATGAGGTAGAGTTGCTTAAAATTAGAACTTCTCCTCTTGAGGAGAGGAAGACCACTCCTATGAATGCTATTCAAGTGCAAATTAATGAAAACATTAGGATGATGGCTAAACTTAAAGAGAGATGGGCTAGAGAAAAGGAGGAAGAAGATAGGATTAAGAGCCTTCCTACCCACCACACTATTGCTACTATCCAAGTTGTTGAGGATATCCAAACTCTTAGCACCCAATGCACTCCTAGTCCCATTGGACCTATTAATGGTGATGCTATGACCTCAACCGTAGAAGAAGAAACTCCTATAACCATAGAAGCTACCAAACAAGTGAGCATAAAGGACACCACTACCACTGATAGTAGTGACCTTGATTTTGATAATTGCACCCTTTCTGAAGTTATTGGTTTTCTTCACAAGATGTCTAGAGATCCCCACACTAGCACACTTAATCTTGCCTTCACGGAGCATATCACTAATGCTCTTATCAAAGCTAGGGAGGAGAAGCTTAGGGTAGAAGCCTCCATACCTAGAAAGCTAGAAGATAGTTGGGATCCTATGATTAAAATTCAGTTGAATAACTTCTCTTGCTATGCTTTATGTGATGTTGGAGCTAGTACCTCCGTTATGCCCAAAAGAATGTATGATATGTTTGAATTGAAACCTTTTGATCCTTGTTCTTTTGGTGTTCGTCTTGTTGATTCTTCCGTAAAGAAACCTTTGGGGAAGATCGACGATGTTCTTATCATTGTCAATGACAATTATGTTCCCGTTGATTTTACTATTATGGATATTGAATGTGAACCTTCATGTCCAATTATTTTGGGACGTCCTTTTCTTCGCATCGTTGGTGCTATCATTGACATGAAAGAGGGGAATATAAAATTCCAATTCCCTCTCAAGAAAGGGATGGAACACTTCCCTAGAAAGAAGATTAAGTTGCCTTTTGAGTCCGTTATACGGGCTAGCTATTCTCTTACTCTTGATAAAACTTGATCTTCTCTTTTTGCATCATGCCTAGCTTAAAGGCATAAAAGAAAGCGCTTTTGGGAGGCAGCCCACAACGAATTAGGTTTTATTTTGCTTTTGTTGTGTCTTGATGTTTGTTACTACAGTAGCAACATCATTGTATCTTTTCTTTTCAGCTTTGTGCCAAGTTTAGCCTCCGATTGCAAGAAAGTTCAAAAGTTGTGACGTGCTGTCCAGAAAACAGATTCTGTCCTTGGACAAAAAATTCGAATAAAATCACCAGATCATCTTTTTGATCTGAATTTTTTTGACAGCTTGCTCTATACAATTGGCTTTCGAGCGTCTGTTCTGAGTTTTTTGATTTGAGTTGCAGAAGTGCCCCGAAAAAATTATTTACTACCTGCTGGTCTGTCTTTCACAGATTTTGTCCTGTTTTGCCTTTTCTTCGTTTTGCAAACCTTGAGCTTGCTTTTTCTTTGCAAAAACCTTTTGGCAATCTTGAGAAACAGTAGCTCTTCAAGATTATCTTTATTTCCAGTAGGGAAACATTATTTTATTGTGGGTACTAACCTCGCTAATCAGATTATGATGAGTTATGTATGAAGGGAGTTTTCAAGTGTGCGAGGGAAGATGATAAAAGAAGATTCAGGAGGGTCAAACGCTCAAGCTTGGGGATGCCCCCGTGCACCCCCAAGAAATATTCAAGAAGACTCAAGCGTCTAAGCTTGGGGATGCCCCCATGCATCCCCTTCTCCATCAACAATTATCAGTTCGTCTTTCGTTCCACTATATTCTTATCACTTCATGCCTTATGTGCTATGCTTGGAGCGTCTTGCTCTTAGTTTTTTTAGTTTTCTTTAGCTTTGCTTGCTGTTCATAACAAGTTAGAGTCCAGCTTTCTTTGTGTGGGAGAGAAACACGCTCCACTTCAACCTAGAACACAACATAGGATTTTCATGCTTATCTTTGCTGTGTGTGTTCTTTGTCTTTCCATAACTGCTGTCATGTTTAGCTCTTAGTTTTCGTGCTTTTCTTTTTAAAGAGCTTTTGTTTAGTTGGTTGCTAAACTCTCTTGAGTTTTCATGTTTATCTTGTTAAGAGAGTTTGCCTGTTGCACTGAGTTGTGTGTCTTCACTTAAAGTTGGTAATTGAGGTTGCTATTTAATTTTAGTAGTAACTGCTAGGCTTCTCGCCCCTCGTTGGTTACCCCAAGTGGAAGGTGTGAGATGTAGTGTTGCGGAAGTTTTTCCCTTGGCAAAGATACCAAGGATCGAATCCCCAGAGACTCCTAGGTTCAACAAGAAGGTGTCAACTGCTAACGGTGCCAGATATTAGCAATCAACGTGGACCTGCACACAGATACAAATAACTTTGCTCCCAACGAGTACAGAGAGGTTGTCAATCCCTCCGGCCTTGTAGTTCACAAAGGATTAAACGCAAATGATAGTAGTGATAGATAATGTTTGCAATAGTAAATAATAGAGAAAAGTAAATAGCGGGTGTGATCAATGATGGTAATATGGACCGGAGTCTCATGATGTTCACTAGTGATGTCTCTCTCCCAAAAGACGATAAAACAGGTATGTGAGGTAAACGAATTACAGCTGGGCAATTGACAGGACCACGAACGCAAACCAATGCTGACTACATTGCAAGAAAGGTTGAGGTTCAAAGCATGGGCGGTACGCCAAAGTAAGTAGACCGAAATCCATCAATATCTACTACTAATCATCCACCTTGAGATATCTATCCAGAACATCTCGCTGGTATTAAGTTGCGAGCCCCACCCATAGTGTAAACTCAAAGCAACAGACAACTGCATTAAAAGAACTTTGCGTAAAGTAAACAATCCTTGCACCCCGCGGGCACAAGCACCGTTGTTTTCCCCCTTGTGGCAACAGCACATCCCCTAGACTCATGTTTCTGTCACTCAAACTAGTCATCGAGGGGCATGAACCCACAATCGAGCATAACGTTCCCTCTTGGAGTCACTACCTA
>LR738716.1:296725657-296740363 GCA_902687465.1 Secale cereale
AGGCTGAAACGGCTTGATAAGGAGACTGTTGCAATATGCCTTTCTGCTCAAGGCATCTGCAATGACATTTGCCTTGCCAGGTGTGTCTTCGATGCTTGGATCATACTCTTGGATCATCTCAACCCAACGAGTCTGGCGAAGGTTCATGTTCGGCTGTGTGAAGATGTACTTCAAGCTCTTGTGATCGGTGACGATGTCAACTTTTTGGCCCAACAGAAGGTGTCTCCACATGATCAAGGCGTGTACCATAGCTGCTAGCTCGATATCATGTGTGGGGTAGTTCTTATCACTTGGCTTCAGTTGACGAGAAGTGTATGCCACAATTTTCTTGTCCTGCATTAGCACACCACCAAGTCCTTGAAGAGAAGCATCACAGAATACTTCGTAGGGCTTGGACTCATCTGGAGGACTAAGAACTAGAGCAGAGATGAGTTTTTCTTTGAGAGTTTTGAATGCCACATCACAATCCGGAGACCAGTTGTACTTGACATTCTTCTGCAGTAAGTTGGAAAGAGGCTTGGCAATTTTGGAGAAGTTCTCAGCGAACCTTCTGCAATAGCTAGCAAGACCAAGGAAGCTTCAGAGTTGCTTGACGTTCTGAGGGGGTTCCCAGTTGACAATCGCTTCAACTTTCTCGGGGCTGACAGCAATACCATCAGCAGAGATGATATGGCCCAGATACAAGACCTTATCGAGCCAGAATTCGCAATTGGAGAACTTGGCATAGAACTTATGTTCACGGAGTCTGTCGAGAACCAGACGGAGGTGCTTTTCATGATCCTCTTCATTCTTGGAGAATACCAAGATGTCATCCAGATAGACGAGCACAAATTCGTTAGTGTAGGGGTTGAAAATGTAGTGCATCATTCTCGAGAAGGTGGGTGGAGCATTAGCGAGGCCAAAAGACATGACTGTGTATTCATAGGAGCCATAGCTTGTTCTGAATGCAGTCTTGTGAATATCTTCTTCAGGGATACAGATCTGGTGATAACCCATTCGGAGATCGAGCTTTGAGAATACTTTTGCTCCTTTGAGCTGCTCGAACAGTTCATTGATGTTGGGGAGCGGATACTTGTTCTTTATTGTCTTCTTGTTCAATGGCCGGTAATCAACACAAAGGCGCTCTGTGACATCCTTCTTCTTGACAAATAAGACACCACAGCCCCAAGGAGAAGTGCTAGGCCTGATTAGAGCCATACACTCTTGCTCATCGAGTTGTTTCTTCATCTCCTTCAACTCTTCAGGTGAGAGCTTGTACGGACGCCAACATGCTGGCTCGGTACCGGGCTCGAGTTCAATGATGAATTCAACTTGACGATGCGGAGGCATGGCTGGAAGCTCTTTAGGGAAGACATCTTGATATTCATTGACCACCGGAATTTGAGAGATGGCATTAATCTCGCCCTTGTCATTGAGAGAGAATAGCCTGATTGTGTTATCTCGAGAGGCGAAGATAATCACATCTTCGTCGAAATGACTAATCTTGACTTCCTTATTTGCACAATCAATGTGAGCATCATGCTGGGAAAGCCAATCCATCCCGAGAATAAGATCAATGTCGGAGTTGCTGAGAATAACCGGAGAAGCCAGAAAGCGGTAATCACCCATGCGAATAGATACATTCGGAGCCACCATACTAGAACTCAATCTCTTGCCAGGAGATATAACACTCAAAATTCTTGGTAAAGCTTTGGAGTGAACATTATGCTTGGATGCAAATGGATATGACATGATGGAACATGATGCACCCGAATCAAACAACACTTTTGCAGGAATAGAGTTAACTGGGAGGTTACCAAGTATCACATCTGAAGAATTCTTTGCTTGAGCTGCATCCATCAGATTCACTATTGCTGCCTTTGGATTGTGCTTGACAATAACAGTGGTGGCAGGTGGAGGAGGCGGAAGGCGCCTTGGGTTGCGGCACTTGTTAGCATAATGACCCTTCTGAGTGCACTTATTGCAAACCACTTCTGAGAGAGGACGGTGATAAGGAGCACTTGACTTTGAAGCTTGAAAGTGATTCTTTGACTGATTGCTTGGGTTGGGTGGGTGGGAGAAACCACGGCCACCAGAATTCTTGTTGTTGCTGTTGGGAGGTCGGATCACTGGAGGAGGTGGAAGCCAAAACTTCTGTTGCTTTGCGACCACTTGGGAAGAAGAGGAGGAGTGAACAGCGTCTCTGATCCTCTTTTTGGAAGCTTCCATCTTGAGCTGGTCTGCCTCTTGCTTAAGTGCCATGTTATAGAATTGATCAAACTCATCAGGCTCGAACAAGGTGAGAGCTAGTTGGAGTTCATCCTTCAGACCACCACGGAACTGATAGATCTTGCTCTTGGCATATGGGATGTCTTTCTTGGCATAGCGGGCAAGGTTCTGGAACTTGACATTATATTGGTAGACAGTCATTGAGCCTTCCTTCAGGTTGCGGAATTGCTCACGCATACCCTCGATGACACTTGTTGGAATGTGGTGAGAGCGAAAGTCCTTGCAGAAGTCATCCCAGGAGATTACACGTCCCTCTCTGGAATCTTTGTATTGCTGCCACCAATCAGCGGCTTGGTCCTTGAGTTGGAAGGCGGCAAACTTCACATAGTCCTCGGGCCTGACGTTACTGCACTCGAAATGCTTCTTGATATCTGTTATCCAGTCTTCAGCATCGAGAGGGTCCACATAGTAACTGAATGCCTTCGGTTGGTTTGCAAGGAACTGGTTGAGTGTAGCAAAGTGAGGTTGGTTGAACAAATTGCCTTAGCCTTGGTTCCCATGAGCACCCTGATTTGCTTGATTTGCTTGAATGTTCTGCATCATTTGCATAAGCATTTGGGTGTTCTGGTTCGTCGCTTGCATAATTGCTCTCCAGGCCTCAGACGGAGGAGGAGGGGAAGGAGGACGATCAGGAACCTCTTCACCCTCTGGGTTAGCGTTGGGAACCCTTTTAGGAGCCATCCTGGATGAGATGACAACTATTAGCCATTGAATGAAAGAATATATAAGCTGAATCAACGGCTAGAAATTGCAACATAAGTCTTCACAAGAACATTCGAACAAGATGAACGAATGTAATCCACAGTTTAATGATAACAACAATCTTCACGAGAAGCCACTTGGGAGAACAAAAGGTAAATAAAAACAACAAGGAGCAGATAGAACAAATACAAGATAAAAGCTTCGTTCGACATATTCATGTTGAAAGCTTATGGAACGTGTTACAAAAGGGTTTTGCAATCCCCGGATCAGCATAGCCAAGGACCCTTTAAGATGCAACTCCCGATCGAAACAACGCCCATAAAACTACTTCACTCGATGTAGAACCCCGAACTCCATATCATGCATTCATTGGAAGAATGCCTATGAACTACTAGATGAACCCACCTATTAATTTCCGAAAGTTTCCAGTTATGCAATCAGGTGTTGGGGATACAGGGGAAGCATCACGCACTCAACTCTAATCCTACATCCAGCTATATCCATCCTTCAACACATAACCAGTTATTTCCGGAAACCGTCTACCTCGGACCTTTGAAACGCATCTAATATACAAGCTATGGCAATACTCCCGAACTACCTCCCCAATACTGGGTGATGTCGGGGTTATCTTGCCACTAACCGCATAGGAGAGTTTTCGATGTCGGCCGTCTTAAGTATTCTAGAACTGCTGCGATATATTTGTGACGACAACACCTCGGAGCTCAACTCCCCGGGACACTGCCACAACCCCTAATGACAGGAGGCATCGATAACAATGTTCTCGTCACAAAGACATCGGAACAATCCAAACAATACCCGCGTGATCCTAAAAAAAATTAGTGAATATTGAGAGTAGATGAGGCAAGAATAATCGTCAGGAGTCCTCACCAGAGTGAAAAGAGATAAGGAGCAAAAGAAATCCTACTCTCCGATATATATATATAGGACTCAAAACATTTTAAGTGTGTGCCTAGACTCAACCGTCAACGATTCGATCAATCATTGGGGGCTTCTAGGTCGGAGAAGGCTCTGAATACCAACTTGTAATGCCCAGGATGGGACTATACCTCCTACGTGTCGAGGCACGACTTAAAGGTATAAGCCCATTCTGGAATGATCTCAAGTTTGGTATCTTTGCATGACTCATGTACAAAATAGGGATGAAATTGCAAAAGGATAGTTGGCTTACACTCACCACGTCACACAATACATTACATAAGCAAACTCATCATCCAAATAACATCACAACCCGACTACGGGCGAAGATCCAAATGAAAGATACCAAATACATAAAGCCACAGGTCCGAATCGCCCCTACTTGAAACCACTACTGATCATCGGGATAGTGCACATAGTATCGACTACGTTCTTCATCGAACTCCCAGTACAGCTCCGTGCCATCACCTGAGTAGTTCACCATGGTACCTGCATCTGGTGTGGTGTAGAATCTGTGAGCCACGGAGGACTCAGCAATCCCGTTCCTGGGTAGCAAAACTATCTAAGCCTTGGGTGTGGAACAAGGCTGAAGAAAGAATAAAGGTTGCAGCTGCACTAGAACTAGCTTACGTGTTTAGAGCGAGAAGATAAGTGCCACGTGCGTCAAAGTGATCACGAAGTGATCCTATCTAAACACGTCAATCATAACCCCACCGTGTTCACTTCCCGAACCCCTTTCGGAAAATGACCGTCATGGTTACTCACGCTGGTAGTGTGTTCTGAACATGGTGTCAAGTTTCCTACAATCGGATATTAACAAATTCCCATCTGCCACATAACCGCGGGCACGGCTTTCGAAAGTTCAAAACCCTGCAGGGGTGTCCCAACTTAGCCCATTACAAGCTCACGATCCGCGGTATCGCAACTCCAAGGTGGGAAGACCCGAGTATTCTCGGAATCCCGTGCTCAAGATACTCCGACTAAGGTAAGACTAATCCAGCAAATCCTCCCGGCGTGCCGACACCCTGATAGTAGCCACGCGTATCTCATCTCAGGCCACGACCGGATGGGACAAGCTACGGGTTTTTACCAGCCCTCGGGTTCCCCCAAGGTGGCCCCGCAGGTTGCCCAGTTTGGGCCAACACTCATGTGGAGCACTGGCCCGGGTTGTTGATTAAGAAGAGGGTTTATAACTCCCTATGCAAGTTTTAGTTGTTTAGGCAAATGTAGTACCAATGTTGGGACTTGCTGGAAAAGACTTAGCGCTAAACGGTTTATCGAGGGGGTCCCATAACCCCAACCGTGTGAGGAATGCAAAATCAAGGAACATAACACTGGTTTATACGGTTCCTAGGGCGGCATGAGTGGAACAAATCACCAAGCAAGAGGCTTAGCCTTCCACCCATTACCAATATATAGATGATTTAGTTTAAGAGTTTATTTAGTGTGATATCCCAACAAGCTTCAACATGAAGCAAGAATCTTCAAATCTTCTCCTGCAACTAGCAATGCTACAAGAGGGGCTGAGCGAAGCTTACGTAGCCAAACAATGGTTTGCTAGGTTGGGTGGTTAGACAGATTCATGGTTACAATAGGAGGCTGACAAACAAA
The DNA here is from genome assembly GCA_902687465.1 of Secale cereale. Lineage (NCBI taxonomy): Eukaryota > Viridiplantae > Streptophyta > Magnoliopsida > Poales > Poaceae > Secale > Secale cereale. The sequence goes on from LR738716.1 coordinate 296,731,175, forward strand.
CATGGGCATCGAGGCAATGAGCTAAAGAGCGAGACATCTAGCAATAGGCAAAGATAGTAATGATATCTGGGTCAGGTCATCTTGCATGTTGAGTCGTCGATGGGATTGTAAGACGGCTCCTCGTTCTCAACCTCGGTAGTAACCTCGTTCTGGTTCTCTGTCTCGGCTTCCGGCTCTACTCAACACAAGAACACAACGAGGCACGAAATCAAACAAGGTGCAATGCACAAGCAACATGATGCAAGTATGATGCACTTATGATGCATGACAAGTCTATATATGATGCAATACCTTGCAAGGTAGGAAGCACTCAAAAACAACACAAGTCAACAAGTTTAAATGCGGCCGGAATCCACATAAAGCAAATCCGGTAAGTCCTCATATGCATATGTTGAAATTGGTCCAGATCTGAACAAACCTTAAGTTAGAGTTGTTAAACAGAAATTTAACATGCACCATGATGATCTACACGAAATTCTAGTCAAGTTTCATATAAAGTTTGTTTAAATCGGAGCTACGGTCTAGAAGATATGAGCAAAACAAGTTAAGCATGGCAACGGTGCAAGATGCACCCAAACATCAAGCAAACATACTCCAAACATGTAAACAAGATGATATTACGATTCTACATGCAAAATCACACAAGTTTCATATAAGGCACACTCAAAACGGAGCAACGGTTCAACACGTACATACGAAACAAGATTCAATGCAAAGCTGAAATTAACAGCCACATAGCTACTTTGGAGCAAGCAAATATATACTCTACAGCACTCAAACATGGTGACAAGAAGCATGGGCATGAAGTAGACATATCCTACAACAAACAACTCCATTGGAGCAACTCCATAGAAGGCATAGATCAATAGCAACAAGCTACAACATTTTGAACATGCTGTTAAAAACCTGACGGTAATATTTTATAGCAACTTGGGAGCAAGAAATAAATAAGCTACAGCAACCCATATGAGCAAGTGAGGACATGGAAGGATAGACAACAACATGTACAACAAGGTACGATCAATGTCCACCCCAAAACTAACATGGATTTGCCTAGGGCATCAAGCAAACATAGCATCAGGATATGACAGATTCCAGACTTAGCCAAAATTTCACTAAGTATAAAACAGTTAAGTTGGCATGGCATGTTTGCAAGCATGTTTAAGTCACCTCAAGGCATATCATGGAAAATGGTTTGCGCCACAGCAAAGACCACATGATGGAGATTCTAAAACATATTGGCATGTGACAAGGGGACAAACACATCAATAGCAACAAGCTCTTCAAATCAGCATCTCATAACATGTTACAAAACTTAACAGCCACATGCACTTTTGCAACAGAGATTAACATGGCAATATGAACTCTAACATGCATGCTACAGCAACCATCATGTAAAGCATCTCATGATAAACATTTTGACATATCATTTGCTTCATTTGGATAAACATGCACCAAGTTATCACATCTCAAACATGGCATGAAAATAACAAGTAGCAGCAGTTTATATCATATAGCACTCTTGTCACGAAGATTAAGACATCTAGATGTACTCAAACAAGCATGACACAATGGAACAAAACGTAGAGGACATCACCACGATCATTTTGACATATCATATGCACAATTTGGACATACACACAAAAAGATACAGCCATCACAATATGCCATCAGACAACAAAATTCAAAAGACTTGGAGGAAAAAAACAGGGGTCGACCTCCTCGCGGATCGGGTCTGAACCCACGGATCGGGTCAACGGCGAAGCGGGTCGGAGCGGGTTGTGGGCGCCGACCCGTTAGGGTTTCGGCCCGGAGAACTGGATCGGGCACGGCGGCGCTGCGGGCCTCGGCTCCGGCGGGAGCTCGACCTCCGGCGGTGGATCCGGCCAGCGGGATCGTGAGGAGGAGGCCGCGGGGCGGCGCGGCTGGCCGGCGGAAGGATCGGCGGCGGTGGAGCTAGGGGCCAGGGGCGGCGCGAGAGCTCGGGCGGCGGGGAACCTCGGGCGGCGAGCGCTCCGGCGGCGGGGAGAAGAACGGCCGGTGGCGGGGCGGGATCCCGGCGGTGGAGACGAAGTAGCGGGGCGGCGCGGGGCTTCGGCCCGGTTGGCGGCGGCCGAGGGCCCGCGTCGGGCCTGCGGGCTGGCGCGGTGGGGAACGGCGGCCACGGGGACACGTGGCTGGCTCCGGTTTGTCCGGCGCGTCCGGGTGGACGTGTCCGGTCCGTCCGGACGTGTCCGGTGGGGGCGGTTGTGGTGGAAGTAGGGTTTGGGCGAAAAAATGGACATGGGGGGACGTTTCTATAGGCACAAGGAGCTAGGAGACTCCAAATGGGGAGCGGTTTTCGGCCACGCGATCACAATTCTACGACCGAGATGATGGGAAGGGTTGTGCTGGGTTAGTGGGCTGTTGTGGAGGGGGTCTTGGGCCTTAAAGAAGAGGTTCTTTTAGCCCACTACGTTAACTGTTGGAGTACCAAACGAACTCCAAACGCGACGAAACTTGACAGGCGGCCTACACGTACCAAAACAACATCGCACGACAAGTCTCACGTCTTTCCGGAAACGTTACACGGCCACACACGAAAGAAGGACTCGGGGATGCCATGGGCACGTGTGTGAGCGTCGGAACTCGGAACGGACAACGAAAAGAGACGAGTGGGACCGGATGCAAGTGACAACACAAATGCAATGCAATGCACATGACAACATGACATGGATGAAATGCACACACGCACACGACAAAACAAAGAACCCGAAAAGAAAGAAGAGCCCGGAAAGGAATTGATGAAGCCAAAGTTTATATATTGCCATATTGGGAAAGTGTTAAATCTGGGGCATTACAGTGGACATCCCAGAAATTAGATATAGATTCCTAACTCACCTACAAGTCAGGCTAGAGTTCCAAGGAATACTGCATTGTGACCATTAAATTAAATAATTGAATAAATGCTGCAATATGAAGATTAAAAGTGAACTATGAAGACAAAAATTAGTTAATGCTTGATGAGCTTGCATCGGTAGTTGCATTTTCAGTACCAGCTATCACATGGATAACCGCATATCAGCAAGAGAAAGAGGAAGTGACTGAACAACAATAATTGGCCTTAAATAACAACAATCTCTTCCCACACAACGTCCATCCCTTTAGCCCGCCAAAAAGAATTTTTCAACTTAGAAATATCGACTTTTGACTAAATTTCAGTAGATGACTACAATGGTGAGTGGATATGTAGTAGAGTAGCCATGGTGCCTAAACATACCATGCGATCCGAGTATATAGTCTTCGATGTCGATATCTTTTCACCAACATGGCAAAACCTTGCATCAAAACTGGACACTTCTCTGTGAAAAGAGTACAAGCTAAGCCAACAAATAACATGTCAGAGGTGGTTAGACAGGTATTGAAGAAGATAATCATTTTTATTGGATAGTATGGTAAGATAACATAAAGCCCAGAGAATCATAATATTCCCCTCAATTGTTACCACAGTATTGAAGAGCCATGTACTGACTATGAAGTATTGGTCGATACTAAAATATGAAGTTGCATATTAGAGGAACAATAGCCAAACATGTTAAACACAAGATAAGTACCCCCTCCAACCAAAAATACTTGTCATCAATATGGACAAAAAAGAATGTATCTAGAACTAAAATACAGCTAGATACATCCCCTTTTATTCATTTTGATGACAAGTATTTCCAGACAGAGGGAGTACAAAAGAACCTATAGACAGAACATCTTGTAAACTGGACAATGTACAGTTATATAGATAGCCAAAATGACTGCACGACCATATGTAAAAACTGCACAATGAAGTTCCATAATGCAGTCATAAGAAAACTTTGGCAAACCAACATTTTGTTATTTATTCAAAGTTCACCTTTACTACAAAAGTGGCGCTTGGATTAATCATTTTAAAAACATGCATGCAAGCCTGCCAATACCAATTGGCAGGCCAACATACAAGAACAAAATTTGCTTCTTGTATTGCAGATATCCATAAAAGCATGTACTGAATTTTCCGTGCAGAAAATGATTTGCCATAGATTGTCAAAGAGATCCTGTATGGTCCTTACATTCAAATAGTCCAAAAACTAACATAAAAATGCAGCAATCTATTGGCATAATGCACTCCACAGAATCATACTGTACATTTTAGGACCGAGCTAAAAAAGGAGAAACCATAAAATCATACTGTACAAGATGTTGATCCTCAGTCAACAACAAATCATTTTAAAAACATGCATGCAAGCCTGCCAATACCAATTGGCAGGCCAACATACAATAACAAATTTTGCTTCTTGTATTGCAAATATCCATAGAAGCATGTACGGAATTTTCTATGCAGAAAATGATTTGCCATAGATTGTCAAAGAGATTCTGTACAGTCCTTACTTTCAAATAGTCTAAAAACTAACATAAAAATGCAGTAATCCATTGGGATAATGCACTCCACAAAATCATACTGCACATTTTAGGACCGAGCTAAAAAAGGAGAAACCATAAAATCACACTGTACAAGATGTTGATCCTCAGTCAATAACAGATCAAATGATATTCAAATCTTTTTTAGGAAATAAAAAATAATACTTACCTGCAGAAAAACAATAGATCGACACTCGATATTGAACTCTGTATATTCTCATCTTCAAAAAAATGCAGAAATAAATACTGAAGGAAATATGCCCTAGAGGCAATAATAAAGATGTTATTTGCATTTCCTTATATCATAATAAATGTCTTTTATTCATGCTAGAATTGTATTAACCGGAAACTTGATACATGTGTGAATACATAGACAAAATAGTATGTCCCTAGTATGCCTCTACTAGACTAGCTCATTGATCAAAGACGGCTATGTTTCCTAGCCATAGACATGAGTTGTCATTTGATCAACGGGATCACATCATTAGGAGAATGATGTGATGGACTAGACCCATCCTTTAGCATAGCACTATGATCGTTTAGTTTTACTGCTATTGCTTTCTTCATGACTTATACATGTTCCTATGACTGTGAGATTATGCAACTCCCGAATACCGTAGGAACACCTTGTGTGCTATCAAACATCACAACGTAACTGGGTGATCATAAAGATGCTCTACAGGTGTCTCTGAAAGTGTTCGTGGTGTTGGCATAGATCAAGACTAGGATTTGTCACTCCGAATGTCGGAGAGGTATCTCTGGGCCCTCTCGGTAATGCACATCATAATAAGCCTTGCAAGCAAAAGACTAATGAGTTAGTCACGAGATGATGTATTACGGAACGAGTAAAGAGACTTGCCGGTAACGAGATTGAACTAGGTATAGAGATACCGACGATCGAATCTTGGGCAAGTAACATACCGATGACAAAAGGAACAACGTATGTTGTTATGCGGTTTGACCGATAAAGATCTTCATAGAATATGTAGGAGCCAATATGAGCATCCAGGTTCGCTATTGGTTATTGACCGGAGATGAGTCTCGGTCATGTCTACATAGTTCTCGAACCCGTAGGGTCCGCACGCTTAACGTTTGATGACGATCGGTATTATGACTTTATGAGTTTTGATGTACCGAAGGTAGTTCAGAGTCCCGGATGAGATCACGGACATGACGAGGAGTCTCGGAATATCCGAGACGTAAAGATTGATATATTGGACGACTATATTCGGACAACGGAAGTGTTCCGTAAAAGTTTCGGAATTTACCGGAGTACAGGGGGGTTATCGGAACCCCTGGGGAAGCTATGGGCCTTAATGGGCTGTAGGAGAAAGAGAGAAGGAGGGCCAGGGCTGGGCCGCGCGCCCCCCACCCCTTGGTCTGAATTGGACAAGGAGGGAGGGGGGCCGGCGCCCCTTTCCTTCTCCTTCTCCCTCTCCTTCCTTTCCCCCTTCTCCCTTTTGGTAGTTCCTACTAGGAATAGGATTGCAATCCTATTCCTAGTAGGATTGCACCTCCTAGGCGCGCCACAAGGGGCCGGCCGGCCTCCCCCCTTGCTCCTTTATATACGGGGGCAGGGGGCACCCAAAGACACACAAGTTGAATTGTTTTAGCCGTGTGCGGTGCCCCCCTCCACAGAAACACACCTTGGTCATACCGTTGCAGTGCTTAGGTGAAACCCTGTACCGGTAGATACATCATATCCGTCACCACGCCGTCGTGCTGACGAAACTCTCACGTGAAGCTCAACTGGATCAAGAGCTCGTGGGACGTCATCAAGCTGAACGTGTGCTGAACGCGGAGTTGTCGTACGTTCGGTGCTTGATCGGTTGGATCGCGAAGAAGTTCGACTACATCAACCGCTTCACTTGACGCTTCCGCTCCCGGTCTACGAGGGTACGTAGACACACTCTCCCCTCTCGATGTTATGCATCTGGTAGATAGATCTTGCGTGATCATAGGAAAATTTTAAAATACTACGTTCCCCAACAGTGGTATCAGAGCCAGGTCAATGCATAGATGATATGCACGAGTAGAACACAATGAGTTGTGGGCGATACTAGTCATACTGCTTACCAGCATGTCATATTTTGCTTCGGCGGTATTGTGAGATGAAGCGGCCCGGACCGACATTACGCGTACGCTTACGCGAAACTGGTTTCACCGTTATGAGCACTCGTTGCTTAAAGGTGACTGGCGGGTGTCTGTCTCTCTCACTTTAGCTGAATCGAGTGTGGCTACGCCCGGTCCTTGTGAAGGTTAAAACAACACATACTTGACGAAACATTGTTGTGGTTTTGTATGCGTAGGTAAGAACGGTTCTTGCTAAGCCCGTAGCAGCCACGTAAAACTTGCAACAACAAAGTAGAGGACGTCTAACTTGTTTTTGCAGGGCATGTTGTGATGTGATATGGTCAAGACATGATGAGATATACGGTTTTCTATGAGATGATCATGTTTTGTAATGTTATCGGCAACTGGCAGGAGCCATATGGTTGTCGCTTTATTGTATGAAATGCAATCGCCATGTAATTGCTTTACTTTATCACTAAGAGGTAGCGATAGTCGTAGAAGCAATAGTTGGCGAGACGACAACGATGCTACGATGGAGATCAAGGTGTCGCGCCGGTGACAAAGGTGATCATGACGGTGCTTTGAAGATGGAGATCAAAAGCACAAGATGATAATGGCCATATCATGTCACATATTTTGATTGCATGTGATGTTTATCTTATTATGCTTCTTATTTTTCTTAGAACGACGGTAGTATTATAAGATGATCCCTTACTAAATTTCAAGGTATAAGTGTTCTCCCTGAGTATGCACCGTTGCAAAAGTTCGTCGTGCTGAGACACCACGTGATGATCGGGTGTGATAAGCTCTACGTTCAAATACAACGGGTGTAAGCCAGTTTTGCACACGCAGAATACTCGGGTTAAACTTGACGAGCCTAGCACATGCAGATATGGCCTCGGAACACTAGAGACCGAAAGGTCGAGCGTGAATCATATAGTAGATATGATCAACATAAGATGTTCACCATTGAAACTACTCCATCTCACGTGATGATCGGACATGGTTTAGTTGATTTGGATCACGTGATCATTTAGATGACCAGAGGGATGTCTATCTAAGTGGGAGTTCTTTAAGTAATATGATTAATTGAACTTTAATTTATCATGAACTTAGTCCTCATAGTTTTTGCATATCTATGTTGTTGTATATCAATGGCCCGTGCTACCGTTCCTTTGAATTTTAATGCATTCCTAGAGAAAGCTAAGTTGAAAGATGATGGTAGAAATTACACGGACTGGGTCCGTAACTTGAGGATTATCCTCATTTCTGCACAGAAGAATTATGTCCTTGAAGCACCGCTAGGTGACAAGCCCCCTCCCGCTAATGTAGACGCTTTGAACATCTGGCAGAGGCGGTCTGATGACTACACGATACTTCAGTGTGCCATGCTTAACGGCTTAGAACCGGGACTTCAACGATGTTTTGAACGTCATGGACCATATGAGATGTTCCAGGAGTTGAAGTTAATATTTCAAGCAAATGCCCGGATTGAGAAATATGAGATTTCCAATAAGTTCTACAGCTGCAAGATGGAGGATAATAGTTCTATCTGTGAACACTTACTCAGAATGTCTGGGTACTACAATCATATGACTCAACTTGGTTGCAAAGTTGACGAGGATAGTGTTATTGATAGAGTTCTTCAATCACTGCCACCAAGCTATAAAGGCTTCGTGATGAACTATAATATGCAAGGGATGCAGAAGACAATTCCCGAGCTCTTCGCTATGCTCAAAGCTGCGGAGGTAGAAATCAAAAAGGAGCATCAAGTGTTGATGGTTAATAAGACCACTAGTTTCAAGAAAAAGGGCAAGGGAAAGAAGGGCAACTTCAAGAAGAATAGCAAGACAGTTGCTAATCCCACGAAGAAACCCAAGTCTGGAGCCAAGCCTGAAACTGAGTGCTTATATTGCAAAGGGACTGGACACTGGAAGCGGAACTGCCCCAAGTATTTGGCGGATAAGAAGGATGGCAAGGTGAACAAAGGTATATGTGATATACATGTTATTGATGTGTTCCTTACTAATGCTCGTAGTAGTACCTGGGTATTTGATACCGGTTCGGTTGCTAATATTTGTCACTTGAAATAGGGACTACAGATTAAACGAAGATTAGCTACGGACGAGGTGACGATACGCGTGGGAAATGGTTCCAAAGTTGATGTGATCGCCGTCGGCACGCTACCTCTACATCTACCTTCGGGATTAGTTTTAGACCTAAATAATTATTATTTGGTGCCAGCGTTGAGCATGAACATTATATCTGGATCTTGTTTATTGCGAGACGGTTATTCATTTAAATCAGAGAATAATGGTTGTTCTATTTTTATGAATAATATCTTTTATGGTCATGCACCCTTGAAGAGTGGTCTATTCTTATTGGATCTCGATTGTAGTGATACACATATTCATAATATTGAAACCAAAAGATGCAAGGTTAATAATGATAGTGCAACTTATTTGTGGCACTGCCGTTTAGGTCATATTGGTGTAAAGCGCATGAAGAAACTCCATAGTGATGGACTTTTGGAATCACTTGATTATGAATCACTTGGTGCTTGCGAACCATGCCTCATGGGCAAGATGACTAGAACTCCATCCTCCAGAACTATGGAGCGAGCAACAGATTTGTTGAAAATCATACATACTGATGTATGTGGGCCAATGAGTGTTGAAGCTCGCGGCG
>LR738716.1:296869857-296912832 GCA_902687465.1 Secale cereale
TACGGTCGTTCTACGGATACACCTCAAATGGATTTCAGCAACGAGGGATATCGTGAATCCGGCTTCCAGGGTAACTTGCTCGCGCCCACGAGCCATTTTGCGCCACTCGAAATGGCCTATTATTTTCGAACAGTACGAATGTAATGTAGAAGAGCTGGTATGCACAGTTTTGTCCAAGAACAACACATGTGCATGGACAAAAATGTGGGTGGTAGCGGTATGGGTGATAAACCATGCAAAACGGCAAGTTTTTGGGTGTTCGGTGCACCGAAGAGGCTTCTCCTTCCATCCAGACTAGCATGTAGGGCTTGCTGGTGCAGAAATAGAGTCATGTAACATTGTTCTGCACGTCATTGTCGCATTATCTGTCCGTGGGTGAGCTCACGGTAGGGTGGTAGACGCTAGAAGAGTGCACGCCAACCACTAAATCATCCGAAACTCAATTCTGCAAGCCGTTTTCGGCCTCCGAAATTATTCTGAAACAGACCAAGTTTGTGACAGAAGGATACGAATTTTCGCTGCGGTCGTTTTGGCAGGTCATGGAGCCCAAACGGAGTTCGTATGGCCAGGGTACGGTCGTTCTACGGATACACCTCAAATGGATTTCAGCAACGAGGGATATCGTGAATCCGGCTTCCAGGGTAACTTGCTCGCGCCCACGATCCATTTTGCGCCACTCGAAATGGCCTATTATTTTCGAACATTACGAATGTAATGTAGAAGAGCTGGTATGCATAGTTTTGTCCAAGAACAACACATGTGCATGGACAAAAATGTGGGTGGTAGCGGTATGGGTGATAAACCATGCAAAACAGCAAGTTTTTGGGTGTTCGGTGCATCGAAGAGGCTTCTCCTTCCATCCAGACTAGCATGTAGGGCTTGCTGGTGCAGAAATAGAGTCATGTAACATTGTTCTGCACGTCATTGTCGCAGTATCTGTCCGTGGGTGAGCTCACAATAGGGTGGTAGACGCTAGAAGAGTGCACGCCAACCACTAAATCATCCGAAACTCAATTCTGCAAGCCGTTTTCGGCCTCCGAAATTATTCCGAAACAGACAAAGTTGGTGACAGAAGGATACAAATTTTCGCTGCGGTCGTTTTGGCAGGTCATGGAGCCCAAACGGAGTTCGTATGGCCAGGGTACGGTCGTTCTACGGATACACCTCAAATGGATTTCAGCAACGAGGGATATCGTGAATCCGGCTTCCAGGGTAACTTGCTCGCGCCCACGAGCCATTTTGCGCCACTCGAAATGGCCTATTATTTTCGAACAGTACGAATGTAATGTAGAAGAGCTGGTATGCACAGTTTTGTCCAAGAACAACACATGTGCATGGACAAAAATGTGGGTGGTAGCGGTATGGGTGATAAACCATGCAAAACGGCAAGTTTTTGGGTGTTCGGTGCACCGAAGAGGCTTCTCCTTCCATCCAGACTAGCATGTAGGGCTTGCTGGTGTAGAAATAGAGTCATGTAACATTGTTCTGCACGTCATTGTCGCATTATTTGTCCGTGGGTGAGTTCACGGTAGGGTGGTAGACGCTAGAAGAGTGCACGCCAACCACTAAATCATCCGAAACTCAATTCTGCAAGCCGTTTTCGGCCTCCGAAATTATTCCGAAACAGACGAAGTGTGTGACAGAAGGATACGAATTTTCGCTGCGGTCGTTTTGGCAGGTCATGGAGCCCAAACGGAGTTCGTATGGCCAGGGTACGGTCGTTCTACGGATACACCTCAAATGGATTTCAGCAACGAGGGATATCGTGAATCCTGCTTCCAGGGTAACTTGCTCGCGCCCACGAGCCATTTTGCGCCACTCGAAATGGCCTATTATTTTCGAACAGTACGAATGTAATGTAGAAGAGCTGGTATGCACAGTTTTGTCCAAGAACAACACATGTGCATGGACAAAAATGTGGGTGGTAGCGGTATGGGTGATAAACCATGCAAAACGGCAAGTTTTTTGGTGTTCGGTGCACCGAAGAGGCTTCTCCTTCCATCCAGACTAGCATGTAGGGCTTGCTAGTGCAGAAATAGAGTCATGTAACATTGTTCTGCACGTCATTGTCACAGTATCTGTCCGTGGGTGAGCTCACGGTAGGGTGGTAGATGCTAGAAGAGTGCACGCCAACCACTAAATCATCCGAAACTCAATTCTGCAAGCCGTTTTGGGCCTCCGAAATTATTCCGAAACAGACCAAGTTTCTGACAGAAGGATACGAATTTTCGCTGCGGTCGTTTTGGCAGGTCATGGTGCCCAAATGGAGTTCGTATGGCCAGGGTACGGTCGTTCTACGGATACACCTAAAATGGATTTCAGCAACGAGGGATATCGTGAATCCGGCTTCCAGGGTAACTTGCTCGCGCCCACGATCCATTTTGCGCCACTCGAAATGGCCTATTATTTTCGAACAGTACGAATGTAATGTAGAAGAGCTGGTATGCACAGTTTTATCCAAGAACAACACATGTGCATGGACAAAAATGTGGGTGGTAGCGGTATGGGTGATAAACCATGCAAAACGGCAAGTTTTTGGGTGTTCGGTGCACCGAAGATGCTTCTCCTTCCATCCAGACTAGCATGTAGGGCTTGCTGGTGCAGAAATAGAGTCATGTAACATTGTTCTGCACGTCATTGTCGCAGTATCTGTCCGTGGGTGAGCTCATGGTAGGGTGGTAGATGCTAGAAGAGTGCACGCCAACCACTAAATCATCCGAAACTCAATTCTGCAAGCCGTTTTCGGCCTCCGAAATTATTCCGAATCAGACGAAGTTTGTGACAAAAGGATACGAATTTTCACTGCGGTCGTTTTGGCAGGTCATGGAGCCCAAACGGAGTTCGTATGGCCAGGGTACGGTCGTTCAACGGATACACCTCAAATGGATTTCAGCAACGAGGGATATTGTGAATCCGGCTTCCAGGGTAACTTGCTCGCGCCCACGAGCCATTTTGCGCCACTCGAAATGGCCTATTATTTTCGAACAGTACGAATGTAATGTAGAAGAGCTGGTATGCACAGTTTTGTCCAAGAACAACACATGTGCATGGACAAAAATGTGGGTGGTAGCGGTATGGGTGATAAACCATGCAAAACGGCAAGTTTTTTGGTGTTCTGTGCACCGAAGAGGCTTCTCCTTCCATCCAGACTAGCATGTAGGGCTTGCTGGTGCAGAAATAGAGTCATGTAACATTGTTCTGCACGTCATTGTCACAGTATCTGTCCGAGGGTGAGCTCACGGTAGGGTGGTAGATGCTAGAAGAGTGCACGCCAACCACTAAATCATCCGAAACTCAATTCTGCAAGCCGTTTTCGGCCTCCGAAATTATTCCGAAACAGACGAAGTTTGTGAAAGAAGGATACGAATTTTCGCTGCGGTGGTTTTGGCAGGTCATGGTGCCCAAACGGAGTTCGTATGGCCAGGGTACGGTCGTTCTACGGATACACCTCAAATGGATTTCAGCAACGAGGGATATCGTGAATCCGGCTTCCAGGGTAACTTGCTCGCGCCCACGATCCATTTTGCGCCACTCGAAATGGCCTATTATTTTCGAACAGTACGAATGTAATGTAGAAGAGCTGGTATGCACAGTTTTATCCAAGAACAACACATGTGCATGGACAAAAATGTGGGTGGTAGCGGTATGGGTGATAAACCATGCAAAACGACAAGTTTTTGGGTGTTCGGTGCACCGAAGATGCTTCTCCTTCCATCCAGACTAGCATGTAGGGCTTGCTGGTGCAGAAATAGAGTCATGTAATATTGTTCTGCACGTCATTGTCGCAGTATCTGTCCGTGGGTGAGCTCACGGTAGGGTGGTAGATGCTAGAAGAGTGCACGCCAACCACTAAATCATCCGAAACTCAATTCTGCAAGCCGTTTTCGGCCTCCGAAATTATTCCGAATCAGACGAAGTTTGAGATAAAAGGATACGAATTTTCGCTGCGGTCGTTTTGGCAGGTCATGGAGCCCAAACGGAGTTCGTATGGCCAGGGTACGGTCGTTCTACGGATACACCTCAAATGGATTTCAGCAACGAGGGATATCGTGAATCCGGCATCCAGGGTAACTTGCTCGCGCCCACGAGCCATTTTGCGCCACTCGAAATGGCCTATTATTTTCGAACAGTACGAATGTAATGTAGAAGAGCTGGTATGCACAGTTTTGTCCAAGAACAACACATGTGCATGGACAAAAATGTGGGTGGTAGCGGTATGGGTGATAAACCATGCAAAACGGCAAGTTTTTTGGTGTTCGGTGCACCGAAGAGGCTTCTCCTTCCATCCAGACTAGCATGTAGGGCTTGCTATTGCAGAAATAGAGTCATGTAACATTGTTCTGCACGTCATTGTCGCAGTATCTGTCCGTGGGTCAGCTCACGGTAAGGTGGTAGATGCTAGAAGAGTGCACGCCAACCACTAAATCATCCGAAACTCAATTCTGCAAGCCGTTTTCGGCCTCCAAAATTATTCCGAAACAGACGAAGTTTGTGACAGAAGGATACGAATTTTCGCTGCGGTCGTTTTGGCAGGTCATGGAGCCCAAACGGAGTTCGTATGGCCAGGGTACGGTCGTTCTACGGATACACCTCAAATGGATTTCAGCAACGAGGGATATCGTGAATCCGGCTTCCAGGGTAACTTGCTCGCGCCCACGAGCCATTTTGCGCCACTCGAAATAGCCTATTATTTTCGAACAGTACGAATGTAATGTAGAATAGCTGGTATGCACAGTTTTGTCCAAGAACAACACATGTGCATGGACAAAAATGTGGGTGGTAGTGGTATGGGTGATAAACCATGCAAAACGGCATGTTTTTTGGTGTTCGGTGCACCGAAGAGGCTTCTCCTTCCATCCAGACTAGCATGTAGGGCTTGCTGGTGCAGAAATAGAGTCATGTAACATCGTTCTGCACGTCATTGTCGCAGTATCTGTCCGTGGGTGAGCTCACGGTAGGGTGGTAGACGCTAGAAGAGTGCACGCCAACCAATAAATCATCCGAAACTCAATTCTGCAAGCCGTTTTCGGCCTCGGAAAGTATTCCGAAACAGACGAAGTGTGTGACAGAAGGATACGAATTTTCGCTGCGGTCGTTTTGGCAGGTCATGGAGCCCAAACGGAGTTCGTATGGCCAGGTTACGGTAGTTCTACGGATACACCTCAAATGGATTTCAGCAACGAGGGATATCGTGAATCCGGCTTCCAAGGTAACTTGCTCGCGCCCACGAGCCATTTTGCGCCACTCGAAATGGCCTATTATTTTCGAACAGTACGAATGTAATGTAGAAGAGCTGGTATGCATTGTTTTGTCCAAGAACAACACATGTGCATGGACAAAAATGTGGGTGGTAGCGGTATGGGTGAGAAACCATGCAAAACGGCAAGTTTTTGGGTGTTCGGTGCACCGAAGAGGCTTCTCCTTCTATCCAGACTAGCATGTAGGGCTTGTTGGTGCAGAAATAGAGTCATGTAACATTGTTCTGCACGTCATTGTCGCAGTATCTGTCCGTGGTTGAGCTCACGGTAGGGTGGTAGACGCTAGAAGAGTGCACGCCAACCACTAAATCATCCGAAACTCAATTCTGCAAGCCGTTTTCGGCCTCGGAAAGTATTCCGAAATAGACGAAGTTTGAGACAGAAGGATACGAATTTTCGCTGCGGTCGTTTTGGCAGGTCATGGAGCCCAAACGGAGTTCGTATGGCCAGGGTACGGTCGTTCTTCGGATACACCTCAAATGGATTTCAGCAACGAGGGATATCGTGAATCCGGCTTCCAGGGTAACTTGCTCGCGCCCACGATCCATTTTGCGCCACTCGAAATGGCCTATTATTTTCGAACAGTACGAATGTAATGTAGAAGAGCTGGTATGCACAGTTTTGTCCAAGAACAACACATGTGCATGGACAAAAATGTGGGTGGTAGCGGTATGGGTGATAAACCATGCAAAACGGCAAGTTTTTGGGTGTTCGGTGCACCGAAGAGGCTTCTCCTTCCATCCAGACTAGCATGTAGGGCTTGTTGGTGCAGAAATAGAGTCATGTAACATTGTTCTGCACGTCATTGTCGCAGTATCTGTCCGTGGGTGAGCTCACGGTAGGGTGGTAGACGCTAGAAGAGTGCACGCCAACCACTAAATCATCCGAAACTCAATTCTGCAAGCCATTTTCGGCCTCAGAAATTATTCAGAAACAGACGAAGTTTGTGACAGAAGGATACGAATTTTCGCTGCGGTCGTTTTGGCAGGTCATGGAGCCCAAACGGAGTTCGTATGGCCAGGTTACGGTCGTTCTACGGATACACCTCAAATCGATTTCAGCAACGAGGGATATCGTGAATCCGGATTCCAAGGTAACTTGCTCGCGCCCACGAGCCATTTTGCGCCACTCGAAATGGCCTATTATTTTCGAACAGTACGAATGTAATGTAGAAGAGCTGGTATGCATTGTTTTGTCCAAGAACAACACATGTGCATGGACAAAAATGTGGGTGGTAGCGGTATGGGTGATAAACCATGCAAAACGGCAAGTTTTTGGGTGTTCGGTGCACCGAAGAGGCTTCTCCTTCCATCCAGACTAGCATGTAGGGCTTGTTGGTGCAGAAATAGAGTCATGTAACATTGTTCTGCACGTCATTGTCGCAGTATCTGTCCGTGGGTGAGCTCACGGTAGGGTGGTAGACGCTAGAAGAGTGCACGCCAACCACTAAATCATCCGAAACTCAATTCTGCAAGCCATTTTCGGCCTCCGAAATTATTCCGAATCAGACGAAGTTTGTGACAGAAGGATACGAATTTTCGCTGCGGTCGTTTTCGCAGGTCATGGAGCCCAAACGGAGTTCGTATGGCCAGGGTACGGTCGTTCTACGGATATACCTCAAATGGATTTCAGCAACGAGGGATATCGTGAATCCGGCTTCCAGGGTAACTTGCTCGCGCCCACGAGCCATTTTGCGCCACTCGAAATGGCCTATTATTTTCGAACAGTAGGAATGTAATGTAGAAGAGCTGGTATGCACAGTTTTGTCCAAGAACAACACATGTGCATGGACAAAAATGTGGGTGGTAGTGGTATGGGTGATAAACCATGCAAAACGGCAAGTTTTTTGGTGTTCGGTGCACCAAAGAGGCTTCTCCTTCCATCCAGACTAGCATGTAGGGCTTGCTGGTGCAGAAATAGAGTCATGTAACATTGTTCTGCACGTCATTGTCACAGTATCTGTCCGTGGGTGAGCTCACGGTAGGGTGGTAGATGCTAGAAGAGTGCACGCCAACCACTAAATCATCTGAAACTCAATTCTGCAAGCCGTTTTGGGCCTCCGAAATTATTCCGAAACAGACCAAGTTTGTGACAGAAGGATACGAATTTTCGCTGCGGTCGTTTTGGCAGGTCATGGTGCCCAAATGGAGTTCGTATGGCCAGGGTACGGTCGTTCTACGGATACACCTCAAATGGATTTCACCAACGAGGGATATCGTGAATCCGGCTTCCAGGGTAACTTGCTCGCGCCCACGATCCATTTTGCACCACTCGAAATGGCCTATTATTTTCGAACAGTACGAATGTAATGTAGAAGAGCTGGTATGCACAGTTTTATCCAAGAACAACACATGTGCATGGACAAAAATGTGGGTACTAGCGGTATGGGTGATAAACCATGCAAAACGGCAAGTTTTTGGGTGTTCGGTGCACCGAAGATGCTTCTCCTTCCATCCAGACAAGCATGTAGGGCTTGCTGGTGCAGAAATAGAGTCATGTAACATTGTTCTGCACGTCATTGTCGCAGTATCTGTCCGTGGGTGAGCTCACGGTAGGGTGGTAGATGCTAGAAGAGTGCACGCCAACCACTAAATCATCTGAAACTCAATTCTGCAAGCCGTTTTCGGCCTCCGAAATTATTCCGAATCAGACGAAGTTTGTGACAAAAGGATACGAATTTTCACTGCGGTCGTTTTGGCAGGTCATGGAGCCCAAACGGAGTTCGTATGGCCAGGGTACGGTCGTTCAACGGATACACCTCAAATGGATTTCAGCAACGAGGGATATCGTGAATCCGGCTTCCAGGGTAACTTGCTCGCGCCCACGAGCCATTTTGCGCCACTCGAAATGGCCTATTATTTTCGAACAGTACGAATGTAATGTAGAAGAGCTGGTATGCACATTTTTGTCCAAGAACAACACATGTGCATGGACAAAAATGTGGGTGGTAGCGGTATGGGTGATAAACCATGCAAAACGGCAAGTTTTTTTATGTTCGGTGCACCGAAGAGGCTTCTCCTTCCATCCAGACTAGCATGTAGGGCTTGCTGGTGCAGAAATAGAGTCATGTAACATTGTTCTGCACGTCATTGTCACAGTATCTGTCCGAGGGTGAGCTCACGGTAGGGTGGTAGATGCTAGAAGAGTGCACGCCAACCACTAAATCATCCGAAACTCAATTCTGCAAGCCGTTTTCGGCCTCCGAAATTATTCCGAAACAGACGAAGTTTGTGAAAGAAGGATACGAATTTTCGCTGCGGTGGTTTTGGTAGGTCATGGTGCCCAAACGGAGTTCGTATGGCCAGGGTACGGTCGTTCTACGGATACACCTCAAATGGATTTCATCAACGAGGGATATCGTGAATCCGGCTTCCAGGGTAACTTGCTCGCGCCCACGATCCATTTTGCGCCACTCGAAATGGCCTATTATTTTCGAACAGTACGAATGTAATGTAGAAGAGCTGGAATGCACAGTTTTATCCAAGAACAACACATGTGCATGGACAAAAATGTGGGTGGTAGCGGTATGGGTGATAAACCATGCAAAACGGCAAGTTTTTGGGTGTTCGGTGCACCGAAGATGCTTCTCCTTCCATCCAGACTAGCATGTAGGGCTTGCTGGTGCAGAAATAGAGTCATGTAACATTGTTTTGCACGTCATTGTTGCAGTATCTGTCCGTGGGTGAGCTCACGGTAGGGTGGTAGATGCTAGAAGAGTGCACGCCAACCACTAAATCATCCGAAACTCAATTCTGCAAGCCGTTTTCGGCCTCCGAAATTATTCCGAATCAGACAAAGTTTGAGACAGAAGGATACGAATTTTCGCTGCGGTCGTTTTGCCAGGTCATGGAGCCCAAACGGAGTTCGTATGGCCAGGGTACGGTCGTTCTACGGATACACCTCAAATGGATTTCAGCAACGAGGGATATCGTGAATCCGGCTTCCAGGGTAACTTGCTCGCGCCCACGAGCCATTTTGCGCCACTCGAAATGGCCTATTATTTTCGAACAGTACGAATGTAATGTAGAAGAGCTGGTATGCACAGTTTTGTCCAAGAACAACACATGTGCATGGACAAAAATGTGGGTGGTAGCGGTATGGGTGATAAACCATGCAAAACGGCATGTTTTTTGGTGTTCGGTGCACCGAAGAGGCTTCTCCTTCCATCCAGACTAGCATGTAGGGCTTGCTGGTGCAGAAATAGAGTCATGTAACATTGTTCTGCACGTCATTGTCGCAGTATCTGTCCGTGGGTGAGCTCACGGTAGGGTGGTAGATGCTAGAAGAGTGCACGCCAACCACTAAATCATCCGAAACTCAATTCTGCAAGCCGTTTTCGACCTCCGAAATTATTCCGAAACAGACGAAGTTTGTGACAGAAGGATACGAATTATCGCTGCGGTCGTTTTGGCAGGTCATGGAGCCCAAACGGAGTTCGTATGGCCAGGGTACGGTCGTTCTACGGATACACCTCAAATGGATTTCAGCAACGAGGGATATCGTGAATCCGGCTTCCAGGGTAACTTGCTCGCGCCCACGAGCCATTTTGCGCCACTCGAAATAGCCTATTATTTTCGAACAGTACGAATGTAATGTAGAATAGCTGGTATGCATAGTTTTGTCCAAGAACAACACATGTGCATGGACAAAAATGTGGGTGGTAGCGGTATGGGTGATAAACCATGCAAAACGGCAAGTTTTTTGGTGTTCGGTGCACCGAAGAGGCTTCTCCTTCCATCCAGACTAGCATGTAGGGCTTGCTGGTGCAGAAATAGAGTCATGTAACATCGTTCTGCACGTCATTGTCGCAGTATCTGTCCGTGGGTGAGCTCACGGAAGGGTGGTAGACGCTAGAAGAGTGCACGCCAACCACTAAATCATCCGAAACTCAATTCTGCAAGCCGTTTTCGGCATCGGAAAGTATTCCGAAACAGACGAAGTTTGTGACAGAAGGATACGAATTTTCGCTGCGGTCGTTTTGGCAGGTCATGGAGCCCAAACGGAGTTCGTATGGCCAGATTACGGTCGTTCTACGGATACACCTCAAATGGATTTCTGCAACGAGGGTTATCGTGAATCCGGCTTCCAAGGTAACTTGCTCGCGCCCACGAGCCATTTTGCGCCACTCGAAATGGCCCATTATTTTCGAACAGTACGAATGTAATGTAGAAGAGCTGGTATGCATTGTTTTGTCCAAGAACAACACATGTGCATGGACAAAAATGTGGGTGGTAGCGGTATGGGTGATAAACCATGCAAAACGGCAAGTTTTTGGGTGTTCGGTGCACCGAAGAGGCTTCTCCTTCCATCCAGACTAGCATGTAGGGCTTGTTGGTGCAGAAATAGAGTCATGTAACATTGTTCTGCACATCATTGTCGCAGTATCTGTCCGTGGGTGAGCTCACGGTAGGGTGGTAGACGCTAGAAGAGTGCACGCCAACCACTAAATCATCCGAAACTCAATTCTGCAAGCCGTTTTCGGCCTCGGAAAGTATTCCGAAACAGACGAAGTTTGTGACAGAAGGATACGAATTTTCGCTGCGGTCGTTTTGGTAGGTCATGGAGCCCAAACGGAGTTCGTATGGCCAGGTTACGGTCGTTCTACGGATACACCTCAAATGGATTTCTGCAACGAGGGATATCGTGAATCCGGCTTCCAAGGTAACTTGCTCGCGCCCACGAGACATTTTGCGCCACTCGAAATGGCCTATTATTTTCGAACAGTACGAATGTAATGTAGAAGAGCTGTTATGCATTGTTTTGTCCAAGAACAACACATGTGCATGGACAAAAATGTGGGTGGTAGCGGTATGGGTGATAAACCATGCAAAACGGCAAGTTTTTGGGTGTTCGGTGCACCGAAGAGGCTTCTCCTTCCATCCAGACTAGCATGTAGGGCTTGTTGGTGCAGAAATAGAGTCATGTAACATTGTTCTGCACGTCATTGTCGCAGTATCTGTCCGTGGGTGAGCTCACGGTAGGATGGTAGACGCTAGAAGAGTGCACGCCAACCACTAAATCATCCGAAACTCAATTCTGCAAGCCGTTTTCGGCCTCGGAAATTATTCAAAAACAGACGAAGTTTGTGACAGAAGGATACGAATTTTCGCTGCGGTCGTTTTGGCAGGTCATGGAGCCCAAACGGAGTTCGTATGGCCAGGTTACGGTCGTTCTACGGATACACCTCAAATCGATTTCAGCAACGAGGGATATCGTGAATCCGACTTCCAAGGTAACTTGCTCGCGCCCACGAGCCATTTTGCGCCACTCGAAATGGCCTATTATTTTCGAACAGTACGAATGTAATGTAGAAGAGCTGGTATGCATTGTTTTGTCCAAGAACAACATATGTGCATGGACAAAAATGTGGGTGGTAGCGGTATGGGTGAGAAACCATGCAAAACGGCAAGTTTTTGGGTGTTCGGTGCACCGAAGAGGCTTCTCCTTCCATCCAGACTAGCATGTAGGGCTTGTTGGTGCAGAAATAGAGTCATGTAACATTGTTCTGCACGTCATTGTCGCAGTATCTGTCCGTGGGTGAGCTCACGGTAGGGTGGTAGACGCTAGAAGAGTGCACGCCAACCACTAAATCATCCAAAACTCAATTCTGCAAGCCATTTTCGGCCTCGGAAAGTATTCCGAAATAGACGAAGTTTGTGGCAGAAGGATACGAATTTTCGCTGCGGTCGTTTTGGCAGGTCATGGAGCTCAAACGGAGTTCGTATGGCCAGGTTACGGTAGTTCTACTGATACACCTCAAATGGATTTCAGCAACGAGGGATATCGTGAATCCGGCTTCCAAGGTAACTTGCTCGCGCCCACGAGCCATTTTGCGCCACTCGAAATGGCCCATTATTTTCGAACAGTACGAATGTAATGTAGAAGAGCTGGTATGCATTGTTTTGTCCAAGAACAACACATGTGCATGGACAAAAATGTGGGTGGTAGCGGTATGGGTGATAAACCATGCAAAACGGCAAGTTTTTGGGTGTTCGGTGCACCGAAGAGGCTTCTCCTTCCATCCAGACTAGCATGTAGGGCTTGTTGGTGCAGAAATAGAGTCATGTAACATTGTTCTGCACGTCATTGTCGCAGTATCTGTCCGTGGGTGAGCTCACGGTAGGGTGGTAGACGCTAGAAGAGTGCACGCCAACCACTAAATCATCCGAAACTCAATTCTGCAAGCCGTTTTCGGCCTCGGAAATTATTCAAAAACAGACGAAGTTTGTGACAGAAGGATACGAATTTTCGCTGCGGTCGTTTTGGCAGGTCATGGAGCCCAAACGGAGTTCGTATGGCCAGGTTACGGTCGTTCTACGGATACACCTCAAATCGATTTCAGCAACGAGGGATATCGTGAATCCGACTTCCAAGGTAACTTGCTCGCGCCCACGAGCCATTTTGTGCCACTCGAAATGGCCTATTATTTTCGAACAGTACGAATGTAATATAGAAGAGCTGGTATGCATTGTTTTGTCCAAGAACAACATATGTGCATGGACAAAAATGTGGGTGGTAGCGGTATGGGTGAGAAACCATGCAAAACGGCAAGTTTTTGGGTGTTCGGTGCACCGAAGAGGCTTCTCCTTCCATCCAGACTAGCATGTAGGGCTTGTTGGTGCAGAAATAGAGTCATGTAACATTGTTCTGCACGTCATTGTCGCAGTATCTGTCCGTGGGTGAGCTCACGGTAGGGTGGTAGACGCTAGAAGAGTGCACGCCAACCACTAAATCATCCGAAACTCAATTCTGCAAGCCATTTTCGGCCTCGGAAAGTATTCCGAAATAGACGAAGTTTGTGGCAGAAGGATACGAATTTTCGCTGCGGTCGTTTTGGCAGGTCATGGAGCTCAAACGGAGTTCGTATGGCCAGGTTACGGTAGTTCTACGGATACACCTCAAATGGATTTCAGCAACGAGGGATATCGTGAATCCGGCTTCCAAGGTAACTTGCTCGCGCCCACGAGCCATTTTGCGCCACTCGAAATGGCCCATTATTTTCGAACAGTACGAATGTAATGTAGAAGAGCTGGTATGCATTGTTTTGTCCAAGAACAACACATGTGCATGGACAAAAATGTGGGTGGTAGCGGTATGGGTGATAAACCATGCAAAACGGCAAGTTTTTGGGTGTTCGGTGCACCGAAGAGGCTTCTCCTTCCATCCAGACTAGCATGTAGGGCTTGTTGGTGCAGAAATAGAGTCATGTAACATTGTTCTGCACGTCATTGTCGCAGTATCTGTCCGTGGGTGAGCTCACGGTAGGGTGATAGACGCTAGAAGAGTTCACGCCAACCACTAAATCATCCGAAACTCAATTCTGCAAGCCGTTTTCGGCCTCCGAAATTATTCCGAAACAGACGAAGTGTGTGACAGAAGGATACGAATTTTCGCTGCGGTCGTTTTGGCAGGTCATGGAGCCCAAACGGAGTTCGTATGGCCAGGGTACGGTCGTTCTACGGATACACCTCAAATGGATTTCAGCAACGAGGGATATCGTGAATCCGGCTTCCAGGGTAACTTGCTCGCGCCCACGAGCCATTTTGCGCCACTCGAAATGGCCTATTATTTTCGAACAGTACGAATGTAATGTAGAAGAGCTGGTATGCACAGTTTTGTCCAAGAACAACCCATGTGCATGGACAAAAATGTGGGTGGTAGCGGTATGGGTGATAAACCATGCAAAACCGCAAGTTTTTGGGTGTTCGGTGCACCGAAGAGGCTTCTCCTTCCATACAGACTAGCATGTAGGGCTTGCTGGTGCAGAAATAGAGTCATGTAACATTGTTCTGCACGTCATTGTCGCAGTATCTGTCCGTGGGTGAGCTCACGGTAGGGTGGTAGACGCTAGAAGAGTGCACACCAACCACTAAATCATCCGAAACTCAATTCTGCAAGCCGTTTTCGGCCTCCGAAATTATTCCGAAACAGACGAAGTTTGTGACAGAAGGATACGAATTTTCGCTGCGGTCGTTTTGGCAGGTCATGGAGCCCAAACGGAGTTCGTATGGCCAGGGTACGGTCGTTCTACGGATACACCTCAAATGGATTTCAGCAACGAGGGATATTGTGAATCCGGCTTCCAGGGTAACTTGCTCGCGCCCACGAGCCATTTTGCGCCACTCGAAATGGCCTATTATTTTCGAACAGTACGAATGTAATGTAGAAGAGCTGGTATGCACAGTTTTGTCCAAGAACAACACATGTGCATGGACAAAAATGTGGGTGGTAGCGGTATGGGTGATAAACCATGCAAAACGGCAAGTTTTTGGGTGTTCGGTGCACCGAAGAGGCTTCTCCTTCCATCCAGACTAGCATGTAGGGCTTGTTGGTGCAGAAATAGAGTCATGTAACATTGTTCTGCACGTCATTGTCGCAGTATCTGTCCGTGGGTGAGCTCATTGTAGGGTGGTAGACGCTAGAAGAGTGCACGCCAACCACTAAGTCATGCGAAACTCAATTCTGCAAGCCGTTTTCGGCCTCCGAAATTATTCCGAGACAGACGAAGTGTGTGACAGAAGGATACGAATTTTCGCTGCGGTCGTTTTGGCAGGTCATGGAGCCCAAACGGAGTTCGTATGGCCAGGGTACGGTCGTTCTACGGATACACCTCAAATGGATTTCAGCAACGAGGGATATTGTGAATCCGGCTTCCAGGGTAACTTGCTCGCGCCCACGAGCCATTTTGCGCCACTCGAAATGGCCTATTATTTTCGAACAGTACGAATGTAATGTAGAAGAGCTGGTATGCACAGTTTTGTCCAAGAACAACACATGTGCATGGACAAAAATGTGGGTGGTAGCGGTATGGGTGATAAACCATGCAAAACGGCAAGTTTTTGGGTGTTCGGTGCACCGAAGAGGCTTCTCCTTCCATCCAGACTAGCATGTAGGGCTTGCTGGTGCAGAAATAGAGTCATGTAACATTGTTCTGCACGTCATTGTCGCAGTATCTATCCGTGGGTGAGCTCACGGTAGGGTGGTAGATGCTAGAAGAGTGCACGCCAACCACTAAATCTTCCGAAACTCAATTCTGCAAGCCGTTTTCGGCCTCCGAAATTATTCCGAAACAGACGAAGTTTGTGACAGAAGGATACGAATTTTCGCTGCGGTCGTTTTGGCAGGTCATGGAGCCCAAACGGAGTTCGTATGGCCAGGGTACGGTCGTTCTACGGATAGACCTCAAATGGATTTCAGCAACGAGGGATATCGTGAATCCGGCTTCCAGGGTAACTTGCTCGCGCCCACGAGCCATTTTGCGCCACACGAAATGGCCTATTATTTTCGAACAGTACGAATGTAATGTAGAAGAGCTGGTATGCACAGTTTTGTCCAAGAACAACACATGTGCATGGACAAAAATGTGGGTGGTAGCGGTATGGGTGATAAACCATGCAAAACGGCAAGTTTTTGGGTGTTCGGTGCATCGAAGAGGCTTCTCCTTCCATCCAGACTAGCATGTAGGGCTTGCTGGTGCAGAAATAGAGTCATGTAACATTGTTCTGCACGTCATTGTCGCAGTATCTGTCCGTGGGTGAGCTCACGGTAGGGTGGTAGACGCTAGAAGAGTGCACGCCAACCACTAAATCATCCGAAACTCAATTCTGCAAGCCGTTTTCGGCCTCCGAAATTATTCCGAAACAGACGAAGTTTGTGACAGAAGGATACGAATTTTCGCTGCGGTCGTTTTGGCAGGTCATGGAGCCCAAACGCAGTTCGTATGGCCAGGGTACGGTCGTTCTACGGGTACACCTCAAATGGATTTCAACAATGAGGGATATCGTGAATCCGGCTTCCAGGGTAACTTGCTCGCGCCCACGAGCCATTTTGCGCCACTCGAAATGGCCTATTATTTTCGAACAGTACGAATGTAATGTAGAAGAGCTGGTATGCACGGTTTTGTCCAAGAACAACACATGTGCATGGACAAAAATGTGGGTGGTAGCGGTATGGGTGATAAACCATGCAAAACGGCAAGTTTTTGGGTGTTCGGTGCACCGAAGAGGCTTCTCCTTCCATCCAGACTAGCATGTAGGGCTTGTTGGTGCAGAAATAGAGTCATGTAACATTGTTCTGCACGTCATTGTCGCAGTATCTGTCCGTGGGTGAGCTCACGGTAGGGTGGTAGACGCTAGAAGAGTGCACGCCAACCACTAAATCATCCGAAACTCAATTCTGCAAGCCGTTTTCGGCCTCCGAAATTATTCCGAAACAGACGAAGTTTGTGACATAAGGAGATGAATTTTCGCTGCGGTCGTTTTGCCAGGTCATGGAGCCCAAACGGAGTTCGTATGGCCAGGGTACGGTCGTTCTACGGATACACCTCAAATGGATTTCAGCAACGAGGGATATCGTGAATCCGGCTTCCAGGGTAACTTGCTCGCGCCCACGAGCCATTTTGCGCCACTCGAAATGGCCTATTATTTTCGAACAGTACGAATGTAATGTAGAAGAGCTGGTATGCACAGTTTTGTCCAAGAACAACCCATGTGCATGGACAAAAATGTGGGTGGTAGCGGTATGGGTGATAAACCATGCAAAACCGCAAGTTTTTGGGTGTTCGGTGCACCGAAGAGGCTTCTCCTTCCATACAGACTAGCATGTAGGGCTTGCTGGTGCAGAAATAGAGTCATGTAACATTGTTCTGCACGTCATTGTCGCAGTATCTGTCCGTGGGTGAGCTCACGGTAGGGTGGTAGACGCTAGAAGAGTGCACGCCAACCACTAAATCATCCGAAACTCAATTCTGCAAGCCGTTTTCGGCCTCCGAAATTATTCCGAAACAGACGAAGTTTGTGACAGAAGGATACGAATTTTCGTTGCGGTCGTTTTGGCAGGTAATGGTGCCCAAACGGAGTTCGTATGGCCAGGGTACGGTCGTTCTACGGATACACCTCAAATGGATTTCAGCAACGAGGGATATCGTGAATCCGGCTTCATGGGAAACTTGCTCGCGCCCACGATCCATTTTGCGCCACTCGAAATGGCCTATTATTTTCGAACAGTACGAATGTAATGTAGAAGAGCTGGTATGCACAGTTTTATCCAAGAACAACACATGTGCATGGACAAAAATGTGGGTGGTAGCGGTACGGGTGATAAACCATGCAAAACGGCAAGTTTTTGGGTGTTCGGTGCACCGAAGATGCTTCTCCTTCCATCCAGACTAGCATGTAGGGCTTGCTGGTGCAGAAATAGAGTCATGTAACATTGTTCTGCACGTCATTGTCGCAGTATCTGTCCGTGGGTGAGCTCACGGTAGGGTGGTAGACGCTAGAAGAGTGCACGCCAACCACTAAATCATCCGAAACTCAATTCTGCAAGCCGTTTTTGGCCTCCGAAATTATTCCGAAACAGACGAAGTTTGTGACAGAAGGATACGAATTTTCGCTGCGGTCGTTTTGGCAGGTAATGGTGCCCAAACGGAGTTCGTATGGCCAGGGTACGGTCGTTCTACGGATACACCTCAAATGGATTTCAGCAACGAGGGATATCGTGAATCCGGCTTCCAGGGTAACTTGCTCGCGCCCACGATCCATTTTGCGCCACTCGAAATGGCCTATTATTTTCGAACAGTACGAATGTAATGTAGAAGAGCTGGTATGCACAGTTTTATCCAAGAACAACACATGTGCATGGACAAAAATGTGGGTGGTAGCGGTACGGGTGATAAACCATGCAAAACGGCAAGTTTTTGGGTGTTCGGTGCACCGAAGATGCTTCTCCTTCCATCCAGACTAGCATGTAGGTCTTGCTGGTGCAGAAATAGAGTCATGTAACATTGTTCTGCACGTCATTGTCGCAGTATCTGTCCGTGGGTGAGCTCACGGTAGGGTGGTAGACGCTAGAAGAGTGCACGCCAACCACTAAATCATCCGAAACTCAATTCTGCAAGCCGTTTTCGGCCTCCGAAATTATTCCGAAACAGACAAAGTATGTGACAGAAGGATACGAATTTTTGCTGCGGTCGTTTTGGCAGGTCATGGATCCCAAACGGAGTTCGTATGGCCAGGGTACGGTCGTTCTACGGATACACCTCAAATGGATTTCAGCAACGAGGGATATCGTGAATCCGGCTTCCAGGGTAACTTGCTCGCGCCCACGAGCCATTTTGTGCCACTCGAAATGGCCTATTATTTTCGAACAGTACGAATGTAATGTAGAAGAACTGGTATGCACAGTTTTGTCCAAGAACAACACATGTGCATGGACAAAAATGTGGGTGGTAGCGGTATGGGTGATAAACCATGCAAAACGGCAAGTTTTTGGGTGTTCGGTGCACCGAAGATGCTTCTCCTTCCATCCAGACTAGCATGTAGGGCTTGCTGGTGCAGAAATAGAGTCATGTAACATTGTTCTGCACGTCATTGTCGCAGTATCTGTCCGTGGGTGAGCTCACGGTAGGGTGGTAGACGCTAGAAGAGTGCACACCAACCACTAAATCATCCGAAACTCAATTCTGCAAGCCGTTTTCGGCCTCCGAAATTATTCCGAAACAGACAAAGTTTGTGACAGAAGGATACGAATTTTCGCTGCGGTCGTTTTGGCAGGTCATGGTGCCCAAACGGAGTTCGTATGGCCAGGGTACGGTCGTTCTACGGATACACCTCAAATGGATTTCAGCAACGAGGGATATCGTGAATCCGGCTTCCAGGGTAACTTGCTCGCTCCCACGATCCATTTTGCGCCACTCGAAATGGCCTATTATTTTCGAACAGTACGAATGTAATGTAGAAGAGCTGGTATGCACAGTTTTGTCCAAGAACAACACATGTGCATGGACAAAAATGTGGGTGGTAGCGGTACGGGTGATAAACCATGCAAAACGGCAAGTTTTTGGGTGTTCGGTGCACCGAAGATGCTTCTCCTTCCATCCAGACTAGCATGTAGGGCTTGCTGGTGCAGAAATAGAGTCATGTAACATTGTTCTGCACGTCATTGTCACAGTATCTGTCCGTGGGTGAGCTCACGGTAGGGTGGTAGACGCTAGAAGAGTGCACGCCAACCACTAAATCATCCGAAACTCAATTCTGCAAGCCATTTTCGGCCTCCGAAATTATTCCGAAACAGACAAAGTTTGTGACAGAAGGATACGAATTTTCGCTGCGGTCGTTTTGGCAGGTAATGGTGCCCAAACGGAGTTCTTATGGCCAGGGTACGGTCGTTCTACGGATACACCTCAAATGGATTTCAGCAACGAGGGATATCGTGAATCCGGCTTCCAGGGTAACTTGCTCGCGCCCACGATCCATTTTGCGCCACTCGAAATGGCCTATTATTTTCGAACAGTACGAATGTAATGTAGAAGAGCTGGTATGCACAATTTTATCCAAGAACAACACATGTGCATGGACAAAAATGTGGGTGGTAGCGGTATGGGTGATAAACCATGCAAAACGGCAAGTTTTTGGGTGTTCGGTTCACCGAAGAGGCTTCTCCTTCCATCCAGACTAGCATGTAGGGCTTGCTGGTGCAGAAATAGAGTCATGTAACATTGTTCTGCACGTCATTGTCGCAGTATCTGTCCGTGGGTGAGCTCACGGTAGGGTGGTAGACGCTAGAAGAGTGCACGCCAACCACTAAATCATCCGAAACTCAATTCTGCAAGCCGTTTTCGGCCTCCGAAATTATTTCGAAACAGACGAAGTGTGTGACAGAAGGATACGAATTTTCGCTGCGGTCGTTTTGGCAGGTCATGGAGCCCAAACGGAGTTCGTATGGCCAGGGTACGGTCGTTCTACGGATACACCTCAAATGGATTTCAGCAACGAGGGATATCGTGAATCCGGCTTCCAGGGTAACTTGCTCGCGCCCACGAGCCATTTTGCTCCTCTCGAAATGGCCTATTATTTTCGAACAGTACGAAGGTAATGTAGAAGAGCTGGTATGCATAGTTTTGTCCAATAACAACACATGAGCATGGACAAAAATGTGGGTGGTAGCGGTATGGGTGATAAACCATGCAAAACGGCAAGTTTTTGGGTGTTCGGTGCACCGAAGAGGCTTCTCCTTCCATCCAGACTAGCATGTAGGGCTTGCTGGTGCAGAAATAGAGTCATGTAACATTGTTCTGCACATCATTGTCGCAGTATCTGTCCGTGGGTGAGCTCACGGTAGGGGGTTAGACGCTAGAAGAGTGCACGCCAACCACTAAATCATCCGAAACTCAATTCTGCAAGCCGTTTTCGGCCTCCGAAATTATTCCGAAACATACCAAGTTTGTGACAGAAGGATACGAATTTTCGCTGCGGTCGTTTTGGCAGGTCATGGAGCCCAAACGGAGTTCGTATGGCCAGGGTACGGTCGTTCTACGGATACACCTCAAATGGATTTCAGCAACGAGGGATATCATGAATCCGGCTTCCAGGGTAACTTGCTCGCGCCCACGAGCCATTTTGCGCCACTCGAAATGGCCTACTATTTTCGAACAGTACGAATGTAATGTAGAAGAGCTGGTATGCACAGTTTTGTCCAAGAACAACACATGTGCAAGGACAAAAATGTGGGTAGTAGCGGTATGGGTGATAAACCATGCAAAACGGCAAGTTTTTGGGTGTTCGGTGCACCGAAGAGGCTTCTCCTTCCATCTAGACTAGCATGTAGGGCTTGCTGGTGCAGAAATAGAGTCATGTAACATTGTTCTGCACGTCATTGTCGCAGTATCTGTCCGTGGGTGAGCTCACGGTAGGGTGTTAGACGCTAGAAGAGTGCACGCCAACAACTAAATCATCCGAAACTCAATTCTGCAAGCCGTTTTCGGCCTCCGAAATTATTCCAAAACAGACGAAGTTTGTGACAGAAGGATACGAATTTTCGCTGCGGTCGTTTTGGCAGGTCATGGAGCCCAAACGGAGTTCGTATGGCCAGGGTACGGTCGTTCTACGGATACACCTCAAATGGATTTCAGCAACGAGGGATATCGTGAATCCGGCTTCCAGGGTAACTTGCTCGCGCCCACGAGCCATTTTGCGCCACTCGAAATGGCCTATTATTTTCGAACAGTACGAATGTAATGTAGAAGTGCTGGTATGCACAGTTTTGTCCAAGAACAACACATGTGCATGGACAAAAATGTGGGTGGTAGCGGTATGGGTGATAAACCATGCAAAACGACAAGTTTTTGGGTGTTCGGTGCACCGAAGAGGCTTCTCCTTCCATCCAGACTAGCATGTAGGGCTTGCTGGTGCAGAAATAGAGTCATGTAACATTGTTCTGCACGTCATTGTCGCAGTATCTGTCCGTGGGTGAGCTCACGGACGGGTGGTAGACGCTAGAAGAGTGCACGCCAACCACTAAATCATCCGAAACTCAATTCTGCAAGCCGTTTTCGACCTCCGAAATTATTCCGAAACAGACGAAGTGTGTGACAGAAGGATACGAATTTTCGCTGCAGTCGTTTTGGCAGGTCATGGAGCCCAAACGGAGTTCGTATGGCCAGGGTACGGTCGTTCTACGGATACACCTCAAATGGATTTCAGCAACGAGGGATATCGTGAATCCGGCTTCCAGGGTAACTTGCTCGCGCCCACGATCCATTTTGCGCCACTCGAAATGGCCTATTATTTTCGAACAGTACGAATGTAATGTAGAAGAGCTGGTATGCACAGTTTTGTCCAAGAACAACACATGTGCATGGACAAAAATGTGGGTGGTAGCGGTATGGGTGATAAACCATGCAAAACGGCAAGTTTTTGGGTGTTCGGTGCACCGAAGAGGCTTCTCCTTCCATCCAGACTAGCATGTAGGGCTTGCTGGTGCAGAAATAGAGTCATGTAACATTGTTCTGCACGTCATTGTCGCAGTATCTGTCCGTGGGTGAGCTCACGGACGGGTGGTAGACGGTAGAAGAGTGCACGCCAACCACTAAATCATCCGAAACTCAATTCTCCAAGCCGTTTTCGGCCTCCGAAATTATTCCGAAACAGACAAAGTTTGTGATAGAAGGATACGAATTTTCGCTGCGGTCGTTTTGGCAGGTCATGGAGCCCAAACGGAGTTCGTATGGCCAGGGTACGGTCGTTCTACGGATACACCTCAAATGGATTTCAGCAACGAGGGATATCGTGAATCCGGCTTCCAGGGTAACTTGCTCGCGCCCACGATCCATTTTGCGCCACTCGAAATGGCCTATTATTTTTGAACAGTACGAATGTAATGTAGAAGAGCTGGTATGCACAGTTTTGTCCAAGAACAACACATGTGCATGGACAAAAATGTGGGTGGTAGCGGTATGGGTGATAAACCATGCAAAACGGCAAGTTTTTGGGTGTTCGGTGCACCGAAGAGGCTTCTCCTTCCATCCAGACTAGCATGTAGGGCTTGCTGGTGCAGAAATAGAGTCATGTAACATTGTTCTGCACGTCATTGTCGCAGTATCTGTCCGTGGGTGAGCTCTCGGTAGGGTGGTAGACGCTAGAAGAGTGCACGCCAACCACTAAATCATCTGAAACTCAATTCTGCAAGCCGTTTTCGGCCTCCTAAATTATTCCGAAACAGAAGAAGTTTGTGACAGGAGGATACGAATTTTCGCTGCGGTCGTTTTGGCAGGTCATGGAGCCCAAACGGAGTTCGTATGGCCAAGGTACGGTCGTTCTACGGATACACCTCAAATGGATTTCAGCAACGAGGGATATCGTGAATCAGGCTTCTAGGGTAACTTGCTCGCGCTCTCGAGCCATTTTGCACCACTCGAAATGGCCTATTATTTTTGAACAGTACGAATGTAATGTAGAAGAGCTGGTATGCACAGTTTTGTCCAAGAACAACACATGTGCATGGACAAAAATGTGGGTGGTAGCGGTATGGGTGATAAACCATGCAAAACGGCAAGTTTTTGGGTGTTCGGTGCACCGAAGAGGCTTCTCCTTCCATCTAGACTAGCTTGTAGGGCTTGTTGGTGCAGAAATAGAGTCATGTAACATTGTTCTGCACGTCATTGTCGCAGTATCTGTCCGTGGGTGAGCTCACGGTAGGGTGGTAGACGCTAGAAGAGTGCACGCCAACCACTAAATCATCCGAAACTCAATTCTGCAAGCCGTTTTCGGCCTCGGAAATTATTCCGAAACAGACGAAGTTTGTGACAGAAGGATACGAATTTTCGATGCGGTCGTTTTGGCAGGTCATGGAGCCCAAACGGAGTTCGTATGGCCAGGGTACGGTCGTTCTACGGATACACCTCAAATGGATTTCAGCAACGAGGGATATCGTGAATCCGGCTTCCAGGGTAACTTGCTCGCGCCCACGAGCCATTTTGCGCCACTCGAAATGGCCTATTATTATCGAACATTACGAATGTAATGTAGAAGAGCTGGTATGCACAATTTTGTCCAAGAACAACACATGTGCATGGACAAAAATGTGGGTGGTAGCGGTATGGGTGATAAACCATGCAAAACGGCAAGTTTTTGGGTGTTCGGTGCACCGAAGAGGCTTCTCCTTCCATCCAGACTAGCATGTAGGGCTTGCTGGTGCAGAAATAGAGTCATGTAACATTGTTCTGCACGTCATTGTCGCAGTATCTATCCGTGGGTGAGCTCACGGTAGGGTGGTAGACGCTAGAAGAGTGCACGCCAACCACTAAATCATCTGAAACTCAATTCTGCAAGCCGTTTTCGGCCTCCTAAATTATTCCGAAACATACAAAGTTTGTGACAGAAGGATACGAATTTTCGCTGCGGTCGTTTTGGCAGGTCATGGAGCCCAAACGGAGTTCGTATGGCCAGGGTACGGTCGTTCTATGGATACACCTCAAATGGATTTCAGCAACGAGGGATATCGTGAATCCGGCTTCTAGGGTAACTTGCTCGCGCTCTCGAGCCATTTTGCGCCACTCGAAATGGCCTATTATTTTTGAACTGTACGAATGTAATGTAGAAGAGCTGGTATGCACAGTTTTGTCCAAGAACAACACATGTGCATGGACAAAAATGTGGGTGGTAGCGGTATGTGTGATAAACCATGCAAAACGGCAAGTTTTTGGGTGTTCGGTGCACCGAAGAGGCTTCTCCTTCCATCCAGACTAGCTTGTAGGGCTTGTTGGTGCAGAAATAGAGTCATGTAACATTGTTCTGCACGTCATTGTCGCAGTATCTGTCCGTGGGTGAGCTCACGGTAGGGTGGTAGATGCTAGAAGAGTGCACGCCAACCACTAAATCATCCGAAACTCAATTCTGCAAGCCGTTTTCGGCCTAGGAAATTATTCCGAAACAGACAAAGTTTGTGACAGAAGGATACGAATTTTCGCTGTGGTCGTTTTGGCAAGTCATGGAGCCCAAACGGAGTTCGTATGGCCAGGATACGGTCGTTCTACGGATACCCCTCAAATGGATTTCAGCAACGAGGGATATCGTGAATCCGGCTTCCAGGGTAACTTGCTCGCGCCCACGAGCCATTTTGCGCCACTCGAAATGGCCTATTATTATCGAACATTACGAATGTAATGTAGAAGCGCTGGTATGCACAGTATTGTCCAAGAACAACACATGTGCATGGACAAAAATGTGGGTGGTAGTGGTATGGGTGATAAACCATGCAAAACGGCAAGTTTTTGGGTGTTCGGTGCACCGAAGAGGCTTCTCCTTCCATCCAGACTAGCATGTAGGGCTTGCTGGTGCAGAAATAGAGTCATGTAACATTGTTCTGCACGTCATTGTCGCAGTATCTGTCCGTGGGTGAGCTCACGGTAGGGTGGTAGATGCTAGAAGAGTGCACGCCAACCACTAAATCATCCGAAACTCAATTCTCCAAGCCGTTTTCGGCCTCCGAAATTATTCCGAAACAGACGAAGTTTGTGACAGAAGGATACGAATTTTCGCTGCGGTCTTTTTGGCAGGTCATGGAGCCCAAACGGAGTTCGTATGGCCAGGGTACGGTCGTTCTGCGGATACACCTCAAATGGATTTCAGCAACGAGGGATATCGTGAATCCGGCTTCCAGGGTAACTTGCTCGCGCCCACGAGCCATTTTGCACCACTCGAAATGGCCTATTATTTTCGAACAGTACGAATGTAATGTAGAAGAGCTGGTATGCACAGTTTTGTCCAAGAACAACACATGTGCATGGACAAAAGTGTGGGTGGTAGCGGTATGGGTGATAAACCATGCAAAACGGCAAGTTTTTGGGTGTTCGGTGCACCGAAGAGGCTTCTCCTTCCATCCAGACTAGCATGTAGGGCTTGCTGGTGCAGAAATAGAGTCATGTAACATTGTTCTGCACGTCATTGTCACAGTATCTGTCCGTGGGTGAGCTCACGGTAGGGTGGTAGATGCTAGAAGAGTGCACGCCAACCACTAAATCATCCGAAACTCAATTCTGCAAGCCGTTTTGGGCCTCCGAAATTATTCCGAAACAGACCAAGTTTGTGACAGAAGGATACGAATTTTCGCTGTGGTCGTTTTGGCAGGTCATGGTGCCCAAACGGAGTTCGTATGGCCAGGGTACGGTCGTTCTACGGATACACCTCAAATGGATTTCAGCAACGAGGGATATCGTGAATCCGGCTTCCAGGGTAACTTGCTCGCGCCCACGAGCCATTTTGCGCCACTCGAAATGGCCTATTATTTTCGAACAGTACGAATGTAATGTAGAAGAGCTGGTATGCACAGTTTTATCCAAGAACAACACATGTGCATGGACAAAAATGTGGGTAGTAGCGGTATGGGTGATAAACCATGCAAAACGGCAAGTTTTTGGGTGTTCGGTGCACCGAAGATGCTTCTCCTTCCATCCAGACTAGCATGTAGGGCTTGTTGGTGCAGAAATAGAGTCATGTAACATTGTTCTGCACGTCATTGTCGTAGTATCTGTCCGTGGGTGAGCTCACGGTAGGGTGGTAGATGCTAGAAGAGTGCACGCCAACCACTAAATCATCCGAAACTCAATTCTGCAAGCCGTTTTCGGCCTCCGAAATTATTCCGAATCAGACAAAGTTTGAGACAGAAGGATACGAATTTTCGCTGCGGTCGTTTTGGCAGGTCATGGAGCCCAAACGGAGTTCGTATGGCCAGGGTACGGTCGTTCTACGGATACACCTCAAATGGATTTCAGCAACGAGGGATATCGTGAATCCGGCTTCCAGGGTAACTTGCTCGCGCCCACGAGCCATTTTGCGCCACTCGAAATGGCCTATTATTTTCGAACAGTACGAATGTAATGTGGAAGAGCTGGTATGCACAGTTTTGTCCAAGAACAACACATGTGCATGGACAAAAATGTGGGTGGTAGCGGTATGGGTGATAAACCATGCAAAACGGCAACTTTTTGGGTGTTCGGTGCACCGAAGAGGCTTCTCCTTCCATCCAGACTAGCATGTAGGGCTTGCTGGTGCAGAAATAGAGTCATGTAACATTGTTCCGCACGTCATTGTCGCAGTATCTGTCCGTGGGTGAGCTCACGGTAGGGTGGTAGACGCTAGAAGAGTGCACGCCAACCACTAAATCATCTGAAACTCAATTCTGCAAGCCGTTTTCGGCATCCGAAATTATTCCGAAACAGACGAAGTTTCTGACAGAAGGATTCGAATTTTCGCTGCGGTCGTTTTGGCAGGTCATGGAGCCCAAACGGAGTTCGTATGGCCAGGGTACGGTCGTTCTACGGATACACCTCAAATGGATTTCAGCAACGAGGGATATCGTGAATCCGGCTTCCAGGGTAACTTGCTCGCGCCCACGAGCGTTTTTGCGCCACTCGAAATGGCCTATTATTTTCGAACAGTACGAATGTAATGTAGAAGAGCTGGTATGCACAGTTTTGTCCAAGAACAACACATGTGCATGGACAAAAATGTGGGTGGTAGCGGTATGGGTGATAAACCATGAAAAACGGCAACTTTTTGGGTGTTCGGTGCACCGAAGAGGCTTCTCCTTCCATCCAGACTAGCATGTAGGGCTTGCTGGTGCAGAAATAGAGTCATGTAACATTGTTCTGCACGTCATTGTAGCAGTATCTGTCCGTGGGTGAGCTCACGGTAGGGTGGTAGACGCTAGAAGAGTGCACGCCAACCAGTAAATCATCCGAAACTCAATTTTGCAAGCCGTTTTCGGCCTCCGAAATTATTCCGAAACAGATGATGTTTGTGACAGAAGGATACGAATTTTCGCTGCGGTCGTGACAGAAGTATGTGACAGAAGGATTCGAATTTTCGCTGCGGTCGTTTTGGTAGGTCATGGAGCCCAAACGGAGTTCGTATGGCCAGGGTACGGTCGTTCTACGGATACACCTCAAATGGATTTCAGCAACGAGGGATATCGTGAATCCGGCTTCCAGGGTAACTTGCTCGCGCCCACGAGCCATTTTGCGCCACTCGAAATGGCCTATTATTTTCGAACAGTACGAATGTAATGTAGAAGAGCTGGTATGCACAGTTTTGTCCAAGAACAACCCATGTGCATGGACAAAAATGTGGGTGGTAGCGGTATGGGTGATAAACCATGCAAAACCGCAAGTTTTTGGGTGTTCGGTGCACCGAAGAGGCTTCTCCTTCCATACAGACTAGCATGTAGGGCTTGCTGGTGCAGAAATAGAGTCATGTAACATTGTTCTGCACGTCATTGTCGCAGTATCTGTCCGTGGGTGAGCTCACGGTAGGGTGGTAGACGCTAGAAGAGTGCATGCCAACCACTAAATCATCCGAAACTCAATTCTGCAAGCCGTTTTCGGCCTCCGAAATTATTCCGAAACAGACGAAGTTTGTGACAGAAGGATAAGAATTTTCGCTGCGGTCGTTTTGGCAGGTCATGGAGCCCAAACGGAGTTCGTATGGCCAGGGTACGGTCGTTCTACGGATACACCTCAAATGGATTTCAGCAACGAGGGATATCGTGAATCCGGCTTCCAGGGTAACTTGCTCGCGCCCACGAGCCATTTTGCGCCACTCGAAATGGCCTATTATTTTCGAACAGTACGAATGTAATGTAGAAGAGCTGGTATGCACAGTTTTGTCCAAGAACAACACATGTGCATGGACAAAAATGTGGGTGGTAGCGGTATGGGTGATAAACCATGCAAAACGACAAGTTTTTGGGTGTTCGGTGCACCGAAGAGGCTTCTCCTTCCATCCAGACTAGCATGTAGGGCTTGCTGGTGCAGAAATAGAGTCATGTAACATTGTTCTGCACGTCATTGTCGCAGTATCTGTCCGTGGGTGAGCTCACGGACAGGTGGTAGACGCTAGAAGAGTGCACGCCAACCACTAAATCATCCGAAACTCAATTCTGCAAGCCGTTTTCGACCTCCGAAATTATTCCGAAACAGACGAAGTGTGTGACAGATGGATACGAATTTTCGCTGCGGTCGTTTTGGCAGGTCATGGAGCCCAAACGGAGTTCGTATGGCCAGGGTACGGTCGTTCTACGGATACACCTCAAATGGATTTCAGCAACGAGGGATATCGTGAATCCGGCTTCCAGGGTAACTTGCTCGCGCCCACGATCCATTTTGCGCCACTCGAAATGACCTATTATTTTCGAACAGTACGAATGTATTGTAGAAGAGCTGGTATGCACAGTTTTGTCCAAGAACAACACATGTGCATGGACAAAAATGTGGGTGGTAGCGGTATGGGTGATAAACCATGCAAAACGACAAGTTTTTGGGTGTTCGGTGCACCGAAGAGGCTTCTCCTTCCATCCAGACTAGCATGTAGGGCTTGCTGGTGCAGAAATAGAGTCATGTAACATTGTTCTGCACGTCATTGTCGCAGTATCTGTCCGTGGGTGAGCTCACGGTAGGTTGGTAGACGCTAGAAGAGTGCACGGCAACCACTAAATCATCTGAAACTCAATTCTGCAAGCCGTTTTTGGCCTCCGAAATTATTTCGAATCAGACGAAGTTTGTGACAGAAGGATACGAATTTTCGCTGCGGTCGTTTTGGCAGGTCATGGAGCCCAAACGGAGTTCGTATGGCCACGGTACGGTCGTTCTACGGATACACCTCAAATGGATTTCAGCAACGAGGGATATCGTGAATCCGGCTTCCAGGGTAACTTGCTCGCGCCCACGAGCCATTTCGCGCCACTCGAAATGGCTTATTATTTTCGAACAGTACGAATGTAATGTAGAAGAGCTGGTATGCACAGTTTTGTCCAAGAACAACACATGTGCATGGACAAAAATGTGGGTGGTAGCGGTATGGGTGATAAACCATGCAAAACGACAAGTTTTTGGGTGTTCGGTGCACCGAAGATGCTTCTCCTTCCATCCAGACTAGTATGTAGGGCTTGCTGGTGCAGAAATAGAGTCATGTAACATTGTTCTGCACGTCATTGTCGCAGTATCTGTCCGTGGGTGAGCTCACGGTAGGGTGGTAGACGCTAGAAGAGTGCACGCCAACCACTAAATCATCCGAAACTCAATTCTGCAAGCCGTTTTCGGCCTCCGAAATTATTCCAAAACAGACGAAGTGTGTGACAGAAGGATACGAATTTTCGCTGCGGTCGTTTTGGCAGGTTATGGAGCCCAAACGGAGTTCGTATGGCCAGGGTACGGTCGTTCTACGGATACACCTCAAATGGATTTCAGCAACGAGGGATATCGTGAATCCGGCTTCCAGGGTAACTTGCTCGCGCCCACGAGCCATTTTGCGCCACTCGAAATGGCCTATTATTTTCGAACAGTACGAACGTAATGTAGAAGAGCTGGTATGCACAGTTTTGTCCAAGAACAACACATGTGCATGGACAAAAATGTGTGTGGTAGCGGTATGGGTGATAAACCATGCAAAACGACAAGTTTTTGGGTGTTCGGTGCACCGAAGAGGCTTCTCCTTCCATCCAGACTAGCATGTAGGGCTTGCTGGTGCAGAAATAGAGTCGTGTAACATTGTTCTGCACGTCATTGTCGCAGTATCTGTCCGTGGGTGAGCTCACGGACGGGTGGTAGACGCTAGAAGAGTGCACGCCAACCACTAAATCATCCGAAACTCAATTCTGCAAGCCGTTTTCGGCCTCCGAAATTATTCCGAAACAGACAAAGTGTGTGACGGAAGGATACGAATTTTCGCTGCGGTCGTTTTGGCAGGTCATGGAGCCCAAACGGAGTTCGTATGGCCAGGGTACGGTCGTTCTACGGATACACCTCAAATGGATTTCAGCAACGAGGGATATCGTGAATCCGGCTTCCAGGGTAACTTGCTCGCGCCCACGATCCATTTTGCGCCACTCGAAATGGCCTATTATTTTCGAACAGTACGAATGTAATGTAGAAGAGCTGGTATGCACAGTTTTGTCCAAGAACAACACATGTGCATGGACAAAAATGTGGGTGGTAGCGGTATGGGTGATAAACCATGCAAAACGACAAGTTTTTGGGTGTTCGGTGCATCGAAGAGGCTTCTCCTTCCATCCAGACTAGCATGTAGGGCTTGCTGGTGCAGAAATAGAGTCATGTAACATTGTTCTGCACGTCATTGTCGCAGTATCTGTCCGTGGGTGAGCTCACGGTAGGGTGGTAGACGCTAGAAGAGTGCACGGCAACCACTAAATCATCCGAAACTCAATTCTGCAAGCCGTTTTTGGCCTCCGAAATTATTCCGAATCAGACAAAGATTGTGACAGAAGGATACGAATTTTCGCTGCGGTCGTTTTGGCAGGTCATGGAGCCCAAACGGAGTTTGTATGGCCACGGTACGGTCGTTCTACGGATACACCTCAAATGGATTTCAGCAACGAGGGATATCGTGAATCCGGCTTCCAGGGTAACTTGCTCGCGCCCACGAGCCATTTCGCGCCACTCGAAATGGCTTATAATTTTCAAACAGTACGAATGTAATGTAGAAGAGCTGGTATGCACAGTTTTGTCCAAGAACAACACATGTGCATGAACAAAAATGTGGGTGGTAGCGGTATGGGTGATAAACCATGCAAAACGGCAAGTTTTTGGGTGTTCGGTGCACTGAAGAGGCTTCTCCTTCCATCCAGACTAGCATGTAGGGCTTGCTGGTGCAGAAATAGAGTCATGTAACATTGTTCTGCACGTCATTGTCGCAGTATCTGTCCGTGGGTGAGCTCACGGTAGGGTGGTAGACGCTAGAAGAGTGCACGCCAACCACTAAATCATCCGAAACTCAATTCTTCAAGCCGTTTTCGGCCTCCGAAATTATTCCGAAAAAGACGAAGTTTGTGGCAGAAGGATACGAATTTTCGCTGCGGTCGTTTTGGCAGGTCGTGGAGCCCAAACGGAGTTCGTATGGCCAGGGTACGGTCGTTCTACGGATACACCTCAAATGGATTTCAGCAACGAGGGATATCGTGAATCCGGCTTCCAGGGTAACTTGCTCGCGCCCACGAGCCATTTTGCGCCACTCGAAATGGCCTATTATTTTCGAACAGTACGAATGTAATGTAGAAGAGCTGGTATGCACAGTTTTATCCAAGAACAACACATGTGCATGGACAAAAATGTGGGTGGTAGCGGTACGGGTGATAAACCATGCAAAACGGCAAGTTTTTGGGTGTTCGGTGCACCGAAGAGGCTTCTCCTTCCATCCAGACTAGCATGTAGGGCTTGCTGGTGCAGAAATAGAGTCATGTAACATTGTTCTGCACGTCATTGTCGCAGTATCTGTCCGTGGGTGAGCTCACGGTAGGGTGGTAGACGCTAGAAGAGTGCACGCCAACCACTAAATCATCCGAAACTCAATTCTGCAAGCCGTTTTCGGCCTTCGAAATTATTCTGAAACAGACGAAGTTTGTGACAGAAGGATACGAATTTTTGCTGCGGTCGTTTTGGCAGGTCATGGTGCCCAAACGGAGTTCGTATGGCCAGGGTACGGTCGTTCTATGGATACACCTCAAATGGATTTCAGCAACGAGGGATATCGTGAATCCGGCTTCCAGGGTAACTTGCTCGCGCCCACGATCCATTTTGCGCCACTCGAAATGGCCTATTATTTTTGAACAGTACGAATGTAATGTAGAAGAGCTGGTATGCACAGTTTTATCCAAGAACAACACATGTGCATGGACAAAAATGTGGGTGGTAGCGGTATGGGTGATAAACCATGCAAAACGGCAAGTTTTTGGGTGTTCGGTGCACCGAAGAGGCTTCTCCTTCCATCCAGACTAGCATGTAGGGCTTGCTGGTGCAGAAATAGAGTCATGTAACATTGTTCTGCACGTCATTGTCGCAGTATCTGTGCGTGGGTGAGCTCACGGTAGGGTGGTAGACGCTAGAAGAGTGCACGCCAACCACTAAATCATCCGAAACTCAATTCTTCAAGCCGTTTTCGGCCTCCGAAATTATTCCGAAACAGACGAAGTT
The DNA here is from genome assembly GCA_902687465.1 of Secale cereale. NCBI lineage: Eukaryota > Viridiplantae > Streptophyta > Magnoliopsida > Poales > Poaceae > Secale > Secale cereale. Next base: position 296,902,372 of record LR738716.1, read on the forward strand.
TGTGGCAGAAGGATACGAATTTTCGCTGCGGTCGTTTTGGCAGGTCGTGGAGCCCAAACGGAGTTCGTATGGCCAGGGTACGGTCGTTCTACGGATACACCTCAAATGGATTTCAGCAACGAGGGATATCGTGAATCCGGCTTCCAGGGTAACTTGCTCGCGCCCACGAGCCATTTTGCGCCACTCGAAATGGCCTATTATTTTCGAACAGTACGAATGTAATGTAGAAGAGCTGGTATGCACAGTTTTGTCCAAGAACAACACATGTGCATGGACAAAATGTGGGTGGTAGCGGTATGGGTGATAAACCATGCAAAACGGCAAGTTTTTGGGTGTTCGGTGCACCGAAGAGGCTTCTCCTTCCATCCAGACTAGCATGTAGGGCTTGTTGGTGCAGAAATAGAGTCATGTAACATTGTTCTGCACGTCATTGTCACAGTATCTGTCCGTGGGTGAGCACACGGTAGGGTGGTAGACGCTAGAAGAGTGCACGCCAACCACTAAATCATCCGAAACTCAATTCTGCAAGCCGTTTTCGGCCTCCGAAATTATTCTGAAACAGACAAAGTTTGTGACAGAAGGATATGAATTTTCGCTGCAGTCGTTTTGGCAGGTCATGGAGCCCAAACGGAGTTCGTATGGCCAGGGTACGGTCGTTCTACGGATACACCTCAAATGGATTTCAGCAACGAGGGATATCGTGAATCCGGCTTCCAGGGTAACTTGCTCGCGCCCACGAGCCATTTTGCGCCACTCGAAATGGCCTATTATTTTCGAACAGTACGAATGTAATGTAGAAGAGCTGGTATGCATAGTTTTATCCAAGAACAACACATGTGCATGGACAAAATGTGGGTGGTAGCGGTATGGGTGATAAACCATGCAAAACGGCAAGTTTTTGGGTGTTCGGTGCACCGAAGAGGCTTCTCCTTCCATCCAGACTAGCATGTAGGGCTTGCTGGTGCAGAAATAGAGTCATGTAACATTGTTCTGCACGTCATTGTCGCAGTATCTGTCCGTGGGTGAGCTCACAGTAGGGTGGTAGACGCTAGAAGAGTGCACGCCAACAACTAAATCATCCGAAACTCAATTCTGCAAGCCGTTTTCGGCCTCCGAAATTATTCTGAAACAGACGAAGTTTGTGACAGAAGGATACGAATTTTCGCTGTGGTCGTTTTGGCAGGTCATGGTGCCCAAACGGAGTTCGTATGGCCAGGGTACGGTCGTTCTACGGATACACCTCAAATGGATTTCAGAAACGAGGGATATCGTGAATCCGGCTTCCAGGGTAACTTGCTCGCGCCCACGATCCATTTTGCGCCACTCGAAATGGCCTATTATTTTCGAACAGTACGAATGTAATGTAGAAGAGCTGGTATGCACAGTTTTGTCCAAGAACAACACATGTGCATGGACAAAAATGTGGGTGGTAGCGGTATGGGTGATAAACCATGCAAAACGGCAAGTTTTTGGGTGTTCGGTGCACCGAAGAGGCTTCTCCTTCCATCCAGACTAGCATGTAGGGCTTGCTGGTGCAGAAATAGAGTCATGTAACATTGTTCTGCACGTCATTGTCGCAGTATCTGTCCGTGGGTGAGCTCACAGTAGGGTGGTAGATGCTAGAAGAGTGCACGCCAACCACTAAATCATCCGAAACTCAATTCTGCAAGCCGTTTTGGGCCTCCGAAATTATACCAAAACAGACGAAGTTTGTGACAGAAGGATACGAATTTTCGCTGCGGTCGTTTTGGCAGGTCATGGTGCCCAAACGGAGTTCGTATGGCCAGGGTACGGTCGTTCTACGGATACACCTCAAATGGATTTCAGCAACGAGGGATATCGTGAATCCGGCTTCCAGGGTAACTTGCTCGCGCCCACGATCCATTTTGCGCCACTCGAAATGGCCTATTATTTTCGAACAGTACGAATGTAATGTAGAAGAGCTGGTATGCACAGTTTTATCCAAGAACAACACATGTGCATGGACAAAAATGTGGGTGGTAGCGGTATGGGTGATAAACCATGCAAAACGGCAAGTTTTTGGGTGTTCGGTGCACCGAAGATGCTTCTCCTTCCATCGAGACTAGCATGTAGGGCTTGCTGGTGCAGAAATAGAGTCATGTAACATTGTTCTGCACGTCATTGTCGCAGTATCTGTCCGTGGGTGAGCTCACGGTAGGGTGGTAGATGCTAGAAGAGTGCACGCCAACCACTAAATCATCCGAAACTCAATTCTGCAAGCCGTTTTCGGCCTCCGATCTTATTCCGAATCAGACGAAGTTTGTGACAGAAGGATACGAATTTTCGCTGCGGTCGTTTTGGCAGGTCATGGAGCCCAAACGGAGTTCGTATGGCCAGGGTACGGTCGTTCTACGGATACACCTCAAATGGATTTCAGCAACGAGGGATATCGTGAATCCGGCTTCCAGGGTAACTTGCTCGCGCCCACGAGCCATTTTGCGCCACTCGAAATGGCCTATTATTTTCGAACAGTACGAATGTAATGTAGAAGAGCTGGTATGCACAGTTTTGTCCAAGAACAACACATGTGCATGGACAAAAATGTGGGTGGTAGCGGTATGGGTGATAAACCATGCAAAACGGCAAGTTTTTGGGTGTTCGGTGCACCGAAGATGCTTCTCCTTCCATCCAGACTAGCATGTAGGGCTTGCTGGTGCAGAAATAGAGTCATGTAACATTGTTCTGCACGTCATTGTCGCAGAATCTGTCCGTGGGTGAGCTCACGGTAGGGTGGTAGATGCTAGAAGAGTGCACGCCAACCACTAAATCATCCGAAACTCAATTCTGCAAGCCGTTTTCGGCCTCCGATCTTATTCCGAATCAGACGAAGTTTGTGACAGAAGGATACGAATTTTCGCTTCGGTCGTTTTGGCAGGTCATGGAGCCCAAACGGAGTTCGTATGGCCAGGGTACGGTCGTTCTACGGATACACCTCAAATGGATTTCAGCAACGAGGGATATCGTGAATCCGGCTTCCAGGGTAACTTGCTCGCGCCCACGAGCCATTTTGCGCCACTCGAAATGGCCTATTATTTTCGAACAGTACGAATGTAATGTAGAAGAGCTGGTATGCACAGTTTTGTCCAAGAACAACACATGTGCATGGACAAAAATGTGGGTGGTAGCGGTATGGGTGATAAACCATGCAAAACGGCAAGTTTTTGGGTGTTCGGTGCACCGAAGAGGCTTCTCCTTCCATCCAGACTGGCATGTAGGGCTTGCTGGTGCAGAAATAGAGTCATGTAACATTGTTCTGCACGTCATTGTCGCAGTATCTGTCCGTGGGTGAGCTCACGGTAGGGTGGTAGACGCTAGAAGAGTGCACGCCAACCACTAAATCATCCGAAACTCAATTCTGCAAGCCGTTTTCGGCCTCCGAAATTATTCCGAAACAGACGAAGTTTGTGACAGAAGGATACGAATTTTCGCTGCGGTCGTTTTGGCAGGTCATGGAGCCCAAACGGAGTTCGTATGGCCAGGGTACGGTCGTTCTACGGATACACCTCAAATGGATTTCAGCAACGAGGGATATCGTGAATCCGGCTTCCAGGGTAACTTGCTCGCGCCCATGAGCCATTTTGCGCCACACGAAATGGCCTATTATTTTCGAACAGTACGAATGTAATGTAGAGGAGCTGGTATGCACAGTTTTGTCCAAGAACAACACATGTGCATGGACAAAAATGTGGGTGGTAGCGGTATGGGTGATAAACCATGCAAAACGGCAAGTTTTTTGGTGTTCGGTGCACCGAAGAGGCTTCTCCTTCCATCCAGACTAGCATGTAGGGCTTGCTGGTGCAGAAATAGAGTCATGTAACATTGTTCTGCACGTCATTGTCACAGTATCTGTCCGTGGGTGAGCTCACGGTAGGGTGGTAGATGCTAGAAGAGTGCACGCCAACCACTAAATCATCCGAAACTCAATTCTGCAAGCCGTTTTGGGCCTCCGAAATTATTCTGTAACAGACCAAGTTTGTGACAGAAGGATATGAATTTTCGCTGCGGTCGTTTTGGCAGGTCATGGTGCCCAAACGGAGTTCGTATGGCCAGGGTACGGTCGTTCTACGGATACACCTCAAATGGATTTCAGCAACGAGGGATATCGTGAATCCGGCTTCCAGGGTAACTTGCTCGCGCCCACGATCCATTTTGCGCCACTCGAAATGGCCTATTATTTTCGAACAGTACGAATGTAATGTAGAAGAGCTGTTATGCACAGTTTTATCCAAGAACAACACATGTGCATGGACAAAAATGTGGGTGGTAGCGGTATGGGTGATAAACCATGCAAAACGGCAAGTTTTTGGGTGTTCGGTGCACCGAAGAGGCTTCTCCTTCCATCCAGACTAGCATGTAGGGCTTGCTGGTGCAGAAATAGAGTCATGTAACATTGTTCTGCACGTCATTGTCGCAGTATCTGTCCGTGGGTGAGCTCACGGTAGGGTGGTAGACGCTAGAAGAGTGCACGCCAACCACTAAATCATCCGAAACTCAATTCTGCAAGCCATTTTCGGCCTCCGAAATTATTCCGAAACAGACGAAGTTTGTGACAGAAGGATACGAATTTTCGCTGCGGTCGTTTTGGCAGGTCATGGAGCCCAAACGGAGTTCGTATGGCCAGGGTACGGTCGTTCTACGGATACACCTCAAATGGATTTCAGCAACGAGGGATATCGTGAATCCGGCTTCCAGGGTAACTTGCTCGCGCCCATGAGCCATTTTGCGCCACTCGAAATGGCCTATTATTTTTGAACAGTACGAATGTAATGTAGAAGAGCTGGTATGCACAGTTTTGTCCAAGAACAACACATGTGCATGGACAAAAATGTGGGTGGTAGCGGTATGGGTGATAAACCATGCAAAACGGCAAGTTTTTGGGTGTTCGGTGCACCGAAGAGGCTTCTCCTTCCATCCAGACTAGCATGTAGGGCTTGCTGGTGCAGAAATAGAGTCATGTAACATTGTTCTGCACGTCATTGTCGTAGTATCTGTCCGTGGGTGAGCTCACGGTAGGGTGGTAGACGCTAGAAGAGTGCACGCCAACCACTAAATCATCCGAAACTTAATTCTTCAAGCCGTTTTCGGCTTCCGAAATTATTCCGAAACCGACAAAGTTTGTGACAGAAGGATACGAATTTTCGCTGCGGTCGTTTTGGCAGGTCATGGAGCCCAAACGGAGTTCGTATGGCCAGGGTACGGTCGTTCTACGGATACACCTCAAATGGATTTCAGCAACGAGGGATATCGTGAATCCGGCTTCCAGGGTAACTTGCTCGCGCCCAGGAGCCATTTTGCGCCACTCGAAATGGCCTATTATTTTCGAACAGTACGAATGTAATGTAGAAGAGCTGGTATGCACAGTTTTGTCCAAGAACAACACATGTGCATGGACAAAAATGTGGGTGGTAGCGGTATGGGTGATAAACCATGCAAAACGGCAAGTTTTTGGGTGTTCGGTGCACCGTAGAGGCTTCTCCTTCCATCCAGACTAGCATGTAGGGCTTGCTGGTGCAGAAATAGAGTCATGTAACATTGTTCTGCACGTCATTGTCGCAGTATCTGTCCGTGGGTGAGCTCACGGTAGGGTGGTAGACGCTAGAAGAGTGCACGCCAACCACTAAATCATCCGGAACTCAAATCTGCAAGCCGTTTTCGGCCTCCGAAATTATTCCGAAACAGACGAAGTGTGTGACAGAAGGATACGAATTTTCGCTGCGGTCATTTTGGCAGGTCATGGAGCCCAAACGGAGTTCGTATGGCCAGGGTACGGTCGTTCTACGGATACACCTCAAATGGATTTCAGCAACGAGGGATATCGTGAATCCGGCTTCCAGGGTAACTTGCTCGCGCCCAAGAGCCATTTTGCGCCACTCGAAATGGCCTATTATTTTCGAACAGTACGAATGTAATGTAGAAGAGCTGGTATGCACAGTTTTGTCCAAGAACAACACATGTGCATGGACAAAAATGTGGGTGGTAGCGGTATGGGTGATAAACCATGCAAAACGGCAAGTTTTTGGGTGTTCGGTGCACCGAAGAGGCTTCTCCTTCCATCCAGACTAGCATGTAGGGCTTGCTGGTGCAGAAATAGAGTCATGTAACATTGTTCTGCACGTCATTGTCGCAGTATCTGTCCGTGGGTGAGCTCACGGTAGGGTGGTAGATGCTAGAAGAGTGCACGACAACCACTAAATCATCCGAAACTCAATTCTGCAAGCCGTTTTCGGCCTCCGAAATTATTCCGAAACAGACGATGTTTGTGACAGAAGGATACGAATTTTCGCTGCGGTCGTTTTGGCAGGTCATGGAGCCCAAACGGAGTTCGTATCGCCAGGGTACGGTCGTTCTACGGATACACCTCAAATGGATTTCAGCAACGAGGGATATCGTGAATCCGGCTTCCAGGGTAACTTGCTCATATCGTGAATCCGGCTTCCAGGGTAACTTGCTCGCGCCCACGAGCCATTTTGCGCCTCTCGAAATGGCCTATTATTTTCGAACAGTACGAATGTAATGTAGAAGAGCTGGTATGCACAGTTTTGTCCAAGAACAACACATGTGCATGGAAAAAAATGTGGGTGGTAGCGGTAAGGGTGATAAACCATGCAAAACGGCAAGTTTTTGGGTGTTCGTTGCACCGAAGAGGATTCTCCTTCCATCCAGACTAGCATGTAGGGCTTGCTGGTGCAGAAATAGAGTCATGTAACATTGTTCTGCACGTCATTGTCGCATTATCTGTCCGTGGGTGAGCTCACGGTAGGGTGGTAGACCCTAGAAGAGTGCACGCCAACCACTAAATCATCCGAAACACAATTCTGCAAGCCGTTTTCGGCCTCCGAAATTATTCCGAAACAGACGAAGTTTGTGACAGAAGGATACAAATTTTTGCTGCGGTCGTTTTGGCAGGTCATGGAGCCCAAACGGAGTTCGTATGGCCAGGGTACGGTCGTTCTACGGATACACCTCAAATGGATTTCAACAACGAGGGATATCGTGAATCCGGCTTCCAGGGTAACTTGCTCGCGCCCACGAGCCATTTTGCGCCACTCGAAATGGACTATTATTGTCGAACAGTACGAATGTAATGTAGAAGAGCTGGTATGCATAGTTTTGTCCAAGAACAACACATGTGCATGGACAAAAATGTGGGTGGTAGCGGTACGGGTGATAAACCATGCAAAACATCAAGTTTTTGGGTGTTCGGTGCACCGAAGAGGCTTCTCCTTCCATCCAGACTAGCATGTAGGGCTTGCTGGTGCAGAAATAGAGTCATGTAACATTGTTCTGCACGTCATTGTCGCAGTATCTGTCCGTGGGTGAGCTCACGGTAGGGTGGTAGACGCTAGAAGAGTGCACGCCAACCACTAAATCATCTGAAACTCAATTCTGCAAGCCGTTTTCGGCCTCCGAAATTATTCCGAAACAGACGAAGTTTGTGACATAAGGATACGAATTTTCACTGCGGTCGTTTTGGTAGGTCAGGGAGCCCAAACGGAGTTCGTATGGCCAGGGTACGGTCGTTCTACGGATGCACCTCAAATGGATTTCAGCAACGAGGGATATCGTGAATCCGGCTTCCAGGGTAACTTGCTCGCGCCCACGAGCCATTTTGCGCCTCTCGAAATGGCCTATTATTTTCGAATAGTACGAATGTAATGTAGAAGAGCTGGTATGCACAGTTTTGTCCAAGAACAACACATATGCATGGACAAAAATGTGGGTGGTAGCGGTATGGGTGATAAACCATGCAAAACGGCAAGTTTTTGGGTGTTCGGTGCACCGAAGAGGCTTCTCCTTCCATCCAGACTAGCATGTAGGGCTTGCTGGTGCAGAAATAGAGTCATGTAACATTGTTCTGCACGTCATTGTCACAGTATCTGTCCTTGGGTGAGCTCACGGTAGGGTGATAGACGCTAGAAGAGTGCACGCCAACCACTAAATCATCCGAAACTCAATTCTGCAAGCCGTTTTCGGCCTCCGAAATTATTCCGAAACAGACGAAGTTTGTGACAGAAGGATACGAATTTTCGCTGCGGTCGTTTTGGCAGGTCATGGAGCCCAAACGGAGTTCGTATGGCCAGGGTACGGTCGTTCTACGGATACACCTCAAATGGATTTCAGCAACGAGGGATATCGTGAATCCGGCTTCCAGGGTAACTTGCTCGCGCCCACGAGCCATTTTGCGCCACTCGAAATGGCCTATTATTTTCGAACTGTACGAATGTAATGTAGAAGAGCTGGTATGCACAGTTTTGTCCAAGAACAACACATGTGCATGGACAAAAATGTGGGTGGTAGCGGTATGGGTGATAAACCATGCAAAACGGCAAGTTTTTGGGTGTTCGGTGCACCGAAGAGGCTTCTCCTTCCATCCAGACTAGCATGTAGGGCTTGCTGGTGCACAAATAGAGTCATGTAACATTGTTCTGCACGTCATTGTCGCAGTATCTGTCCGTGGGTGAGCTCACGGTAGGGTGGTAGACGCTAGAAGAGTGCACGCCAACCACTAAATCTTCCGAATCTCAATTCTGCAAGCCGTTTTCGGCCTCCGAAATTATTCCGAAACAGACAAAGTTTGTGACAGAAGGATACGAATTTTCGCTGCGGTCGTTTTGGCAGGTCATGGAGCCCAAACGGAGTTCGTATGGCCAGGGTACGGTCGTTCTACGGATACACCTCAAATGGATTTCAGCAACGAGGGATATCGTGAATCCGGCTTCCAGGGTAACTTGCTCGCGCCCACGATCCATTTTGCGCCACTCGAAATGGCCTATTATTTTTGAACAGTACGAATGTAATGTAGAAGAGCTGGTATGCACAGTTTTGTCCAAGAACAACACATGTGCATGGACAAAAATGTGGGTGGTAGCGGTATGGGTGATAAACCATGCAAAACGGCAAGTTTTTGGGTGTTCGGTGCACCGAAGAGGCTTCTCCTTCCATCCAGACTAGCATGTAGGGCTTGCTGGTGCAGAAATAGAGTCATGTAACATTGTTCTGCACGTCATTGTCGCATTATCTGTCCGTGGGTGAGCTCACGGTAGGGTGGTAGACGCTAGAAGAGTGCACGCCAACCACTAAATCATCTGAAACTCAATTCTGCAAGCCGTTTTCGGCCTCCGAAATTATACCGAAACAGACGAAGTGTGTGACAGAAGGATACGAATTTTCGCTGCGGTCGTTTTGGCAGGTCATGGAGCCCAAACGGAGTTCGTATGGCCAGGGTACGGTCGTTCTACGGATACACCTCAAATGGATTTCAGCAACGAGGGATATCGTGAATCCGGCTTCCAGGGTAACTTGCTCGCGCCCACGATCCATTTTGCGCCACTCGAAATGGCCTATTATTTTTGAATAGTACGAATGTAATGTAGAAGAGCTGGTATGCACCGTTTTATCCAAGAACAACACATGTGCATGGACAAAAATGTGGGTGGTAGTGGTATGGGTGATAAACCATGCAAAACGGCAAGTTTTTGGGTGTTCGGTGCACCGAAGAGGCTTCTCCTTCCATCCAGACTAGCATGTAGGGCTTGCTGGTGCAGAAATAGAGTCATGTAACATTGTTCTGCACGTCATTGTCGCAGTATCTGTCCGTGGGTGAGCTCACGGTAGGGTGGTAGACGCTAGAAGAGTGCACGCCAACCACTAAATCATCCGAAACTCAATTCTGCAAGCCGTTTTCGGCCTCCGAAATTATACCGAAACAGACAAAGTTTGTGACAGAAGGATACGAATTTTCGCTGCGGTCGTTTTGGCAGGTCATGGAGCCCAAACGGAGTTCGTATGGCCAGGGTACGGTCGTTCTACGGATACATCTCAAATGGATTTCAGCAACGAGGGATATCGTGAATCCGGCTTCCAGGGTAACTTGCTCGCGCCCACGATCCATTTTGCGCCACTCGAAATGGCCTATTATTTTCGAACATTACGAATGTAATGTAGAAGAGCTGGTATGCACAGTTTTGTCCAAGAACAACACATGTGCATGGACAAAAATGTGGGTGGTAGCAGTATGGGTGATAAACCATGCAAAACGGCAAGTTTTTGGGTGTTCGGTGCACCGAAGAGGCTTCTCCTTCCATCCAGACTAGCATGTAGGGCTTGCTGGTGCAGAAATAGAGTCATGTAACATTGTTCTGCACGTCATTGTCGCAGTATCTGTCCGTGGGTGAGCTCACGGTAGGGTGGTAGACGCTAGAAGAGTGCACGCCAACCACTAAATCATCCGAAACTCAATTCTACAAGCCGTTTTCGGCCTCCGAAATTATTCCGAAACAGACGAAGTTTGTGACAGAAGGATACGAATTTTCGCTGCGGTCGTTTTGGCAGGTCATGGAGCCCAAACGGAGTTCGTATGGCCAGGGTACGGTCGTTCTACGGATACACCTCAAATGGATTTCAGCAACGAGGGATATCGTGAATCCGGCTTCCAGGGTA
>LR738716.1:296912932-296955893 GCA_902687465.1 Secale cereale
AAAATAAAAATAAAGTAAAGTACACCTATGCCGACGGCTAGGCCGTCGGCATACCATTACACCCCACGCAGGTTGTGCCGCGGATCGATGCCGTGGCGTGGCGCAGGGATCGATGACGTGGCGAGTGGGCCTATGCCGACGGCCGTGCCGTCGGCATACCTCTGCCACAAATAACAGAAATGGAATTAAAAAAATAATTAAAATAAATGTATGCCGACGGCCTGGCCGTCGGCATATCAGCCTTCGTCTCACGGATCGATGACGTGGCTTGGCGCACGGATCGTGGACGTGGCAGAGGGGCCTATGCCGACGGCCACACCGTCGGCATACCTCTGCCACAGATATGCCGACGGGCGCCGTTACGGCCCGTCGGCGTAGGGTCAACGCCGTCACGTGGTCTGCGCTGACCGGGCAGGTGGGCCAGGTCTATGCCGACGGCCTTTCCTATGCCGACGGCACCCGTAGGCGTAGCTCGTGCGATCCCGACGGCCTCCTCTATGCCGACGGGGCCGTCGGCATAGATGGATGTATGCCGACGGCTTTTGTACGCCTACGGCCTTCCTTTAGCCGTCGGCATAGGTCTCTAGATGCCGACGGTAGCCGTCGGCATATATTTGGCCGTCGGCAAACCTTGTTTTTCTGGTAGTGAGCCACGCGGCACACGCAAATGCGGCTGTCGCTTTGTGATGGTGCGCGATAGGCAGTGCATTGCACACACTATGAAATGACTATGCGTGACGGGGTTCGAGGATGCAGACATTTTGTTCAAATCAATCTTATGCAAGCGATGTCAGAACGCACCTGTTTGAGTCAAAATTCAACGTACTCGATCTGGACATTACCTCATGAGCAATCCGGACGTGTCCCCAACGCCTTTTCTTCAGGTTTGTCACAACAGTGAGTGAAATTTTTAATGGAGAAGCTCCGTATGGGCATATACATCTTAGAGACTTAGATTACTCATTCATTTCTCGTAATTCATGCAACTAATTCGTCATGTATAAAGCCATGTTCAAGAATTCACCAGATTAACCAGTTAACTTGCCCATTAATCCCTACGCATAGGGTCACCGAGTAGCCAATAAACAGATAAATCGTTCGATTAACTGATTTAATGGCCGATTAACTTGCCGATTAGCCGAGTAATCCCCTACACGCTAGCCAACCGAGCAGGTACCAGTTAATGATTTCCTCAACAATGTAAAGAGTCAATTGATTTCTCACATGAATACATTAGCAATACATGCATGGCAGGGGATCACATAGCTGCCTTATATATGAAGTTAGTGCTAAGATAGGAAGTTCGTGTCTTTTTCTTTTTCCATACGATCTAAAATTGGATCGGGTTCCAGTTCCACTATCATCAGATAACGAAACAAGAGATCTTAAAAGCATCCATAGCGCAAACATAGAAGAATAGAAAAAAAACATCAACTAAACCTCAACTCTAAGCTATGAGGTCCAACCACACAAGCCTTCACCATCGCATGCACCGCTAGTGGGAGAGAAACAGAGAAGGGAAACCATACAGTTCACATCCTCTAGACATGGAGTGATCACAATTAACACACATTTTTTCATGTTTCTCCAAAGCGCCAGGTGAACACCTCCACCAGAGATCAGTCAAATAGCAGACGCTCCTTCTTGATCTTGCTCCTGTGTTTGGCGCCCTTCCATCGGCTCCAGCAAAGGTGGCTCAATGCCTCTTGGGCCATCTGGGGGTAGTGTACATCTGCAGTGCAGTCTTTTCCAGTTTACTCTCTCGCACAAGGTATCCCACCTTGAATAGGAACGCAAAGCAAGACATAGGACATTACTCCTTCCTGGAGGCCCAAACATTGGTAAACTCTTTTGACGGTCCCCGTTCGGGTACTTCCGACCAGGATCGCCACCCTATCGAGGGTACTGACGACTTTCTACCGCGTCACCGACCTCCGCCCGTGCCTCGTGGAGGTAGCGGCGGTTTGCTTCCACCTCCGCCTCCGAGTGGATGGAGTCGAGGATGGTCTGCTGCTCCGCCACCTCCTCCACCCGGCAACCTCAAAGTCTCTTTAGCGTCGGCCATGCCAAAGATGGCACTCGAAGATGCTACATCTGCCTTGCCTTCCTCTTATTCCTCATCCTTCGACAACGCGTCCTCCATGGCCACCTCCGACGCATGCTGCCCCATGCCCACCTCCTACTCCTCCTCCTGCTCCGGCAAGTCCGAAGGCAGGCCCTCTACAATCCGATCGGCATGCCATGCCCGCATCTCCATGGAGCTCTAATCGGCAATCTAGAGTGGGCAGTATGTAGGTGGTGATCCGCTATTGGGCCATGGCTAAAGACGGACGGCGAGCTTGGAATTACGAGCGGTTGTGGCGTGGTGGTGTCGGGGGAAGGAACTGGGCCGTGGGAAGGGTTGGGGGTTACCTTTTGTCTTAAACAGATGGATTTGGCCCCTTGGGCGGCACATTGGCAGTCATCGCCCTGATTCTGCGAAGCAGCGTGTCATGGCTAAGTTTGGGATTAACAATGAAACCTTTCATGACTCCTACCTTGGCATGCCCACTGAGGTTGGGTGATCGCCTACTAGCACCTTCAAATTCCTTCCTGACAGGGATTGGCAGGGCATACATGGTTGGTCTGATTGACCGGTGTCCCGGCAAGGAAACTTTTCTCAAGTCGCGGACCCATGCGATCCCAACCTTCATTATGAGTCTCTTTCGTCTTCCGGTGGCCACTTGTGAGAAATTCCATCAAATCATTATTGAGGCTGCCCATAATGGGAGTATCATAGGTAGTATCATGCATGCCAACTAGGCAATTTTGATGATGTGGCATAGAATTAAGTAAAGAGAGAGGGGATTGAGTATCATATTATGATACCGTATATATTAAATGATGTGCTAGTATGTGTCATGCATGACAATAAATGACTATCATATGATACTAACATAACATATGATACTATGCACTACGGATGTAGTGTCATACACTAGTATCGTGTGCATGATACTAATATATGATACTCTCCATTACAACCAGCATGATGAATGGTGGGGGAGGGACGATGGAAAGAAAAAAATTCCATTGGCATTCTTGGGAGTGGCTCACAACTCCTAAATTTCTGGGGCGAAATGGGTTTCCGAGATTTGGCCTTTTTTAACCAGGCTATGCTTGGAAAACAGGGATGACCCCTTCTCAAGGATCGGGATTCTTTATGTGCTCTAGTCCTCAAGGGGCTATATTATCCTCAAAGTGACTTCTGGAACGCAACGGCACCGTTCGCATCCATGACCTGGCGAAGCATCCTACATGGGCGTGAGCTTTTGAAGTAGGGGGTACAATGGTATTGGCAATGGCAGGCTCACTCACATTATTTCTGACCATAGGATCCCATCTATTCCTCCCAATTTACTCCGGCCAACTTCTCCGGTTCCTGCGTGCGCTACAGTTCATTGTCTACTCGATGAGGACACTGGTTCATGTAATCATCAGACAGTGCATGCTTTTTTCGATGATGATGTGGTTGCATCTATTCTCCAAGTTCCTGTTAATTGACATGGTGGCGATGATTTTGCTCGATGGCCTGCTACTAAATTTGGGGAATATTCAGTTCGGTAAGCACATAATTTGGCTGGCACTAATCGCTTTTGTTCTCACACAATGGTGATGGTGGTGATCTTACTTCTTTTTTTCAGAAAAGGAGGATGACCTCCGGCCTCTGCGTCTGGGAGATGCATGCGGCCATTTTATTGATTATTCTCGAGGACCTTACAAAGTAGTACAACAATATGCCTGAATCCGTCATCTTGGCAACATCTACTGCTACACCTATCCATAAGATGAAGGGGTGCAAGCTGGGCCACATACCAGACCTTTCACCTAAGCTTAACATCGCCGGAGGCCCCGACCGAGCCACATACCGGGTTCGGGGCACAATCCGGTCCGATGCACTAATATGTGTCGTCGCCGCCATCTCCCACTGGTCCATCTATAGAGCAGATTGTGGTGCCAACCTTGGCAGGTTCCTCCGCCATCGAGGCCACTATGACACCAAATGACGACCACCATCTATGCTAGTCCATCTCCAAGCAGAAGGAGCGCTACCACAGGACGAAGATCGGCGGAGAGTAGATGAAACGCCGCACACATTGCCGCCGCCAAACACCTCATACGCACCGCAAAGTGCCCACCATGCTTTCGGGAACCCCGGGCGACGCCTTCAAGAAGGAGCGCGATGACGGTACGACGCCGTCGCTTGCAAGGGGAACTAGAGCATTCGCCCAAAGGAACAGCACAGTGAAAGACGGGAGAAGACCTCGACAAGGCCTCCACGAAGTGGACCGACACCCAGCAAAGGCGCCGCCATTGTCGTGGCCTCCGCCGACGGCCAAGGGCTTCCCCCGGTCGCGCCCGCAACCCATCCACCAGGCCAAAGACCTGGCCAGGGGAGCGCACGCAGCCGGAGAAGGCGTTGGACTTCATCGAAACAGGCACGCCGGGTGATGGGCCACCCGACCCACTGTAACGTCCACCGAGACCTCGCCGCCTGCACGGCCGAAGTCTCGGACCACCAGCGCCCATGGTCGTCGCCCGTATAAGAGGCAACGCCGTCCACACCGCCCGAGGCCACCGCCCCGACATCCACCCACCGCACACATCCCGTCGAAACATGGAGAAAGACCCACACCGCCTCCACCAGGGAGCACCACACTACGAAAACCCAAGCCAGGCAGGATGAGGCAAGGCCATGCCGGCCAGAACTGGCGAACCCCGGCCCACCAACCGCCAGATCGGAGGGAAAGCGGGTGGCGGGGGAGGAGGAGACGGGGGAGGAGTGGGGATGTGTCTCAGTCATGACTACATAGTTCTCGAACCCGTAGGGTCTGCACGCTTAACATTCGATGACGATTCGTATTATGAGTTATGTGTTTTTAATGACCTAAGATTGTTTGGAGTCCCGGATGACATCACAGACGCGACAAGGAGTCTCGAAATGGCCGAGACATAAATAATGATATATTGGACGATGTTATTCGGACACCGGATGACTTCCAGGGGTTACCGGATGACTATCGGAGTGCCGGGGGGTTATCGGAAACCCCGGGGGAACTAATGGGCATTAGTGGGCTTTATGGGAGAGAGAGAGGAGAGGCCACAAGGGCTGGCCGCACGCCCCCCATGGTCCTAGTCCGAATTGGACTAGGGGGAGGGGCGGCACCCCCTCTTTCCTTCTCCTCTCCCTCTCCTCCGTTCCCCCTCTCTTCCTTTTGGTGGAAACCTACTAGGACTAGGAGTCCTATTAGGAGTCCCCACTTGGGGCGTGCCCTAGGGGCCGGCCGGCCCTCCCCTCCTCCCTCCTTTATATACGTGGGGAGGGGGGCACCCTAGGACACATAAGCCAATCTTTTAGCCGTGTGCGGTGCCCCCCTCAACAGTTACACACCTTGGTCATATTGTTGTAGTGCTTAGGCGAAGCCCTGCGCTGGTAACTTCATCATCACCGTCACCACACCGTCGTTCTGAAGAAATTCTCCCTTGTCCTCAACTGGATGAAGAGCTCGAGGGATGTTATCGTGCTGAATGTGTGCTGAACACGAAGGTGTCGTACGCTCGGTACATGGATGAGTTGGATCGTGAAGATGTTCGACTACATCAACCACATTACTAAACGCTTCTGCTTTCTGTCTACAATGGTACGTGTACACACTCTCCCTGCTCATTGCTATGCTTCTCCTAGATAGATCTTGCATGATCGTATGTTTTTTTTTGAAATACTACATTCCCCAACAGCACTTTCCAGAGAAACAATTCTAAGTGAATGGTATTAATGTTATTGAAAAATCTCCGACAATCACGATTGGAAGTTTTCAAATACCTTTACCTACTGTCAAAAAGAAATTTGAAATGCTTATTGTTGGGGACTTTCATATCCCCGTTGAGGTAACTTAGTGATTTACGAAAGTTCTTTGGTTTCATGCTAATCGAAAGTGGTTGTTAATAAGACTTGATCACCCTTATTGATAAATTATTTTTGAGAGGAATGAAGTTGATGAATTTAGCGAGCACTATCTTCTGACCCTACCTTTTGTTTTTTTATTTTATTTAGTTAAATAAAATAAAATGACATGTGTTGTCTGTTTTCTGAGTTTCCCATACAATAAAAAATGACCCAAAAATAAAAGTTTTCAGAATTCTCTGAAAATTTAACACAATTTTTTTCTGAATATTTAAGAAATTTTGGTGCAAATAATATGAGAGGGAGGTGCACCTAGTGGGCACAACCCACCTGGGCGCGGCAGGACCCCCAGGCGCACCCTGGTGGGTTGTGGTCGCCACGTGGGCCCTCTCACTTATCTCTTTATACCACATCATCACCTACCTCCAGAAAAAATTCACCATTGCTCTCTCTCTCGTGTTCCTGCTCTCAAACCCGTGGATTTCGATCTCTTTGCTCGAAGCTCCGCTTCCGAAACTGTTTCGGGGGATTGTTGTTTGGTATGTGACTCCTCCGTTTGCCCAATTATTTTTTGTTTTAGTGGTTTATATTGTGAATAATTAGCTACTCTTGGTGCTGTTGTAGATGAGCTTGCATGTTGAATTCTTAGAGTTCTAAGTATTTTGAATGCTTGCTATGGTCTCTAGGCATCCCTATGAGTAGTTGCTATCATTCTTGTAGCGTTTTGTTGATAAATTTTTATCACCCAATTTTTTTGAGAAAATTGTACGCGGATATGATGAACCTCTTTGGAAGGAGTTCGTCGAGGAGGAGATCCTCGGGAGCATCGTCTAGTGACAGCTCCACTTGTCGGTCTTATGTTGAACCAAGTGAAAGTTCCATACGAGATGCCGCCACCAAAACATGCTTATGGCCTTGTGATGATTATATAGTACGTGTAGGCATTAAGGAGGAATTCGAGCAATTGGTTCACAATGCTGGTCTCGGTCCCTATATTTCAGATAAGTGCGATCAACACCTCACTCTCACGAAATCATTTGTTAAAGGCTTTAAATTTCATCCCCGTGAGTCTAGGGTGTCATTCAAACTATATGAAAGTCCTTTTACCATATCACTAGAGAGTTTTGCCCATCACTATAAAATCCCATTCTCGAGGGGAGCGGCTGCGCGGCGGTGGCTGGCCTGTGGCGGCATGCCAAGTGGCCGAGGAGGAGCGGTCGGGCGCGGAAAACAATGGGGCGGCGGCTGGAGCTACGTGATGGCTAGGGATGCCATTTTTGGACGTGGGGGTGTCCATTTATAGGCAGGAGGGGTTAGGGATAGTGTTTGGAGGGGTTTTGGAACGTTTCGAAGCCTCCGATCGCAATCCAACAGCTCCGGTCGGAGGGGGTTAGCTAGGTGGGTTTTGGGCTTATTGTGGCTATGTAAAGAAGGCCTCGGACTGAGAGGAGAGAAGAGAGAGAGAGAGAGGCCCGGCGGCAGTTTCAGAGACCGAAACGTCCGATGAATAAACCAGCAACGGTGCCGCTCTATGTTAGACGGTTGGACTATCAAATAGACTCCGAATGTGACGAAATTTGGCAGGCGATCCACCAACACTATAATAAGACCGCACGCCAAGTTTCACCTCATTCTAAGAATGCTTTTAGGCCACTTATAAAATAATATTTCAGAGGTATCGCGGGCGCGTGCGAGTGTGTCTGGGCTTAGAACGGTCAACGGAGAGAACTGGGAGACATGCAAGTACGAACAAATGCAAGTTTTGAAAACATGTTGATGACATGCACATGATGACATGGCAAAGTGCAACACGCAAGCAGATGACATGGCAACGACAACGAATAAGGGGAAGACATCTGGCGCATTGGTCTCGGGGTGTCATAGTCGATGAGCCAGTCCTCCGGCTTGACGGTGCCGTTGTACTTGGGGGTGTTGTGGGGGGAGCGTAAACCCTTTGTGGAAGGGCTTATCCCGGATGCGCGGGCCAAAGCAAGCCGGCCCGACCGCGTTGTCGTCTTCGAGCTTGAGGGAGATGGCGAGCTGGTCAAGACGGTGGTGGGCGTCAGCATCGTCGATGGCGCGCGGACCCAGCCGGCTTGCGACTGGGCCACGAGGAGCTGTCCCGATTGGAGCAGGCCGGTCCTACTGGGGTGGGGTGGGGAACATCCTGCCGACGTCCTCATCACGAGCCGGCATGCCTAGCTCGCCGCCACCCGTCGCAGCTTGGCCCCACTGGGGTTGTGCGCCCTAGGATCTTCTGGATTGGGCCTTGTCGCCGGGTGGAGAAGACGCCTGATGGGTGTCCCGCAGCGCGGCCTTGTCCTTGGAGCGGTGATGTCTACACACGCTTCTACTCTTGTAGACTATGTTGGGCATCCAAGCGTAGAGCTTTGTAGGACAGTAGCAATTTCCCTCAAGTGGATGACCTAAGGTTTATCGAACTCAGGGAAGTAGAGGTTGAAGATGGTCTCTCTCAAGCAACCCTGCAACTAAGATACAAGAAGTCTCTTGTGTTCCCAACACACCTAATACAACTAGGAGTTGTATAGGTGCACTAGTTCGGCGAAGAGATGTTTAATGGCAAGTGATATGGATGGCAAAACAAAGTAATATAAATCTGTAATAAAAAGTGCAGCAAGCAAACAAGTGGTAAACATGAGCACAAATGGTATTGCAATGGTGGAAACAAGGCCTAGGGTTCATACTTTCATTAGTGGCAACTCCCAACAACATTAACATAATCGAATCACATGATATTTCCCATAAAACATGCAATGGAGACGCACCCGGAGGTCATTCCTTCGTGGTCAAGAGAGGACGAGAATTATGTAGGGCTACAAAAGCACACATCAAAGTTCGTAGTTCTCAATCTAAGGATTTCCCAATGTCACCGCGGCCATCCAAAGAGAGTCTCACAATCACCACAACATATCTAAAGGATAGTCAAAGACAAGCACCAAGAGACTCTCAATCTTCAATCAACACACAAGAGAGGAAATCACTCATGAAAATATTTTTTTAATCCATGTCCAATAGACCGCTGTCACCTTGGTCTCGGGGATTATACTAGATAAAGACAAGTGAGTACATCAATCCAATACATAGAGGAAGGGGAAATATCATGTGATCACCCTAGATTAACATAGCCTATGATCACAACGAAGATCACATCATGGGAGAGAGATAACCACATAGCTACACATACGAGCCCTCGGCCCCGGAGAAGACTACTCACACATGGACATGGTGAGGAGGAGGTTGATGATGGTGTTGATGGAGAGGTGCAGCTCCGCGAGGAGGCGGCGGCCGGCGGCGGCCACGGAGGCTGCATAACAGAAAATAAAAAGGCCAAGGCCCAAATTCGAACTAGATTAAAAAGGTTGTGGCCCAAAACAATAGTGGAATATAAAAAAAATTATCAGAAAAAGGCCCCATTCCCAGAAATTAAAAGGCCAAATTATTGGGCCAGGCCCATGCAGATAAGCAAAATAAAGAGAGAGAAAATTAAAATTAAATGGGCTGAATTATTGGGCTTGGCCCATCAAGACGGCTGAAATGGACCGGGCTGATTCTATTTTACGACCTTTTCATTTGGTCGTAAGTCTGCCACATCAGCTTGCCACGGTGGATCGGACGTGGTGTGGTCGGATTGCTAGTGACCAAAATAGTTGGTCGTTAAATCTACGACCTTTTTTTGGTCATAAACGTTTGCGACCATTCCAGAAGAAAGGTCGCTATAGTCAGTTTATGACGGCCAGCTTTTTACCTTATGTTTTTGGTTACAAAGAGGTCACAAATGGAAATTTGTGACCATTCAGTGACCTATAGTGGTGGTCACAAGTTGACATATTTCTTGTAGTGTTCATCCCCCCGATACTAGAAGATGTAGAGGCATGAGTAAAGAGAGGGAGTTGAAAGAGTAGACCAGGGAAAGAAAATCTACAGCAGGATGTAGCTGATAAGTGAGGGACATGTGGTGCTGGAAGGAGGTAAGGGGAAGATCACCTCAAAATTGTTCGGTTTAAAAAGCGTGCTGCACCTTACGAGTCGTTTTTGAGGCAGTCAACAACCATCGGATGGAGATGAGCCCATAAGAAAATTTAACTGTTTTTCATGTGTTATGTTTTTCAATTCGAGGCCATCTTGAGAACCGAATCAGTCGCGCAAAAGCTGTTCCTGACAAAGGACGCTCAGCTAATACCTGGGACATTGCAGTGGGTACCAGGACATGTCCTGCCCGTGGGCAGATATTACGCTTCTTCCGAATTTTATAGTGGCTCTAGAAGTCATATATTACCTCAGATGGAGATGATCTAAAAATCAATTTTGCTCGACTCAACAAGGCGAAGAATTTTCTTGTTGTTTAACTTTTCATTTGAAGCCATTTGAATGACATTTTTGGCCATGCCAAAACCTGTGGTCAACATATCCAGGCTACCTATGCACAATTACCTTTTTCTTAGTTATTTTTTTGCAGTGTACTTTATGTTTTGGATAGTAGAAGTTTCCTTTTTTTTGCGGTTGAGTAGAAGTTTCCTTGGCCATGTTCGGTTTCAGCGGTTTGTTCCCAACAGTGTCTTGATCACCATGAGGTTCGAGTGGAACTCCATTTGTCGTGGTTTCTCTCATATTCTTCTTAATTGATGTCTACTTTAATGCTGCTTACTTGGTTAGGATTGAACATAATTTGTACAGAGGAATTCAATTTAAACATTGAAGTGGGTAAACATTCAACCCCAAATTGTACAGGGATTAGATAAAAATGTTCATGGAATATAGTGTAAAACATCCATGAAGCTCGAATAAGTAAAACATCTGCGGGCATAACTGAATCGTTATGAAGTAGGCGCACATTCCACGTATTGGACCAAACAGTGAAGCTAACTGTAAGGCAAGATACCGTCCGCAGTGGCCAAAAATAAGGGTGAATGATCAGCAGTGACACCTAGTAGCTGCACATGAGCCAAAAATAAAAGGGACAATATTAAAAGAATAAAGACCGGCTCTTATGCGACATGTATGGAAAATATGCATGTAAGCATCTTGACAAGAACAAATGATGATGAAAAGACACACAGATCATGAACAAGTTGTTAAGAACTAGTAGTATAACTTAAGGCACACCTTTTATCAATGAAGAACTGGATAGTTTAGAAGCTAATCAACTTAATACACTGGAATCTTAAACCAAAATAAAGCAATCATCATCTTAATAATTAAGTAACCACGATATAAAAAACACGCGCATAGCAAAAATATAAATTACCTCACCTATTAAACCAACATAGCACATTAGCAGATCTCTTGTGTTTAGAGATTTGGATCCACCCATATCCACCCATGTCCCCTGCCTACATCAAACGAAGCACAATAAATGAATGAAAAACATGGAGCAGTTGGAACATGAGAATGCAATGAACACTTTTGTGACAACTACAGTACATGATACCACATCGGCTGTCAGGTGGAAGAGATATTAGAATATGACAAACTTTAACATGCTCCCTCTTACCCCCTCTTTTTACTTGTGAGGTAAGACGGTAAGACTTAATCATATAACTAATTATTGAGATCAGTGGCTCGTCTGAAAAGTGGGGGTATGAGTGAGCATGTTAAAACTTCTCTTATAATATTCCTTTACCAAGAAATGTTTGGAGTGGACTACTTACGAGTTTAGACAAAATACATTCAATACAACTGTAGAGACTATGTACAGGTTAATGCCCAAAATGGCTTAAATAAAATATGCATAAAATATACAGGACAATTTCTGCTCTGCTGTACCGAAAACAGTTTCGAAGGACGGCTCATATGAGATTCTAGAGAACTTCCACTCACTAAAGTCGGGTCACAGTTCAGTAATTGAATATATTGACAGATTTGAAGAAAAAATGGTCTCTTACAAGAGGGAAAACCCTAGAGTGGCTGAGAGTTACTATGTGAAGTGTTTCATTAATGGGCTCCAACCTGAGATCAAACACTTCCCAAAACTATTCAAACCAACCTCATTATATGTTGCTGTAGACACAACAAGAGATATGGAGCTAGACGCGCAAGCTAAACAAGCACAGAAGAAAAACTACACATCTGGTAGCTATTCCAAGACCTACTCCACATCTCGGCCACCAACAAAACCGAAGTGGAATGATAACAACTCTACCAGAAGAGAAGGAGACACTAAAGGCACTATCAAAATAGACAGACCTTAGAGAGAGCCTGGTACTTGCAGGTACTATGGAGGGAAATGATTTTTTGGCCACAAAAGTGCTCAATATAAGACATTGAACATGATGGCCACATAAGGAGCGACTGACCAGGAACAACCCACTGAAGATCAACTTCAAGAGCATGCCAAAACAGATGAAACTGTAGCACCTGCTACTACCCCTACTGAAGAGGAGCAATGTATGCAGATCTCCCTTCAAGCCTTATGCAAGAAACCCCCAGCTAATACCTTTACTTTGCAAATCAGCATAGGGGGCAGATGTGCCATAGCACTGGTTGACTCCGGTAGCTCCCGCACATTTGTTGATATGAAGTTCATTGCCAAAAGTTCCTGTACAACCTTGAGCAACCCCATGGAAACAGTTGAAGTGGCAGGAGGGGGCACTCTTCATTCAGGATCACACACTACAAACACACCATATACAATTCAAGGTCACAAATTCAGCAACTCCTTTAAAGTACTCCCTCTCAAAGGCTTTGACATCATTCTCGGGTGTGACTGGTTGGAACAACACAACCCAATAACCATGGATTTCATTACAAGAAAGATGCAAGTAATAATAGATGGCAAAAACAAAGTGACACTGAAAGACAATAATAGGAAGGGGATTGTACCTCTCATTTCCCTGCGTCGAATGCAAAAACTATCAAACACTGGAGTGAATGGTTATTGTCTATTCCAACTTTCTCCCAAGAAGCAGCAACCACAACAACCATGTGCTGAAATAGAAGACTTATTGACAGAGTATAAAGATGTCTTTGCTGAGCCCAAGGGAATGCCTCCTGTGAGAGCACATGACCATGCTATACCTCTCAAGGTGGGCTCTGAGCCACCTATGGCCAGACCTTACAGAGTACCCCATATGCAAAAGGATGAGATGGAGAAGCAAATCAAAGACCTAGTGAGAGTCCCTACGCAGCTCCTGCTATATTAGTGAGAAAGAAAGATGGAACATGGAGATTATGCATTGACTACAGAAAGCTCAACACCCAAACTATCAAAAACAAATTACCCATCCCTGTAATTGAGGATTTGTTCGATGAGCTTCAAGGAGCAAAATACTTCACCAAACTTGACCTAAGAGAGGGGTACCACCAAGTGAGAATGAAGAAAGAGGACATCCACAAGACAACCTTCACAACATACGTGGGTCACTATGAATTCCTTGTCATGCTATTTGGCCTCACTAATCCCCCAACCACCTTCCAAGCCCTGATGAACAGAGTTTTTGCAAAGTATCTCAGGAAGTACATCCTAGTATTCTTTGACGACATCCTGGTTTTTAGCAAGACACTAACTGAACACCTGGAACATCTCCTTGAAGTGCTACAAACCCTGAGAAAGGAACAATTGTTTGCCAAAATGAGAAAGTGCATCTTTACTGCACCACAAGTGGAATATCTTGGGCACATAATCACCGGCGATGGAGTACAAACCGACCCCCACAAAATTGAAGCAGTGGCAAACTGGTCCATACCCAAGAACACGACACAACTGAGAAGCTTCTTGGGTCTAACAGGCTACTACAGAAGGTTTGTACAAAACTATGGCTTGATATGCAGGCCTCTTCATGATATGCTTAAAAAGGAGGCCTTCCAATGGACTGAACAACAAACAACAGCTTTCAACAACCTCAAGCAGAGCCTCACTACAGCCCCGGTGCCAGCACTGCCCAATTTCTCACTCCCCTTCCAACTGGAAACTGATGCAAGTGGCACAGGCGTGGGTGCTGTACTCATGCAACAGGGTAGACCCCTAGCATTCTTTAGCAAAACCATCGGGCCCATATATACCGCTTTGTCAACATATGAGAAGGAGGCTTTAGCTATTCTTGAGGCACTAAAAAAGTGGAGAAACTACCTTATTGGTAATGAACTCCACATCAAAACTGACCAGAGAAGTTTGAAATTCATGACTGATCAAAAAGTATCTGATGGACTCCAACAAAAACTGCTGCTGAAACTTCTGGAGTTCACCTACAAAATAGAATACAAGAAAGGAGCTGATAACAAGGTGGCAGATGCCCTAAGCAGAAAAGATACCATGCTCATGGCCACCAGCATTGTAACTCCCACTTGGATTGAATCTATGGAACAAAGTTACCAGCAAGATCAACACTGCCAAGAGTTGCTACAAAAACTGCTCATTGCCCTAGACTCTGAAAAGGACTATACCTTGGCGGATGGAGTCTTACGGTACAAAGGAAGAATACATATAGGCAATGATACAGACCTTAAGCAACAACTCATTGAATCCTTGCACTCTTCAGCTATAGGGGGGCACTCGGGTATGGTAGACAACTACCAGAGAATCAAAAGACTATTCCACTGCCAGGTCTTAAGAAGGATGTGCACAAATTCATCTCGGAATGCCCTGTTTGCCAACGAGCCAAGGCGGAACATTGCCATTATCCTTGTCTTCTCGACCCCCTTCCTCTACCGGAAATGGCTTGGACTCATCTCACAATGGACTTCATCGAAGGCTTGCCAAAATCAAATGGAAAAGAAGTCATTCTTGTGGTCGTGGACAGATTCACCAAGTATGCCCAATTCATCCCTCTTCCCCACCCATACACAGTGCATATTGTTGCTCAGGCTTTTGTCGACAATGTCTTCAAGTTACATGGACCTCCCATTAGCATTGTCACAGACAGAGATCGAATATTTACTAGCAACATGTGGCAGGGGATATTCAAGGCCATGAAAATCAAACTCAGACTCAGCACAACCTATCATCCCCAAAGTGACGGTCAAACGGAGAGAGTGAGCCAATGCTTGGAGTCATACTTGCGATGCATGATATTTGAGGAACCCAAGAAATGGTGCTCCTGGCTCCGTCTAGCTGAGTGGTGGTACAACACCACATACCACACAGCTACCAAGTTCACCCCCTTCCAAGCTCTTTTCAGTTAACGTCCACCAAAGATAAGTGAGATAGTTGTGCCAGCACCAGAAGATGCGGAAGCCAAGGATTTTCTGACAGAAAAGAAACACATGCTCTCCACTCTGAAAGAGCACTTAGCTCAAGCACATGCCAGAATGAAAAAGTATGCTGACAAGAAACGCTTGAAGAGGACCTTTGAAGTTGAGGACATGGTATATTTGCGAATGCAACCATACAGGATGGCGACATTTGGTCTAAGGCAAGCCATGAAACTCACAACAAAATACTACGGGCCTTACAGAATTCTGTGGAAGGTTGGACATGTGGCTTACAAACCCCAACTCCCGGACCACATTGGCATCCACCCGGTGTTCCATGTTAGTCAGCTGAAGAAACACCTGGGAACACACATAGTCCCAAGCAAAGACTTACCCTTAGTGGACAGCAACGGAAGAATCAAAACGGAACCACTTGCAGTACTAGAAACTCGTTCATTGCCCAGGAATGAAGTGCTAGTGACACAATGGCTCATCGACTGGGAAAATTTAAAACCTGAAGAAGCAACTTGGGAGGACGCCAACTTCATCAAGCAAGTATTTCGGGAGTTCTTCGCCGGCACGCTCAAAAGTTGGTTCCCTGAGAAATATACTTGAGGACAAGTATAGTTTCAGGTGGGGGCATTGTCAGCTACCTGAAGTTATCTGCACTTCGGTCGAAGGGATTCAGCAAACCGGCTCAGTTATAAGCAGGGGAGCAATCCAACGGCTGAAGGTGACACGAGCAAGATGAAGGGCCGCGATCAACCAGAACTCTGTTTTGCTAGTTTACTTCTCGGGATTGTACTGATGTCTGTTTCTTTCTGTTTTCACCCTGTGTGTGTGGACGGGTTATAAGCACCTGCGTGTGCAGAAGAGGGCATCAATCATTTTTATCCCCAACTACTGTAACCCTAGTTTCCTAACGGGAGTAGAAATCATCCACTAATAGAAGGGGTCTCCGCTATCGGGAGTTCATTCTGCTCAAGATCTGAGTTCACAGTACCATAGTTCTGTTAATACATGTCGGATATGACAGTCCGGCTCCTGGAGCGGAAGGTCGGCAGATTGGAAGCGTGACGCGTGTGGCATGGTATCGAGATTGGAACTTCTCTTTTCTATATGAGCTCAGGCCTCAGGGTAAGATTGGAACTCCGTGTCCGTTACTCGTACTGAGGTTACATGAGTAGGAATCAGTTTCGATTCCGTTCCCAGCGTATGTACGGAAATTTTCAAATAAAAACAGAGATCAAGTCGCATTAAGGATCCACTCCAAGCACGCTTACAATCAGGGTCCTGTCAACCAGCTCGTGCAGTTACAATGATTGCATACGGTTAAATATCACTTTTGCACATGCAAATGCGGCTGTTGCTTTGTGATGGTGCACGATAGGCAGTCAATTCACACACTATGAAATGACTATGCGTGACAGGGTTCGAGGATGCAGGCATTTTGTTCAAACCAGTCTTATGCACGCGGTGTCAGAACCTACGGCACATGTTCGAGTCAAAATTCAACGTACTCGATCTGGACATTACCTCATGAGCAATCCGGACGTGTCCCCAACGTCTTTTCCTAAAGGTGGTCACAACAGTGAGGCAAAATTTGCTGAAAGTGAAAATTTTAACAGAGAAGCTACATATGGGCATATACATCTTAGAGACTTAGACTACTCATTCATTTCTCGTGATTCATGCAACTAATTCGTCATGTATAAACTATAAAGAATCAATTGATTTCTCACATGAATACATTAGCAATACATGCATGGTAGGGGATCACATAGCTGTCTTATATATGAAGCTATTGGTAAGATTGGAAGTTCGTGTCTTTTTCTTTTTCCATACGATCTAAAATTGGATCGGTCCAGTTCCACTATCATCAGATAACGGAACAAGAGATCTTGAAAGCATCCATAGCGCAAACATAGAAGAATAGAAAAAAAACATCAACTAAACCTCAACTCTAAGCTATGAGGTCCAACCACACAAAGCCTTCACCACCGCATGCACCGCTAGTGGGAGAGAAAGTGTGAAGGGAAACCAGCGTCCAAAGTGCAAACATAGAAGAATAAAAAGACATCAACTAAACCTCAACTCTAAGCTCTTAGGTCCAACCACACAAGTCTTCACCACCGCATGCACAGCTAGACATGGAGCGATCGCAATTAACAAACATTTCTCCCTGTTTCGCCAAAGCGCCAGGTGAACACCTCCACCAAAGATCAGTTAAGTAGCAGGCATCAGTCATTCCTATCATCGTTGTCCTCGTCCATAGCAGATGCCCCTTCTTGATCTTGCTCCTGTGATTGGCGCCCCTCTATCGGCTCCAGCAAAGGTGCCTCAGTGTCTCTTGGGCCATCTGGGGTAGTGGACATCTCCAGTGCAGTCTTATCTAGTGTACTCTCTCGCACAAGGTATTCCAACTTGAATACGAACACAAAGCAAGACATAGGACATTACTCCTTCCTGCAGGCACAAACATTGGTAAACTCTTCCGATGGTCCCCGTTCGGGTACTTCCGACAAGGATCGCCACCCTATCGAGGGTACTGGCGACTTTCTACCCCGTCACCGACCTCCGCCCGTGCATCGTGGAGATAGCGGCGGTTTGCCTCCACCTCCGCCTCCAAGTGGATGGAGTCGAGGATGGTCCGCTGCTCCGCCGCCTCCTTAACCCGGCAACCTCATAGTCTCTCAAGCATCGGCCATGCCAAAGATGGCAGTTGAAGACGCTACATCTGCCTTGCCTCCCTCCTATTTCTCCTACTCTGACACCGCGTCCTCAATGGCCACATCCGGCGCATGCTGCTCCATGCCCACCTCCTACTCCTCCTCCTGCTCCGGCATGTCCGAAGGCAGGCCGACTACAATCCGAGCAGCACACCATGCCTGCATCTCCATGGAGCTCTAATCGGCGCTCTGGAGTGGGCAGTATGTAGGTGGTGATCCGCTACTGGGCCATGGCTACAGGTGGACGGCGAGCTTCTAATTACGAGCGGTTGTGGAGTGTTAATGTCGGGGGGAAGGAACTGGGTCGTGGCTAGGGTTGGGGGTCACCTGCTATCTTAAACAGATGAATTTGGCCCCTTGGGAGGCACATTGGAGTGCGGTTCTAACCTGAATGCCCGGTTTCAACAAGTGTCCATGTGGGCCCTGCATGTTAGTTTGACATGGCGGACGTGATTGTGACCAATCATTGACCGAGTCGTCTGCCCGGACATATAGCGGGCGTTCGAGGAGCCCGACTGTAGGTGCTCTTATACTTGCTCTCTTTCTCTTGGTTATTTCTTTTGCAGAGTGCCTTTTATGTTTCTGGGAAGTCAAAGTTTCCTCGGGTCATGTTCGGTTTTTAGGCGTTTGTCCGAACAGGGAATTTATCACCATCAGCTTCGAGTGAAGCCCCATCCCTCGTAACCCTAGTTTAGTTCAATGTTGTTCATACGGGGAATTCTGTTTAAAAATTACAGTGGGTAAGCATCCATCCTTGAACATTGGGAACAATAAGGGAATATGGTGTCACAAGGCACTTCCACTGTTTTAGACATTATAGTTGAAGTAGCAAAAGATACTCAGGATGGTTGTAAATATTAAGAGATACAAAAAAAAGTGAGGACACCAAACACATAATAGCATTTAAAAAGACTGAAACATTAACGAAGCTCGAAGAAATAAAACATTGGCGGCCATAATTTGATCATTATGAAGTAGGGGCACATCCGCATGTTGGGCTGCAAGGCAAGATACCGTTCGTAGGAGAGCGATCAACAATGACACCCAGTAGCTGCACATGAGCCAAAAAAAGCAACAATATTAAAAGAAGACCGGCTCTTCGTGGGACATGTATATGGAAAATATGCATGTAAGCTTGTTGACAAGAGCAACTCATGGTGCAAACACAGCACAGATCATGAACACGTTGTTAAGAACTAGTGGTCTAACTCAAAGGCACACCTTCTACAAATGAAGAACTTGATATATAGAAACTAATCAGTTTAATACACCAGTAACATAAACAAAAATAAATCATGCATCATCTTATTAATTATGTAACCATGACAAAAAGACATGCGTATAGCAAAAATAGAAATGACCTCACCTGTTCAACCAAAATAGCACATTGGCAGATCTCTTGTGTTCAGAGATTTGGATCCACCCATTTCCACCCAACTCCCCTGCCTATATCAAATGAAGGCAAATAAATCAGTGAAAAAACCTGGAGAAGTTGGATCATGACAATGCATGGTACGCTTTTGTGACAACTACAGTACATGAAGCCACATTCGCTGTCTGGTGGAAAAGATAATTATAATATTGCTTTACCAAGACATGTTTCGACTACGTAGAAGTCTAAAGAAAATACATAAATACAGGATAGACTATGTACAGGTTAATGCCCAATATGGCTGAAACAAAATATGCATAAATTGGGAAAACTCAGTCTGCTCAAATTTACCATTACTCTTTATTGCTCGAATTTGACGAAGTAGTATTATTTTCAGATGACAAAGTACATGCCGCCATGAATTGATGATTAGTATGATGAACAAACAAGACAATCATTGTCTTGCAAGGAGACACATTGAGTGAAAAACGTAACACAAGCTTTAATCACATCATTATTATTTGAGAGTAACTATTTTTCAAAGATGGTTTCACTATATTATTTGCATGGAGTAGACAATTAATCACATCACATTAGCACTAATACAACAAACACATATCAATAGTAATTGGACCTAATCTTGTTACAAATGAGGTAGAGAGGTATTACCTGTAGTGTAGAAATTTCTGTAGGGAAAATAAACCGTATGAGCCCACTCACTCGTTTTAGAAATTAATCTGGTCTGCATCGACTTAAGGTGGAGCATGAAGTCGCCACTGTACGTAGAGAGAACCAACACATTTAACTCCTCGTCATACCCCACCATCTCTGCATTTCTGAAGGCGCCAGAAAAGATCCCCTCCAATTGATTGATTTTCTGCAGAAGCACCCATCCGGCAATACCGTCAGAGTTCAGTTTCCTCTCCCATATATGAATGCCCTCCCACATATGCATGCCCGGTTTCGACTTAACGGCGAGTCCAAGAGCACTATCGTCTTCTGGCCGTAGGAGCTGAAAGGACCAGTTGTTGACATGCTGGGCCTCTGCCGGCATCTCGATGACACGAAGAGTCTGCCTTTCAGTATCAAATGCAACGATTTCGCGTCCATGAAGCAACCAGTAAACTGAATTCCCGATAAGGATGCCGGGCCTTAGCGTCAGAACCATCTTTGTAGTCGACGCTGAGACAATATTGCCCCATACACCCGACACTGATTCGTAGGCACAAGCGAATGACATCTTCAAGTCTCTACTGGAGCAGATCAACACCACTTTGAAGGACGGGCTCAAGAAGCAATCGTGGTGCAAATGCCCGTCTTGATCGTCACCACACATCACCATGGCGCTACACCTACAGAAACTCTCCCTTTTGGCATCGCGGAGCTCCGATGGAAAAGGCACGCGGTGCTGCTGGCCGTTGAGGGGATCCCACACGAATATCTCGCACAGAGGCTCGCTGAGCATGATGGCGAGGCCGTGGCGGCAGCCAAGGAACTCCCAACCCAGCCCGTGCTCGGGCATAAACAATCGTTCTGCCGAGATGCGATTGGGCGGTTCCAAGACGGGAGTGAAGATGGGAGTGAATACAAGAGACCCTTTGGAGAAACCCAACGGAGGAGGTCTCCTGAAGCTGTGAAGAAACTGACTAAAGAAGCTTTCGGCGGGGATGCGGTCGGGCGGGTCCATGATGGGAGTGAAGGCCGAATATATGAGGTGAGAGTGAGACCCACTGAAGAAGCCCAGCAGAGGAGGTTCCGGGTGGTGTCTGCTGAAACGGCGGAGGAAGCGGGGATCGGAGAGGATGCGGCGCCAGCGCGTGCACACGAGGGAGGCACGGGAGGGGGTTGACGGCAGCGGAGGGAGCCGGAGGAGGATCTCCCGGAGGAGGTCCTCATCCTCCAGCGGCGCTGGAATTGACATGGCGCGGCGGCCGGAGTTTTCCTCCTCTTTAATTTTCCCGCGGAATCCTGGCACGGAACGACGCCCAGCACCACCCCTGCGTACGGCTCCTGGAGTAAGATTGGAAGCGTGACGCCTGTGGCAAGGGATCGAGATTGGAACTTTACTATATGAGCTCAGGGTAAGATTGGAACTCCGTGTCCGTATGTCGGTGTATGTCCGTTACTCGTACTGAGGTTACATGAGTAGGAATCAGTTTCGATTCCGTTCCATATGTATCCGTACCCAGCCTAAGTACGAAATTTTTCAAATAAAAACAGAGATCAAGTCGCATTAAGGATCCGACTCCGAGCACGCTTACAATCTGGATACTATACTACTGTCAACCAACTCATGCAGTTACAATGATCGCATACGGTTAAAAATCACTTTCACTACTGGAATTTTCACGTACGCCGTCGCCGGGTTTAATGCTCTTCGCCGAGTGCTAAAACACGGACACTCGGCAAAGCAAACTTTACCGAGTGTCACTCTCGGCAAACACAACTTCATGGCAAACTGCCATCTTTGCCTGGTTGGCCGTCGGCATAGAAAAGCCGTCGGCATATATGCTATGCCGACGGCGGCCGTACATCAATGCCGACGGCAACGGCCGTCGGCAAAGCCCGTGCCTAACGGCGCCCACAGCCGTTAAGTTCGCCCAGCGACGGGCCGCCACGTGGCATATGGCTATGCCGACGGCTGCCACGTGGCTGCCTGGCGTTGCTCGTGGACCAGGGCTATGCCGACGGCGGGCCGTCGGCATAGGGCGAACACGTGGCTGCCTGGCGTTGCCCGCGGACAATGGCTATGCCGACGGTCGTCGTCGGCATAGGCTTGCCACGTGGCTGCCTGTCGTTGGTCGTGGACCAGGCCTATGCCGACGGCCCGGCCGTCGGCATATATTGAATTATAAGCCGACGGCCACTTCGTCGGCTTACTCATTCATACGCAGCTCCCAGTAGCTGACGCGTGGCAGGTATGCCGACGGCCCGGCCGTCGGCTTAGTTCAAATTGTGTGCCGACGGTCAGGCCGTCGGCATAGCTGCCACGTGTCAGCTACTGGGAGCTCATAGTATCCCTATGCCGACGGCCTTGCCGTCGGCATAGCTTTCTTCTGCTTTTTTTTTCTGTTTTGTTTCAAATGAATTCAATTCAATACACAGCACATATATATGATAGAATAGACATATATAACAGAATAAACATATAAACAACAGCACATATCATCCGGCACCATCACAACAATATATGCATAATTAAGCATCATCACACACAAATCTCTAAAAGATCATCATCACAACCAACATAAACATAAGCATATAGAGAAGCACACAAGTCATCTAAATGATCATCACCACACACAAGTCCTATCAAGTATCATCACCACACACAAGGATCATCGAGCACCACGGAGGTCGTCACCGCCAAGACCGCCGAAGCCCAGGTCGTCACTGCTAGCGGCAGAGCCACCACCAAGACCGCCGAAGCCTCCACCTCCACCTCCGCCTCCGCCTCCGTGGATCGGAGTGGTCGGGCTCCGTGTCTCCGGAGTGCTGCGAAGACCACCGCCAACGGTAGATCCACCTGTTCCCTGGATGTTGAAAAGACATATTAACGGGATATATGACTATGTTGAAAGGCATGACATGCTTTGGATGAATAGATTGGGGATGAACTAACCGGCGAGGGGCCAGCGGTCTGTGCCACAAACTCCTCAAAGGTCAGCAGCACTGGTTGCGCTGGAGGGCATTGTGCTGGCTGCAACTGAGGACACCTGCCGGCCGCCATTTCCTGAAAAGCCTGTTGCATCTGGAGATCCCTCTGCACTTGGTGTTCATAAAGCCTCTTATGCCACGCCATGGTCTCCTGGCGTGTGTACTCCAGGTAGGCCTACGGTATGCCATGATAGAACTCATAAAAAAAATAAATGCGGAAAATAAAATGAGCAATGAAGATAAGAGGGAAAATACTTACAGATTGTTGCTCCTGGAAGAGGGACTGTGCACTGGTCACTGGCTGGCTCGTGCGCTGGCTCAGGCTCGGGTTGATCCGACGAAGCTGTGTGTAGGAGATACTAGGAGTGATCACAGCATCGAGAACCGCCTCCCGACCGTGCTCCTTGGGCCCCATGCTCACCACCGCCCTTTCGTCCAGAGGCGCCGCAATGGGGTCAGGTGTGTCAGGATGCAACTTTAAATAGGCTTCAGAGTAGGCTTGGATGTTCCCCGCGGTCTTCTTGCCGTAGTACTTGTTATCGCCAGGCTTGGGGTCCTTCCGCGTATGGGCGATCTCCCACGCCTGCATGTCTGACAGCGGCCGCTTCAGTTTCTCCTCCTGCACCACCAAACAGAGGTTAGTCATACATAAGAAACTGATGGTAAATAGAAGAAGAATGTTTAATGGGGTTAGTCATACATTAACTGCCTTGTGGAGATAGTGGTTTCGGTTTCCCTGAGCATGTACTCCCTCCGTCCCTCGGTTAGCCTTATTTTTGGTTCTCATAGCCGCCCAGGCTCCAGCCTCATCACACCAAAGATCAACCAATGCCGCCCAGGACTCGTCTTTTCCATAACACCAATTTGGACACAGCTACATAATAAAAGCATAATGGCATATAGGTGTGTCCAAATTGGTGTTATGGAAGCATAAAGCATAAAGCATAATAAAAGCATAATAAAAGCATAATGGCATAATGAAAAGCATAATGGCATAATGGAAGCATAATGGCATAAAGCATAAAGCATAAAGCATAATGGAAGCATAATGGAAGCATGAAGCATAATGGAAGCATAAAGCATAATGGAAGCATAATGGAAGCATAAAGCATAAAGCATAATGGAAGCATAAAGCATAAAGCATAATGGAAGCATAATGGCATAAAGCATAAAGCATAAAGCATAATGGAAGCATAATGGCATAATGGAAAAAAATTTATACTTACCGCCAAGAACTCGGGCTTCTCCAAGGTAATGCCCATCCTCCGCGCATCTTCCTTGGTCATCTTCACACCAAGAACGTCGTGGTAGTATGTGGAGATGGCCACATAGCGCACCTCGTACTGCAGCTGGCGGGCCTTCTTCTTGCATTGGCGCAGCACAATCTGGTCAGCTCTAGCCCTATGCTCCGGAAGAACTCGATAGAATTTCTACAAACATGCATGAAACAAGAATGGAAGAAGCCCTGAGTTAAATCATTCATGAAAGTAGAATGGACTTCTGAAGAGAACTCACCCAAAAAGTAGTGATCACGGCCTTGGCATGGGTGTCATGGTCCGCGTGGGGGGCCGCTTCCCAGTGGTCCCAGCTCGTGGCCAAAACCCGACGATCCGGCTGCCTGACTGGATCCGGACAGTACAACCCCGGCCAGTGTAACTTCAGCAAGACAGTGATGAGGCCGTTGGGAATACGGACCCCTTTAGAATATATCCAGTTGCTGCAAAAGAATGAATTATTAGCATGTGACAAGCAAAATATATAACAACCGGAATAAGCATGTGACAAGCAAAATAATGAAATTATTAAAAGGTGGCGCTTACTCTTTTCCCGTGGGCTGAATGAGCCACTTCTGCTCCTCAGTAGCAGGAACATGCTTTGGTAGCTTTGCGTTACCACGCAGCCACCCCTTGTTGTCAACCCCGGTCCCGTCACCACCATCATCCCCGCCACCACCCTCCTCCTCGCCTGCCTCGCCCTCCTCCTCCTCCTCCTCCTCCTCCTCGCCTGCCTCCTCCGCCACCTCCTCCTCCTCCTCCTCCACCTCCACCTCCTCCTGTCGGTGTACTAAGGTAGGGGTACCCCAGTACCCCAACTTGTGCACGGGCAGTTGCAGCTTCCCGCGGCAAGGTTTACTGCGTGCTCGCCGGAGACCTTCCTGCCTCCTATTAAACCATTCAAAAACAAAGTATACAAGACAGAAGATCGAGACCCCGGCAAGAGGAGCTTGCCGGGAAGGCCGTACCAGGCTCAAGACTGTTCCAATAACACAAGACCCTGGCAAGAGGAGCTTGCCAGGAAGATTAGAAGATATTGCCTCGGCGCTATGCGCGCCCCGGCAAGGGGCCCGGGGAGCGGCAAGTTCCCGGGCCCGGCAAGATCAAGGCCCCGGCAAGGCACTTGCCGGGAAGGCTACGCTGTGTGCCCGCGCTCCAGCTCATCGGCCCACGCGTCGCCCTGGGGGCCTAACCAGGGACGCGTGGCGGATGGCTGTGCAGCCTGGGGTACACGGTGGCACACCACGGCGATAAATCCGTCGCCGTGGCGGACGGAGACGCTAAGGCGGGAGCTTTTGGGGTCGACGGCGACGGGCATTAAATGCCCTTGTCCCCCACTGTTAAAGTAGGTATAGACCACTGTTCGGTACTGTAGCTCCACTGTTCCCGCACTGTTACAACTACCACCTCTTCTACATTTTTACCCCTTTCTCCTACGTTGACACCTGTCGGTGACCCCTTGCACTATAAAAGGAGGCCCATGCACAACGTGGAGGAGGTTCGAAACCTAGATTACTCTCACGCACGGTGTAGCTGCTTCTTCAAGCTCCCGAGCGCTCAACTCAATACACAACCAAGCAGGAGTAGGGTTTTACGCATCCGTGCGGCCCGAACCTGGGTAAAACTGCCCGCGCGTCTGCTTCGATCTGCTCTTTGTGCTCCCTCCGCCCTCGTACCGCACAGACAAGGGGCTCCGGTCCCATAGGTGTTCGTGGCGGACAGTTTCCCCCGACATCTTTGGCGCGCCAGGTAGGGGGCGTCGAGGTTGTGCGAACCTGATCCGGCGTTCGCGCGGGCGCATTCTTCATCAACCTCTCCAGCTTCATCAACAACTTCACCAGCGACAACTCCATGGCCCCGAAGAAGAAGCCTTCGGAGGTCGGAGGCCCGTCTGCGTCTCACCCGCCGCCACCAGAGCCAACGGTGGGCGGGGGGGACGCCGCCGGAAGGGTGGTCGCCGGCGAGGACACTCACGGTGCCACCAGATCCAAGAACAAGACGGACGACCGGACCTCGGTCTCCGTGGACGCGCCTCGTCCATCACAGCACACGACGACCCTGCAGCGCCATACCACGGGAGGTGGTATCCGCTTGCTGGGACAAGGCCAAACTGGAGGTTCGCGGGACGCCCCGGACCCCCGTCCGGGCACAAGCAAAGCGAAGGCGCCGGCGCGGGACCCCGCTCCTTCTAACGTCGTTAGAAGTCCGAGCGTATCCCGCTCCTCGCACCGCTCGCCCGCGTTCCCCACTACTCCGGCAGAAGCGCTCGCAAGGGCGCAGCTGCTTCTTGATTTTCCTCCGGCGGCCGACAAGGCCGAAGAATGGAGGGCCACTATCCGGAGCCTGATAGACTTCGCCAACAACGACTCCCCGCAGCAGCTGTCGGCCTCACGGCCGCGGCAGGTTGAGAAGACGAAGGCTATCGGCGACAAGACTGCCGGGGGTGCGACAAGCGTGCACTCCCCGCCGCAGAAGCAGAAGACGCCGCCCCGCCGGAACAACCCCGACGACGGCTCCACAGCCTCGTCGGACCCGCGGGCCCGTCGGGACCAGCGCCAGGTCCTCGACGACCGGCGAGATGAAGACGCTCGGACCACGATCGAGCGCCGCCGAGAAGCTCGGCGACAATCCGACAAGAGAGCTGGGAACACTGTCGACGCACCCGCGCCCGGTGAACCAGGCGACTTGCCGTACGCGGCAGGCTGCCCTGCGTTCACCCGCGAGCTGCGGCGCGTCCAGTGGCCCAGCATGAAGAACTTTAAGCCCGACGTACCGGAGAAGTACGACGGCAAGACGCACCCCTCGGAGTTTCTCAGCGTCTACACTATCGCAGTGCAAGCTGCCGGGGGGCGCGACGAGAAGA
Source organism: Secale cereale (assembly GCA_902687465.1). Classification (NCBI taxonomy): domain Eukaryota; kingdom Viridiplantae; phylum Streptophyta; class Magnoliopsida; order Poales; family Poaceae; genus Secale; species Secale cereale. Next base: position 296,939,919 of record LR738716.1, read on the forward strand.
TCCTAGCCAACTACTTCCCGCTCGTGCTGAAGCCGAACGTCCGTTCGTGGCTCATGCACTTGCCGGAAGGCTCTATCTCTTCTTGGGCCGACCTCTGCCATCAGTTTGTTGGCGCCTTCACCGGCGGCCAAAAACCCCATGGCCAGGAAAGCGATCTCCATATCTTGGCCCAGAAGGAAGGCGAGCCCCTGCGCAAATATATCCAACGCTTCAGCCGGGTACAGCACAACATCCCCGACGTTCACCCTGCTGCGGTTATCAGCGCGTTCCATCAGAACGTGCGTAACCGCCGCATGCATGAGGAGATGGCGATGACCAAGATCAGGGACGTCAGCGAGCTCTACGCTCTTGCCGACAAGTGCGCCCGTGCAGAAGAGGGGAGGAAACTCCCCGGGGAGGATGCTGGCGCAGGGGGAAGCGACAGCGACGACGCCGCCCCGGCAAAGAAGAGCCGGCGGCGGAACAACAGGAAGAAGGGCAAGAAGGAAGTGCTTGCCGTCGAGAAGTCCGGCAAGGAGGCCCCCGCCAAGCAAGCGCAGGCCGGCGGCTCCGGCAAGGAGCCTGCCCCTGCGGCGGCGGCCGACAAGCCGGGTAGCTCCGACAAGCAATACTGTAAGATTCACCGCACCAAGGGTCACGATCTTTCCAACTGCAAGCGCGTCGAGTACCTCGTCGAGCAACAAAAAGCTGAGTACGAGAGGCGCGACAAGGAGAAGGCCCAAGGTGGCGGAGAAGAGCCCAGCAAGAAGCGACCGTTTAACGGCCGGGGAGGACGCCGCGGCAAGGCCAAGCAGCGGCAAGGAGATCGACCTCCCCGGGGCCGCGACAACGACGAAGACGACGATGAAGACATGGAGGACGACGAGAACAGCGAGCAGGAGTTCCAGAAGGCCACGGAGGTCCTGTGCGTCGACGGTGGCGCCTCCCTGCACACCTCCCACCGCCAGCTGAAACAGTGGGTGCGTGAGGTGAATGCGGCGGAGCCGCCCGTGGAGTCGCGCAGGCTCCTCAAATGGTCCAGCACGCCCATCGTTTTTGACCTTGAGGATCACCCTGACCGCACCACGGCGGTCGGGTGCTTGCCGATACTGGTTTCCCCCACCATCCGCAACCTCAAGGTCACCAAAATGTTGGTTGACGGCGGGGCCGGGCTGAACTTGATCTCCTCTGCTGTGATCAAGAAGCTCCAGATTCAAGACGGCGAGCTCGAAGAGACCGGTTCATTCCAAGGAATCAACCCGGGAAGGAGCAAGCCCAAGGGAAAGATTACTCTGCCGGTGACCTTTGGCGGGGAGCTCAACTTCAGGACTGAGCGCATCACCTTTGACGTCGCTGATATTCCGTTGCCCTACAATGGAATACTCGGCCGTCCCGCCCTCGCCAAGTTCATGGCAGCTTCCCACTATGCCTACAACGTGCTGAAGATGCCGGGGCCGATAAGCGTCATCACTGTCCACAGTGACAAGAAAGATGCGCTTATTTGCGCCGACAAGATTTACCGGGATGCGGCAGCTGCGGCCGAGAAGGATACTCTTGCCGCTGAAGCTCCCGGGGGGAAGAAGACGAAGACCAAGTCCGGCAAATGCTCTGGGACCCACTCCGGCAACCGCACCTCTTCGGAGTGCTGCGCTGCCGTCGAGGACGTTCCATCGAGCTCCACCGGCAAGAGCAAGAAAGGAATGGCTGCTCCTCCGGCAACCAAGAAAGTGTCCGCAAAGGAGGATGGCACTGGTGGTACCTTCACCATCAGTGCCGCCCTTGACAGCAAATAGGAAAGCGCGCTCGTCGCCTTCCTGCGGGCGAATGTCGATGTGTTTGCTTGGCAACCATCTGACATCCCCGGCGTTCCCAGGAAGGTGATTGAGCACAAGCTTGCTGTCTGTCCTCATGCGCGGCCCATCAAGCAAAAAGTGAGGAAGCAAGCCGTGGAGCGCCAAGAGTTCATCAATGAGGAGATCAAGAAACTAGAGGCAGCAGGCCTAGTTAGAGGTATGATCCATCCGACGTGGCTGGCAAACCCAGTCGTCGTGCGCAAGGCCAACGGGAAGTGGAGATTGTGTATAGACTTCACTGATGTCAATAAAGCATGTCCCAAGGATCCCTTCCCTTTGCCGCGCATTGACCAGATCGTTGACTCCACTGCCGGATGTGAGCTACTCTGTTTTCTTGATGCATACTCAGGCTATCACCAGATTTTCATGGCCAAGGAAGATGAAGAGAAGACTGCATTTATCACTCCATGTGGCACCTATTGCTTTATCCGCATGCCATTTGGGTTGAAGAATGCAGGCTCAACTTTTGCAAGGGTAGTGTACACTGCTTTTGAGCCACAGATCCACAGGAATGTAGAAGCCTACATGGATGACATCGTGGTGAAGAGCAAGAGCAAAGAAACACTGATTCAAGACTTGGAAGAAACGTTTCAGAACCTGCGCAGGATACAGCTCAAGCTGAACCCCGAGAAGTGCGTCTTTGGAGTTCCCTCCGGCAAGCTTCTCGGGTTCTTTGTATCACAGAGGGGGATTGAGGCCAACCCCGACAAGATCAAAGCCATCGAGCAGATAGAAGCTCCGAAGCGTGTCAAGGATGTCAGAAGGCTTGCAGGTTGCGTTGCTGCCCTCAGTAGGTTCATTTCAAAATCCGCAGAACGCGCCCTACCTTTCTTCAAAATCTTGAAGAAGGCAGGTCCCATGAAGTGGACCCCGGAAGCGGGGGCGGCGTTGCAAGATTTGAAACGGTACCTGTCCTCCACTCCTATACTTGTCGCACCTAAACCACAGGAAAAGTTGTTGCTATACTTAGCGGCAACCAACCAGGTGGTTAGTGCTGCGTTAGTAGCGGAGAGGGAGTCCGACGAGGAGTCAGCGTCACCGGCAAGCGAATCTAGCGACAAGCAGGGGACTATCCCGACAAGCCCTGGCCCCGACAAGGAAGACTCTGCGCAGGAGCAAGGAGAGGTGCGGAAGAAGATGGTGCAGCGCCCAGTGTATTTTGTAAGTTCCCTTCTCCAGGGAGCTAGATCAAGGTACTCCGGTGTGCAAAAATTGCTTTTCGGCCTCCTCATGGCCTCGAGGAAGCTGCGCCACTACTTCCAAGCCCATGAGATAACAGTGGTCACTCGCTTTCCGTTGAAGAGGATATTGCACAATCCAGAAGCAACAGGCAGGATTGTCGAGTGGGCACTGGAGCTGTCAAGCTTTGGACTCAAGTTTGAAAGTACTTCAACCATACAGAGCCGAGCCTTGGCAGAATTCATTGCTGAGTGGACCCCAACACCAGAAGATGAAGTTCAAGAAACAAGTGTACCCGTGCAAGACGCGACAAGTGAATGGGTAATGTATTTTGACGGTGCCTTCTCGCTGCAAGGCGCCGGTGCCGGCGTGGTACTCATTGCGCCCACCGGAGAGCACCTCAAATATGTTATCCAGATGCACTTTCCCAGGGAGCAAGCGACAAACAACACTGCAGAATATGAAGGCTTGCTTGCCGGCCTCAGGATTGCGGCCGAACTTGGGATCAGGAAGCTGATTGTTCGGGGAGATTCTCAGTTGGTGGTCCGACAAGTTAACAAGAGCTATCAGAGTCCTTTGATGGAAGCATATGTCGATGAAGTGAGAAAGCTTGAAGAGCACTTTGAAGGTTTGCAGATGGAGCACGTCCCAAGAGCCCAAAATGAGATTGCAGATGGCCTTTCAAAGTGCGCCGCGATGAAGTTACCTGTGGAACCAGGGACCTTCCTACTCAAGCTGACTCAGCCATCGGTTACACCATCAATTGGGCAGTCCAAGAAGAGAAAGTTGGTCTCCGGCGACTACTTGCCGGCGGATCTTCCTGAACCCGCCGCCAAAGTTCCCAAGATCAACAACAACGCTGAGGAACAGTTTGCTCCTGCGAGCCCTCGGGCTTGTGCAGTTGAAGCAAGTGTTCCCGACAAGCCTCGCCCCGGCGAGCTTGCCGGGGGACCGTCAGCTCCGACAGGACCAGAGGTCTTTGCCGTAGAAGCTGGGGTTCCCGCAGCGGCCGTCGAGCCTTTAGTCCTTGCCGTCGAGCCTCGAGCTCCGGCATGGGCGCAGCAGATCGTCCGTTTTCTGCAAACTGGAGAACTTCCCGACGACCCTCAAGAGATAGAGAAGATAACCAGGCAGTCAAGTATGTATCAGTTTGTGGATAACGAGCTGTACAGAAGAAGACTCAATGGTGTCAGGTTGAAATGCATCTCCAGAGAAGATGGACAGAAGCTGTTGGCAGAAATACACGGAGGCATATGCGGCCACCACATTGGCGCAAGGGCACTTGCCGGGAAAGCTTTCCGGCAAGGGTTCTTTTGGCAAGAAGCCCTCCAAGATGCAACTGCACTAGTAACCAAGTGTGAAGCGTGCCAGTTCCATGCAAGGCAAATCCATCAGCCAGCTCAAGCTCTCCAAACGATCCCTTTGTCATGGCCCTTCTCGGTCTGGGGGCTCGATATCCTCGGCCCTTTCCCTCGTGCTGCCGGGGGCTTTGAGTACTTGTACGTTGCAATCGACAAGTTCACAAAGTGGCCAGAAGTGGAGCCAGTGAGAAAGGTGACAGCACAGTCAGCAGTCAGGTTCTTCAGGTCGATTGTTTGCCGTTTCGGGATCCCTAACAGGATCATCACCGACAATGGTACACAATTCACTAGTCGCACCTTCATGCAATACGTCCAAGACCTTGGCGCCAAGGTCTGTTTCGCTTCTGTTGCTCACCCGAGGAGCAACGGCCAATCGGAGAGGGCAAATGCTGAAGTGCTGCGCGGACTCAAGACAAGGACCTTTGACAGGCTGCGCAAGTGCGGAAGGAATTGGATAGAGGAGCTCCCGGCGGCTCTTTGGTCAATCAGAACGACACCAAGTCGAGCCACCGGGCAGACACCTTTTGCTCTAGTCTATGGAGCAGAGGCAGTTCTCCCCACGGAACTCGTATACGGATCTCCTCGAGTACTCGCTTATGATGAGCTCGAGCAAGAGCAACTACGGCAAGATGACGCATTGCTCCTTGAGGAGGGACGTCTCCAGGCTGCTGTACGAGCTGCTCGATATCAGCAAGCTTTGCGCCGCTACCATAGCCGCAAAGTCAAGGCCAGGAGTCTCGAGGAAGGCGACCTTGTTCTTCGGCGTGTTCAGTCCGCCAAGAATTCCAACAAGTTGACGCCGAAGTGGGAAGGCCCTTATCGGGTGAGACAAGTTACGAGGCCCGGCGCTGTCCGCCTCGAGACCGAAGAAGGCTTACCGGTGAGCAACTCCTGGAACATAGAGCATCTTCGCAAGTTTCACCCCTAAGGCGCGGTTGCCGTGATCCGTTCCGGCAACCATATTTTGTACAAGCTTTGCCGCTGTTGCATGTAACCCTTTGTACAAAGCCGGGCGCAGACCCCGTGCATCAGTAAAGTTTTCGTGTTTTCGCATCGATCGCCTTTTGCATGCTTCTCTTTGCTATTTGCATGTTCTGTTTGGCATTTGATGCAACACTCAGACATACGGTAAGCACTATTACGCCGAAAGGCAATATGCTTGTTTCCCTCTCCTTTTCCTTTTCTCTTAAGCAGAAGGAACGTTCCTCGCGCACAAGTTTGCCGGGGGGGAAGGAGATGGAGGAGGAACTAAGTGCTGTTCAAGTAGGAAGAGCCTTACCGAAAAGCAAGCGACATAAGCAAGCAGCATATGAAAGATAAGTTGTTAGAATTTGACCAGTTCAAATTTTAAATTTTGGTTGTCTTCCTTGAACGATCACACTTTGTATGGAAAACCTGTGCGCGGAGGAACCTACCCGTAGCTTGCCGCACCCTTATCTTGTTTTCGAGTCCACTCAACGATTTAAGTGAGCTGCGACAAGTGTCGCGCCCTTGCCTCGTTTCCGAGTACAGTCAGCAAGCTAAGTGCGTTGCGACCAGCTGCGGCAAGGTTGCTTGCCGGCGAGGACCTTGGCCAGCAGGCTGCTCAGAGTCCAGCACTCAGCGCTCGCGGCAAGGGCCCCTTGCCGGCAAGCTCCCCGGGAGCGTAGGGTGAAAAAAACATACAAAGTCAAAGATTGGAACAAGGAAGATAACATTGCACTGATTGATTGAAGTAAAGCAAATATCTTACAAGGATAACCTGTCGCAATGGACTAATGAGTTCATAACATAATGTGCAGCAACAAAAAGATAAAGATAAATGGGGCCCTAGTCTACGCGGTCGCCTTCCTTCCTGCCAAGCTTTGCCACCTTGGCGATGATGTGGCCGACCTGCTCCTTCAGGGCCTCTGTGTCTGCATCTGCCGGCAAGGTGCGAAGAACGTTCTTGAGATTAATCCCCGGGTTGCGGTACACGATCTTCGTCAAGACCCGCTCCAGAGTTCCCGCGCAGAGCCGGCGCGACTCCTCGGCCAGCTGCGCGGGGATGCGGTTCCGGAGACCTGCAAGAGCTGGAGCGACGCCTCTGAAGAAGAGGCTGAGCTTGGCGCTGTGCGGGAGATCTGGATCCGCCGAATAGATAAGATGTTCGACCTTCAAAGCAAGCAACTCCTGGTCAATGTTGGACGCAGAAGAAACCAGCTCTTCGGTCCACACCTCGATAGTCTGCCGGAAGAGCTCGGAGGCCTTGTTGACGCTCTCCATCAAGGTTCGCTCCTTGCGGAGCTCATCCTTCAACTTGGTCTCCTGGGCCCGGGCAGCATCAAGCGATTCCTTCAGGGTGGTGACTTTCAGCTCCAAGTCTTCAATGGAATCCTTGGCGGCCTTCAGCTCGTCACCCCTCTTGGATAAACTCACCTGGAGCTCTGAGTTGGTGTGAGCATCCTTCTCGCGCTCCAGGATGAGCGCGGCAACCTTCTCGGCGCTCACCTTCATCGCCTTCTCCAGTTGTTCAACCTTGGCGGCGAGCTCTTTCTTGGCGTCCTCCGCGGCAGCCGCGGCGGCCTTCGCCTCCTTCAGCTCCCCGCCAAGGGCAGCCTCGCGAGCGGCAAGGTCTTCTTCATGAGAATCCAGCTCCACCTTCCGCTGCGCGAGCTCTCCCTCTCGCCGGGACATCTCCACCCCGGCGAGGCGCTGCTGTTCATCGGCTTCGGCCCTCTCAAGTACCCACTCTTGGTACTCGCCGGCGAGACGCTCTCGCTCCTCCGCCACCTGGCGGAGAGCAGCCTGGTTGGCGGCGCTGAGCTCCGCCGCACGCTTCTCCATCTCTGCCGCAGCCTTGGCGGCAAGAGCCTCCCGGGAAGCGAGCTTTGCTTGCCTGGCCCGGTAAAGGGCCAGGAGTTGATGAAGCAATCGCTCCTCCTCGGGCCCCTCACCTCCACCGGGCGCCTGGACGATCTTCAGGCCTGCGGAGGCGAGGACCTCTCCGTCGAACGCCTCGCCCTCCGCAGGAGCTCGCGACGAAGACCCCCACGGCATCTGGATGAAGACGCCATTGGGGGCCTCGAGATAGAACCTTTGCTCCTCGCCGGCGGAGGGACCGGTGGCCGGCGCAGCATCCGATGCTCCCGCCACCTCCGGGTCGGCGGTGCGGCCACCGTCCCCCTCCCCGGCCGCTGCGTCCGCAGCCGGAGCAGTCTCTTGCGCGGCCGGCTCGGCGGCCTCGCCCACCTCCTCGACGACTGGAGCGTCGCCGCCGCCGCCCTGCGCGTCCTCCTCCTCGAGGATAATTACCTCTGTCTCCATAGGCACAGGAGGAGGAAGATCTAGGAAGAAGAAGAAGACAAAGAAATTCAAGACTCAAGCAAATATCCAAAAAAGAGACAAGCCAAGAAGACAAGTTACAAAGGTTACCTTGGCGGGCGTCCTCAGCGACGGGCTCCCTCGCCGGGGAGCTCGGCCTCGTCGGAGTAGTCGCCCTCGCCGGGGAACTTGGCCTTGGCGGGGTGGCCGCCCTTGCCGGGCTGCTCGTCCTTGGCGGGGTACTCTGCCTTGGCGGAGTACCCGCCCTTGACGGAGCACTCTCCCTTGCCGGAGAGTCCTGCCTTGGCGGGGATGGCGGTGCCTGCAACTCCTCGGCGGTGGTCTCCGGGCGCTCTTCCCGCTGCGGCTCCTCCTCTGCACGGAACAAGACAAGAAATGTCAAAACATGAAGATAAAATCAAAAGCCTCAGACGTACCCCGACAAGCGAAAAGAAAGAACCCCAGACTTACGCTGGGGGCTGCGCTGCGGGCTGCGCTGGGGGCTGCTCATCGGAGCAGTGCCAGAGTCCGGCAGGTTCGGCTCCGGCGCGCCCTCTGTTGCCGCCGCTGCCGAGTCCTCCGCGACTTCGGCCTCGGGCGCCTTGGCCTTCTTCGCGGCGCGATGGGACAGGGTCCTGAAACCAGAACAGAAGACAGAATTAGCATCAACAGAAGATCAAGATAAAAATCAAGAAGATGAAGAATCTCGGATCCTTACTCCTGGTCCTCCTCGTCGTCCTCGCTCAGGGCGGAGAAGTCGTACTCCACCGTGGGCGCGTCGACGCGAGGAGCGGGAGGCGAAGACTCCCTCGCGCGCTTGGTACTCACCGGGGCTGGGGGCAGCGAAGACCCAGCCCCTGTGGCTGCCGACGCCCGGGGGGCGGGCGGAGCCGCTGCTCCGCTCCGAGAAGACCCCTGCCGGCTCGCTGCCGGCCTGCGGGGCGCCTCCGTCGTGGTCCGCGCACGGGCCGCCTCTGCTGCGGCTGGTGCGCCGGACGGCCTTGGCGCGGCTTGACTCCCCCGGGGAGCCGCCCGCCGAGGTGGCTGTTGCCGGGGCGCCTGTGCCCTTTCCCCCGTCGCCGCCTTGCGGAGGCGCTTTGCCGGGGACTCCTTCGGGCTTGCCGGGGGCGGGGAGCTCTCCGACGAGGAGAGGTCGTCGGCGTATAACTCCGTAGATCCGCCGGAGTCTTCGGCCTCCTCCTCCTCCTCCTCCTCTGCCCCGGCCGGCTCGCTGGGCCCAGCATCCAGCGCTGCGGCCCTCTTACCCTTGGCGCCTCCGCCCCTCGCGGCGCCTCTGCTTCCTCCGGCGGTGCCCTCCCTTGCCGCGGCCTCCGTCGCGATCCCATGGATCCCGGAGTGCCTCAACGAGGGGACCCCGGCGAGCGCGTCGGGTGGGAGGTTCAGCAACCGGCGGAACTCCGCCTCTTCCGCCTGGGTGGACGCCTCCTCGGCCTCCGCCTCCTCCGGCGAAAACCCGAAGACTCCTGCCGCCGCGGCTGCGGCGGCCTCCTCAGCCCGAGAAGCTATGTAGGCGATTTCCTGCTCGGTGGTGTCCCGCATATGCAGCTTGAGGTCCTCCTTGTTACTCGCCACCTCGACGAGGTTGTCGTAGAAGTTGAGGACGTCGATGGGCTTCGGGGCGATCCACGAGCGGTCCAAGCCATGCGAGTCGCACATCGGCATCATGGCAAGGATTCGGTCCCTCGCGGCGTTGTTGCAGAGCGGCACCACTTCCCGGGGAGTCCTGAACCACTCGGGGTGCGCCGGGTCGTACTTGAAGAGCTCTCGTACCATCCCGCGCAGCTCCAGAGTGGTGAAGTTGAAATTAAGCCCGGGGCGCAGCCTCATGATGTCTGCCGGGCCGCCGTACTCCCAGGCCGGCCTCTTTCGGTCCTGGAGAGGGGCGATGCGCCGGCGGAGGAAATCTGCGCCCACCTCGGCAACTGACAGCCGGGCCAGCCGAAGACGGAGGATCCGGACAAGAGCGATGTCGAGCTTGACGTCGTCGGAGTCTAGATCACTCCAATCTCTGCCGCGCGCGATAGGCGTTGTGCGCGGCGCAGTGAAGGCTTGCGGCTGGTCCTCTACAATCCAACACCACTCCGCTCGCCATTCCTCCCACTTGCCGCGGAGCTCCCCCGGCAAGTACGACCCCTTCTTCCCGAGACGGAAGACCCAAGAAATACATCCGGAGAGGGGGGCATCGGCCTCGGCTCTAGGGGTGAAAAAGTGTCTAAAGAGGGCTACGTTGGGGTGGACTCCTATGAAGTTTTCGCACATATGTGCGAAAACGGCCATGGTGAGGATGGCGTTGGGGGTGAAATCAAGCAGATGGAAGCCATACGTGTTCATGATATCACAGAAGAAGTTCGAAAAAGGAGGGCAGAGACCACAGTGGAAAAAGGCAGCAAAGAAGTAATACCCGCCGGGATAGTTGTCCTTGGCGGCGGCCGGGTATGCTCGGGTGCGGGGATGCGCATCGGTGCCCTTGGACCAGAACAAGTAGTACTTGTTCCAGAGTTCTTGCACGCCGAGCCTCGGCGAGAAGACGACGTGCCGCTTCCGGTAAGCGATGAGCTTGGCTGCTTGCTCGGATTTCTCCTTCTTGGACTTCTCCGCTTTCCCCTTGTCGGTCTTTGGGGCCATGGCGGACGCGGCGGAAGGAAGAGGACGAAGAGCTAGGCGGCGGCGGAGCTGTGGAGGCGGGGCGCAAGAAGGAATCTTTTGCAGGAAGAAGACGACGTAATGAGAGCACAGGGAGGGGAACCGCGCCCGCTGCCTCTGCTTTTATGGGGGAGTGGGGGGCGTTTCCCCCTTTCCATTAAGAGATCGTGGGCACGTCCCATCCCACGGCGCCGCAATCGACGCGTGCCGTTACCATGGGATGCGGCGGATATGGAAGTGGATTCGGCGCGCCGCGGGCCGCGGGTGCCCGTGCACTGTTTTGGGCCTGGCCCAACAGCGCTCGGCACCGTGTGTGGCCCAGGCCCGGGGGCTCCTGTCGGTGTACTAAGGTAGGGGTACCCCAGTACCCCAACTTGTGCACGGGCAGTTGCAGCTTCCCGCGGCAAGGTTTACTGCGTGCTCGCCGGAGACCTTCCTGCCTCCTGATAAACCATTCAAAAACAAAGTATACAAGACAGAAGAACGAGACCCCGGCAAGAGGAGCTTGCCGGGAAGGCCGTACCAGGCTCAAGGCTGTTCCACTAACACAAGACCCTGGCAAGAGGAGCTTGCCAGGAAGATTAGAAGATATTGCCTCGGCGCTATGCACGCCCCGGCAAGGGGCCCGGGGAGCGGCAAGTTCCCGGGCCCGGCAAGATCAAGGCCCCGGCAAGGCGCTTGCCGGGAAGGCTACGCTGTGTGCCCGCGCTCCAGCTCATCGGCCCACGCGTCGCCCTGGGGCCTAACCAGGGACGCGTGGCGGATGGCTGTGCAGCCTGGGGTACACGGTGGCACACCACGGCGATAAATCCGTCGCCGTGGCGGACGGAGACGCTAAGGCGGGAGCTTTTGGGGTCGACGGCGACGGGCATTAAATGCCCTTGTCCCCCACTGTTAAAGTAGGTATAGACCACTGTTCGGTACTGTAGCTCCACTGTTCCCGCACTGTTACAACTACCACCTCTTTTACATTTTTACCCCTTTCTCCTACGTTGACACCTGTCGGTGACCCCTTGCACTATAAAAGGAGGCCCATGCACAACGTGGAGGGGGTTCGAAACCTAGATTACTCTCACGCACGGTGTAGCTGCTTCTTCAAGCTCCCGAGCGCTCAACTCAATACACAACCAAGCAGGAGTAGGGTTTTACGCATCCGTGCGGCCCGAACCTGGGTAAAACTGCCCGCGCGTCTGCTTCGATCTGCTCTTTGTGCTCCCTCCGCCCTCGTACCGCACAGACAAGGGGCTCCGGTCCCATAGGTGTTCGTGGCGGACAGTTTCCCCCGACACCTCCTCCTCCTCCCTAGAGTGTACCTCACTAGAGGAGGGTACCTCACTAGAGGAGGGCCTCGAAGACAACACCCCTAAGTCGGTGAGGGTGCGCTCTTTCTGGCCGCGACCCCCTGTAGTGGCTCTCCCCCCAGCACCTCGTCCTCTAGAGGATCTCCCTCCTCCTCCTCTAGGGGCACCTCTCCCTCGACCTCCCTGTGAGGAGTCATCGTCAAGTAGCCGAGGGGGGGGGGGGATTACGTGCTCGACCACTCCGACTAGCCCCCCCGACGACCTTGCGTAGGAAACCCACGCCGTCGGCCTTCCCCTTGCCCATGTTCCACGAACCTGCATTGAAAAGAGAAAAAGCAATTAGTAAATTAATGAAATGAAGGAAAATGCATGATAATAAACACATTAATAAAAATGCATAAAAAGGCATATTCCTAAACTATAGAAATGAAGGAAAATGCATGATAATAAACACATTAATAAAAATGCATAAAAATGCATAAAAATGCATAAAAAGGCATATTCCTAAATAAGAAAAGCGGTGTTAGACCGGGACTAAGTGAACATGGAACATGATGATGTGGAAGACATAAAGAAATGGTGTAGTGGTATTACCTCATCCACACTTCCTCAACTTCCTTGATGTTGTGCAAGATATAGAACATGAGGTCCTCCCACTCTTGTCGTGGCATGTTATAAGATTTCGAGGCCCCAGCCCTCCCACCTTGCGTGTTGAATAGATCGAGCCTGGGTTGATACTTGGGCTCTTCTATATTGTATCGAGGCACCTTGTTATGCAGATGGGGAACATGGTCTGGATAGTATGATGTCCTGAGGTCTGACACCTCCTCTAGGATAACCGCCTCAGCTATGGAAGCTTCAATCTTAGCTTTGTTTCCACATTTCCGTCGGAGATGCTTGTTCTGCCTCTCAGGGCCGTACTGCCAGCGATTCTGCACAGCCCCCCCCAACAATACCTCGTTCGCGAGGTGCAGAATGAGATGTGTCATCGGAGTAAAGAAGCCTGGCGGAAAGATTTTCTCTAGCTTGACTATCAACTCCGGTGCCTTCTTATGCAATTTTTCAATCACCTCTTTACTTACTTCTTTAGCACAGAGTGTGCGGAAGAAATGGCTAAGCTCGGCAAGCACTCGCCAGACATGCTCGGGGACATAGCCTCGAACCATCACCGGCATTATGCGCTCAATCCATACATGGTAGTCATGACTCTTCAGGCCGGTCACTTTGCCCGTTGAAAGATTGACTCCCTTACTTATATTCGATGCATAACCATCGGGGAACTTCAAAATTTGTTTCAGCCAGATAAGTACTTCTTTTTTTCCCGGCGGTTTAAGGACAAAGTCAGCATCTGGCTTGAACCAGTTCTTTCGACCGCCTGTGGGAGGCTTCATGTAAAGCCGTGGTCTATCACAAATTCTCTGTTGATCGGCTCTAGCTTTAACGTTATCCTTCGTCTTATCAGTAATGTTGAGGATCGTTGTGAAAAGGGACTCTGCCACATTCTTTTCGGTGTGCATCACATCAATATTGTAAGGAAGTTTGAGGTCCTTGAAATAGGGAAGCTGCGAGAATGGGGTAATGTGAGTCCAGTTGTGCGTCTCACCATATCCCTCGAAGCCTTTGCCTTTGCCTTTGCCTTTGCCTTTGCCTTTAGGCTTGAGAGCTTTTAGCTGAGCAAGAACATCTGTCCCCGAAAATGTTGGAATCTCGGTTACTTCATGAACAACCCGGCCTTTCGTGAAGTTCTTCTTGTCTTCCCTGTCTGGATGGTCTGGAGGGAGGAACTGTCGATGCAGGTCAAAGGCTACATACTTGCCACCCTTACTCAGCCAAATCATTCGCAGAGCCTGCATGCACACTGGGCATGGCATCTTACCACTTGTACACCATCCGTAGAATAGAGCATAGCCGGGAAAGTCATGCATGCAATAGTGCAACCAAACTTTCATCAAGAAATTTCTCTGCAGATCTCGGTCGTATGTCAACCTCGGAAAGTACCAAGAATGGTGCAAAGCATCCACAAGCGGCTGCATAAACACACCCAATTGCTTCCCCGGGTAGTCAGGCCCCGGAATGATGAGCGACAAGAACATGGTCTTCCGTTGCATTAGGGCACCGGGAGGAAGATTGAGCGGAATTACAAACACATGCCAGCAGCTGTATGGATTGGACGACATACCATATGGATTCAACCCATCACCTGATATGGCTATTCTGACATTCCCAGCCTCGGCTGCTTCCTCGGGGTATTCTTCATCGAATGACTTCCATGCTTCCCCTCCCGATGGATGTACGATTTTATTTGGATTGTACCTTATACCTTCCTTGTGCCACTTCATCATTTTGGCAGACTCCTTCGTGATGAAAAGGCGCTGCAGTCTTTTTATAAAATCAAGATACCGAAGAACCTTAACGGGGATGGTTAGCTGCTTTTTCTCACCATCCTCACCGACCACCTCAATGTACCGAGACGAACCGCACTTACTACAGTACTTGTCATCCGCATACTCGTGCCTAAACAAAAGGCAATTCTTCGGGCAAACATCTATTTTCTCATAATCCATAGAGAGTGCCTTCATGATTTTCTTTGTATCGTACATGCTTTTCGGCAGTTCATGACCCTCAGGGAGGTTGTTAGCCCATACTCCCAGGAATGCTTCGAAGCATTTCTGGCTACAGCCGTACTCAGCCTTGACTGCAATCAGTTGCGAGATGGCATCCAGCTGAGATATTTTCGCACCCGCATAAAGAGGTTTCTTCGACGAGGCCAAGACCTCCAAGAAGGCCTTTGCAGTTGCCTCCGGCTCCTCCGATTCATTCTCTGAAGGTGTCGCATTTGCCGTTGCTGCAACAATGACATCATCTAGCATGTCCCTGACCCCGTCGTCCTCGTATCCATCGATGCGTTGTCGCATCACCTCCTCTCTACCACGGTCCTGCTCGGCTATGTTTATCGGCGGCATGTCAAAGTTTGGCATATATCCGTAAGTGCGAAGGTGCTCACTCATGTCCGTCTGATTTCTACGGTGACGTCTGGCACATCTCGCACAGGGGCATGGAGGGATAATTCTCATTGGACGACGGAATATCTCCTTCAAATATACATCGGTTTTCGTGATCCACTCTGATGTTACTCGATTCCGACGGATAAAACCACTGTACATCCACTGATTATCTGCTATCCTCTGCTTTTTTGCAACCCACACAACATAATTAAGGGTTCACTTAAATTAATCACATCAAATTTTCAGTTTCTACCGCGTTTAATCCACCTACATCCCTAATAGGTAAAGATGGGTCCTAATCCCACCCGAGGATGTGTAGATTGAGTACGTTCTCCATTCTACCCCGTTCCGAGACAAAATTTCGGCAGCACCTTCCCGCTGTTCTCCAGAAACACGTCTCGGCAAATAGCCGAGAGAATGTGCTCCGGAGAACAATGTGGAAGCACCGTCGAAATCCTGTCTCGGAACGGGGTAGAACATGGAGAACATACCCAATCTACACATCCTCGGGCTGTCCATGGAAAACGCTGGACAATCCGAAAGAGCTGCGGTGATAAATATGCAATTGAATGCATATTTATCGATGCAACCCTTTCGGACGGGAGACGCCTAGGTTACGTCACTTGACTCGAGAATGAAATCTAAAATTTGGAGGAGATGGACTTGTAGCTCACCCTCGGCTGTAGAGGAAGTAGTCGAACAGCAGAGGGATGCTCAGGGGGGCCAACGCGTCAGACAACGGTCACTCCAATGAAATGCGAAACCACAAAGCCTGCAAATTGCATCGCGACAAAAATTAGAACATCACAACTCATATAACATATTTAAAACATTTAAACATGCATTCATTTATTTTTGCATCATGTAGGCAAAAAAACTAACAACATTAACAATATCTACCTATCTAACTATCTACCTATCTATATATCATCTCATCTAACCAAATGTTTTTACTATCTACCTATCTAACTATCTAACTAACTATCTAACTATCTAACTATCTAACCTAACTATCTAACTATCTAACATATCTAACTATCTAACTATGGAACTATCTACATATCTACCTATCAAACTAACTATCTAACTATCTAACTATCTAAATACCTAACTATCTAACTAACTATCTAACCTAACTATCTAACTATCTAACTAACTATCTAACCTAACTATCTAACTAACTAACTAACTAACTACCTAAATACTTATCTAACTATCTATATCTAACTAGCTACAAAATTACTAAAAAAACTGCAAAAAACTTAAAAAAAAATCACCTTCGAGGCCGGAGTTGGGGCGGCCGGAGTTGGGGCGGCCGGAGTTGCAGCGGCCGGGGAGGGGGAGGCGCGGG